>LR990611.1:11167628-11795731 GCA_905147815.2 Phalera bucephala | reverse complement strand
GACAGTCATGTCATGCTGTCTCTCTCTCCCTCTCTCTCTTTCTCTCTCTCTCCACGCCAGATTCCTTGCGGGGTAGGCAGAGAGCACAGAGTTCCAACAGGTTTCTCTGGCTTCCTCTACTCTCATAGTTAGTGTCATACACGCTCGCCGGTTACGTGGACTCTTGACTTGTCCTTCAAATAAGACACGGTCTATTTGGTCATAGTAAGGTAGTCAAGGTCTTTCCCGGTACCTAAATCGTTCCACTTTTTTGTCATACTTTTACATTGTATATCAGTTTTGTCATTCTTTCTATATGCCCGAACCAACGGAGCATACCCTTTCTCATCTTTACAACGATACTATCTTACATACCTACTCGCTTTCTTACTACGCTGTTGCGAATACGGTCGGTCAGCTTGACTCCGCACATCTTCGCCATTGGTATTATTTCATTAATTTCATTCTTTTTCTTCGTTAAGTGCCTCTCCATTACTGGAGGTTGGCCGTCAGCTTTACGTATGTGCTTCTTTCTTGAGCCATACGATATAAATTTCATTAGCGTAGCATAAATGGCATTCCCCAAATCTCATTTTCATACATAATCATAATTACCCGAAAGACACTCGAAAATCCACCGTAGGATAAAATACTCCTTCAATTATCGCCACGAGAAGTCGACCGGTCAGGTGCTATACATATATGTAGTTTTTACCCGAAATCTTCATCGGGTCATCGGCCTATCTTGTGGGAAGCCTGCTCACTCCACAAAAACAAATATTACTTACATACTAATATTACATGGTAAAAAAGGGTTACATCAAATCTGTTCAAATAAAAATCTGATTCAAAATTGCATTTACCTTCGAAACTATGTCACTTTTTAATTTTATTCAACCAAATTGGGTCACGGGAATTATTTAACACTACCGCATTCAGCAATTTTGTGATCTGTCGAACAGGAATATTTATTGTATTTGAATGGAATCTGTGGAATTGGTTTTCAGTAGGCGTAGCACGAAAAGATTGACGTTAGCGTGACTATAGCGGGTTGATACGCCTTCTTTGTCACACTACAAGTTTACTGAATAAACGTGAACGCGATAGAACGCTTACTCACCAGCGTCGCGCTGACGTCAATCCTTTTGTGGTAAGCCCTCAGTTGGTCGGTGGGTATAAGAGCGTCGATTTTATTTTTCCCCTATAATAAATTGTACATAAAGAACCACGCACGCTAGTCACGCATAACATCTCATAGATTTATATCCCGCACTTCTGTCCAAATTTAGATTTAGTGTTATGTTTAGCAATAATTCAAGACAAAACTTTGGTGCTTTTTTCGGCGAAACTGAGAAATATAAGGGGTCAGTGATTATTAATATTTTATTTTGTTTGGGTGGCTACTTCGTTGGGCAAATGGTCATGACGAGGAACTGGATTAGAATTATATGTCGGATAAAGCATGGTTTTTCTATTGTGAAAACCCAATAGGAATCCAGAGTTCAGAACTGTGCCCTGGCCAAGTATTTTTTTTTTTTTGCGCGAAAGGAGTAGTTGCCGCTTAAATAGTTGGGTTTGATTGTTGCCTTTCCATTTCATCAGTTTCTCTTCTCCTCATAATGCCTCTAATCATTTGTGCGCCGCGTGTCCAGTTGTCGGGGTTTGAAATCATCCTGGGTATTAAGTTTTCAGGGCTGATGGGTTCATCCTTTCCCTCGGCGATTCTTCCTCGAATGCCTGGCATTTAAAGATCGCATGCTCCGGGGTGTCTAGCTCGTCGCAGTAATGACATGTGTCGCTGGCCGCTTTGCCTATTGCGTGGAGGTATGTGTTAAACACCCCGTGTCCTGTGAGGGCTTGCGTCAGCAGTCGGTCTACTTCTCCATGTTTCCGTAGAATCCAGGGTTTTAATTGTGGTATCATCCGCCGTGTCCATGCGCCTTTACCCCCTTCTTGCCATTCTTTCTCCCAGTCGTCAAGCGTTCTTTCTCTTTCCTCACTGCATGGAGTGTGTTGTTCCTTTGAATGTCTTCTTTTCCGCTCCTGTACTAGTTTTTCTATGGGTACAAGACCTGCAATAACCAAGACTGCAGCTAATGACACTGTTCTATAGGCACCACAGATACGTATAGAAATCTGTCTCTGAACTCTTGATAATACGTGGTTATATTTGGCGTACTTGAGTGCTTTTTCCCAGACTGGCGCTGCATACAGTATTACGGAGTGGGCCACCGCTGCCAGTACCCGGCGTCTACTTGACCTAGGGCCACCTCGCCTTGTCATTAGCCGCCCGAGCGCGGAAACCAATTTTTCGGCCTTGCTCGCTGTCTCCTAAACATGCGTGCTGAACTGCAAGCTCTTGTCTAGCCATACCCCAAGATATTTGATGTGCCCTGGCCAAGTACTAAGTCACTCAAAGTGTAGTTAGTTTTACTACCGACAAAACATCAATAACAATCACGAAGTCAATGAGTCATAATTTGTGGTGGCAGGGTCTGAATCCTAGGTCAGTCAAAGTGTAATTTTTTCTATAGGAAAATCCTCTTTAGCGATCAGGAATCTAGAATTATGACTGGTCCAAATATTAGGTTAATCAAAGTGTCGATTTTCTATCTAAAATAATAATTAATACCAGGTCGGAATAACAGCCCAGTATTATGGCAATCGGCTCCCTATTATATTGTCACTAGCATCGTCGGACATAATTACATGCATACCTCTGCCACCGCTGCAATAAAGGCTTCACGGTGCTAATTTTTTTGTGAGTAAAAATTTGTTCAAGATCTTGAAAGGAATTCCCAGAAGATGCTGGAGCGGGGAGGTTAATTGATGCACTCGACTTCTCTATTACAGTTAATGCTCAATATGCATATTTTACTTTTAGAGTGTCTAGACGTTATGCCATGTTTTGACATTAAATAATCTCGTTAGTATAAATGCGAAATGTGCTCTTGTTTTGCCTGTTGCTACGCTTCAGCAAATTTTAGTATAAAATGTTATGTACTAAAAATGTGTTAGTAGTAGTAAAAACGTTATAAATTGCTATATTTTTTTGCGGATTTATCTAGAAAATTTAAATATAAAATAAATGTTTTGTGAAATGAATTTATACTTTACTGATAAACTAGCCTACGACTATATATGAGACGAACTACGGGAATGTAGAAAGTCAGAGAGGTCTGTAAAGAAGGAACCTGTCGGAACTTTATGCTCTCTGCCTACACTAATCTGGCGTGATGATATAGATAGATAAAATTTGTACTTTCTCGTGGGTCTAATGGCGTTTGTTGTAACTACGAGTACGAGGTTCTAAGAATAAATTCTAAGTTGAACAAAGCGTTATTGGTTTCTTATCAAACAAATTTTTAATAGTAGTCTTGAATCTGGATTTGCACTCAATATGATGGCATTCACATTTCACCTAACCCGACAGTACTTTGAAGAAATAGTAATAACATGGATTACTGGTGACAGGCAAAATAAAGGGTAAGAGACCAAGGGAACGCAGCCATAACAGAAGGTCGGATCAGATATCGAAACATTTTGAGATGCGAGTCAGCGCGGCGGTCCACCTGGCAAGTGATCGAAACAGATGGAGAGAAACTATAAAAAGAGTCCAGCAACGGAGTCACGATCCTCAGTCATGAGAGAGATGATGGCAATCATAATGGGACCTAACCTCATCGGAAAATTGTGGGTGTACTTAGTCTGCTACATCCGTTTGGAGAGACGGTGTTTATTTCAATCCTTGAAAAATATGAGCGTGTATAAGACGAACTATGAGAGTGAAGGAAGCCAGAGAGGTATGTAAGGAAAGAACCTGTTGGAACTCTGTACTCTCTGCCTACCCCGCAAGGGATCTGGCGTGATGATGGGAAAAATATGTACCGATTGGGATATACATATATAAAATTGTAACACCCGTACACTTTTTAGCTTGCTTCGTAAAATTGCAAGGTTTACGCGGTTTAAGTGAATGATGGGTCCAAATTCTGCCACAGACTTCATATCCCGAGCGTAATACCCAGCAATTATGCAATTTTCCCGACAGACGTAGAGCTTAATACATTAGGGGTTCGTGTAGTTGCGTCGCTCAGACCACCCGACATATGAGTTTTACGTCATTTGGGCAAATTTTTCAAAGCGGAACAATTTTTCCGCGAAACGAACCGGCACTAGCGTCACAGTGTTTACGGATTTTAATGGAACAGAATATAAATGTAATATATTTATTTTAGATCTAAAGAAAACGATAATATACTGTTTTGAAATCAGAAGACGGTAGGTATAAATTGAAATTTTTCAACTTTTTAATTTAGCATAATGAGGTACAAAAGTAATTTCAGCAAGAAATAAAAGGTACTACTTCGGTTTTCCTTTTAATAATGAATTTAGTTTGGGTTCCAAAACCATTAAAGAACTTCCTGGGATACGCCGATGTTCAAACCTCATGGTCTTAGGTGAAGGCTATCGTGGTTTTTGATTTGGTAGAGTGACAGTCGTGGAAGTATGGCGGGCTTAGTCTCATAATAATATAAGAATAGTGATACTAAATAAAAAGTTATGTATCGTTTTTTTGTGGGAATTAAAACCACGCAATACACAATTTCTTTCTGTCTTAAATCACTGTTCTTAATAAACAAATGCGACATGCATTCAACCAAAATAACTTGAAACATAAAAAACAATATAAATACTTTCTCTTTCCCCCTTATTTTGTCCTGTTTCTTATCTGCTAAAGCCTGTACACCATCCTGACTGGCTCCAGTTTAAATAACCCTCGTTAACTTTTCCGCACAGTAACGGGCAACGCGATTATTTTCGAGAATGCGATTTTTTAACGGGTTGATTAAAACGAGCAGTTTTTTTAAACTCTGAAAGTAATTTTTCGCGTTAATGCACGGCTGGGCGGAATAGGCACTTATTACGTGTAACTTGTTAACGTCGGGTTAAAAAGTAAGTAATTTTTGCTTTGTATAGGTACAAATAAAAATAAATGTTTTTTCAATGTTGTTAAAAGTTATTTTTTTGTCACTGCTGAACTAAGTGAAATATATATTTGCACCCCCCGGGATTCAACTCACGGCTTTTGACGTTTAATATTTAATAAGAATTATGTACACTCGATGTCATTTTTGGAAACAAAGCATTTTTCCGGAGAAACATATAAGAGGTTAGTTTCGTTTAAAATAACTACATTTATACGTTGAAACATATTTATCCTATTCATATTTTCATTAATTCAATCGGTCAACGTGGCGGACTTTAAGGGAGGCCTATTAAAAATCATATAATCACTAGGCCTACTACGTTTCCCAGTGGACGTCATTACGACTGAAAAATGAAAATCCTAATTGTGTTGCCTAAGTCAAGAAGTGGTACTTTTATACCATACAAAGGTCTTAAATGCTTCACCTAAAAATATTTATTTTATATGAATAACATTCTATCTTTAAATATTGAATAAGCAAGCGCCTTTACATGAAACTTAGATTCCATTGTTCACAAATATAATCAGGCAGAGAATTAGTATTCCAGAGAGCTGTTCAAAGCTAGTCAGTATCCGAGATCATGCCCTTGGGAGGCTTCGGTTTCATCACGGTGCTATGTGAAAAATTTAATTCGTTGCTCGAAAATTTATATGCATACCGCGCTTGCAGTACATTAAGAATGCACCGTACCGGCCGGGGGAGTAAAATAAAATGGTCATTTCATCCATCATATCTATCGGGGCTTAGATTAGAAAACGCAATCATTTTTTGTGGAATTAATTTATTAGTGACACCACTAACCACGCGGTTATAATCTGGTGCTATATTAAAATAGGCAACTATCTATCTATCTATCTATCTATCTATAACCTCACGCCAGATCCCTTGCGGGGTAGGCAGAGAGTACAGAGTTCCAACAGGTTCTTTCCTTACATACCTCTCTGGCTTCCTCGACTCTCATAGTTCGTCTCATACACGCTCGCCGGTTACGGAGACTCTTGACTTTTCCATCAGATAAGACTCGGTTTATTTGGTCGTGGTAAGATAGTATCTATCTATGTATATCATTATTATTATATTAGAGACATCCCTTGTGGAGTAGGAAGACAGAACAATATTCCAACGGGCTATTGCCTTACAGACACCTCTAGTTTTTGGTTAATGGATTTATTTATTTGTCAATGTCATAGATAGTCAATACTCCAAATAACGATGATATCTTGAATAAAATGACGTGGATCTTGGCACACAGGAGTTACAGTGGTAGGAATATGTAACAGACTTAGTCGCAAAAAAACAGCGATGGAAGTGTTAAAAAAATATTTACGTCTAAAAGAATATAAAAAAATGCTTTGCCGTCTAAAACTTTTAAGGGCGCGGTCTGTTAAGATTGGTATCAAAAATAAAAGATTTTCTAATAACTTTTATATTTACCAGATAATAATAAAAAAGGACGTTACTGTATTTAATCTTGCCAATGAAAATAGCTGAAAATTGTAAGCTCTAATATGATACCATCTATAAAATAAAGGAATAATGTTATACGACACGACTTTCATAAAAAAAATATATCTCTATCTCTCTCTTTTATCTTACAAAAAAGGGCTATTAGTGCCTTCTATAACTTAGGTAGTCGCAACTCTTTGAGAGAATTGTTTAAAGAAGCCAATATTATGACGGTCCCCTGTCAGTATATTTATGAAAACATAATGTACACACGGAAAAAATTAGATCTATTTAATCAGCTAGGTGATAGGCATTGCTATAACACGCGACAACGAAATAAATTGGATCAACCGCAATTTCGTTTGTCTAAAATTCATACGTCTTTCATGGGGTACTGTGTTAGATTTTATAATAAAATTCCACTTGACGTCACTCAACTTAGTGAAAATAAATTCAAATCCTGTATTAAACGTACGCTCTGCAAACGAGCTTACTATACTCTTGATGATTATTTAAAAGATAAAAATGCCTGGATAGGTGATGTTCCAGCTCCACCAGAATGTGGATAACATATTCAGCTAATATTATTTATTATTCCCTCTCTTCCTTCTAGTAGTTAAATAAAATTTATCATTTTTCTTTCTCATTTCTTTATCTGTAAATGAGAGAACCATGTAGCCATTCACATGCATAGTTTAACTTGGTTAATTTAATTTAGAGTCACCTGATACTACATTGTTCTCCCATACCCCACAACACACAGTCTTTGTTACTATTTCGACGATTCATAAATACTGTAATCATCATCATCATCAGCCCGTATCAGTCCACTGCTGGACATAGGCCTCTCCCAAGGCATGCCATTGAGCCCGATCTTCGGCTCTTCTCCTCCAACCGCTGCCAGCCACCCTCCGTATATCGTCGCTCCATCTAGCTGCAGGGCGTCCCACACTACGTTTGCCAAGCCGCGGTCTCCACTCGAGAACACGTCTACCCCAGCGGTTTTCGGTCCTTCGGCAAATATGGCCAGCCCACTGCCACTTCAGCGTGCTGATCCTGTGAGCTATGTCGATGACCTTGGTTCTCTGTCGGATCACCTCATTCCGGATTCGATCTTTCAGAGAAACTCCGAGCATGGCTCTCTCCATAGCCCGCTGAGCAACTTTCATTTAGTGGACTAGTCTCACCGTAAGTGTCCATATCTCGGCTCCGTATGTCATGACAGGTAGGACGCACTGATCAAAGACTTTTGTCTTCATACTTTGAGGTATTGGCGACGAGAAGACTTGACGAAGTTTCCCAAACGCTGCCCAGCCCAGCTGTATCCTCCTGCGGACCAAAGTTGTTTCTACCTAATTGTAGTATTTGTCCGAGGTAGATGTATTCTCGAACAACTTCGAGAGTAGTTCCATTTATAACTACAGGCTCCGGAATGACATGTTCATTGAACATAATCTTGGTTTTATTCATGTTCATCCGGAGGCCAATGCGTTGGGAAGAATCAGCTTGGCCGCACAGCATCTGTTGTAATTCCGGCAACGTCTCCGCCATAATGACGATATCATCCGCGAATCTTAGGTGCGAGATGTAGTCACCGTTAATGTTAATGCCGCGTCCTTTCCAGTCCAGCGTCTTAAACATATCTTCCAGTACAGTAAACAATTTAGGTGAGATTACATCGCCTTGTCTCACTCCTCGATGCAGGGGGATATGTTTAGTCCGCCGATTTTGTACTTGGACGGTCATTGTTGCAGCGTCATACAAGCATCTCAGCACTTGGATGTATCGCCAGTCGACCTGGCAACGTTGCAGGGATTCGAGAACAGACCAGGTTTCGATGGAGTCGAAGGCTTTCTCGTAGTCCACGAATGCCATGCACAGGGGGTGATTATACTCCTGGGTCTTTTGCATAATCTGCCGCACTGTGTGACTGTGGTCTATGGTGCCATATCCTGTCCTGAAACCAGCCTGTTCCGTTGGTTGAAACTCGTCAAGTCATCTCGCCAGGCGATTTGTGCTGACTCTAGAAAACAACTTGCTTAGGAGGGAAATCGGTCGATAGTTTTTCAGAAGTACTGACTTTTTCAGAAATACTGTAATGGTTTACATGAATAAAAAATATTCTGATTCTGATTTTGATTCTGATTCTCTATCTATCTATATCATCACGCCAGCTCCCTCACGGGGTAGGCAGAGAGTACAGAGTTCCAACAGGTTCTTTCCTTACATACCTCTATGGCTCCCTCTACTCTTATAGTTCCTGTCATACGCACTCGCCGGTTACGGTTTTTTGCGGCTTTTTCTTATTTTGTTGGTTTTTCAACTAGTGAAGGTATGTTTAGGTCATTATCCATTCCACTACTCCACACAAGCACCTAAGTCATTTAAAATCAATCAATATACTCCAAAACGTACAGCACTTTGCACTAGCCAACTACCAGACTAGTTGTTCCATCCGATCTCTTACAAAATAAACGTCGGGTCTCCATGAAATATGCATTAAATATTTACTCAGCCTCGGGGCAAGCCATTCCCTTGAAGTTGACTGAACCGAACAGATTTGCAATTCACCGAACATCCTTTAGGAAAAAAGAGCCCGTGAACAAAGCTCGGGAAGTGGAGGAATCGAAATGAACCACTAACCAGCGGTTCTCGTTGAAATGAATCATAGAAGAGGCCACTTTTTTGCTTGATCGGAAAAGCTATTGGACAAGATGGCGTCTTTTTATGTTTTTGTTGTGATTGGTTACGGGGGTAAAGTAACACCAATTAGGTTTACCGTTTTGTTTATTGGTAAGTTTAAGTCACAGAATATAGGTATAAAACTGGAAATATATGACTGCTTCGTAGGCCTGGTACAATGCGGTTGAAGATCACTAGGTCCTGTGTTGGGATCCATAGTCGGCCATGATGATTTTCTATCGAAAAATTTACAAAGACGAAACGGGAAAACGTAGTGGTTTTTTTTTATTATAAGTCATAATATAAAAATATTTTAATCCGAAAATTAATGTACTCATTATTACAGTGAGAAGTTTATTTTACGTTTTAATTGTTTTGTTACTAAAGTGTAGGTTTGGTCCCAGCAGCCCACGCTTGAGTTTCAGAATGACGTCAATTAATTTCAATATAAAACCGGTCCAACATTGCCCCAGCTTCCGGCTGAGGCAATGAGGGTTCTATAATTATATATTTTTTTGTCTATTTACCGCAGCTTATTTTCTGCAAATCCGTAGGGTACCGATTATATAGGTACATAATTATTAACTATATGCAAGATTTTTTTCCAGAAGATTAAGAGGTGCGATTTATAAATCTTCTTTACCATTTTCCACTATATCTTATATGGCATATTATAAAAAATTCTATGGGTCTCCCAGTTGGAAACTCTTTATTCTCTTCCTACCCTACCAAGAAACTGCAATGATTTCTATGTGTCTATTAGCCTTATTGGAGTATTTGATTCCGTGTTAAAGGATGCGTTTTTCTCTCTTTTTGCTTTTTTTGCTCTCTGATGTAGTGAATCCAAATAGTATTTTCGAATATAACATGCTATAAATTTTATAAATGTTATTATCATAGAGCAGAGTTATATTTTAATTAATACAATATTTAAAATATAGTTTTAGACCATTAAGTAGTCAGCGAATAAATGAAAAAGCTTAAAGCAAAATGCCACTTTGAGCGTTTATCGCGATGAAATAATTAATTATTTTTACAATTTTGTCTCAATATGGTAAGTTTTCTGTTCCGCAAATAACTTGAGCTTATATAAACTACTCAGCTCTTAGTTTTAATGGCTTCATTTTTATAATCATCATCAAAGGTGTTTTATGATATGCATAGGAAAAAGGAAAAACACCATCACGCCTGTATTCCCTAAGCAGGAGCGGCTGAGGTGTTATGTTTTTGCCCAAGTTTTTGCCGACTTTAGGTCTCAATGTAAGGGTCGTAATCGTTAAGAATTAGCCCAAACATTAATATCGGATATTGTTAGGACATTTGATCATTGTCATTAATAACCTTATGGACAGTTAATTTGTTAACTGATAGCTTTGTTATCATGATAATGGATCCCATGTTATATAGACAGTTCATTAGTATCTACTATAATAGGACCTTATCTAGGTGTCCGAGTGCGAAATACTTCGCTCAATGAATTGTCAAACGAATAAAAGGGGCTATAGTCCCTTGAAGTGGTATTTTCAAATTAAAAGATATATCTTTTAATTTGAAAAAGATATATTTTAATTTGAAAATACCGCTTCACGCTAAGAATTATTCCAGTATCGTGGGTGTTTTATTGCAACGCACAAACATTTTATCAGTCTGGGTGTTCGTATATGTAAAACTAGTTTCCACCCGTGACTTCGTCCGCTTTGACTTTAGACAGTAACCTAACATTTTTTCGAGATAAAAAGTATCCTATGAGTTAAACCAGGTAATAAATTACCTGTGTGCAAAATTTCATCTAAATCCGTTCATCCATTTTTGTGTGTTTGAGTGACAAATATTATAATCCTATTCCAGGATACCTTTAAGAAGAAAAAAAAGTATCAACTTTTCTGTAAAGTACCCGAAATTCATGCTTATAAATGCATCCACAAAACAAGAATTACTCCTAGTGCGGGCCAGTCTTCTGAACAAAAATAGCAATTTTTTTAACTTCAGGCTAAGCACTAAACCATTTGACCTTAGCGTAAACTTGACCAGAAAGCATATAATCACGTTCATCTTGATATGAAAAGGATAGCATATCAACTCGATAGCGTTACGCTAACGGCAATCTTTTCATGCTAAGCTCTGTTGAGTTTAATGTAGTATAACTAATCTGCGAACTTATTACTGAATCCAGGACCTCTAAACATAATTTTTAAATCCGCCTAAGAATGACTAAACGGTCGTAAAACTAAACATAAGCGGTTTGAACTCGGCCAAACGCTTTTTGCTAGGGAACGTTGTAGGTAATAAAACTTGGTACACAATGTAAGTTGCCGTGTTCGCTGTAAAATCGCACTTCATGGCTTTGCTGAGGGTTAAAAGCGGATTAAAACGATTTGATAAACCGTCTACCGAGCCAGCTCTTGTATAATAATTTTATGTGGTATGATGATGGATAGGGTATATTATTCGTATGATAAATTGATTGATCGTCTGAAAAGCGGTTAGGTATATTTGATACAATCTATTCTTTAATAAAATATCTCAAATAGCCCACGCGAATGAAACTGTGCCCATTACTATGATGTCGGGCTACCTGATTATTAAACAGTTTTTACTACTATACTTTTTACGACTGCCTCGTTCATCTAGTAACTCAGGGTGTAGGTGACGAGGTCCTGGGTTCGAATCTTAAGTCGGACAAGATGTTAATGGAATTATTCTATCGAGAATTTTAGTAGCAGTCGGGAGTTTGCCATTATGCCTTAACAAGAGGCTGGCTCCTTATTGCATAAGACCTAAATATTGTCAGCAAAATGTGTGTGTATATAGTAAACCCCTGCCAAACTCTTGGTTGTGATTTTTAAACGTGATTTTTAATTTTTCGCTGTTACGACATAAATAAAAAAATGTTGTGTTTCAGCAAACATAACTATTGAAACTGTATACTTCACCTACTACTACGTCCTACTCTATTATCGGACTCCAAAGTTCCCCAACAATTATATCCTTTATAAATGTATACATCAGAATGTACACCATTCAAACGTCCTAAACTGGTCGCCGACATTTCAAATGGAGCTATTCCCTTCGATAATAACTTTTGATTTTTCATATTAGGTCGGGAATCGGTCGCCAAACGACATCGATTGTTGGGGACATTAAAGACTCGCTCGTAGACTGTTACGTCGCCGCAGGCATTCTAATAGACTCCGGTAGTGGCTTCGGGATCTCGATATGGGATCTGGCTGGATAGGGTAGAGGAAAATTAAGATTCTATCTCTATCTATCTATAACCTCACGCCAGATCCCTTGCGGGGTAGGCAGAGAGTACAGAGTTGCAACAGGTTCTTTCCTTACATACCTCTCTGGCTTCCTCGACTCTCATAGTTCGTCTCATACACGCTCGCCGGTTACGGAGACTCTTGACTTTTCCATCAGATAAGACTCGGTTTATTTGGTCGTGGTAAGATAGTCTAGGTCTTCCCCGGTACCTGCATCCTTCCACTTTCACATTGTATATCTGTTTTGTCATTCTTTCCTCTGGCATTCTTTCTATATGCCCGAACCAACGGAGCATGCCCTTTCTCATCTTTACACCGATACTATCTTTCATACCTACTCGCTGTCTTACAATGCTGTTGCTAATGCGGTCGGTCAGCTTCACTCCGCACATCTTCCGCAGAGCTCGCATTTCTACCGCATTTATCCTACTTTCATTCTCCTTCTTACATACCCAGCTCTCGCTACCATATAACAGCGTTGGGACAAGAACTCCGTTATGTATGGCCAGCTGCGCCTTATGGCTTAAGTGCCGGCTCCCGAGTAGCTTTCCCATCGCACCATTCACTCTGTTCCCTGCACTCACTCTTCTCTCTATGTCAGCGGTGTATTTCCCATCCTTACTGAAGGCGCATCCAAGATATACAAACTCATTCACTTGCTCCAGCACATCGTTACCAACCACAATCCTTACATTCGTTCTGGTTTCTTCCCTTTCAAAAACCATAATCTTGGTTTTCTTCACATTCAAGTGTAAGCCATTGATCATGCAGTCGTCTTTCATAACTGTGACTAGTGTTTGCAGATCAGTGGCTGTTGGCGCTATTAAAACCGCGTCATCTGCATAAAGTAGATGGTTTACCACTAAGTCACCCATTTGTACACCTTCATTCATCGCTTTCAGTCTTTGAAGACTTTTGTCCAGATATATTATAAACAGTCTAGCGGACAACACGCAACCCTGCTTGACGCCGATTTTAACGTCAAACCAGGGTGACCTGTTACCACCCACCCGTACGCATGCCTTGCAGTCCACATAAGTGGACTGGACGGCTCGCAACAGAGTGCCATCTATACCATACTCTGGCAAAATGTCCCAAAGTCTCTTTCGCACAACTCTGTCAAATGCCTTCTCCAGATCTACAAAACCGCAGAAAACCTTCCGGCCCACTGCCAGATGCTTCTCTACGATGTTGCGGAGTGAGAAGACTTGATCCGAACATCCTCTTCCAGACCTGAAACCCCCTTGTGCCTCGCACAACAAAAAAATTAAGATTCAGCATATTTTTTGACGGGAGATTAACGAGCAATGGTGTATACAAATGTATACATAGGGAATCGTTTACCAGACAATGTCAATTGTTAGCGGCATTAGAGACTCGCTCGTAGACTGTTATGTCGCCGCAGGCATCCTAAAAAACTCCGGTAGTGACCTCGGGATCTCTATATAAGACCTGTCTGGATAGGTTATAGAAAAATTTAAATTTCAACAAGCCTGTTTGAGAACCGATTGACAGGTAAAGGTGTATAAAAATGTATACAGTAGATGTTAGAATGGGAATCAATCACCATACGATATCAGTTGTTAGAGGACATTAAAATGTGTCGGAATAGGCTATAGGACAATAACATATTCGACGTTTTCGTTTAAGTGAGGTAAAGGTGTATAAAAATGTATACAAAAGATGTTAGATTTGCAATTAGTCACCAAACGGCATCGATAGTTGAGGAACATTAAAGACTCGCTCGTAGACGTCGCCGCAGGCATTCTAAAAGACTCCGTCAGTGGCTTCGGGATCTCGATATAGGACCCGTCTGGATAGGCTATAGGAAATTTATAAATTCAACAAGCCTGTTCGAGAAGTAATAGACATGTAAGAGATGCACTGTGTATACATACCCACAATTCGCCGTCAATGTTAAGTTCCGATTTAATAGAGGGCAATCCTATTACCTACAGCAGTGATAGCCTATTGGTTAGACCGTTGGTCTGCAAAGTCAGAGGCCTCAGGTTCAAACCTAGGCATGCAGCTCCGTCTTCTTGAAAGCATGTGCGTACTAAAAATTAATTATCACTTGCTTTAACGGTGAAAGAAAACATCGTGAGGAAACCTGCATGCCTAAGAGTTTCTCGAGGGTGTTTGAAGTTCGCCAACCCGCACTGGGCCAGCGTGGTGGACTATGGCCTAAGCCATCTCAGTTTGAGAGGAGGCCCGTGCCCAACAGTGGGACAGTTTCTTAACAGGGCTCGTATTATTTTTAAAAATGTTATTTTTATTTTTTAAAACTTACCATTTTAATCTTTTTTTCAATTATTTTTTTAAAAACTTAGCCCCACACTAGTATTTATTCCTGTGTCGTGGGTGCGTTTACTAGCATTTTGAACAGGAAAAATTCATATACACAAATACCCAGACCAAAACCAGTAATTGTCGGTCACACGATTAATTAGACACAGTGGGCGGAGCGGCTTATTTTACATAGTATGATTCCAGACCATGAACTACCAGTTAGATGTTTTTGATAGAAAATCGCCAACAATACTATGTGATTAAGAATCCTAACCTAGAACCTCATGATTCATGTATAACAGCCGTTGGATTTATCACTAGACCGCCGATGCAGTCCTCTAAGTCAAATATATTGCGAGTGATCGTTATTACTTTAACATGTTTCTTCGGTTTCAACGGCTAAGTACTACTAGCCACATCCTGAACTTCTAATTCCATTTTAGAAGCGTTCCCGTTATTAAACACATCAATTCGACGCCCGACACAGAGATAAGGCGTGCACTCACGATCTCCGGCCGACAGTTATTGCCCTCTAATGTAATGCCAGTTTGGCACATCCATTCAATTACAGCTTAACTGCGCGTACTCTGCTTGTGGAATTTCTTAAATAAATACTCTATGTTAGGTTTAAAATGAGGAAGATACAATTAGACGTATATAAAGACAACTAAACTTTACTGATGCAAAGTTAGGTTAAGTCCGTACCTCGTATGTACAAATGGATATATATGTACATTACATTATCATAAGAGCGTGTGAGACGCTTATATCGCTGTGCGGCCGCGACGTTCTTAGAGATCACCAAGGTTAAGCAGTATTTGGCTTGGTCGGCCTAAGATGGGTGACTGTTTGTGGCATTTTCATATTTGAGGGTCTCCATGCTTGGGAAGGCATGTTAACTATTGGCTCCGGTTACCAGGTAATGTGGTACTGAGCCAAGTTAGAAGACTTACAGACGGCTTGATAAGTTCCAACAGCAGGTGGCCACAAATCTGCATCAACCAAATCGCACTGGGTTCGCGTGGGGAATATGACCTAATGTGTCTCACGATTTGTGACAGAAAGTCTTAGCTCAGCAGTAGAACAGGGCTGATATTATAGGTGCTGGTAATTGGTGTCAGAAAACGTGCGAATTACATTGGTAACATTGCCGGACGCATGCACGAATGTTAGACGTGAATGTAGGATATGGTGCACCCGGAAAAAATGAGGTTCTATAAAAAGTCTAAGTATAAATTCAACAGATTTTATGAGACACCCGCACAGTAAGGATAAACAAAATCTCGGAAGCTGTTATAAAGATAGCCTTTTATACGCCCCATGAACTGCATAGTATTCTACCAAAATTACGTCAACGTACGCTCTGCGAAACTGCGATACGGGTAGCTAAACATTCCTAGTTTTTCAAATTGCGTCTACCCTTTCTTTTCTTTTACATCAGATTTAATCATGTTTAATTCTCCATAACCACCACACACACTGTAATTGTATTAAGATATAATATGGAATTAATGCTGTCTGTTTATACTGTGAATACCTAAATATGTAATGTTGTACAATACTTTTAGTGGTGAGAAATACACTATTTTATTTTATTTATTTATTTTATGTAATATTTTTATTACGATAAAATAAATGACTACCTCGTTGGTCTAATGGCAATGGTTCAAATCCTAGGTCGGACAAATGAAGTTTTTCTAACGACAACTTCCCAGTATGAGTCCGGAGTCTGGAATTGTGCCCGGTATATGGCAATAGGCTTGCCCCTATTACATGAGACATAACATCGTCGGTGAAAAGTGGGTGTACTCAGTACACCTCTGCCTCCCCCGCTAGGTGAATATAGGCATGACGGTGTGTGTGTAAAATAAAAACAAAGACTGCAACGCCTACATTCACAATGCGGGTATCAGAAATTGTCCGTTTACATCCACTTTTTGCCGTTTGCCGGTCCCATATAATAGGGGCGAGCCTATTGCATGTATACCGGGCCCTGTGCTAGATTCCCAACTGTTATTGAGAATTTTCCTATCGGAAAATTACACTATGTCCGACCTGAGATTTTAATCCAGAACCTCGTGAACTAGACCAACGAGGTAGTACAATATTTTCTTGATCTATTTAACTATCTATATCATCACGCCAGATCTTTTGCAGAGGGTACAGAAATCTAACAGGATTTTCTTTACAGCCCTCTCACGCTCTGTCCACTCTCACAACTCGTCTTATACATAAATACGGTTACGGTGATCTAGTTATGTAATATATAAACATGTTCCTAATTTGGTTTTGTCAATCTATAATATTAGCCCTGTTAAGAAACTGTCCCACTGTTGGGCACGGGCCTCCTCTCAAACTGAAAGGGTTTAGGCCATAGTCCACCACGCTGGCCTAGTGCGGGTTGGCGAACTTCACACACCTTCGAGAAATTCTTAGGCATGCAGGTTTCCTCACGATGTTTTTCCTTCACCGTTAAAGCAAGTGATAATTAATTTATAATACGCACATGCTTTTCGAAAATACAGAGGTGTGTGCCTGGGTTTGAACCCGAGACCTTTGACTTTGCAGTCCAACGGTCTAACCACTAGGCAATCTATGACGCTTGTAAAATAAGACGGATTTAAAAAAAAAGTTTTTTAAGTCCTGGCTCCACACTAGGATTTATTCCTGTGGTGTGGGTGCGTTTACAAACATGAAAATTTTCATATACTAATACCGAACTAAGTACGAACTAAGACCGAAACAAATAATTGTAGGTTGCACAAAGATTTGTCCCGTGCGGGAATTGAACCCGCGACTATTAGACCCAGTGGGCGGAGCTGCTTAAGCTATTAATCACCGCTAAATCGTCCGTTAATCTCCCGCTTGTAAAATATGACCAAGCAAAGTGCTTCCCAGTGCCCATGGTCATAAGAGGGACCGTGACCATGTGTTATATAAATAGGGTCAATAAACCGCAATAAACTCAAAGAAATAGTTTCAATTAATGTGTAATACTCGCTTAAATAAAGAACGAAGATAAACGCAATAAAATAAAAAAAAATGTTCTGCGATCAACGTTGCTTACTGTACTTGCCCTATGGTCAATACCACCGTACCTAATTATAGTCATTGGGTTGACTAATAGCTTGATTGAGGGCTTGTCAAAAGGGCATATCGTGTAAGTTTCCGTTGGGAAATAAAAAAATCGTTCGGCATTACAGGGTTCTTATTCGCTAACCAAACGCAACGCGTTACTATAACTGCATTAAATGTATAGTGTAACGATATTCTTTATGCTACTGAGAGTACCATTAAACAATCATTTCACGATGTTAGCGTAACGCGCCGCGTTAAGTGTTTAATTTCTTATAAGGAATAAGGGTCCTGTTCGGCATGTAACCTTGGTTGAAACGTAAACTCAGGTTTACGATCAACACGAACAGAAATTTAATAACTTAAGGCGTTTATAGAACGCATTTACGATTTAATTTGCGTGTGAAAGGCGTTTTTCTGATGAGAAGTTTAAGGACAACATAAAAAAAAGAAATAATTAATTTACATTTGCTATTCACCAATATTTATGTATTTGTCGTAGCCTATTATTTTAAAATCACAGTTAATGGAATGATGAGCAGTTATTTACACTTTAGTAACCTTTTAATCTTGCCATATGCCTTTAATGATTGCTCGAGTGTGTTTATTGTAAAGCGATGACAGATGACATCTGTCAGATGACGAATCACCGATGACAGATAGTCGATGTAAGATGGCGGACGGTGCTGCCTTGTTATTTGATTGGCATGACTTAATCGCCGATATATTTATATAAAACATGCATGCATATTTTAAAATTGAAATCTAAGTTCTTACCGAGGTAAGACTTTTTAATAAGTTAATCTAGCTCGTAACTTAGAATTTCTATTTTTTTTGTTGCCTTCTGTGATTTGGTTGACTAAAATAATAAACGAAAAAATGTAAATAAGTCTCTCACAATATATAGGATCTCTATCGCATCTATATACAAGCTGTAACATAATAAACGCAAGACCTGAAAGTAGTTTGTTCTAAATCGATAACTGAATTGATTCTAATTATTTTTAATGTATCTTCCATTTTTTTTAAATTTGCAAAAAATGCTTTTAGTCCTTCAGTGCGCAATAAAAAACTAAATTTATTCTTGATTCATAGCAATAAGGAGATTTCAAATGCATTCCTAACCCGTATTTCTCAAAATGCACACATACACGTACAAGTTTCATTGTTAATTGGGGTATAAAAGTGCTTAAAAAGGGGTAAAAACTTTTAAATTTGGAAATTTGGTTTTCGTTTTGAATTTATGAAGCAATTCTCTAATTGGGGTGTATGAGGTCTTGCGTTTATTATGTTACACCTTGTAGATGCGATAGAGTTCCTATATATATTCCTTAGTTAGGGTGTTGGAAATGTACTGTGTACACCCTTATTCTACTGACTATTTTAGGTCCCAATGTAATTCAGACAAGCCTCTTACTACATCTACCATTTTGAAAAAACTAGGTTATTTGCGTTATACTGCCTCGTTGGTCTAGTGGCAAAGCGCATCGCTTGGTGATCACGAGGTCCTGGGTTCAAATCCTAGGTCGGACAAATTAAGTATGAGTCCGGAGTCTGGAATTGTGCCCGGTATATGACGGTATATGGCAATAGGCTCGCCCCATATTACATGGGACCTGACATCGTCGGCGAAAAGTGGGTGTGCTCAGTACACCTCTGCCACTCCCGCTTGGGGAATATAGGCATGACGGTGTTTATTTTATAATTTATTTAAATTTAAATAATTTATTTTGCGTATGAGGGTCACAGATTATCAGTTGATATTTTTTTTATCTAATCTAACTTCTAACGGTTCGGAACGCGGCCTCCACTGAAAAGATCCGGCGAGAAACTCAGCGGACTTTTTTTATTTTTTATTTAATTCTCTTACTTTTTCTATTTTTTTTATCATATTAAGTGAGTTCAATATTTAGGTTACAACTAAATAGTTGAGATCTAGCTCCAGTGTGATGCCTTACGATCGCGATATGAGACTAATCATGTTATTCTGAAGAGAAAGTGTCTAGGATTCCGGCCGGATCAGTTCTCACAAGCAGCACCCGTTCACGAGTATGATCACTCCCATCACACCGAGGCAAACGTCACAAGTAGCAGTAGCAGTTTATTAATCTTTCTTCGCTTTCATTTTTGTTTTTGTAACTGTTCATATATTTTTATGGTTTATATGTGTGTGATGAATAATTCTTTTTATCTTCATTTTTTCCTCGACAATATTGCAGGAAGGGAAGTGACCCGCGCCATACAGCCACTGCAAGCAAAGACATATTCATTTTCACAATGTTATAGATACACTTAATTGCACGGTACAGATCCCAAAAACATATTAACAATATTGCTACCAGATAAAACAGTGATTTCAATATGAAGATAATGTTTATGCGGTATTTATATAAAATAAATACAATAATTGGAAACATTCAGTTTATTTAACAGCAAAGATATTGATATTGTATCGGCCGCAGAGCGTCTACGTAAGTAATTATTTGCTCGAAAGATAATTAAACTGATTCACATATTATCTGTGATAACATGGTTACAGCGTACAAGGAGATAAGTAGGGTCAAAAAGAATGGAGGATTAAAAGCTATTGGCTCACTGCCCATCCAATTTTCTTTGTTGACGTCCCGTGGGGCGCCTCTAAGATTATCTTAACAAAGCAACGGCGTCCAAGCTAAGTTCGGGCGCCTTCAGAAACAATGTTATCCAACACCGAACAAAGAAAACAATTACAACTTTTTTACAGATAATTTATCACATTACTTTTGTGTCTAAAATACTATGTGGAGAGTGGTTGAGAGTATCTCGTTTTCTTTGTTTCTATTTCCACCCCAAAAAGTTGTACCCACTTTTTTAGAGACGAAATTCATTGATGCAGATATTTTTAAGAAAATAAAATTCTAAGCATGGAAGATGTAACCTTGTTATGTTGAAATATCTAAGTGCTGTTTCGCTTGCTTGATTTTAGAAGTGTAATTTCGGTTGGTAATTTCATTTCACTGTAAAGGGTCTGCAGCGTCTGAAATACAAAATAGAGTGGGTACTTACTGTGAAAATAATGAGTATATTTTCTATCTATCTATATCATCACGTACATAGACCGGGTCTTATCTGAAGGACAAGTCAGGAGTCTTCGTAACCGGCGAGCGTGTATGAGACGAACTATGAGAGTAGAGGAACCCAGATAGGTATGTAAGGAAAAAGCCTGTTGGAGTTCCAACAAGCTCTTTTATAGAGTTCTGTACTCTCTGTCTACCCCGTAAGGGCCAGATCCCTTACGGGGTAGGCAGAAAGTACAGAGTTCCAACAGGTTCTTTCTTTACATATCTCTCTGGCTTCCTCCACTCTCATAGTACGTCTCATACACATTCGCTGGTTATGAATACTCATGACTTGCCCTTCAGATAAGTCATTGTCTTCCCAGGTACCTACATCCCTGCACTTTCGCATTGTATATTAAAAACTTAATTATAATAACCTCAATTATCACAACTTGGCCTAGAAGTTTAAGCGTAAGCCTGTCTTATTGGATCGATGCCCAGATAATCGTATGTTTAATGCCCGCGCGGGACAATTTTTTTTTCAGAATCAGAATATTTTTTGTTCATGTAAGCCATTACAGTATTTATGAGACGTCAGAAAAGTAACAAAGGCTCTACCACCACTTTGGAATGTCATTCCTGTGGAGAAGAAGGGCAAGGAACTCCACGGTTACTCTTTTAAAATAGTATTTTTACATTTTCTTGTTTTTTTTTTTGTTTTTTTGGCTTGGTCTATCAGGTAGGTCTAAGTTAAATTAAACAAATTATACTATTCATGTGAATGGCTACACGGTTCTCTTATTTACAGAGAAAGAAATGAGAAAAAAGATACATTTTACTAAATTAATAGAAAGAAGAGAGGGCATATTAAATAATTATAGCTGAACAAGTTATCCATATTCAATCAAGTGGAGCTGGAACAGCCACTATCCAAGTATTTTTGTCTTTTAAATAATCATCTAGCGTATAATAAGCTCGCTTACTAAGCATACGTTTAATACAAGCTATTGTCACTAAGTTTAGAGACATCAAGAGAAATTTTATTATAAAATATAATACAGTACCCCATGAAAGAAGTGTGAATTTTAGACAGACGAAATTGCGGTTGATCTAATCTATTTCTATGTCGGGTATTATAGCAATGCCTATCGCCTAGCTGATTAAACAGAGCTATATTTTTTCTTGTATACATTATGTTTTCATAAATATACTGACACGGTTTGTATGATCCACCTGTATTCTATATCGCGTACCTACATGTAATTTTTTTGTAGGCATAATGTTTTCTTAAGCACCCATACCGTCACGTGATTTCTACGCATATTATTCAGTTTCTTATAAACAAGTTAATAAAACATGTAGTATTCACACCACATTACCATATACTTATTCCTTGATTTATTCAGTTATGTACATAGGCGGACCTAATGCCTGAGGCATTTTCTGGCAGACTACCTTGATGGGTGCTAAAATTACGAGTATTAAAAAAGGAGAAGAAATAAATACTAAGAAAACAAAGACAATTTACCATTCTAGTTAAGCGAATAAAAGACACTATACTGAGGGCAAAAATATTCTATCACTTGATCAAACCGCCCAACTGGTGGTAATGATAGTCCTAACCCGTCCGTAAGGCGGGCGGGCCTAACGACCGCCGCGGCCTGTTCCAATACACATAATGTCTGGTCATATCGCACTGAGAAACGTTTCGTAATGTACATTAAACATAATAGTATTTATTTGTTACTTACTATTTATATACGCTGTAGGGAAAATTGTGAAATTAACTAGAATGCCAATTTTGCTTCGGAAATTTCACTAAACTTAATCTTAATCGTAGCGATTAAGATTCAGTTTAGCGATTGGGAGTTTAGCTCTTCGTATTCTAGTAGATTTTTTTTGTAGTGTAAAAATAGCTAAACGCTCTTGTTCTACGACGCTTAAGAACAGTTTTATGGAACTTAATATGTGGAATCGGTACAGTCAACGGCATAAGAACTTGAGGGATAAGGACGAACAGATTATTGTTTATGGTTTTTGAAAGGGAAGAAACCAGAACGAATGTAAGGATTGTGGTTGGTAAAGATGTGCTGGAGCAAGTGAATGAGTTTGTATATCTTGGATGCGCCTTCAGTAAGGATGGGAAATACACTGCTGACATAGAGAGAAGAGTGAGTGCAGGGAACAAAGTGAATGGTGCGATGGGAAAGCTACTTGGAAGGCGGCACTTAAGGCTTAAGGCGCAGCTGGCCATACATAACGGAGTTCTTGTCCCAACGCTGTTAGATGGTAGCGAGAGCTGGGTATGTAAGAAGGAGAATGAAAGTAGGATAAATGCGGTAGAAATGCGAGCTCTGCGGAAGATGTGCGGAGTGAAGCTGACCGACCGCATTAGCAACAGCGTAGTAAGAAAGCGAGTAGGTATGAAAGATAGTATCGGTGTAAAGATGAGAAAAGGCATGCTGCGTTGGTTCAGGCATATAGAAAGAATGCAGGAGGAAAGAATGACAAAACAGATATACAATGTGAAAGTGGAAGGATGCAGGTACCGGGGAAGACCTAGACTATCTTACCACGACCAAATAAACCGAGTCTTATCTGATGGAAAAGTCAAGAGTCTCCGTAACCGGCAAGCGTGTATGAGACGAACTATGAGAGTCGAGGAAGCCAGAGAGGTATGTAAGGAAAGAACCTGATGGAACTCTGTACTCTCTGCCTACCCCGCAAGGGATCTGGCGTGAGGTTATAGATAGATAGATAGATACGAACAGATGGACGTTGAAGTAACGCTATCGAGTTTATATGCTAACTTTTTCACACTACCTTACTGAATGCGACAGGACGTTTTTCGATAACGTTATGATAACTTTTTGCGTAGCCCTCTGAATATTCTCAGTACACACTTTTGTTTTTTATCAAATACATTATTTTTCTTAATCTAAATAATATTTAAATATGGCGCTGATATTTGGGTTCGTTAATTTTTAGTAATGTTTGTACTGTAAAGGGTATCATGGATCCGAAAAATTGAGAAAGTTCAGTATCTTCTGGTGGTACTTGTAACTAGATTTTTCATATGAAGTGTCGAAATCGGAAAATTATGAATCCAACTTAGTTATAGATTAACTTGCCACAGGTTTGTATCTAAAAGATACATATGAAATACATTCAAGCCTTTAAAATCGACAGAACTACAAAATTAATAAAGCAAAAGAAGTGTGTAAGAAAAATAGTCTCTAAACTTTGTTCTAGATTCTTATCCCGCAATCGATCTGATGTAATGATTTAAAAGCTCTACCTTCTGAAATTGTACCACTAAAATTTCTGGTAAAAATCGCACAATACATTGCTTGTCATCTTTGTCTTACTTTAATATCGAGCTTTAATTCTCTTTTCTAATTTCTCAGGGATTTTTATACTTACTACAGAAATATTACACTTTCTTATTTTTTAATCCTGCTCGGCGTTGCGATCTGTCTTATCGACATTTAGCCACTCCTTTGTCTGGTTTTACTTTACCAATTTAATATTACAAGTGGTCGCCCATACGTCGATATTCGACCTACTCTTTCATCGTTTGCTGGTTATGTTTGACATTCAGTAAGACTATAGACGAGGGTTTTTGGCGGGAAGTCGAAGAGTGATGTTGTCAATTTGTTTTAATTTCCAAAACTTGTGTTATTTCGACTAATCATGTGTAATGGTGGTGGAATATTAACCATGATGTGTTCTTATATGTGCATGAGTGAAGGTAATTGTAACAAAGTGATAAAACGTGCCTTTTCGACTTCCCTCAAAACGGCCGTTGCAATTGGTATGTAAAGTATCCACCGCTTTACTATCCAGGGTGGGGAACTTCATTAATTTCATTATCATCGTTGTCATTAAATTCATCGGGGAGTCGAATTAATTTAAACAAACACGATTATATATCTCACTGGACACTGGCAAAATACACTTATAATTAGTGTGAAGCCATAACTTGAAGAAGAAGAAGAAGAAGACTATAGACAAATAATATTAAAGACAAACATCAATTTGACGTGTGTTGTGTCAAATACATGGTAGTGTATGTAATGTTTTTTTTCATTGATTTAATGTGTGTTTAATGCATAATTAAAAAAAAATATTAGCATTCTGCACTCCTTCTCTATATAAACTATAAGTGTGGGAAATTTTATACTCCTCCGTCCGCGCAATTTTCGTAAAAATGTGTACGACGTTTTTGCTTCACGTATTAATATATAGATTCTTTAAGCAGCGAGGGATCGTCCATTAACGACTCTTACTAGTCTTTGAGGAATCGGATCATAAGATTGGGAACACTGTTCCTTCTTAGTCTTGTATCCACACTTCCAGCCACCGATAGTCTGGCAGCTAGAGAATTAACGTGTGTAGTTAGTTTTTGTTGATAGAAATATTACTCCTTCAACAAACACACGTACTTAATAGACGCTTTACGAGCGGAGCGACAGCGTACTGATATCCCAGTTATCAGACATCCTGTAGATTTCCGACCATTCTATCACAACGTACTTTAACGACATCAGCTAAAGCTTGAGTGTAATAAGCATTGCTTCATGATATTATTTCTAAATTATACATCGTTTAGCCTATATTCCACAAGCAGGGGTGGCAGAGGTGTACTAAATACACCCACCTTTGCCTACGTTATTGTTTGCACAATTCCAGATTCCGGACTCATTCTGGTTAGAAAGTTTTCGTTAGATAAACTACATTTGTCCGATCTAGGATATGAAGCCAGGATCACGTGAGAAAAAACACATATCGGTGTAAAGATGAAAAAGGGCATGCTCCGGTGATTTAGACATACTGTACGAAAACAACGTCGAAGTAAGAATAAAATAAATGAATTTATTTTTAATTAAAATATCGTTGAGAGAAACAGTGAAAATAAGTACTCGTTTAATTGAAATTCAGACGAATTCGTACGTTATTCGTGCTCTGGTTACCTAACAATATCAAAAACCGAAAACCACGCCTGAAATAATAACAATCATCAATTTTAATATATATTCATATTCGTTCGCAGGCGTATAACTCGTCCCAGTAATTTATTTTCCAACGCTAATTTGATTAATGTTTGACTTATTTAGAACAGATCAACGTTGTATCCAGGGCTCTTATTCGCTATGACCAATTAAACACGTAACGTGGTGCGTTACCATAACTTTGTGAAATGATCGTTTAACATTCGGTATACAAGATGGGATTATTCTAACCCTAACATTTTTAATAATATAATATCAGCCTATACTGTCTTACCGATGGGTAAAGGCCTTCTCTCATAAATCCAGGTGAGATAGATTAGGTCATACTCCACCGCGCGGACCCAGTGCGGATTGGTGGAGGCAGGTTTGTGGCTACCTGCTGTTGGGACTTATCAAGCCAACTATAACGCTTCCAACTCGGCTTAACGACTACCACTTTAAGTGGTAACCGGGATCAACGGTTTTACTGGCCTTCCGAAGCATGGAGACGCTCGAAGATGAAAATGCCACAAACGGTCACCCATCTCAGGCCGACCGAGTCGAACGCGGCCTAACCTTGATGATCGGTAAAAACATCGCGATCGCACAGCGCTACAGGCGCCTCAACAAACACCTTTAAAACTTTTTTAAATAAATACCCCTACACTGGGAATTATTCCTGTATGGTGGATATGTTTACAAACATGATATTCATATGCACAAACACCCAGACCAAAACAAATATTTATGAGTTACTCAAAGATTTGTCCCGTGCGGGAATCATACCCGCGACTACTCGATCCAGTAGGCGGAATAGCTCAAGCTTTTAACCACTGGACCATTATTTTTAAATAATAACCAAAATTAAATACATTTATGTCTTTATTTTTTTAGCATAGAAATATATTTACCAAGAAAAAATATTATAAAATGTTGCATTTTGACGTACTCACAAATTATACAAAATATCTTGGGGTGTTAATTTTACCCCATGTATAGGTAAGGACTTTATTCACCTTGTAGGCCAAGGGTTAATGGTACTCCAGATCATTTCACGAAGTTATCGTAACGGACCACGTTTAGTCATAGCGAATACAGGCCAAGTGTGTCGACTGTCAGTCATTGAACAATTAATGGAGCATCTCATAATAAAGACGGTGTCATGTCAAAGCGCATATGCTATGGACGGATTGACCAGTTATAACGTTCTTCCGGAACAATTTGTGTTTGACTGAAAATGGGTATGCGGAATTTATGAAAAGGAAGGTAACCAATGGAATGCTTCTTTAGTCTACTAGTATAATGCAGAAAAAAAAACAAATTAATTTAATTAATTTAAAAATTAATTATCACTTGCTTTATCGGTGAAGGAAAACATCGTGAGGAAACCTGCATGCTTAAGAGTTTCTCGAAGGTGTGTGAAGTTCGCCAACCCGCACTGGGCCAGCGTGGTGGACTATGGCCTAAACTCTCTCAGTTTGAGAGGAGGCCCGTGCCCAACAGTGGGACAGTTTCTTAACAGGGCTAATATTATTATTATTATAATGCAGATAGCGATTGGATGGGTTCGAATCGTTGGAACAAATGCTTTGCAGATTGTTTTTTATCCAAAAAAACTGATATACGGTATCGGTACGAAGTCTAGAATTTTTGTTTTGTAGTTCCACATTAGGAATTTCTCAATGGCGGGGGCATGTGTATAAATTCACATGCACAAGGCGCTCGTAGCGTTGTGCGACCGCGGTGTTCTTATCGATTACCAAGGTTAAGCAGCGTTCGAATCGGTCGGCCTGAGATAGGTGACCGTTTGTGGCATTTACATATTTGAGCGTCTCCGTACTTCGGAAGGCAAGCTAAGCCGTTGGTCCTAGTTACCATTTAATGTGGTAGTGGTTAAGCCGAGTTGGAAGCCTTAAAGGCGGCTTGATAAGTTCCACCAGCAGGTGGCCACAAACCTGTCTCCACCAATCCGCACTGGGTCCGAGTGGTGGAGTAAGACCTAACCCCTCTCACCATCATTTGTGAGAGAAGGCCTTTGCCCAGCAGTGGGCAGTATAGGCTGATATTATACATGCACAAACACCAAGACCGAGGCAAATATTTGTGGGTCACACAATATTTGTCCTGCGCGGGGATCGAACCCGCGTTCATTCTATCCAGTGAGCGCAGTGACTCAAACTCGTAACCGTCGAACAAGATGATTCATACCTGATATTTTTGATGTTTTTAAACGTCAGCATTTTCATTGTAAGCCCTCTGATGAATTAAAGCTAATTATATATATAACTTGATTCTAATTTAAGTTCAAAACCAATCACGAATCAAGTCTCTCCCATTAATTAATCAAGTAATTAAAGCAAACTTTATCAACAGTGTTATCATTTCGGTCACATTGACATGTAACTTTACATATACACATATATCTAACAATAAATCAATACTTTAAAAGCATAATGTCATAAGTGTTATTGGAATAGTTAATAAACGTCAATATTAATTTGAATATGGACGCTTAGAGAAATGTTATGCGGTCCGAATGCTTTTGGCGGCCTCGTTCAGGACAATGTATAGCAATTTTAAAAAAAATAAACACTGTCACACCTATATTCTCCAAGCGGGGGTGGCTAAAATGTACTGTGTATTGTATTTATGGGTCACAAAAAGATTTGTCCCGTGCGGAGATCGAACCGATAACCACGCGATCCAGTAGGCGGACCGGCTTCAGTTAACCACTGGACTAAATTGTCCGTAATATATGGGAAGGATTACATATAGAGAACCACTGCCATTTGAGTTTGATTATTCTGATATGACTTTTCATATCTAACTAAACTAAAAACTAATATTAGCCCTGTTAAGAAACTGTCCCACTGTTGGGCACGGGCCTCCTCTCAAACTGAGAGGGTTTAGGCCATAGTCCACCACGCTGGCCTAGTGCGGGTTGGCGAACTTCACACACCTTCAAGAAACTTTTAGGCATGCAGGTTTCCTCACGATGTTTTCCTTCACCGTTAAAGCAAGTGATAATTAATTTTTAATACGCACATGCTTTCGAAAAGACAAAGGTGCGTGCCTGGGTTTGAACCCGAGACCTTTGACTTTGCAGTCCAACGGTCTAACCACTAGGCTATCACTTTTCATATCAGAATAATCAAACTCAAATGGCAGTGGGCAAGGCAAACGCTCGTAGAACTGACGGCTGTTGGGACAGAAAGGGTCTCAAGTGGCAACCACGTTCCGAAACACGTGGAGTGGGTAAGCTGTCCTTATAGCTTTATAAGACTACATTCACCACGTAATCTTAATACGGATGGATGACTTGGTGAGGGTCATAAGTAATAGCGGTGGGTCTGGCTATTTTTAACGATGACTTAAATTAGTGGAAAATAATGTAAAAAAATAAACAATAATTAGTGAAATAAAACCAAAATTTATATATCGTCAAATAATTCCGAATCGTCAGAATTTCAATCTATAAGTGGTCCACAAACATTGTATCATGTATTTTATAATATTATATTTCTAGTTTCTATATACTACACGACACCTCCACTTGGGGAATATATCGACGTGACCAAAGAACAAAGTCCTATAATCCAGTACTTATATTTGGTAATGTAACTGTTTTATGGGACCGTCGATATGCGTGACGGTGTGTGTATACATCTATCTATCCATCTATCTATATCACGCCAGATCCCTTGCGGGGTAGGCAGAAAGTACAGAGTTCTAACAGGTTCTTTCCTTACATACATCTTTGGCTGCGTCTACTCTCATAGTTCGTCTCATACAAGCTCGTCGTAACCGGCGAGAGGAGACTCTTGACTTGTCCTTCAGATAAGACTCTATTTGGTGTGTACGAGGAATGCCTTTTAAGTTTTGTCGTTTGAAGAAAAAAACAACTAGAACCTTATAGTACTTTTTATTGTTTTTCAAAGTATTCACCACGTAGCATAATACACTTTTCCATTCGCTAAAACCAGTTATTATAACATTTATTCCACTCTAAAGTGGGGGAGTTCAAAATGGCTGACTTGAAAGCGTCGACTGTTTCTTCACCGGACTGGAACCTTTGACCACGAAGGCTTTTCTTAATTTTAGGAAATGTAAAGATATCGTTAGGGCTTAGGTCAGGACTGTATGGAGGATGGTCAAGAATTTCTACTTTTTCCTGCTTCAAATACTCAATCGTTGTCGTGGTGCAGGATGATGCGTCGCTTTGAGTTAGATTTTCGAAGTTCGGCGATGACTTGTGGTAAACAAACTGTGGTATACCACTCTGCGTTAACCGTTCTACGATCTTCAAGTGCAATAGTCGCAACATGGCCGGTTTTTCCAACGAACGTGGCCACCATCTTTTTTGAAGTGCTTCGAGAACGAACAACTTTAGTCGGCTTTGGCTCGTCTTGAAAGACCCAGATTGTAGATTGTTTTTTGGAATCAGGATCGTAGGCATAGATCCAAGATTCGTCACCACTGATGATGTCGTAGACGTGATTTGACTCTCCTCGGTTGAACCTTTGCAGAGTTTTCTTACACCATCTGACGCGGGCCGCCTTGTGATCGTCGGAAAGCAGATACGGTATCCAACGGCAAACTAGCTTTCTCACGCCAAGCGCTTCATGCAAGATCTTCTGAATGGTTGTCCCTGAGATGCCTAATAGAGCCTCTATCTTTCGATACGTCACATGACGATCTTCGAGAATTAGTTGTCTCACAGCAATGATGTTATCTTCAGTGAAGGCGGATTTTGGGCGTCCTTTGCGAGATTTGTCACTAACACTAGTATGTCCACGCTGGAATTATAAATACCAGCGTTCGACAATCCGCAGACATGGCTTCATCACTGAACACAGATGTTAGCTCTTCAAAACACTGAAGCCGTGTCAGGCCTCTTGTAAAGTTGTAGAAAATTATTGCACGAACATTTTCCTTAGAAAGATTCATTTTCGTACGTAACCTGACAGATCCAATCGACGCTGTGACTAAACAATAGCATTAATCCTAATACTTTCAACTGTTTTGAGATTCAAAATTTAAACACATTCGAATATAGAACAGTTCCAAATTCAAAATTGCCGGGAAATATGGAAACGACAGAACTTAAAAGGCATGCCTAGTATATATACATATAATACATCGTATATATTAATACATCGTCACACCAGTATTCTTCAAGCAGGGGTGCCAGAGGCATTATGGCAGATTCCGACTGTTACTGGTTATTTTTAGAAAAACCCCATTATTCTATAGTCCGAATTTAGAAAACTAAAATTTGAACTGGTGGACAAGCCGCACAGTGATCGCCACGTTTCGGCTCCGAATGTCATTACAGGTAGGACGCACTGATTAAAAACTTTCGTTTTTAGGCATTGGGGTATGGGCGATAAGAAGACTCGACGGAGTTTTCCAAGGTCGCTCAGCAAGCTATGGAAAGGGCTATGCTCGGAGTTTCTCTTAGGGATAGAATCCGGAACGAAGTTATTCGTCAGAGACCTAAGGTTACCGACATAGCTCAGCAAATTAGCAAGCTGAAGTGGCAGTGGGCAGGTCACATATGCCGCAGAACCTATGGCCGTTGGGCAGACTGGTTCTTGAGTGGAGACCGCGTGTCGGCAAACGTAGTGTAGGGCGCCCTGTAGCTAGGTGGGGCGACGATATTCGTAAGACAGCGGGCAGGGATTGGAGAAGGAGAGCTGAAGATCGAGCTCAGTGGCGTGCCATGGGAGAGGCCTACGTCCAGCAGTGGATTGACACGGGCTGATGTTGAAAATTTGAACTCAAGGCCTTGTGATCGTCAGACGCACCAATGAGTCGGTTATAACGCTTAGTCCGAGCTTAAGCCGTTACTCTCACTGGATCGAGTAGTTGTATTTTTGATTCTCACACGGAAAGAAATCTTTGTGTGATTTACGAATATTTGTTTCGGTCTGGGGGCTTGTGTATATGAATTCCATGTTTGTAAATGCACCTACGATATAGGAATAATTACTAGTACGGGGCTAAGGTTTAAAAAAAATGAAATAACAACAATTTTATTCTTCTCTCGTATATTGAAATTTTTATATTTATACAAAAATCACTGAAACATTACACTGTTAAAACTTGCATGGCTGCCCTGTTTCATTATTTATATTTTACAGTTCATGTGTTCTTCATTCACCAACTCTTTGATTACAGATCATCAGATAATGCAAATTCATAACTTATTTAATGTTTGATTAATAAGTATTTAGTATTATATAGTTGCCAGTGATAGCCTAGTGGTTAGACCGTTGGACTGCAAAGTCAAAGGTCTCGGGTTCAAACCCAGGCACGCACCTCTGTCTTTTCGAAAGCATGTGCGTATTAAAAATTAATTATCACTTGCTTTAACGGTGAAGGAAAACATCGTGAGGAAACCTGCATGCCTAAGAGCTTCTCAAAGGTGTGTGAAGTTCGCCAACCCGCACTGGGCCAGCGTGGTGGACTATGGCTTAAACCCTCTCAGTTTGAGAGGAGGCCCGTGCCCAACAGTGGGACAGTTTCTTAACAGGGCTATTATTATTATTATTATAGAGTTTTAATGATTGGTTTTGCTTCGTTGGTATTGTGACTAATAATGTGGCTGGCGACTACTAGGTCTCGGTTGCGAATCTTAGGTCGGACAAAATGCAATTTTTCGCTAGAAAAAGTTCCAGTATCAATGCAAGGCATTGTTCCCAGTAGCTTCTTTGTACTCTCTGCTCTATTTAGATGGAGGGATGGATGGTTTACCGCTATTGATACGGGACCTAATATCGTCGGCGAAAAGTGGGTATATGTGTCAACATATTTTAAATAATAAAAAAGGAAACGAAAAATAAAAATCTTTTATTTCAGACCAGAAAGTCCATAATGTTAGTATGTACAATAATAACTTAAGAAACTAATGTTAGTAAAAAAGAACAGCAGTAAATAGGAAGTGGCTGTCACACTAGAGCACTGCTCACTTAGCAACAGGCGCTTGCAGCTGTATCCAGTGCTCCAGCATTGGGCAGTCCCACCTATCGCATAATGCCATGCACAAAAACTAAAACTAGGTTTAAGATATAAATTGGGTTTGGGTTGAGATATTAACCAAGTTATTAAAGAATTTAAAAAGTCTCATCATCATCATCTCAGCCTATACTTGTCCACTGCTGAACATAGGCCTCCCCAATCGCTTTCCAGCGTAACCGGTCCGATGCCACCTGCATCCAACAACTTCCTGCGATTTTCACAAGATCGTCGGTCCATCTGGCAGGTGGTCGTCCCACGCTGCGCTTGCCAATACGTGGTCTCCACTCTAAAATCTTTCTGCCCCAACGCCCGTCCGATCTACGCACTATGTGGCCCGCCCATTGCCACTTCAGCTTGCTAATCTTAAGGGCTATGCCGGTGACCTTGGTTCTTCTACGAATCTCCTCATTCCTGATTCGATCACGTAGAGAAACGCCGAGCATAGCTCTCTCCATAGCTCGCTGAGCAACTCTGAGCTTTTTTATGAGACCTATAGTAAGAGACCACGTCTCTGATCCATATATCATCACTGGTAACACACATTGACTAAAAACTTTAGTCTTTAGGCACTGAGGTATTTTGGATGAGAAGATGTTGCGCAGTTTCCCGAACGCTGCCCAGCCGAGTTGGATTCGTCGATTGACCTCTCTCTCAAAGTTGGACCTACCTAACCGGACTACCTGTCCCAGGTAAATGTATTCGTCGACAACTTCAAGAGAAGAGTTCCCAACGGTGAGTGCGGTGGGTACGACATGGACGTTACACATTATTTTCGTTTTGTCCATGTTCATTTTAAGACCCACTTGTTGAGATACTCTGTTGAGGTCGCCGAGCATTCGTCCTAGATCTTCCAGCGACTCCGCCATGACCACAATGTCGTCGACAAATCGAAGGTGAGTGATGTATTCGCCATTGATGTTGATGCCAAGTCCTCGCCATTCCAAGAGCTTGAAGGCGTCCTCTATGGCGGTCGTAAACAGTTTCGGAGAAATGACGTCTCCCTGTCTTACTCCTCTTTTTATGGAGATCGCCTTCGTGCACTGCCCTTGTACTCGGACTGACATGGTGCCGTTATTATACAAGCACTTCAACACTTCGATGTACTGATAGTCAATGCGGCATCGCTGGAGAGATCTAAGAACCGCCCAAGTCTCGAACGAATCGAAGGCTTTCTCATAGTCCACAAACGCCAAGCTTAGTGGCCGATTATACTCCTCGGTCTTCTGTATAATCTGCCGCAGCGTATGTATGTGGTCTATGGTACTAAAGCCTTTCCGGAAACCGGCTTGTTCGGGAGGCTGGAAATCATCAAGCCTGCGTTCGAGACGATTCGTGATGACTCTCGAAAACAACTTGTAAACATGGCTCAGCAGTGTGATGGGCCTATAGTTCTTTAATAAAGTGTTATCACCTTTCTTGAAAAAGAGTACCACCACACCCCTGTTCCATGCTTCCGGCGTTTTTCCTTCGAGCAAGATGGAATTAAACAGCCTCTGAAGGACTTTAAGTACCGGCGATCCGCCCGCTTTCAGAAGCTCTGCGGTAATTCCGTCTTCACCCGGCGCTTTGTTGTTTTTAAGTTGGTTGAGAGCCATCCTAATCTCGTACAGGCTGATGTCCGGGATATCTTCAGTGTAGTGTCGGGTTAGCTTGGCTCTTGGGTCTTTTACCAAGTCAACAACAGATTCAGCTACTGAGGTATACAACTGCCCATAGAACCTCTCTATCTCCCTGAGCGCCTCTGACCTATTCGACGTTACGTTTCCGTCCTCCGTCTTCAGCTTCGTCAACTGGCTTTGCCCAATAGACGCGTCTCTTGCGAACACTTTGGAGCCCTTGTTCTGCTCTATGGTCTCCTCAATACGTCTTGTATTGAAGGACCGTAAATCGTGTCGCAAGGACTTCAATATCTGTCCATTGAGCTTCAATATCTGTCTACGAGTCGTATAATGCGTGGATGCGTATTTACTTTTATTTATATTAAATAAAACATAGCCTTACAATAGGAATTATTCGTGTGTCGTGGGAGCAATTACAAACACGAATTCTTTGTGATCATCAATAATTGTGGATCACACAAAGATTTGTCCGGTGCGGGGATCGAACCCACGACTACTTGATCCAGTGGGCGTTGTGGCTTAAGCTCTAAACTACTGGACCGTGTTGTCCGGCTGGCCGTATATCCGTGTGATTGTGTGTATGTGCGTGTTGGTGTGATAATACAAGGTGTAACATATATAACGCAAGACCACGGACACCCCCATTAGATTATAGCTTTGCAAATTCAATACAAAAATCACTTCCAATTTTAAGGAGCTTTCTACCATTTTTTAAAGCTCTGGTACCCAAATTAACCACGAAATTTAATAAATTATTACTTTTGTGTGCATATTGATGTATGAGATAACGGTATTGCTTTGAATAATGTTTACATTTTGTTTAATTCAGCGGGCTTAAAGAGTAACAGCAATTTTAGTGGATGGAATCGATTCAGTTTCCGATATAGACCAAACTACTTTCAGGTCTTACGTTAATTTTCTTGCTCGTTGTATATGAGTTTGTGTGAATGAGTGTGTGTGTGTGTGTGTGTGTGTGCGCGTGTCTGTTTCAATATATTTAACCCTCAAATATTCTCACACACTATGGCATCCGAAAATTAAAATAAACAAGTCTATTACAGTAATTCCTGAATATTATTCCCACGCGCCTGGCAACAGCAGGCCATTACGTATGGTGCAACCCTTCAACCCTAGTTTCGGACCAGTTTTTCGGGAGTTCACAAATAGGCGTGTGGCAGATAAGGGTCGCCACCTGCATCAGTGCCGCGGCTAATGGCACATTAAGGTACACAATTTTGGTCCTCGACGGGTGTATGGCAAATGTCGACCCCGGCGTTGTAAGGGTTAAATGTTATGAGGCGACTTGGTTTCATTAATGTTTTGAAGTTTTATTTATGGGACTTTTAGGTGTGTGTGGGTAAGTATTGGTAAATAGCGTGTATCGGGTAGTCTGTGAATAAATACACACTCGTGTGTGTTATTTATTAGTGAATTGCTTCATAAATTCAAAACGAAAACAAAATTTCCAAATTTAAAGGTTTAAGCACTTTTATACCCCAATTAACAATGAAACTTGTACGTGTATATGTGCGTTTTGAGAAATACGGGTTAGGAATGCATTTGTAATCTCCTTATTGCTATGAATCAAGAGTAAATTTAGTTTTTTATAGCGCACTGAAGGAGTAAAAGCGTTTTTTGCAAATGTAAAAAAAAAATTAAGGTACATAAAAAATAGTTGGAATCAATTCGTGCGATTATTATGTTATAGCTTGTATATAATTATTGTTTTTAATTTATTTAATTGCTCAGTACACATTATAATCAAAAATATTATTTATTAGATCTAGATTATAACGTAAATTTATGTGCAAACAGCAAAATCAAAACAACAATCTAGCGGTTATAAGGTGTGTAGTAAAAAAAAAATATAACGCGGCGCGTTATGTAGCATACAGAATTTCCATTACACGATTATTTCACAAAGTTATCATACGCGACGCATATACTCATAGATAATAAAGGCCTTGAATTATTTTTCTAAAAACCATTGCCTATTTCTGGGATTAATTCGTAAGCTACAAGGGTTTTTCAGACATGTATTTCATATACACAAGCACTCATACCGAAACAAAGGTGCGTTTCACAAAAATTTGTCTCGCGTGGAAATCGACTTGATCGACCTTTATTTGTATTTATAATATAATATTAGCCCTGTTAAGAAACTGTCCCACCGTTGGGCATGGGCCTGCTCTCAAACTGAGAGGGTTTAAGCCACGCTGGCTCAGTGTCGAACCTCTTGGTGAGGAAATCACGATGTTTTCCTTCACCGTTAAAGCAAGTGACAGTTATTTTTTAATACGCACATGCTCTCGAAAAGACAGAGGCACGTGCCGGGGTTTGAACCCGAGACCCCTGACTATCCAGTCCAACGGCCTAACCACTAGGCTATTACTGCTTACCTTAATTTATTTTAATAATTGACCTTAATTTATTTATTAGATATATCATTTTTAGAAAGTGAATTTTTCACACATTTCTTTTATCAATAAAAATATAACCATATTTTAATTTATTAAACCCAAGCTCCAAAGCGTCATTTTAAAGTACTTGTCATTGATATAAATACACACATGAAATATTGTCCCAAGTGAAAATATATACGTTGTTTAATATTTACAAATGTAAGGAAAGGCAGCAGGTGTGAGCGACAGAGGCGTCCCTTCTAATTTGTTAGCTTTAAGCTAAGTGCCGATCCGATCCCTTATCACGCGACATCATCAGGGAGTTATTGTACTAACTCTTTAGATACCTAGCTTGTTGTGTTAATGGAGCTCTTGGAAACAAATGTATAGAGAAAAGAGATTTGATGAAAATCTATTTATTATCTTCATCAGTCTTATAGTTTGCCTTATACCCACACGGTGTCCGGTTACGGAATCTCTAAACTTCACCATCCGAAAATATAATAGGTATAAGCTTTTGGAGCCTATACCTATTATATTTTCTGCCATGGAAGCCATGGAAACATTTTTAGTAGCGACTGTTTCTAACAGATTTCTGTATTCCTTTTTTAAAAGAAAGCTTTGCACGCATTACGGCATTATTCCTGTATTCCGAAACAATTCACAAAATTATCGGTTATGAGCGAGTTTTAATAATATCAATAATATTAAAATAATAAATCATTTATTACAGGCAACTGAAGTTTCACAAAAATAATGTGCAACTTACAGGCCCACAGAATATATACCTTACAGACTAACATACATATAATATATAAAAACTTATAAACTAAGACACATGTGTTGACGGCGACATGTTGCGCTGTGCATCTTGTTATCTTCCACGAAATCTCCTGAAGACGACACCCTTCGGCCAGAACTCCTCGCTCATGAAGTTCTCCAGCTTGGCGGTGGGAAATCGCACAACAAAGGAATTGAATGTCGTATTGTTTTGCGAGTTCAGCTTCTCGACCCTCAGAGAGTAGAAGGTCTTCTTACGGGCGTACTCCGCAATGCTCGGCTTTAGTGGTGTAGTGTAGCCGAGGCACGTACAGCAGTGTTGTTGGTACTGCTGATCGAAGGAGTATGCCATCTTCTACTGGTAAAGTCCCACACCGGATTCGTGGGGGAGCCTTCTTCTTCTTCTCCACCTTGATGAAGCTTTCCTTATCAACTTTCTCAGTATCGTTTTTCAAAACGCAGAATCCCTAAGAAATACATCATGGCTAACCATCAGCATGCTATCAGCATCATGGCATCATGGCTAATCATGACATTAAATGCCTATGAGAATTGCTTAACAGGTAGGGTATCAAAGATTGAACAGGACGAATAGTACGTCGTGCGTCCTGTTGCTGCTGTGGCTGGTATGCGTCGTGAAGGAGAATTCAATAAAAGCCGAATAGTCTTGAAACAGTGCTCCACCCACCAGTTGTGACCCTCTTCGCGCAGAGTTTCTTCCTAAATCTTCCAATGTCCACTCGCTCGAACGTGTCTGGCGCGATTTTTCGCGCTCTTAAATACTATTTGGTGTGTCACAACTAGTGGGCTTTGTACCGAGTTTATTAATCAAATAAACCAATCATGATACAATTATTCCTATCCCTTTCCGGGGTTACACTCTTCTTACTATTCCTATCCCTTTCAGGGTTACACTCTTCAATTATTCCTATCCCTTTCAGGGTTACACTCTTCTAATTGTATACTAGTGTTTATGCGCTAGGATTCTATGACATTATCTTATTTCTAACTTAAATTACATAATGTACTACAGTAACTTAATCTATTATATAATCTATTTATACAAATCATGCAGACGTCGTCCTGTACATTTCTCCCGCCGTGAACTGTCGGCTTCACTGACGGTTCATAAGTCTTCGTGGAGGGACGACATCGGCAACACTATCAATTTCTTCGCTGGCCTCCGAAGAACTCCTCCCTTGGTGCGGACGTCCACCGCACGCACAATTCCATCTTCTCCAGGGAAGGTCCTTATTATCCTCCCAAGAGGCCACATGTTCCTGGGGAGTACGTTGTCAACAATGAGGACGATGTCCTCCTCTTTCAGGGCGGCGCCGCGTCCATGGGGCTCCCGCCGGTACTGAAGTCCAGGTAAGTACTCCCTTATCCATCGTTCCCAGAACATGTCCGCGAGTCTCTGTGCCGCTCTCCAATGGGTGCGGCCGATGAGGTCAGTGTCAGTGAAGGTCCCTGGTGTCGGGTTGCGCGCTGGGCCGTAGAGCAGAAAGTGGTTCGGTGTCAGCGCCTCTGGGTCCTCAGGGTCGACGGGTACGTGAGTGAGCGGTCGGTTGTTTACTGTAAATTCGACCTCCGCCAGCAGTGTGGTGAGAACCTCTTCTGTCGGGTGCCTCTCCGTCAGGAACGCGTATAGGGCCGTCTTCACACTGCGCACCAGTCTTTCCCATGCGCCACCCATGAACGGGGCGCCGGGGGGAATGAAGCGCCAGCTGATCGTCTTTCTCGTGGCCTCTTCTCGGGTGGCGTTGTCCAGCGCCTCCCGTAGCTCTCTGTTGGCGCCGCGGAGATTGGTCCCGTTGTCCGACCATATTTCAGTCGGGCAGCCGCGGCGGGCGATGAATCGTCGTAGGGCCATCACAGCTGACTCGGTGCTGAGTGATGCGGCGACTTCCAGGTGTACGGCGCGTGAAGTCAGGCAGGTGAAGAGGGCTACGTAGCGCTTCTGTGTACCCCGACCCACTGTCACAGTCAGAGGTCCGAAATAGTCGATGCCGGTGTACGTGAAGGCCCTCTGATGGTGAGCCAGTCTACAGGGCGGCAAGTTCCCGGTGCTCGGCTCTGGAGGCGCGTCTCTTCTTCGGCGACAGCTGTAGCACTTGTGTATGACCATCCGGGCTACTGTACGTAATCGAGTTATCCAGTACCTTGCTCGACACTCGTTGATGGTCGCCTCTACTCCGGCGTGGTGCAGCTGTCGGTGTACGTGCTCGATGTACAGGCGGGTGACGCGATGATCTCCGTCCAGCACTGCGGGGCACCGTAGCTCGTCGCTGATGTCCGGTCATCGCACTTATTCGCGACTTGATCCTTATCACTCCACTGATGATCTGCGCTGATAAGGGGCGGAGGCGGCCCTTCGATAGCCTATCACTATTACTCAGTTCGCTATAATACGAGTCGTGTTGTACTACACGCACTAACAACGCCTCCGCTCTTATCAATAGTTCTGCACTGAGCGGTAAACACTTTACACTGTCCTTATCACTAAACTTATCGCTACACTTATTCCTATTCTTAACACTATTCCACTGTGGGTCCTTTTCACGATTCCTAGCCTGTCTCTTATAGTTCACTAATTGTCTATTCACACTGCACAGGTCGATGAACTGCAGCACGCGCGCCGTCGCTCGTAGCGGGCGCTCCCACGTAGAGAAGCGCGCTGGATCCGGAACAGCTGATCGCGGTGAGACGGGCCGTTGCTCGGTGATAGTGTCTGTCTGTTCCTCGCCCGTCGCTGCGTCGAGTGTCGGTCGCTCCGCCGGCCATGTTGATGGGTGCTCGCGCAGGAACTCGGGCCCAAGGAACCATCGGTGATGAGAGCCGATGTCCCTGGGTACTTCGCGCGTCGCGTCGTCGGCCACGTTTAGCTTGAGCGCCCGGAGTATGTCAGCTGTCTTGGCGTTGTAGATGAGTAAGTTCTCGACGGCTTCTTTAGCTTTACCTTTTAGCGCTCTTCGTAGTCTCGCGACGTTCTCGGTGTCCGTGAAGCTCGGCGCAGATTCTTCATAAGCAGCTTTGAAGGTGAGCCACTCTTGGTGTGACCCACTGTACGGCAATTCAGTAGCGAAGCGGTGGTGCGGGGTGCTCCCGGACCGGGCGGCGAGGGTGATTGCGGACGCCAGCTCACGCAAGTCGATTTGCTGTGGCGGCGTCGCGACTGTCGTTTCTTCATTCTTCGACACGGCGATGGGTGGTGGCTGGATCGGTGCAGGGGGCAACTGCGTTGTCGCCCGCGGCGCTGCATCGATGGTGCGCCCCACGTCTATGTCGTGTGGCCTGTCGGCGATGGCCAGGACGTGAGGTCGCGAGTCGTTCAGCCAGCTCCCGACTCTTTTCTCTGTTTCTTGCTCGTCTGATATGCACGTGTCTGCGTCACTCTCGCTTTCTTCATCTTCGGCTTCGATTCGTGATATTTTCGCGGCTGCTAATTGGACTTGCAATTCTAGTAGCTCCTCCTTGGCGCGGGCGAGCTTCAATCTTCGCGTCTTCGTTGAGAGCGTCTTCTTTGTTCCAGTCCTCTTGGACACTGGCTTTTTAGTTTTCTCCGTCGCGGAAGTGTCTGCCGTGGCGGTTGTTTCCGTCATGACAGTAGATTCTGTCGTGGCGGTCGACTCTGTCGCCGTAGTCGACCCCGACGATTCGGCGACTGGGGCCGATGCTGCTGGTCTACTGGTGGTGGAGCGTGTGACTGGCATGTTTCTTTCTTCTATTTTCTTCCTTTTTCAGCTTGATTCTTCTATTTTCTCTTGACGACGATAATCCGGCTTCCGAAGGACCAAAATGAACAGGACGATTAGTACGTCGTGCGTCCTGTTGCTGCTGTGGCTGGTATGCGTCGTGAAGGAGAATTCAATAAAAGCCGAATAGTCTTGAAACAGTGCTCCACCCACCAGTTGTGACCCTCTTCGCGCAGAGTTTCTTCCTAAATCTTCCAATGTCCAGTCGCTCGAACGTGTCTGGCGCGATTTTTCGCGCTCTTAAATACTATTTGGTGTGTCACAACTAGTGGGCTTTGTACCGAGTTTATTAATCAAATAAACCAATCATGATACAATTATTCCTATCCCTTTCCGGGGTTACACTCTTCTTACTATTCCTATCCCTTTCAGGGTTACACTCTTCAATTATTCCTATCCCTTTCAGGGTTACACTCTTCTTATTGTATACTAGTGTTTATGCGCTAGGATTCTATGACATTATCTTATTTCTAACTTAAATTACATAATGTACTACAGTAACTTAATCTATTATATAATCTATTTATACAAATCATGCAGACGTCGTCCTGTACAAAGATGCTGTATCATAGAATAAAACAAAATTTATTTGAGACACCATACGTAGTTCTCTTCTGCTTCTTTGAAATTTCTTAAACGATCGACTATTTAGGAAATTTGCTTCACAGACATTTAGCCACTTAGGCATTTTGTTTTGTAGGCCTTCCACAATTTTAATCAATTTGCTTCGCGGACTTTTGTCCAGGGGAGATATTTTGCTTTGTAGGTATTGCATTTAGGTATTCTATCTTCTAACGCATTTTGCCTTTAAGGCAACTAGCTCATAACTAAAAATTATGGAATAATTTAAACCCCTTTCACCCATACATTTTACACCACATAGCACACAAACTTATTTTTACAGCCATCACTGGCAGCTACAAAGATGGAACGTCCCGCTGTATCTTTTAAACCCGTAACGTATTTACGTTTAAACTGGGGCAAGCAGGTCGTTACCGGGACTCGTTTTGCGGGAACAGTTCTCGTTTCACGCACCCGTTGCACTGGCCCATATTGCTAGTTCACTAGATCTCATAGATTTTATAACATGAGTTGCTGTTATTTATTGCGAACATCACTAACGAGAACAGAAGGCGAAGAGAATTGAGAGTATTAGGTACTTGATATTCACTGCAAGATACTCTAAATTTTTTATGTTACCTTTTTTAGTTCGTGATTAAAGTAAGTTTTATTCGTGTTGGAAATAGTTACTTTTTAAGTATAATTTTTATTGATGTATTTAATTACATCATGCAACGGACAATTAACTGATTAATATTCTTATTTGTTATACGCACAAATTATCGTGGTTATACGAATTATTTGCTACTGTTACGCTTCCAATATTCGCATGGGTAGATGCGTTCGCGAAGTGACGTGTTGACGCCTTTTTAATAAAGGCGCGAATAGGTTCGAGACCTAGATCGGAGTGGAATGTATGCGACGTATAAGCAAATTTGTCTGAATCTTTTTCAATTCCAAATTTGTTTCCTTTTTATGAGTAGATGTGTCAATGAAATATATGACCTTGCTTTTTTCTAGATATTTGTAATAATGTTGTATTTAACGGCAGTATTTCTGAATTTCACATACTCAACTCCCCAGCTGTTCATTCATCACTACCTATCAGTCCTAAAGCGATTGTGAGTGTAAATTGTTCATGTTTTCGTATGATGGTAACAGGGCCGCAGCGCTGGGTGGAGTACCCAACAACTATTAATTAAGAGCCCCGGGTCATCATCTCGGAGCAAGACAGCTGTCTGCCCGGACTGCACAAACCCTCCCTAGAGTGTTGTGAATGACGGGTCAGATATTTTTTGGGCGTGCCGACAAACAATTTGGACATTGCGATGGATATTTTGTTGTTTTGAAGTCTGTTTGAGGTTGATGATAACGAAGTAGATACTGCAAGCGTCTTTGAGCGTTATCTTTGAGCGTCATTCGCAGTTCAAGAGCAGATTTTTGTTTTAAATAAGTATTGTATAAAACACAAACTAAACAAATCAAAAATATAAGTTGTATGAATAAAATAGGTCAACTGTTATAATTAATATTTAGTCAGGTTATAATTTATTTGATAGATAACCTTTATTTGACGATTGAGAAATCGGCCCTAAGGGTCATACCTATTTATTTTATGCTGTAGTCTAGAGGCCAATTTTATGAACGAAAACCCGCAAAAACTATTTTTTTTTGTATTTCACTAAGTCTACAGTTACACATAGGTCTTATAACTCATGATTGGTTGTAGCTAACGGTTGATTAAAAATTATAATATTCTGCAGAAATTTTGTGAAAATTGCTGCCGAGACTGACACAATGAGAACATCTATCATACAACCACGATGAGGGAGCTACTTAATTTCAGTGCAGTATAAAATTCATTACGGTATGTTAGATAGATAGATAGATAGAGTACTCTTTATTGTACACCAATGAAATTACAATTAATAAACAACTAATTACAGACTAATATGTACAATTGGCGGTCTTATAGCTAAAAGCTATTTCTTCCAGACAACCAATACAATGGAAGAATCAACATAAACAGTAATACAGGGCAGTTGGTGGCGTACATTAAAAACTTAGATAATACATTACAATCGAATTACTTACATATTACTTATATATTCTATACACATACACATTTCACATACAACTAACATATAGTAACAGTGCTCGGAAAGTTCATAAGTGTAGAAAGTGATTGTGAACCAGTTTTTTAAAGGACGCTAACGATTGCGCGCGTCGGACTGTCACAGGCAATGCATTCCACAAACGAACGGCTTGATTAGTAAAGGATTTATCGAAAAAGTTTGTAGAATGCATTGGTGTTTCCAGCTTCAGGTTCTCCGATGACCTCAGCAACCTTGAATGTGTTTCATGAAGGAATTTAAATCTTCCTTTGAGGTAAGAGGGAGTTAACGGATTAAACAGAATACTGTAAAGAAGAGATAATATATGAGCATGCCGGCGAAGGCGGATTGGTAACCACTTGAGTTTTACACGAAATTCAGAAACGTGATCATATTTGCGTAACCCAAATATGAATCTAATACAAAAATTTTGAAGTCGCTCAAGTTTATTATATTGGTTCTCTGTAAGATCGGGATAGCTAACGTCTGCATAGTCGATTATAGGAAGGAGAAGGGATTGTGCGAGTGCAATTTTAGTGGCAGTAGGGAGAAAATTACGCAACCTTCTCAAGGACGCCGCAGAAGCAAAAAGTTTGCGACTCAGTTCTTGAAGTTGTGGGCCCCAAGTAAGGTTTGTATCAATATAAATTCCCAAATTTTTAACGGCTTTTCTTATTGGTATTGTACTATCATCAAACTTAATTTGGGGAATTTCCGACCAATCAATCCGAGAAGTCATCCGAGAACTACCAATAATAATGACTTGAGTCTTAGTCGGATTGACTTTGAGGCCAAATGTTTTACTCCAGGTACTTATTTCGGTCAGATCACTATTAATTGTTTTAACAGCTTCCGACAACCTGGCTAACGGTGCTTGCGTGTAGATTTGAAGATCATCTGCATAAAGGTGATAAGAAGATTGTAATTGGTTGGGAATAGAGTTAATAAAAACAGCGAAAAGTAAAGGAGAGAGAACGCCACCCTGTGGAACACCGGCACTAGTGTTGCACCAAGAAGAGTAGGTTTCTTCAATGCGAACGCGTTGCCGGCGCCCAAACAGGTAGTTACGAAACCAATCAATAGCCGTTGGAGATATGTTAATAGAGCGAAGAATACCGAGTAGAATGTCAAAGTCCACAGTATTAAAAGCATTACTGAAGTCGAGCAATGCAAGTATAGTGAGATTACTGTTTTCCATTGCTGACCTTATATCATCCGTAATATTCACAAGAGCGGTAACGGTACTATGACCAGGACGGAAGCCGGACTGAAAAGGGTTAAGAAGGGAGTTCTTATTTAGGAATCGACTCAGTTGATCGTGGACAAGGCGCTCAAGAACTTTTGAAAGGAAAGGTAATATGGATATGGGACGATAATCAGAGAAGGATGTGGGATTGGATTTTTTGGGGAGAGGGGTTATTTGGGCTTCTTTCCAAGAAGACGGGAAGTGGCCGCTCGTTATGGAATGATTACAGATATGGCAAATTATAGGAAGGATTTCATCAAGGATAGGAAGGATAATATTACGGCTGATACAGTCACTGCCGACTGCATTGGACGTGATTGTTTCTATGCTCTTTTTAACATCACAAGCGGAGAATTGACTGAAGACAAAAGGAGAAAAATCGGGTGCTGGAATGGATGAAAGATGATTTAGAGTAGTTGATTTTAAGGTCTTATCTAAGTGAGACGAAGCAGAGAAATGTTTATTGAGGAGATTTATATCTAAGTTCTTAGACATGTTGTCTTGACGCGACTTGCCGACACCCATTGATTTAAGAAATTTCCAGACTTTAGCTGGATTTCCGTTTTGTACAGAACTATGGATATGTTGGCGTTGAGCATCCCTACACACCTTATTGCAGTGATTTCTAATGGCAACATAGTTATTCCAATTAAAATCTGTGGATCTAGCTTTGAATTTGGATTTAGTTGCCACTTTTTTGCTCATCAACAATTTGATATCATCAGTCAGCCAAGGAGCAGGAAGATGTTTAACTTTAACTGGGCGAATAGGTGCATGCTGATCGAACAACCGAATTAGCGTAGATGTGAAAAAATTTACTTTATCATCCAGTGACTCAGACGCTACCAAATATTCCCAGTTAATTTTCGCAGCATCTTCTCGAAGCATCGTCAGGTTAATGCCACTAAAATTGCGCTGCAATAGAATTTTTGCTTTGGCCTTAGGTGGCCGGACTTTATAGGATAGAAATAGTAAGTCGTGATACGAAAAGGCGTCAGCTGAGCACTGGCCATGCTTAGCGACATGTTCGGTTGAAGAAACAAAAATAAGGTCAAGAAGTGACGGAGTTGAGTTAGGAAAATTATGGGTAGCTTGAAGTGGAAGAACGGATAGGTCACAGGAGTCAAGAATAGAATAGAGATTACGGGAGCGATAATCGTTTTTGAGCAGACAAGTGTTGAAATCACCCATGATAATGCTATGACTGTAAGAAGGGAGTAATTTTTCCAACAAAATTTCAAAAGAAGAAAAAAAGTCTATACGTGAGGAAGGACAGTAATATACACCAAGAAGCAGTTTAGTGTGATGAAGCTCAATCTCAATAAAAAGATGCTCACCAGCATTAGGCGGAGGGGGTTGTGGCGACAATTCAATTAAAGAAAAGGGTATATTTGATCGCAGATATATCGCCACACCTCCACCGCCACCAATTGAACGATCGTTCCTGATGAGATTAAAACCCGGCAACAAAAAGAGGGTCGACGGGAGGCACGGCTTCAGCCAGGATTCGGAGACGAGGATAGCATGGATATTTTTACAGTCAAAGCTCGCTAGCATATCGGAATAGTGAGCCGGAATACTCTGAGCATTGATGTGAACGGCATTAAAGTTTCTAAGGACATCAGAGAACGTCGTCGTCAGTGAGGGATGGGACACTAACAAAACTTACATCACTACTCTCCGCAGAAAAGAACGATTCTGAATCACTGTTTCTACCTTGATCAGACATTTTACTCTATATAATGTTTATAAAATGTATATGTACACAAAACAATTAATGCAACTATGTAATGCAACTAATACAACTAATAATTAATTTATAATTCAGCTAGCTATACGCAACTATATAATAGCATCCGCCTGCCGAAGTGTTTAATAAAATAAAGAAATGAAAAGGAAAAAAATAATAATAAAATTATCAAAAACCACACATAAAAAAAAAAAAAAAAAAAAAAATATAAAAAAAAAAAATATCCCTGATAAAAACAACAAAATCATGCCACAAGTCAATGCCGCACGATAACGGAACGCAACACTATTTACTTACAGGAAATAGGGCATAAGTAGGTACCTGGAACGCCACTGACATTGACAATTGATACTTTTGGCATTTTGACAGTTAAAGAATTGTAAACAAGACAGTGACATATAAAAACAAAAATAAAAATTAACAAAAAAGTGGGTGTATATATGTGGCCTTATAGATAAGAAACAACGAATTAGAAGTGAATATCATTACATATAAATATAAAAAGCACAGTTGCCAACACACACACAAATCACTTTTTGGCGTTAGCCCGTTTGGACTTTGATACTGCGCCAGTCTTCACAGCAGTCGCTTTACTGGGATCCTGCGTAATGGTGTTTAAGTCCGCAAGAGACTGTACACGGACCCGTGTCCCATCCGAGCCGAGGACATACACCTCGCCATCTCTAGACCAACTCTTACTTACGCCAAATTTCGCCCTCGCAGCAAGAAACAAATGATGCCGTGTCTTGGTGAGAAACTCGGAAATTGTCACCCCCGAGCCTTTCAGCTTTGTTTTGGCGAACCACACTTTACTGCGAACATCGACATCGGCAAGCTTTACTAGAATAGGCCTTGGCTTTTGAGTGGGTCACCCCATTCTATGGCATCGGCGTATGTTGTTGGTGTTAAACTCACCCAGACCCAAACGTCCCTGGATAATATTCACCACAGCCTGCGACGTGTCCTCCTTGCTGACCTCGGCGACTCCGTGAAGTAACAGAATTTTTCTACGGCTTCGTGTCTCCACTGCATCTATACTTTGAGCCATTATAGCTACCTGCTGCTGGAGAGTGCTGAGAGCTTCAATAACAAACGCTCTGAATAAGGCAAATTCTACAGCCAGGCCTGTTGATGAAGTAGTTGAAGAGTCCTGCAGTGCGCTTTCAAAGTCTGCCATTTTTTATTAAACAAGTCAGACATTTGTGACATGCTTGCTTGTAGTGAGTCCATTGTGACTGAATGTGATTTTAAATAGATTGTGGATATTTGCTGGAGAAAACACTTACTCGGCAGGTAGATAAGGTTAGTTGAGCATTGATATCATTAGGTAATGGAGCAATATTACTATTTAATTAACTAATTAAATACGGAGCTATAATTTTAATGTCTTATTATTTCAACTACCCGCAACTAAAAAAAAATGTTCATAAAGTTAACAGGATTTCGTTTTGTGTTACGAATGAAATAAGATTGTTATCGACGAAAATTGTTAACGAAACGTAATTAGAGCATTTGCCACTATAAATTAGTAGGATTGGCCATCGGACCACATACGTATAAAAATGGATATAAATCGATCTGGCTTTATGATATGGATAGATAGATAAATCGATAAAAATGTAATTATATATCAAAATAAGTGACTTACTATATATATATATAGTCAATTGTTACAGTTTTAGTAAGTCTAAGTATCTATGGTCTTATGTCTAGGGTTATGGTCATGTCTATGTTCGTTTATGTTTTTTTCAATAAAGCGTCCTCTTCCTGTTTTCTTGTGTGCTGAGGGCGTACAAGTTTAACAAATTTGTATTTTTATTTATAAAAAATAATATCAATTTTGTCGATATCCTTAAAAAACATCTTCAAACATTTCGGAATATCGCCTGACTACAGACACACGATGTTTTCGTTACAGCAAATAAAATACAATATCATAAGGTGCACGTGACTAGCCGAGGGAATGAGTGAATTGTCCATACGGTAAAATATACTTTGGTGATATCGTGCAAGTGTTTGACGACTCGTAACAATGTCTTGTCCTTCCCCTATCACCTTTGACTCGAAACTCGCAAAAACATGTAGGCGATATCATGTGTACGTGTTATGACATTCAGGGGGTCTATTTTCTAAGTATACAAGTGCAAAAATACCAATATCAAGATGTACGGTGCTTGACGAAGATGTTTGAGAATTTGGATTAAGATAGAGATGGAAAATTTAAAAATCGTGATAATGCGTGAAATTTTTAACGGCTTTTCTTATTGGTATTGTACTATCATCAAACTTAATTTGGGGAATTTCCGACCAATCAATCCGAGAAGTCATCCGAGAACTACCAATAATAATGACTTGAGTCTTAGTCGGATTGACTTTGAGGCCAAATGTTTTACTCCAGGTACTTATTTCGGTCAGATCACTATTAATTGTTTTAACAGCTTCCGACAACCTGGCTAACGGTGCTTGCGTGTAGATTTGAAGATCATCTGCATAAAGGTGATAAGAAGATTGTAATTGGTTGGGAATAGAGTTAATAAAAACAGCGAAAAGTAAAGGAGAGAGAACGCCACCCTGTGGAACACCGGCACTAGTGTTGCACCAAGAAGAGTAGGTTTCTTCAATGCGAACGCGTTGCCGGCGCCCAAACAGGTAGTTACGAAACCAATCAATAGCCGTTGGAGATATGTTAATAGAGCGAAGAATACCGAGTAGAATGTCAAAGTCCACAGTATTAAAAGCATTACTGAAGTCGAGCAATGCAAGTATAGTGAGATTACTGTTTTCCATTGCTGACCTTATATCATCCGTAATATTCACAAGAGCGGTAACGGTACTATGACCAGGACGGAAGCCGGACTGAAAAGGGTTAAGAAGGGAGTTCTTATTTAGGAATCGACTCAGTTGATCGTGGACAAGGCGCTCAAGAACTTTTGAAAGGAAAGGTAATATGGATATGGGACGATAATCAGAGAAGGATGTGGGATTGGATTTTTTGGGGAGAGGGGTTATTTGGGCTTCTTTCCAAGAAGACGGGAAGTGGCCGCTCGTTATGGAATGATTACAGATATGGCAAATTATAGGAAGGATTTCATCAAGGATAGGAAGGATAATATTACGGCTGATACAGTCACTGCCGACTGCATTGGACGTGATTGTTTCTATGCTCTTTTTAACATCACAAGCGGAGAATTGACTGAAGACAAAAGGAGAAAAATCGGGTGCTGGAATGGATGAAAGATGATTTAGAGTAGTTGATTTTAAGGTCTTATCTAAGTGAGACGAAGCAGAGAAATGTTTATTGAGGAGATTTATATCTAAGTTCTTAGACATGTTGTCTTGACGCGACTTGCCGACACCCATTGATTTAAGAAATTTCCAGACTTTAGCTGGATTTCCGTTTTGTACAGAACTATGGATATGTTGGCGTTGAGCATCCCTACACACCTTATTGCAGTGATTTCTAATGGCAACATAGTTATTCCAATTAAAATCTGTGGATCTAGCTTTGAATTTGGATTTAGTTGCCACTTTTTTGCTCATCAACAATTTGATATCATCAGTCAGCCAAGGAGCAGGAAGATGTTTAACTTTAACTGGGCGAATAGGTGCATGCTGATCGAACAACCGAATTAGCGTAGATGTGAAAAAATTTACTTTATCATCCAGTGACTCAGACGCTACCAAATATTCCCAGTTAATTTTCGCAGCATCTTCTCGAAGCATCGTCAGGTTAATGCCACTAAAATTGCGCTGCAATAGAATTTTTGCTTTGGCCTTAGGTGGCCGGACTTTATAGGATAGAAATAGTAAGTCGTGATACGAAAAGGCGTCAGCTGAGCACTGGCCATGCTTAGCGACATGTTCGGTTGAAGAAACAAAAATAAGGTCAAGAAGTGACGGAGTTGAGTTAGGAAAATTATGGGTAGCTTGAAGTGGAAGAACGGATAGGTCACAGGAGTCAAGAATAGAATAGAGATTACGGGAGCGATAATCGTTTTTGAGCAGACAAGTGTTGAAATCACCCATGATAATGCTATGACTGTAAGAAGGGAGTAATTTTTCCAACAAAATTTCAAAAGAAGAAAAAAAGTCTATACGTGAGGAAGGACAGTAATATACACCAAGAAGCAGTTTAGTGTGATGAAGCTCAATCTCAATAAAAAGATGCTCACCAGCATTAGGCGGAGGGGGTTGTGGCGACAATTCAATTAAAGAAAAGGGTATATTTGATCGCAGATATATCGCCACACCTCCACCGCCACCAATTGAACGATCGTTCCTGATGAGATTAAAACCCGGCAACAAAAAGAGGGTCGACGGGAGGCACGGCTTCAGCCAGGATTCGGAGACGAGGATAGCATGGATATTTTTACAGTCAAAGCTCGCTAGCATATCGGAATAGTGAGCCGGAATACTCTGAGCATTGATGTGAACGGCATTAAAGTTTCTAAGGACATCAGAGAACGTCGTCGTCAGTGAGGGATGGGACACTAACAAAACTTACATCACTACTCTCCGCAGAAAAGAACGATTCTGAATCACTGTTTCTACCTTGATCAGACATTTTACTCTATATAATGTTTATAAAATGTATATGTACACAAAACAATTAATGCAACTATGTAATGCAACTAATACAACTAATAATTAATTTATAATTCAGCTAGCTATACGCAACTATATAATAGCATCCGCCTGCCGAAGTGTTTAATAAAATAAAGAAATGAAAAGGAAAAAAATAATAATAAAATTATCAAAAACCACACATATAAAAAAAAAAAAAAAAAAAAAATATAAAAAAAAAAAATATCCCTGATAAAAACAACAAAATCATGCCACAAGTCAATGCCGCACGATAACGGAACGCAACACTATTTACTTACAGGAAATAGGGCATAAGTAGGTACCTGGAACGCCACTGACATTGACAATTGATACTTTTGGCATTTTGACAGTTAAAGAATTGTAAACAAGACAGTGACATATAAAAACAAAAATAAAAATTAACAAAAAAGTGGGTGTATATATGTGGCCTTATAGATAAGAAACAACGAATTAGAAGTGAATATCATTACATATAAATATAAAAAGCACAGTTGCCAACACACACACAAATCACTTTTTGGCGTTAGCCCGTTTGGACTTTGATACTGCGCCAGTCTTCACAGCAGTCGCTTTACTGGGATCCTGCGTAATGGTGTTTAAGTCCGCAAGAGACTGTACACGGACCCGTGTCCCATCCGAGCCGAGGACATACACCTCGCCATCTCTAGACCAACTCTTACTTACGCCAAATTTCGCCCTCGCAGCAAGAAACAAATGATGCCGTGTCTTGGTGAGAAACTCGGAAATTGTCACCCCCGAGCCTTTCAGCTTTGTTTTGGCGAACCACACTTTACTGCGAACATCGACATCGGCAAGCTTTACTAGAATAGGCCTTGGCTTTTGAGTGGGTCACCCCATTCTATGGCATCGGCGTATGTTGTTGGTGTTAAACTCACCCAGACCCAAACGTCCCTGGATAATATTCACCACAGCCTGCGACGTGTCCTCCTTGCTGACCTCGGCGACTCCGTGAAGTAACAGAATTTTTCTACGGCTTCGTGTCTCCACTGCATCTATACTTTGAGCCATTATAGCTACCTGCTGCTGGAGAGTGCTGAGAGCTTCAATAACAAACGCTCTGAATAAGGCAAATTCTACAGCCAGGCCTGTTGATGAAGTAGTTGAAGAGTCCTGCAGTGCGCTTTCAAAGTCTGCCATTTTTTATTAAACAAGTCAGACATTTGTGACATGCTTGCTTGTAGTGAGTCCATTGTGACTGAATGTGATTTTAAATAGATTGTGGATATTTGCTGGAGAAAACACTTACTCGGCAGGTAGATAAGGTTAGTTGAGCATTGATATCATTAGGTAATGGAGCAATATTACTATTTAATTAACTAATTAAATACGGAGCTATAATTTTAATGTCTTATTATTTCAACTACCCGCAACTAAAAAAAAATGTTCATAAAGTTAACAGGATTTCGTTTTGTGTTACGAATGAAATAAGATTGTTATCGACGAAAATTGTTAACGAAACGTAATTAGAGCATTTGCCACTATAAATTAGTAGGATTGGCCATCGGACCACATACGTATAAAAATGGATATAAATCGATCTGGCTTTATGATATGGATAGATAGATAAATCGATAAAAATGTAATTATATATCAAAATAAGTGACTTACTATATATATATATAGTCAATTGTTACAGTTTTAGTAAGTCTAAGTATCTATGGTCTTATGTCTAGGGTTATGGTCATGTCTATGTTCGTTTATGTTTTTTTCAATAAAGCGTCCTCTTCCTGTTTTCTTGTGTGCTGAGGGCGTACAAGTTTAACAAATTTGTATTTTTATTTATAAAAAATAATATCAATTTTGTCGATATCCTTAAAAAACATCTTCAAACATTTCGGAATATCGCCTGACTACAGACACACGATGTTTTCGTTACAGCAAATAAAATACAATATCATAAGGTGCACGTGACTAGCCGAGGGAATGAGTGAATTGTCCATACGGTAAAATATACTTTGGTGATATCGTGCAAGTGTTTGACGACTCGTAACAATGTCTTGTCCTTCCCCTATCACCTTTGACTCGAAACTCGCAAAAACATGTAGGCGATATCATGTGTACGTGTTATGACATTCAGGGGGTCTATTTTCTAAGTATACAAGTGCAAAAATACCAATATCAAGATGTACGGTGCTTGACGAAGATGTTTGAGAATTTGGATTAAGATAGAGATGGAAAATTTAAAAATCGTGATAATGCTTATTGAAAAAAAAAATTTTTTGAAAATATGCGATATGTTTGGTATAAGGTCATTTTAACGCGATGAACAGTAACCTGGAGTTTGTTCATCGTACTGAGGCTAACTACAAATTCTTTAGTATGATTACTGTAATCATACTTTAATGAAAAAAGGGAAGGAAAGGACGAGATATGAAGTCTCATTCTCACTATAGAGTTAGATTAGAATAACACTGCTAAGGATATTGTAATATCCTACTTAATAAGTCTAACGATTAACACACAAAAGTAATGTTTAATGTTCTTCAAACCCATTCCTCCGCTGGGAATTTGTATAAAGTTTTGTTTAAGCTGCGAAAATTAATACAGATACCCTTCGGAATACCGCTCGGGATTTTACTCTACATAGCGGTAGCAATTATCGATTATATTTGAACAGGTCTTTATTTTATTTAAGACATTTATATTTTGAAGACCTATATTTTTAACATACTAACATATGGTATTATCATACTCAGTATTGACTGTAAAGCTGCCAGCAAAGGCAAAAGAATTAATTTTGTATCGCACGGTTCCATATTCGCACCCCGAGACGCCTCGTCAGCGCGCTCCCGATTTTTCGTGAATTGCTTGTTTAACATATTTTTTCGTTTCTGTCTCGTTTACGTTTAGCGTAACGACCTCCCACGCGTTATGTATTTGAATTGGAAGTTGGGCCATTGTGATTGCTCTCCTTTATAACAATGTCTTATCTTCAATGCAGATTTTGTTAGAAGAAAGCATGTGAGAATTTCGAGTGGCTTACGTAATAGTACGGTAAATTTATTTGATGAAGTCGATGTTGACAGCTTATAGTTCAAATGTACACACTTCAACCTCAGTTACTGAATATATGAATATTTCTTTAGTACTTAATCGATAAAATATTTTCGAAATACTACATTTTTATCTATATCATCACGCCAGATCCCTTGAGGGTAGGCACAGAGTACAGAGTTTCATTACTTACTACATTTTATACTTAATTTATATTGACGGGTTTTCAATGTCCACGGAAATATTATGTAAATCTTATAATCAGTTCATAGTCAATTTACCAATGCACGAATAATAGAGTACGTATAGATAAAACGGGTACTACAATATGTAAATGATATTCAGTGTTATTCATGAGGCGATTGCATAAATTATATCAAACTATAATAACTTAAACTATCTAAAGCTAGCGTTCCAGCCTAATCTGCGAGAATACTAATTCAGTCACTTTTGTCTAATGATACCGCAGTTTCCTCGGAAATCCACTTAGAGTTAATCAGATAATCTAGTTTTCATGTCAAAAGCTCCCGCACGTCTACCCCGATGGCTAACTCCCTAATAAAATTTCAAACAATACCATTTCGCGGCTCGCTTCCTCTGTCTAGTACCCAGCTACTTTGCTCTTTTATTTATTACTTGCACAGTAAACGTGTTCAACGGGAATTTGTTTTCATAATATTTCTCGCTGGCGCTGCTTCAGCATTATATGCTGTAGCAGCGTAGACGATAATCAACTCTGAAGTTTAGAAATAAGCTCCAACTTGGATTGTTACTTTTTTAAACGAGTAAATTGTGTCCCTTTATTTACTTTATTGTGACGTTTTATAATATTCTACGTTTTGTACGATAAGGTGCAAGACATTTAGCCGTTACAGAAGGCTTCTTGTATTTATGTTCCTACAAATTCCACATCTAAACTTAAATATTAAAAACAATATTTGTTGTAACTTTTTGTATATGAAGACTTATGAACACTACAAAATACTAGGCACTTACAAAAAGAAATGTTGAAGATTTGTACCTAGGTAAAGGCAGATATTATTCAAATGATAAATAACTGAAGCATTATGAATATTTGTCATTTTCAAGCTTTACAATTACTTATGTGTTAAAATTGCCTCGTTGGTCTATTGGCAAAGCGCATCGCTTTGTGATCACGAGGTCTTGGGTTCAAATCCTAGGTCGGACAAGAGTAGTTTTTCTAAAGAAAACTGCCCAGTACGAATCCGGAGTCTAGAATTGGGCCCGGTATATGGCCCCCTATTAAATGGGACCTAACATTATAACGGAATATAGGTGTGACGCTGTTTTTTTTTTGTATGTGTAAATATATTAGAAACGACTAGCTGAAAACAGAATAGCAAAAGTTATCTAAAGATGAACGTCAAACTTACATAAATAACAAGTTCAGGTAACCTTAAATGCGCAACTGGTGATATCCACGAGATAAGTCCCTACAGTCCTCCGAATTCATTTGAGTTTGTTATTGTGTTTGATGCTCCATTGAATGCTACGGGGAATGTTGGTGGAATTTTCGAACATCATAACATCGAACTTTACCCCAGTACAGCTCCAAAACTTTTATGTATGTAATTTTTTTGTGACATCATGTTTAAAAAAAAATGTTTAAAAAAAATTAACGCCTATATTCCCTAAGCGGGGATGGTGAGGTGATTCTGTGTGCACCCATATTATCGTTGATGATTTATAGGCCTAATGTGTGACGATTTTATTAACGTTAAAACAGATTTAATAGTTCGTTACTGTGTGCCAGAGTAAAAAACACCCAAAGTCGTATATCCCCTCCCATAGCCGGCGGTTGACCGGTGCACTTAGTAGTGCACCCATCCCCCTACAGCGACTGTCCCAACCGAGGGCGCCTCTTCGAGGCGCCCTCGAGTATGTCGCCTCCTGCCCTTCTAGCTGGCTAGAGCGTAGTGGTTGCACGCTCGCCTTTATGTCCGGTGAAGCTGTAAAGGCCTCGCGGCCAACAGCGTACATCATTCACACACACACACAGTAAAAAACAAAAGAATTTTTATATAGTGCCTTTGCGTGCAATTTTTTCAATGTTGTATTTAATATAAAAGTGCGTGGTAACTGGTTCGATCCATTAGCACTATAATTCATAACTAACTTTATCTTAATCTTGTATGTTCTAAAGAAAATAATTACAAAATTCTTGGTTGCTTGCAACTCTCCATAATTCAAGTCAGTAAACAGTGTCGCAGTATTTCACGAGGCTATTAGTTATTAAAGAATTATGCACACAGTGCGGGGCTTTTCGTGGCTTAAGGCCCTGCTTTCTAAAGGAATTTAATTATAAAATGTGGCATTTTTATTCCTGTGATATTGAAAGTCAACTTCACTGAACACGATTTTTAATTTTAGTGTCATATCTTATGAGGAAAATTAGGTAAATGTTAAATTAAATTGTGATTCTTATTGAATTCTTGAAGAAATTATTTTAGATGTTCTTTTATGAACATCATAAAAGATGTGAATGATATCAGGTCTGAACAAATTTCTCATAATGACATTTCTTATTATGAAGATTGGTTCCATATACCGTACATTAAGAAAATAAAAAAAAATGCCTGTTTGGTCCAATGGTGTATAGTATTACTGGTGATTGCAAGGTCCTAGGTTTGAATCGGACAAATTGTTACATTAGTATCTAGTATCATCAGCGATATTCAGGTATACAAAATGCACCAATCCCCCTTGGGTATATACGAGTGTTGGTGTTTTTTTAACCTAAAAACCACCAACTACTTTTAATTAAAAACACAAGCCACTTCTAATAAAAAAAAAAACTTTCAATATTAACTCCGAATATGCCAAAACAGTATTTATACGAAACTAACACAAAAGCGCAGCCAACGAACGGCCTTGCCAAAGATCCTTGTCAACTGGATTAATTCTGTTAAACAAACCCCACGCAGCAAATGCCTGCAGGTTGAGGCAGATAAGGGCACCGGAAATTGCCTTAGAGTAGGAACCGAGTGGCCATTGCCAGTGGCACAGGGCAAGTAGGTGATGGATTGCCTGCTCGCATGACCAAGTAATTGTTACTTTAGTTCACTTGCCACCCTCTATAGGCTCGCGTGCGAACGTTAGGCCTTTCTTTAAAACATAATCTTGAAACCTTTTATTGCGTTTGAGTGAGACTTTTAAAATGCTTGGTCGACTCGATCTTGAAAAGCTGTGACGTTTTTATTATTTATACTAGTGATGTGGACGAGCAAGACGATAATACTTATGTTAGTTGCAAAATAATCCACAATTCTAATAATATACATAGTATGTTATATAAGTATCTATAACATAAAAAATATAAGTGGTACACATCTTTTACAGAATGTTTTTGATCTCCGGTGGGGAACCCCACAAAATAAGTTCTATGTGATGATATCTGATGTTTAGTTAGAAAAAAATAATATTATTTATTTCATATTATGAACACCGTCAAACCTATTGGAGGATTCCAAGTATACGTAGCAGAGGTGTGCTATATATAACCCACGTTTTACCGCCGAAGTTCGAAAGTGAAATTTGTGGCAAGTTGCTATCATATCATTCGATTTTCCGACCTATCTTATTAAGATCGTAATAAGGCAATTTCCTGATCTATGTAATAAATTAATATTTTGTTGTCCGTTAAAATAATTGAATATGAGTTGCATCACGACGAATTTACAATAAGGAAACATAAAACTATACATCTAACAATTGAAACAAGATTTAGCAGCTCGCAGTAAGTGCACAAGTGGTCAGTTTTATTACATTTTCAATACCGCAGCAGATGATACGATTCCCGCTGCGATTGGCGAGCTCTTACCACTGCGCTTGCGATCTTATTGTACTGCTGATTGCTTTTTGAGTTGCGGAAGCGTTGCTACTGTTATTCTTTGTAAAATGTCGAGTTTCGAAGAATGTTTGCGAAATATTTGTAGAACAAACAAAATATAATAGACGTCCAGTTAACTGCCTTAAAATTCCGACTCATACCTAAGTTTTTTAAACTTATGTGCATTGTATTTGCTTACAGGGGAAGAAAACATCGTAAGAAAACCTCCATGTCGGGGTGCACTTAATTTTTTTCGAAGAACATGTGAAATGATGTCCCTGAAAAATAACGACAGGTTTGCCCCTTATCATATTAGGACCAAAAGCCTAAACAACACGTAGGTGTATTATGTACATCAAATCTTCCCCTTCAAAGACTGTTTAGGTATGTGCAAATTCTTGTGTGAAGTCTTAATTTGATGATAAAAATCTCACATGATTTAAGGGACATAATATTCGCATGACCCTCACGTCAACTGGGATTTATACTATTTAAATGTAGTAAAGCAGAAGCATACAAATATGGCCTATAAATAAAAAGTTACGAAATTGGAAACTTGGGCAACAAAAAAAATCACTCCAGATTCTGTCGTCGTGATCGCCTTCATAAAATTTTTGCACTCGATTCCATATTTGTAAACGTACGTCATATACATTACCTACAAACGACAGATGCAAATAGTCAGTCGATGTAGCGATTGTCAGCGCAGTTTGTTTTTGATTTCATTCAACAAAGCGGGGTGTGTTCGATGCGCGTCTGTCGCAGTGTTTGTGACACATCGCTGAATCCTGTCGAGCTAATAAATGTTGCAGCGATAGCGGAATTTTTATATTTTTTGTAGTTACGAAAAAATCTGACATAAATTTTGGGAAGGGGGATCTCACGGAAATTATCATGCGTATGGAAAGGTGGGCAAACATCGTCACGGAATGGATCTCTGAAATCGGTCACAGGTGTCGTGGTCGACCGAGACAAAGATGGCGTGTCGACTTGGAAACTTTTGCGGGAAAGACATGGATCTTACTAGCTCAGCATCGACTATTAAAAAAATCGGTTTGTAGGTTGAGTCAACTATTAAATAAGGTATCTTTCAAATTATCCAACAGAGGGCTTAGGACGCACAAATTTATATGTAAGCTTAACGCTATCGAGTTGATATGCTATCCTTTCCACACTACAAGTTTTCTAAATAAAGATAAATATGCCAGCAACTTATTCGATAGCGCCATGCTAACGTCAATCTTTTCGTAATAAGCCCTCATTTTGGTTTTAAGGTAGTATCAACTGATACATAAGGTTTCTTTCAAAGAATCTTACTGAGTTCCAGTTTCGTTTTCCATATTTAAATTTAGGAAATATGAATGGATACCTAGATAGCGGGCGAAGCCAATAGATCAAAGCAAACATTTGATCTATTTTCTTTCCGCAATCGATAGTTAGCGCTTTATTTTGTCCATAAGTTTTATCGTTGTTTACGTACGTTAGCAATTGTATGTAATTTTTTAATCATCTTTTTCCATTTAAGAAACTAGTTGGTGAACGATAAACTTCTATTAGTTTAGGTCTTCCCCGGTACCTACATCCTTCCACTTTCACATTGTCTGTCTGTATTGTCATTCTTTCCTCTGATATTCTTTCTATATGCCCAAACCAACGGAGCATACCCTTTCTCATCTTTACACCGATACTATCTTTCATGCCTGCTCACTTTCTTACTACGCTATTGCGAATACGGTCGGTCAGCTTGACTCCGCACTTCTTACACAGAGCTCGCATTCGACCGCATTTATCCTATGTTCATTCTCCTTCTTACATACCGAGTTCTCGCTGCGATATAACAGCGTTGGGACAAGCACTCCGTCATGTATGGCCAACTGCACCTTTTGGCGTAAGTGCCGGCTCCAAAGTACCTTTCCCATCGCACCTCTGTTCCCTGCACTCACTCTTCTTTCTATGTCAGCGGTGTATTTCCCACCCTTACTGAAGGCGCATCCAAGATATACAAACTCATTCACTTGCTCCAGCACATCGTTACCAACCACAATCCTTGCAGGATGATTATGATAACCAATAATAATATTATTACAGCTAGTTTTACATTTACACTACTTACAGCATCGACCACTATTTTTTTTAACAAAATTAGTATAATTTTACTTGGCTGTAAGAAAGGAATGTGGATATACGCAGTTTATAGCTCTGTCTCTTTTTAACGGCAAATTAAGATTAAACTAGTTTTGCTAGAGATGTGGTGGTCGCCCCCCTGAAAGCCCTCTGATGAATATTTACGCGCTATTTTTCCAATAGTCTGCACTATTGGAAAAATAGCGCGAAATGCAACGTTTGCATCCTCTATCATCGTGGTGACTTTCAGTTACTATGAAACTTAACTACCTTTAAAGCACTACTAACAAAGATAAAAAGGAACAATAGGAAAATATATTATAATTACTTATATCTTTACAATAACTGATTTATTGTATACCTATACTCTTCCTAGTTAAAGGCTTTCCCACCAGTCGAGGTGAAAGAGATAATACTCCACCACGTGGAATTAGTGCGCAAATAAATATGCAGGCAGGTTTGTAGGCACCTGTTGTTGAAACTTATGGAGCCCTGTAAGACTTTCCACTTGGTTTAACGATTACCACGTAATATGGCAATTTCTGGAGCACAGAGTTGCTTGAAAATGGAAATTCTAGAAACAGTCTCATACACGTCTCACATTTCAGATTGATTGTTTTAGATGCCTTCAAGTCCGCAATACAGGTCTAAATCGTAGTCAAGACTCAGTTTGCTTAAATTATTAAGCCAAATTATACGCAGTGATAGCCTAGAGGTTAGACCGTCGCACTGCAAAGTCAGATGTCTTGGGTTCAAACCCAGGCATGTGCATGTGCGTATTAAAAATTAATTATCACTTGCTCTATCGGTGAAGGAAAAACATCGTGAGAAAACCTGCATGCCTAAGAGTTTCTCAAAAGTGTGTGACGTTCGCCAACCCGCACTGGTCCAGCGTGGTGGACTATGGCCTAAGCCCTCTCAGTTTGAGAGGAGGCCCAACGATGGGACAGTTTCATAACAAGGCTAATATTATTCTTAAATTATACGTGGCATTATACCAAGTTGTACAACTTTCCAGATTTTTTCATGAAATAAATTAGTATAATTATTGACCTAGGAAGCTAGGGAGAAACAACTTCGAGAAGGAGGCCGATAGGAGGATTCGGTTGGGCTAAGCAGCATTTCAGAAGCTCCGTCATGTATTCTTGTCACCCATCCCACAAAATCAAAAGACGAAAGTCTTTGACCAGTGCGTCTTGCCGGTCTTGACCTATGGAGCTGAGACGTGGACTCTTACGATGGGACTGGTCCGTAAGCTAAGAGTCGCTCAGCGAGCGACGATGGGGAGAGCTATGCTTGGAGTTTCTATGCTAGATAGAATCAGAAATGAGACTATCCCGCATAGAACCAAAGTCCGACATAGCTCTGAAAATCAGCAAGCTAAAGTGGCAATGGGCTGGTCACATTTACCGCAGAACGGACAACCGTTGGAGCAGACGGATTTTGGAGTAGAGACCACGAACTGGCAAACGCAGTGTAGGACGCCCCTCGCCGCGAGATGGAGTGACGACATACTTCGGATAGCTGGCAGGAACTGGATGCATAAAGCCGAGGATGGGCCTCTGTGGCGCACTTTGGAAGAGGCCTATGTCCAGCAGTGGACTGATTTGGCCTGAAGATGATGAATTATTGACCGAGACGAAAGATACTTTGATCTTTGATGATTGTTGGAATATCATGGTGACCGTAATGCTCAGCCCTAAGAGCGCCTACAATTATTTATTTTGTTTATCCTTACCAAGTCTGTATCCATATCATGTTAGCTTCGTTTGATCGTCGCTTTGAATGCAAGCGATTACCTCCACTCGGCGTCCACTTGTAGCGGCAACTGTAATCGAGTTTACACGATTATTGCACACCGTTGGTTACACACATTTGTATTTTATTTTCCATTCATTATGAGAGGCATTTGTAGGTACAGTATGCTTTTTATTAGTATACAAGTGCTAATTCAGGTCGACTGCAACGCTGGATCTAGGCCAGTTGGTGAGGTACCTTCAAATATAAATAAAAAATATAAGTACACCATTTCACCTACATTCTTTAAGCGATGGAGCGAAGATGTTTTAAATAGGTATACCCCCTAATATCGTCGACAATGTGAATTTTCTGTGTAACAGTGGGCAAGCGTATTGCGGAGCACAATTTTCTCACCCTGGGATTGCTATTGAGTGCTGCCGATAGAAAAACCTCAATAACATTTGTCCTATCTAGGATTTGAATGCAGAACCTCGTGATCGCTAGTCTAACTGTGTATTTCTACCACCCGATAACTTAATTACATAATTGTAAGTTATTGGATGCTTTATACAAAGTGTAACATAATAAACGCAAGACCTGAAAGTAGTTTGTTTTAAATCGATAGGTGAATTGATTTCAACAATTTTTATTGTATCTTACACTTTTTTTATTTGCAAAAAATGCTATCACTCCTTCCGTGCGCTATAACAAACTAATTTTGTTCTTGTTTCAAGCAATACGGAGATTTCAAATGTATTTCTAAAACGTATTTCTCAATACGCAGACATTCACATACAAGTTTCATTGTCAATTGAGGTATAAAAGTACTTAAAAAAGGGCCAAAATTTATAATTTTTAAATTTGGTTGTGTTATTGAATTTGTGAAGTAATTATCTAATCGGGTTGTTTGAGGTTTTGCGTTATTTACGAGACACCTTGTATAAATGAATAAATAAAATGATGTTTAATACACCTCCTCCTCGTGTCGATTTCTTCAATATTAAGTGTAGGGACCCCCCCATGGACTATACAATCGTTTATTATATTCGCTACCTAGTGCAGTTTTCGTCCAGATGTATCCCCTTAAAAACTAGAAGCAATAATTAATAGACAAGTAGTAGTGGTTAAGCACTAACGCCGCTAAACCCGCTGGATCAACTATTTGTCCCGTAGCGGGTTCGATTCCACAAATATTTGTGTAACCCACAAATGTATATTTCCTTCTGTATGTAAATTTCTTGTTTTTGAACACACCCACGACACACTATTACTTTCTAGTATAGCTTAGGCCGCCGCGTGGTTCCCGGCTTAGAATAGGACCAACCCATCTCATCCCATCGGGTGTCGTACAAGGCGACTAAGAGAAAACTAGGGAATGGGCAGCAGCGTTCTCTTAACACTTCTGCGATCAAAAACTGCGCTCGCCAACCTGCCTGCAAGCGTGGCGAGTATGGCAAACCCCCCCAATAATGATAGAAAAAAATAAAACCAGGCCCCTTGTCCCCGGCGGTCCTGTTCGTCCTGGCCACGGTAGCAGCCATGGTAACGACAGGACAAGGGGTGCTAAGAATCTCCGGCAGAGATTCGGCTACCACCAAAAACGAAAATTGGCCCTGGTGACATACAACGCACGCACTTTGAGGACAGATGAGAAGCTTGTTGAGCTGGAAGAAGAGATAAACAAGTTGCGGTGGAATATTGTTGGTTTATCGGAGGTCCGAAGAGAGGGCGAGGACACGATAACCTTAAAATCCGGCAACTTGTTTTACTACCGGGAGGGCGAACAGCAGTCCCAAGGTGGTGTCGGATTTATCGTCCACAAGTCACTCATAGACAACGTTGTGTCCATCACTAGTGTGTCGAGCAGGGTAGCGTACCTGATACTCAGAATATCCAAAAGATATTCGCTGAAGGTTATACAGGTCTACGCACCGACCTCGGCATACTCAGATGATGACGTCGAAGTTATGTATGAGGACGTTAGTAGAGCCATACATACTTCCAAAACACACTTTACAGTGGTTATGGATGACTTCAATGCGCGGCTGGGCAAACGGGGCGATGATGAGTTGAGAGTGGGGCAATTTGGATATGGGCAGCGCAACCCCAGGGGTTAGAGGCTGGCCGAATTCCTGGAGCAGGAGGGACTCTTTATGATGAACTCTTTCTTCCAGAAGCCGCCTCATAGGAAATGGACCTGGATGAGCCCTGATGGTTCCACCAAAAATGAAATAGACTTCATAATGAGCACCAAGCGATAAATATTTAATGATGTCTCCGTGATCCACAGGGTAAAAACCGGCAGTGATCACCGAATGGTCAGAGGCACATTAAATATTAATGTCAAAATGGAAAGATCGCGTCTGATGAAGTCTACGCTCCGACCTTCTAATGCACATATCCAAAACCCCGAGAACTTTCAACTCGAATTGGCAAACCGCTTCGAATTGCTAGACAGCAGCGCATCAGTGGACGAAATCAACAACAGGCTGGTAGAGACTGTCCATACGGTCGGGTCCAAGTATTCTAAGCCCCACCGTAAAAATAGACCTCAAAAACTATCCAACTACACCCGAAACCTCATGGCTGAGTGACGTTCCATGACGCTCCAAACCTCCGATGATGCTAAGTCCTATAGGCAGCTCAATGGACAGATATTGAAGTCCTTGCGACACGATTTACGGTCCTTCAATACAAGGCGTATTGAGGAGACCATAGCACAGAACAAGGGCTCCAAAGTGTTCGCAAGAGACGCGTCTATTGGGCAAAGCTAGTTGACGAAGCTGAAGACGGAGGACGGAAACGTAACGTCGAATAGGTCAGAGGTGCTCAGGGAGATAGAGAGGTTCTATGGGCAGTTGTATACCTCAGTAGCTGAACCTGTTGTTGACTTGGTAAAAGACCCAAGAGCCAAGCTAACCCGACACTACACTGAAGATATCCCGGACATCAGCCTGTACGAGATTAGGATGGCTCTCAAACAACTCAAAAATAACAAAGCGCCGGGCGAAGACGGAATTACCGTAGAGCTTCTGAAAGCGGGCGGAACTCCGGTACTTAAAGTCCTTCAGAGGCTGTTTAATTCCGTCTTGCTCGAAGAGAAAACGCCGGAAGCATTGAACAGGGGTGTGGTGGTACTGTTTTTCAAGAAAGGTGATAACATTTTACTGAAGAATTATAGGCCCATCACACTGCTGAGCCATGTTTATAAGTTGTTTTCGAGAGTCATTACGAATCGTCTCGAACGCAGGTTTGATGACTTCCAGCCTCCCGAACAAGCCGGTTTCCGGAAAGGCTGTAGTACCATAGACCACATACATACGCTGCGGCAGATTATACAGAAGACCGAGGAGTATAATCGGCCACTATGCTTGGCGTTTGTGGACTATGAGAAAGCCCTCGATTCGATCGAGACTTGGGTGGTTCTTAGATCTCTCCAGCGATGCCGCATTGACTATCGGTACATCGAAGTGTTGAAGTGCTTGTATAATAACGCCACCATGTCAGTCCGAGTACAGGGGCAGTGCACGAAGGCGATCTCCATAAAAAGAGGAGTAAGACAGGGAGACGTCATTTCTCCGAAACTGTTTACGGCCACCTTAGAGGACGCCTTCAAGCTCTTGGAATGGCAAGGACTTGGCATCAACATCAATGGCGAATACATCACTCACCTTCGATTTGCCGACGACATTGTGGTCGTGGCGGAGTCGCTTGAAGATCTAGGACGAATGCTCGGCGACCTCAACAGAGTATCTCAACAAGTGGGTCTTAAAATGAACATGGACAAAACCAAAATAATGTCTAACGTCCATGTCGTACCCACCGCACTCACCGTTGGGAACTCTACTCTTGAAGTTGACGACGAATACATTTACCTGGGACAGGTAGTCCGGTTAGGTAGGTCCAACTTTGAGAGAGAGGTCAATCGACGAATCCAACTCGGCTGGGCAGCGTTCGGGAAACTGCGCAATATCTTCTCATCCAAAATACCTCAGTGCCTTAAGACTAAAGTTTTCAGTCAATGTGTGTTACCAGTGATGATATATGGATCAGAGACGTGGTCTCTTACAATAGGTCTCATAAAAAGGTCAGAGTTGCTCAGCGAGCTATGGAGAGAGCTATGCTCGGCGTTTCTCTACGCGATCGAATCAGGAATGAGGAGATTCGTAGAAGAACCAAGGTTACCGACATAGCCCTTAAGATTAGCAAGCTGAAGTGGCAATGGGCGGGCCACATAGTGTAGATCGGACGGGCGTTGGGGCAGAAAGATTCTAGAGAGGCGACCACGTATTGGCAAGCGGAGCGTGGGACGACCGCCTGCCAGATGGACCGACGATCTTGTGAAAATCGCAGGAAGTCGTTGGATGCAGGTGGCATCGGACCGGTTACGCTGGAAAGCGATTGGGGAGGCCTATATTCAACAGTGGACAAGTATGGGCTGAGATGATGATGATGATGATGATAGCTTAAAAAAAGGAATTGTTTTTTTTTCCTTTGAATTGTCTCTTACGACTTCTATAGGTAATGGGATTACAGTTATTCTACTAACTATGAATTCCAGCACTTCATAGAGGCCACAAAGTTTTCCTAAAATATCTAAAAATCGTAGAAATCCCAGTATTCTAACTCTAGTATTTTTTCAATGCAACACACACTTCTCAAAGCAAACAGAATCAACTATTCAGTTGATTCGCTAGCAGATTATTACTCGCGTACCGTATGCATTATTCATAGTTGTCTGCCCATATTACTGTGGCCATATATCACGGAATGACTCCCCCATTGTACTGACAGAATGTTATCTACTTATCACATCAATATGTAATAATAAGTTAATGGTAATTTATGAATTGGTTGAAGAAAGAAATGATATATTTAAGCTTACTGTAAAGAGTATTTAAGTTTATCGATTTGAAAAAATAACACGGTATTTTTTGTTTATTTATGGTGGTCACCTCAGATCACTATTAATTAAAACTCATCAAGAATAAAGACCCAGGAAAGACCTACCATGCAAGGGGTCTGATTATATAGATGAAGAAAAGTAAAGATTTATCAGCCGAGTATAAATCATAATAGTATATTCAAAACATTTAATTTATAAATAATGTATCTGAGTTTAAGTGAAGGATTGAAGTAAATCTAGAAAGTTTTTTTTTACTTAAGATAAATTTATTAGAAATTTTATGAGTGTTAGTTAGTCATAATTAAATTGCTATTTTTTCATTAGAAAGTTGTGATGAATGGGCCATTATTCCGCTTAACACTTTAATTGTGAGTTGTATTGGTCAATTTATAAGGCGCTACACACACGGTATCATAATATCAGTAAATCGGGCATGGCGCATCGAAAAATATTTTGTACCTTATTTTTTTTTTTTTTAAACGAAGCCCTACACTAGGATTTATTCCTGTGTCGTGGGTGCGTTTACAAACATGAAAATTTACATACACAAATACCCAGACCGGAACAAATAATTGTGGATCACACAAAGATTTTTCCCGTGCGGGACTCGAACCCGCGACTATTAGACGCATTGGGCAGAGCGGCTTAAGCTCTTAACCATTGCTCTAAATCGTCCGTTATTATCATCACATCAAATCGTTATTATCACATATATTCCGTTTGAAGCACTTAGATGGCAAGAGTTTATCGTGTCTTGTCTATTCTTGACCACTATCAATCATGCAAAAGTGGGTATACTATAATAATTCTTGTTATACTACCTGGGGGCTTAGCACAAACAGAACGACATTAGCTTGTCGCTATCGAAAAAGCATTCTGTCACGATTATCTTTATTTAGTAAAATGTCAGGGTGAAAAGGATGGCAAATCAACACGATAACGTTGCGCGAATGTTAATCTCTTTATGCCAAGCCGTCTGTTCGACTTCTTGGCATTCTGCAAAGAGGAAATAAAAGCCCAACTTAAATCACCTGTCATTTTTCATTTTTATTGAATAATGTTGTATCATGCATCGTAAACACATTAATTATAATGTCATTTTCAACAAACAACAACAACAAGAAATAGCGGTGTTAGATGCGTACTATACCAAAAATGTGCAAAATTAAAGATTTTTCCGTAGAAAATTTACACCAATCCAAAAAACTTAATACTAAAATTGCTGTAGTCAACCCCGGGATCTCTTGATCCTGATCTTCTCGTGATCCTGATTACGCGCTATTAGGCTAACAAGGCAGGCAAACCAAAGATTACTATTATTGTATAGTTTATTAAAGCATAATAGTATAGTCGAAAAATAGAACTAGCAACTATTTTCCGATAAGCTACCAAATTATGCAGGATTTGATTAAGACCTCAACGAACGGAACACAGCAGTTATTCATTTTTGCGTTAAAAACTATAATGCGGTAAGGTTCATAGCTAATGCTAGCTTAGCGTGAGTGCAAAGCTTTCGTTCTTTGTTCTAGCCCGTGCATTTTCCTTTTTTTGTATAAAAAACAACGTAGACACACTAGGAATTATTACAGTGACGTGGGTGGTATACATGAAATTCATAAACAAACACTCAGACCTAAACTAATATTTGTGGGGTCACATAAATGTTTGTCCCGTGCGGGGATCGACTTCGTGGCTACTCGGTCTAGTGAAAAATGTGGCTTAAGCTTTTAACCAATGGACCAAGACGTCAGTCATTTTGAGTGACCATATAATAAATTGATTTATCTTTGCTGCTGGATTGGCTTTCTCTTACGAATGAAAGCAAGAGAGAATAGATCATACTCCACCAGGGACCCAGTGCCTTTTGTTCAAGACAAGTTTGTGACCACCTGGTGTTGGAATTTATGACATCCATCACTCCTAAGGCTTCCAACTTACATACATGTAGTTATAACCTGTAGAATGATAACGTTCAAATATGGTCACCCATCTTAGAGTGCCCTAATTAAACTTAACCTTGGTGATAGCTAATAACACCAATGGCAGACAGTATCGTAATAAATTGTTTGATAAATATTTACAGTTTTTATGTCTTGTCATCAAATTCACAGAAAAAGAAGTGACTATATTCCACTTATTATAAAGTGGAAGTGGTACTTCGTGGACTCTTTTTAAATTTAGCAGCTTGGTTATGTTAATTCCAAAGTGTTCCAATAATTATTTCTGAGCAACCCGTCTGGATAGCATCGTGAAGATTATACGTCGGCAGCTATCGCTGTGCCAGCTAAAAGACAGACAACTCGAACACTCGAGCGCCGCGCTGTTATTGTACCTTCTAATCACGAGTTTGCCAAGCTGGTGATAAATTAAACCGCAGCCTTATATGTAGGGCTGTCAGTTCATAAAAATTCTAATAAATGAAAAGAATAATAAACACGGTCAAGCCTTTATTTCCCAAGCTTATTGTCATTATACCGGACACGATTCCAGACTCCGGATTGATACTCGAAATTCTATTAAAAAATAACATTTTGTTAGATTTATTGATTGATTGATATGAGATGATACGTATTACGCCAACAAGGCGGTAATTAACCTAATAAATAATTATTTTATTGTTCATAAAATTATATTTTTGATGCTTGTCTTTTCGAAAGCATGTGCGTTTTAAAAATTACTTGTCACTTGCTTTAACGGTGAAGTAAAACATCGTGAGGAAACCTGCATGCCTAAGAGTTTCACGAAGATGTGTGAAGTTCGCCAACCCGCACTGGACCATCGTGGTGGATTATGGCCTAAACCCTCTCAGTTTGAGAGAAGGCCCATGCCCAACGGTGGATAGTTTCTTAACATGACTATCATTATTGTTATAAATGCCTGTAGCTCTAAAATTATTGGTCTTTTAATATGAGTGTTTTAATGTGTTACTGCGAATTGTATAGGAGAGTTGATTGTTTGCCGTGTGTTCCTAATTCTTCTCCTCCTAAACGGCTTAACTGATTGTGGATGTTTTTTTGGGAATTATAAGGTTACATGAGTAGTTCTTAGCTATAGTTGGATCCGGTATATGGAGATATTGTCGGCAGAGTGAGAAGCCGCGGGAAACTGCTAGTCTCGTTATAAATTAAAATGATCATAACTTTGACTCACATAACAATAACTAATTTGTGTTTTATCAGCAGTTGGTAAGGAGTTGTATAAACCCAAATAGTCATTCTTATTCCTAGTATGATAATTCTAGATTTAGAGCCAGACTACTTAATTATTTTATTTGCTTATTACAACACTCTGTGTATGATTGTAGCTAGCTATTTATGTTAAAGAAACAGGCTTGAACTAGAGAAATCCAAACTGTTTAACCTTTGTATGTGTGTGTGTGTGTGTGTGTGAATGATCTACGCTGTTGGCTGCGGGGCCTTTACAGCTTCACCGGACAAGAGGGCGAGCGTGCAACGACTACGCTAGAGCCAGAAGGGCAAGGGGGCAACTAGCTCAAGGGCGCCTCAAGGAGGAACGGCCTCGACTTGGGCAGTCGCTATGGGGGAGGACGTATACTAGGTGTCTAGCCGTGGTGTTCTGCACCGGCCGGCAGGCAAGGGATTCTTCGACCTCGCCGGCGAGATCGGTGTCTGATCCTGTGTGCGGTATCTGTATCCGAAAGGAGGGATGTAAGGGCATCGGGAGGGACTGTGAGAACACGCCGCGGACGGTGGTAGCGGCTGATAGGAGGGGAGTTATGTTCGTAGTCGGCGGCGGCTACGATTAGCGGATTTCTATGAGTGGACGCGTTCGCGAAATATTTTTGCCTTTTTAATAAAGGCGCGAATAGGTTCGAGACCGAGATCGGAATAGACAAACTGTTTAACCATGATGCAATCAAAGTTCACACAATTTTATACTTACTTATTTCGAGAGTTTTCGTCGCCAACCCTACTTATATCGGTAACGTGTGATCTAAACGCCGCGTTTCGTTTCGCCCGCATCAGACACGCTTTATCATTAATCACGAAATCGCGATCATTGTAACTTTTATTTTATTTTGGGTATACTTTCGTTAAAACAAAAAGTTTTGGGGGCATCTATTTATAACAGAAAGACATATTTGAAAAGTATTTTCTGTACGATTTTATTTATCAATAGAGAAGTTAGAGAATGATTTATGTTGACGGGGGTGTCAGTGAAGCCGTTCATGAATGCATATCATGAACGGCTTCACTGATTAAAGTGTTTACAGTCCGTTGACAATCTAAGTGTACTTTTGCATATCTTAGAATCCATTCGAGACTTTATCCAAGCAAATTCTTGCGTGTAGACTAGTAAATTTTTAGCTTTACTTTACAATATGGATCAGCTATGTCTCCGTAGCTGTGTTCGATAAACTTAGTAATTAAGCATATATCAGTATAGAGAACCACCATATTGTTTCAGTAGTTTAAGTGACAACTTACACACATTTAAGTTCCAAAGCCATCACGTAGCAATTGCCTCTCTAGTGCGACCGAAGCCTTAAAATCACTTCAAACCTACCTATAGACCACAGATAGTATAGATATCCAGTAAGATTGGCACTCTGAGGGATCCTTAGAAATATGGAAAAAAATATGATATAATTAAACACACCGTCACGCCCAAGCGGGGGTGGCAGAGGTGCACTGAGTACACCCACGTTTCACCGACGATGTTAGGTTAGGGGGCATGTAATAGGGGGCGAGCCTATTGCCATATACCGGGCACAATTCCAGACTCCGGACTCATATTGGGAATTTTTCGTTAGAAAAACTACATTTGTCCGACCTAGGATTTGAACCCAGGACCTCGTTATCGCAAAGCGATTTGCTTTACGAGACCAACGAGGCAGTCATAAGATATAATTAAAAATTAACAAAGTAATCATATAAGGGTTTCGCTTATACCGATTGAGGTACGAAATCCTTACAATCAAAATAAACCTGCACTTCATTATTACTTACCCTAAAACTACACTAAACGTTTAACTTCGTTGCATATTACAATGTAACGTAAGCAATTTAAGCCCACTTAATATACCAAACGTTGAATTAAGTGCTTAACTTCGAATTAATCTGAAACTTGGAGCGCACTAGCTTGTACGAAACTATACATGAGCTCGAATATTGTAGTCGGTTAGTGTTTATAGCTGGAACAATCACTTTGAATTGAATTATATATTCAGGAATATGATACACTAGTGCAGCTCTGCTTTGCCTCTATAAAACTGCATGCAGCTTACTACATATCAAATAATTCATTCTGTTTAATATTAAATTAAAGGCTGCTATGAAATGTGATTGTATTCGAGAGGTTTGACGCTTCTAGCGGAAATACAGGCCTTGCCTAGTTCGGTAACAGATGTTTAACTTTTTTTTTCATTTATTTGGACAAAAATACTGATTAGATTCAGTATATAATTTAAAATTACTCATAAATATAGTTGTGGTCTAGAATGTAATCCTTATATGTTGACACATCTTGGCAAACAGTACTAATTATTATAAGAGTTACAAGTGGTATGTTTAACAATTAAATATGAGGGAATATAGAAATGACTAGATGACTTTAATTATAAAAAAAATACGTTTGACAGAAGATCAAAAGGTACATTGTCCTGTAGTGTGTATGTCAAGATTAGGATGGTTTAATTAGACACATTCTCGTTATTAGGTTGTAGTAAAATGTGTTGTTTTTACATATAAGTTGAACGTCTTCATGTTTTTCCGGGGATTGCGCTTGGTGTTAAAATTTCACTAGACTCAATAAATAGGGTGAATTGAATTGGTTATGGAGAAGTTTGTATATATATTAAGTGTAAAAGGTCCTGTTGCTTGCGCCGTATATGAAGTGGGGTTACTTTAAATTTAATTAATCTTTCTTTATAACAACTGAGTGCTCGTTCGTATCCACATTTGTAGCTGAGTATTTTTAAACATTATCTTTATAATTTAAATGTAAATATTGCCAAATTACATGTTAAGACATTTTTTGTCAAATTGTGGTAATGAATCATTATTATTACTATTATTATAACCATATCGGATGTAACACGTAATGGATCAGTTTTTGTGAGTATGAGTGATCTATGCCGTTAGCCGCGAGGCCTTTACGGCTTCACCGAAAAAGGAAATCAGTATGCGAAACTCCAAATCAGAAAAAAAATATGCTCACAAAATGGTTCCTTAGGACATAATTTTCGTGACCTCGACTTATAAGGAAAACTGCATTCTTAGCTTTCCAAAAAAAAAAACACAATTCGGAAATTAAATTCGGTTATTTAAAAAATATATATTTTTTCTTTCTGTATGCTCTCATCGTTAAAAACCCGATGCGTTCAAACGATATTTTTTCTATTCCGAATCACTAGTCTTTATATACAGGTTGTTGTTTTTCATTCTAGTGGAATTTATGGTAAACATAATACACAGAGTCCTACTAGTGTTATCAATGTGAAAGTTGGTACGTTTAGATATTTTGATTTTTGTTTCACGCAAAATCAGTTAAACGGATTTGGATGAAATTTGGCACACAGTTTATTACTTGGATTACCCCTTATTACTCCTGAAATATGTTAGGTTCCTGACGTTCCTGTCCAAATTCAACGCGGACGAAGTCGCTGGCAGAAACTAGTTCTTAATAATCCTACTCTATTTAAAATTGACTATGTTTATTTTTGGTCCATATTTTCACTAATACTCACACACCGTCACGCCTATATTCCCCAAGTAGGGGTGGCAGTGGTGTGCTGAGTACACCCACGTTTCGCCAACGATGTTAGGTCCCATGTAATAGGGGGCGAGCCTTTTGCCATATACCGGGCACAATTTCAGACTCCGGACTCGTACTGCGAAGTTTTCGTTAGAAAAGCTACACTTGTCCGACCTAGGATTGGAACTCAAGACCTCGTGATCACAAAGCGGTGCGCTTTGCCACTAGACCAACGAGGCAGTCGAGACTAATACTCATTTGACATTAAATTTGAAAAGCTTTAGTTGAAACGAAGAATATGCTACGTGTGGTAGATATGTACATAGTATTGTATGGCCACATAGGCTAGTGGGGCTACACGACAAGATTTTTATTTATGTTTTGTTTCTTTATGAATTTGTGTACAGCTACTACTGAAAATTCCGCGAGGATATAAAACAACACCTTTAAGTCTTATAAATAAACTAAAAACGACATGCATTAAAATAAAATAATGCCAAACAAATATTTTGTCAAGGTTTCATACATAAGAACATCATGCATCGTTTGCGAGTTTAATTAAAATCCAAAATACCTATATATATTCCAGAAACTTATTATTTTGTCTTACACATACATTTTCCGCTCCATAAGGGCACGAAACAAAGAACATTTCTCAAAGGAAGTTGTGTGTAAAACATTACGTGACTGAATAAAACTCAAGGTAAACCCAAGAAGGAAACGTCCAAAGCCGTTATTCGCTATGACTAATTAAACGTAACGCAGCACGTTACGATAAATTCGTGAAGTGTTCGTTTGATGCTACTCCAGAAGGAAATACAAGGTGAATCTTTGAGACGAGGCAGTTTGAGCAGCTAGCTCAACCATGGTAACTACAGGAAAAAGCTTTTAGAAGACTATCCTTAACTTTTTTACCAGTACTACAACCTCAACAGGTTCTAAAGAAGTTTTTCATCCTTGTAAGGAACATAATCGATTGGCGTGCGAGTGTTTGTGTGTGTGCGTGTGCGTGTGTGTGTGTGTGTGAATGATCTACGCTGTTGGCCGCGGGGCCTTTACAGCTTCACAGGAGAAGAGGGCGAGCGTGCCACCACTACCCTCGAGCCAGAAGGGCAAGGGGCAACTAGCTTAAGGGCGCCTTAAGGAGGACCGCCCTCGGATTGGGCAGTCGCTTTGGGGGAGGGCATATACTACGTGTTTCGCCGTGGTCCGGCCGGCGGGCAAGGGATTCTTCGACCTAGCCGGCGAGGTCGGTGTCTGGTCCTGTGTGCGGTATCTGTATCCAAAAGAAGGAGTGTAAGGGCATCAGGAGGGTCGGTAAAAATATACCGCGGACAGCGGTAGCGGTGAATAGGTTGGCATCAAGAAAAGTTTTTGTGTAAATTGTCCATTTTCTTGCTGACTGAAGAAGATTATTATTATTAATTCACGAAGTTATTTTAACGTGCCGCATTTATTCATAGCGAATAAGAGCCAAAGTGCTGTCTACCGTGATACATTATTGTTGATGCATTCTAAGTAGTCTCGGAACTGGGTATTTTAAATAATAACACCCCATAAATTATACCTTTGTTAGTTGTTAGCCGTATGTATTTTTAGTTACTTAACTTAAAGAATATAATGTGACAAATTATGAGAGATGAGGAAGCCAGTGACGTCTGTAAAAGATCTTGTTGAAACTCTGTAATCCTTGCCCACTTCGCAAGGCATAAATAAATAGAAACTCGAAAGCGATGGTCACGTAATACAGTTAAACTTATTATGCGAACTTAGCGAAGTTTAAGTCGTATTTAAATGTTCTCAAACTAATATTTTCTGTTTATGTCCACGTGAGTGACGAAGACTTTTTTTTGTAATGTACAGATTTAATAATATATAAGGTAATACATACTTTTTGCATGGGGAAAATCCTAAATATGATCTCGACAAGCTTTGATGGAAGCTTGCGAGGTGTGTTGAACTCCTACCGACTATAGCACTTTGGAGGAGCTTCGGGGTCTCCATGAGGAACGGACCTGACCCTCTTTGTGTTATGCTCCTAAAAGCCTACCTTCGGGAGAAGGAAAGGAAAGGGGTGGGTAACCAATCTTGCTGTCTCTGCACCGACGCGGTGCTCACGGCTGCGCCCTCACTTAACTAACCGCTATCACAATAAAAGTATGATTAATATCTACCAACTTAATTACTATTATGAATATGCTCTTTACTAAATTGATTTACGAGAACGCGTTAGTCAAAATGCCTGTAATTTCAATGAAGATAAACTAACGCGTCCATTTTACCATCGGAATCTACAGAATGCAATCGTATAAAATAGTTTTTTGTTATCGTGTTAATCACGCTTAATTGAAAAATAATAGGGGGTAAATGCACCCTCTGAGGTACGGAACCCTCGAAAAGTACACGCAACCTGTCACTCACTGGAGTTTTATGAACCTTGAATATTATTTGCGGCGTTTTTAGGGTTGAGGGCAATTGAGTGGATGAAAATTGTACACCTAAGTATTAATGTGGAGTGTATACTGTGTGCCTGTCTTGAAAATTTACCACTGGGGTAACATTGCCCTTGTAATCAAAGATGGTTTTTCTATTCCTACGTGCAATTGCCACTTGCTAATCGTGAATCGTCACATTTACTTTTTAGCCACAAAAACATCGTGAAACCAATTTTTTTAGGGTTTCTCGGACTCTCATGTTCTAGCGAACTCATGTTTTGTTGACAATGTGCGGTCCCAAAGTAGTCAGGAAGCAAGCCTATTGCCATCATCCCAAGCATATTTCCAGACTCTGGACGGCTAATGAGAATTAGTCTATACAAGAACCCCAACGTAGGATTCAAAGCATCATCAGCAACATTATGCTACATAAGACCAACGCGCCTGTCTCATGCGTGTGGCTGTCTTGAAAATTGAATAAAAACGATTTAGCTTTCAACAAGCACCTGGTCATGACAACCTTAGCATATAGCAATCCTTAGCTAATCTAAACTAGCCAATAAAATTGGAATGTCTGCACACTCCTTCAGAGGTATGATCATGAGGATCTCAAGGTCACAAATTATACTTCTTCTTTTTAAATTTTGACTTAGTATTTTCTCCAAAAATTGTATGATAAGTATCAAAATGAATTATTAAAAATAGTAATTATACGCCCAGACATCACAATGTTGATGGTTCTACAAAATTGATGTTGGATTTAATTCAGTGCTTTTATCTAAGAACTCATAAAGAAAATTAGATGAAATATTACAGCCAAGCTTTCAAGAAATATAATTTTGCTTTGGGTTATACATCTCAAAATAACCAATCAAACGTAGATATAAAAATATGATGTCCTTTGTAAAGATCAAATTAAGTCTAGTGAAACTTAATTTGTTAAGATAGTCTGCGACCTTTGGGCTCTTGTAAATCGTTGTTTATCGATAAACGAAATTTCGATCGAAACTGAAAGTTTGTGTTTCGTTAGATGTCGAAGTTTGAAAGTACAAATTGTTAAGTATTGGAAAATAAATTTCAATTCTGGCACCAAGCTTATTGTATGAAAAAGTTTTTAATCATAAACTTACCTCTATATCATAGTGGCAAAGTACATCGCTTTGTGATCACGCGGTCCTGGGTTCAAATCCTAGGTCGGACAAATGTAGATTTTCTTACAAAAAATCCCAGTATGAGTTCGGAGTCAGGAATTGTCCCCGGTATATGGCAATAGGCTCGCGCCCTATAACGTGGGACCTAACATCGTCGGCGAAACTTGAGTGTACTCAGTACACCTCTGCCACCCCCGCTTAGGGAATATAGGCGGAACTGTGTTTTAACTTACCTGTCACATACATTTTTCCCGATAGAGTATATAAACAGACGTACACGGTACACTCACTATCAGATATGGGCAAAATGTAATCAGATTACTGCCTAAAGATTACAATTCCATTATATAATTTTCAAAGATTACGATTTAAGCAGCGTTCGACTTGGTCGGCCTGAGATGGGTGACCGTTTCTGGCATTTTCATATTCGAGCGTCTCCGTGCTTCGGAAGGCACGTTACGCCGTTGGTCCCGGTAGCCACTAAATGTGGTAGTCGTTAAGCCAAGTTGGAAGCCTTAAAGGCGGCTTGATAAGTCTCAACAGCAGGTGGCCACAAACCTGCCTCCACCAATCCGCACTGGGTCCGCGTGGTGAAGTATGACCTAATCTCTCTCACCTCGATTTGTGAGAGTAGGCCTTTGCCCAGCAGTGGGCAGTATAGGCTGATATTATTATTACTATATATATCGTCAGCAATATGGCGCCGGCGCCACTGCTCGTGAAATATAATCGTGACGGTAATAATATTATAACTAAACAATTACTCCGAATTGCAATGTCATAGGTTAAGACTCGATATTTATTTACATCATACTTGATATTATCATGAATTTATATCAAAAATAACCGCTCATTAATATTTGATGTTCCAACACAAAGGGTGTAATTAAACAATATATGCACTGTTAATACACAGCTAGATCAAATTGTAATTATTTATGGTATGCAAATCGCTCCATTGCTTTCAAACAGTACACATAGTAACGTGTATAGAGTATAAGTCTGTAAAAAAGTGTAATTGTTAAATATGGAGGTGGCATTTTAAAATTAAGATATCAACGTTCTTCCAAAATGCAAGATAAAAATATATAAATTTTATGCCGTCACGTCTATTTTCCCAAAGCACGGTTGATAAATGTGCTTAGTTTATACCCACATTTCAATGACGAAGTTAGGACCAAATGGAATACGTGGCAATCCTTATCCCATTATGTGGAAAACAATTCCAGACATACATTTCAATCAAATTTAACATTGATAACCATAACTAACATCAATAATTAACAACTTTTCACATTGAAAATATTTAAGAAGAGTTTAAATCATATAGTTTTAGTTTCGCATACCAATATTTTGCAGTGATAAACATTTCCGAATTAGGAATGTGTGTAATTCATTAATTCACATACAAAATAATTGGTATTTCGGTATTTTAATAGCCTATTCTGTATCCCACTTCCTTTGCTGAGTCAAGGCCTTCATTTGACGTATCCACAAAAATCAATTCTGAGCCGTAGTATAAAGTTTTCCCGCTCAAGTGTTCAAGTTGTCATGGCATTCTCATGTCTGTCTACCACGTCGCCTTTACAGTCTTCAGGGGTCATGCCGTGACATTGGTCACCTTTGGGGATACTCACAAAATGTCCCGCCCAATCCGACTTCAGGTTTTAAACCTGAAGTCGGATTGGGCGGAACCATAACGTTGAGTCATGGACTTCTCCGGTGAAGCTGTAAAGGCCCCGCGGCCAACAGTGTAGATCATTCATATACACACACACACACACACAGAGACACACAAATTGAGAAATTAATGTTTTGTTGAGTCATGGACTCAACAAAACACTAATTTTGTTAAATAAAATTTATTTAACAAAACATTTTGTACATGATAGTACGTACGTCGCGTGCGTTATTGTACTCCCATGTAACACACCGTTTACTTTCCGTGATACAAACAAAATATTGCAAAACGCAATAATTTGCATTACTTGCCCGAGGAAGGGCGGAGCGAGCGCCTGTCATTAATAATAGAGAGAAAACTTAGGGGCGTTTCCCGCCCTACGAGGGTGTATATCTTTTTTGAAAAAACAACGGAAATTATACATTTTGACTTTCAAGACAGCGTTGCAACTATATTCCCCAAGTGGTGGAAGTAGAGGACTGTGTACACCCACTGTTCGCGAACGATGTAAGTCCCATATAATAAGTGCGAAGATTTTACCGGGTACAATGCCTCTCCAAATTATTTTGAAAATTTTCTAATAGAAAAATTACGCTTTGTCCGACCTCTTGATCACAACGCAGATTAGCAGCCACTAGACCAACGAAGCATTTTCATTTAAACGAGTAATACTCCAATTTTACTACAAGACGAATTATTAAAAATCCTTTGTTTTTTGTCCACTAAGCATATACGCATTTCCAACATTTCATGCTTCTACACCCACCAGTCTATGTTGTCAGTCCGTCAATGACGTGTAATTTTTTAAAGTAAACTTTTTCTTAAAAAAAATACTAACTCATTAGGAATTACTCCTGTATCGTGGGTGTGTTTACAAACATCAGACTTACATGTACAAACACCCAGACCGAAACAAATATTTGTGGTTCACACAAAGACTTGTCCCGTGCGGGAATAGAATCCACGACGACTCAATCCATGGGCGGAGCAACTCAAGTTCTTAACCGATGGGCCTAGCCGTCCGTCAAATAGATAATTCGTCCGTAAATATAATTATATTATTTATCTCTGTCTATCTATATCATCACGCCAGCTCCCTCGCGGGGTAGGCAGAGAGTACAGAGTTCCAACAGGTTCTTTCCTTACATACCTCTCTGGCTTCCTCCACTCTCATAGTTCGTCTCATACACACTCGCCGGTTACGGAGACTCTTGACTTGCCCTTCAGATAAGACACGGTCTATTTGGTCATGGTAAGATAGTCTAGGTCTTCCCCGGCACCTACATCCTTCCACTTTCGCATTGTATATCTGTTTTGTCATTCTTTCTTCTGGCATCCTTTCTATATGCCCGAACCAACGGAGCATACCCTTTCTCATCTTTACACCGATACTATCTTTCATACCTACTCGCTTTCTTACTACGCTGTTGCGAATACGGTCGGTCAGCGTGACTCCGCACATCTTCCGCAGAGATCGCATTTCGACCGCATTTATCCTGCTTTCGTTCTCCTTCTTACATACCCAACTCTCACTGCCATATAACAGCGTTGGGACAAGCACTCCGTTATGCATGGCCAGCTGCGCCTTTTGGCTTAAGTGCCGGCTCCCAAGTAGCCTTCCCATCGCACCATTCACTCTATTACCTGCATTCACTCTTCTCTCTATATCAGCGGTGTATTTCCCATCCTTACTGAAGGCGCATCCAAGATATACAAACTCATTCACTTGCTCCAGCACATCGTTACCAACCACAATCCTTGCATTCGTTCTGGTTTCTTCCCGTTCAAAAACCATAATTTTGGTTTTCTTCACATTCGTGTTTAAAATATATCAAAAACTGAACACTCCGCACGTTTCTTAAAAGCATGGTCACCGTGAGCCCTACAGGACGGGGTTAACAACCCTTGTTAAACAGTATGAGGTAGTCTGGATTCATTTTCTGCTACAATGACTAGTGCATATTTATATTAACTTTATATTACCAGGAAAATAGTTGTTTTTAAGAAAATACATAAAAAGAATATAAAAGAGATTGTGAAATAGATTTTTAGTAATGAGTTTCAAGGAAGTTCTGGTTGTAACGAGAGTATGATTGTATTGTACAATAACAATTGCTAGTTGCTTTGCTAGAACTTTAATAAGTTAAAATAAAGTATAGTTATATAGTCCAACAGTCGACATAAAGGAACTCACGGATGAGTGACACTTCAGGTTCTCTGTCATCCTTGCTTAGGGAATGTTTATTTATTTTTACAGGCAATTTGTAAATAGCCCCACAAGGTTTAAACAAGATATATGATGTAATTTGATTATCAAGAGCCCTTAAAGTGTGTATAAAAATCTAATTCACAATTTGAAAACCACCTTAATCCTCAATTTGTACCATACCCTCAATAGATACGTATTTTCAAAAATTAAATTCATTCCTAATGACACTGATATGCCTGCCCGCCCAACTCATCTGCCTCTTAGTGGCCATATTGAACGCCGCCATGGCGAACTGCACCTTCCCCGCTAAGTGGAAGGAGGCGGACGTCATAGGCATTCCCAAGTCCGGCAAACCTCGCAATCTCCCCGCGAGCTACCGCCCTATCAGTTTTCTTAACTCCCTGGCCAAGATATACGAGCGCCTACTTCTGGCAAGGCTCAAAGACTTCGTAACGTCCAGGGGTATCCTTATCGATGAGCAGTTCGGCTTTCGAGCCAAACACTCTTGCGTCCACCAAGTGCACCGTATCACGGAGCACGTCCTCTCCGGTCTCAATAGACCGAAACCCATCTACACGGGCGCCCTCTTCCTAGATGTCGCGAAGGCATTCGACAAAATCTGGCACAACGGCTTGATCTACAAGCTCTACCAATTGGGTGTGCCGGACAGACTCGTGCTCATCTTACGAGACTTCTTGTCGAATCGCGCCTTCCGTTATCGCGTCGGAAGGACGCGCTCCACTTCCCATTCCATCAGTGCTGGAGTCCCACAGGGCTCAGTTCTCTCTCCGCTCCTGTTTAGCCTTTACACGAATGACATTCCTCGTTCGAGTAAGGCGCATCTAGCCCTATTCGCGGATCATACCGCTCTCTACGTCTCGCATAGGAATAAGGGTTTCATTACCAGAACCCTTCAGGCATCCGCCAATTCCCTAGGGAATTGGTTCAGGAAGTGGCGTATTGAGGTGAACCCGGACAAGAGCGCTGCGGTGTTCTTCTCCAGAGGTGCCACCCCGCGCCACTCCCTGCGCCGCCCTAGAAGTAATCTCAGCCAAGTGACCATGTTCGACCGACCCATTCCCTGGGTCAAAGAGGTCAAATATCTAGGGGTCACCCTAAACAGTACCATGTCCTTCGGCCCGCACATCAAGCGGGTCCGTCACCGAGCATCATTTGTGCTCGGTCGTCTCCATTCGTTAATCTGCAAGCGGAGTAAAATGTCCCTTAGAAATAAGGTAACACTTTACAAAACTTGCGTTCGACCCATCATGACTTATGCGTGTGTTGTGTTCGGGCATTCGGGCCCCTCTCACATCGATAAACTCCAAGTGGTTCAAAACCACTTCCTCCGTAAAGCCGTAGGAGCCCCCTGGTTCGTACGGAACGTCGACCTCCACTCCGATCTAGGTCTCGAACCTATTCGCACCTTTATTAAAAAGGCGTCAACACGTCACTTCGCGAACGCATCTACCCATGCGAATCCGTTAATCGTAGCCACCGCCGACTACGATCTCCCCCCCGACCCCTGCCGCCACCGCCGGCCGCGACATGTTCTCACCGACCCCCCCGATGCTTTGTCATCCCTTCTTTCCGCTCAGAATACGGGCGACGACGACGACGTAGTAGTAGATCCCCTCCCATAGCCGGCGGTTGACCGGTGCACTTAGTAGTGCACCCGTCCCCCTACAGCGACTGTCCCATCCGAGGGCGCCTCGAGTATGTCGCCTCTTGTCCTTCTGGCTGGTTAGAGCGTAGTGGTTGCACGCTCGCCTTTAAGTCCGGTGAAGCTGTAAAGGCCTCGCGGCCAACAGCGTACATCATTCACACACACACACACACACACACTGGAAAATAATTTTAAACTCAAATGGAAGTCTTATACAGAATATAATGATAAATCTGCTTAACTCATAAGCCCTTAAAGGGCGTTTAAAGAAATCTAGTTCACAATTCGATTTCAAAAATACGAGATATCTTGATTTAATTTTATAATCATGTGCCCCCAAAGGGTGGATAGAAAACCCAGTTCGCATATTTAAATAAACCGAGTACATTTCTCATGATACTGATAGTGGAAAATATCGTTAAACTCAAGTAGAAGCCAGTGATTGTAGGCAATAATTCACTTCAACCCTGTTGGCGCGGCGCGACCGAGCATTCACCGCCCCGTGAAATTGCTCGGGCATTAGTTTAAAAATATGCCAGCAATTGGTAACGAATCGTATTTGACAACTCAATCATCATTAAATTTAGGTTACTTTTATATCCTACTAATATTCAAAAGGTGATCATTTTTTAGAGTTTATAAGAAAGCATGTATGGATATATGTTGATTACTCTTACGCAAAAACCAGTGTACGGATTTTGATGGACCTTACAGTAATAGCTCAAACTCCAACCCAAAATAATTTATTTTGTAAAAGTGCGCTACTAGAAAAAAACTCCTAATCTACCACCGGATCGGAACGTACCCTCCACTGAGAAGATCCGGTGAAGAAACTAAGCGGGCTTGTCTTTTTTTATTTAATTATCGTTTTCTGTTTTTTTTTTTCTTTTTTTCATCATATTGTGAGGATACAAAGTATAGGTTTCAATTAAATCGTTTACGGTCTAGGTCTAGTGTGATGACTTTCGACCGAGATATGAGACGAATGATGTTATTTATAAAGTGTCTAAAGGATTCCAGAAGGACCAGTCTCCATAAACAGTTCCCATTCACGAGTATGACTACTAGAACGGTCATCACTCCCCTCGACCATATTGGAGGGAAGGGAGTAAACCTCGCCAGATGCTTATACATCAGAATAACATCTAAGCTGTAATTTATAAAGATATTACAATTTAATATAAGGTGTGGGCAGTCTCGGGTAACAGCTAGTTTTATATATCATTCTTCATCTTTCACTTCATCGTCAGTCAAATTCTTGTACGTAAGATGTGTTTGCATATGTGATTGTAACATTATATTAGTGCATTGTTGGTAAAACAAATAAGTAAATACAGCGCCCCTAGCGAGAATTACAGACACAATAAAAATTGTATTGTGTTGCGATGATTGCTTTAATTTTGATATAAATCTGGGCAAATACGACAGCATTTCATAGTGGAGATAATGATAATAACAATAAGACTATATTGCTCCACTCCTGGGCAAAAACCTGCTCACTTTCTCACAAATCGAGGTGAGATTGAATATGACATACTCCACTCCGCGGACCCACTGCGGACTGGTATAGGCAGTTTTGTGGCCACGTGCTATTGGAACTTTATCGAGCCGCCCATATGGCTTCCAACTTGACTTAACGTCTACCAAATTAAGTGGTAACCGGAAACAAGAGCTGCACGTGTCTTCCAAAGCTTCGAGCCGCTCAAATGTGAGAAATGCCACAAACGGTAACTCATCTCAGACCGGGTCCATACCCAACGCTGATCAACTTTGATAACCATTCAAAAACGCCGCGGTCGCACCGTGCTATAAACCCCTAGCAAGGTAGTAAACTCAACTTTATTCCACCAAATATCAATTGTAACTTCATTTTAATTTAGGAAAGTGCCAGGAGCCAACGACGGGTGTCGGCGGTACGACATCGAATGAAAGGCAACCTTTTATTGTGTCTTGAACTTTGTCTTTTACGGTCTATTAGGCCCATCGAGGCGCCTTCATTTCGGTGCCTCCCTACCAATATTTGTCAATGATCAAAGTTCTGAATTACTATTAAGGCACGACATTTATAAACCTACCAAAATGGAAAGCAAATCACGCTTTTGCTTTATACAGTTTTTCTCTTTATTTAAGGCCCAATAAATGTAATTCGCGAATATAGCACACCTTCATGAAAAGTTCTTACGAAAGTTAAAATACCTTTTAAGGGAATTACTAACGTCAATGACCTTGACAATTTTTGTTTTAAAATTTTCTTTATCTGATGAACTTGACAACATTGAAAAGTGTGCCCGCGGACCCAAAATGCGGCTTTTTTATATATATTATTATATATTAATTAAAATAAAAAAGTCATCCATACAAGTTATAGAGCATATATTGAGCATGGCATTAAATATAACATCTGCAAGAGATATATTAAAAACAGAAATTTTTTCAAGTATTATTTTGGAAAACTGAATACGTAAATTAAATTTTACTCCATAAATTCATGACCTTTTCATCTTCATTTTTACATATATTTCTTATAACAAATGCCCAGTACATTCATCAACAATCTTTTGTAAATAGAGCCTGGTTTTGGAAGTTAGGGTTAGATTCCTCCTTAAGGCTTTTTTCTTGAAGACATAAGGAGTATAGTGTAAGCAGGGGATATACATAATACACCCAAAATTCACCCGATATTTTTGGTCTCAATGTGACAGCCAATTTACCATTTAGAATTAGTTGCGACCAACTTTAAATGGTAAATTATATTACCTACTTAAATGACTGAAGATCTAAACATAGTTCCAGAAAGATTTAGGTAGGCAGTCCAATTTAATATGTATTACATAAATATCATATTCATGTTAAAGCATGATATACAGCAATGTCTCAGCTTTGTTTCTTTATTATTTATTTACGCATATTCACTGGACCCAACTCTACACAAATTTGATTGCCCCTTTTATGAAAATCACATATAAAATGTACGTATCTAAGAATTATTTTACTTACTAAAAAGGACGAAAATCAAAACACAAGTAAGGGTCAAACAACATTTATGTCCCATACAATTTTATTATAAGCAGGCAGTTAAAATGAAAATTAAACGTATGTTTTTCGGGCATCCATTAATCAAATAACGCGATAAAATTAATCTGCGCGATACGCTCTCCCTCCCGCATCCGGACTTAACCAATTTCATAAAATAACACATCACGTATTTAGCCCTCCATGATGGAAACGTACACCCACTTGTTTTGTTTGGTTTATTAATTCAACGTATTCATAGAAAGGGTAGCAACCAGTTCAAAGCAGATCGACTCCGATTTTGATTGGATTTAACTGACGAAACATTTTTGGAGCTCTACGCGCACATCAATAGCCTAAGAGATTCCTTTGATTACATTTCGCGAAATATTCCCTACCCTTTGAATAGATATTTAATTTTCTTGTACAAAAGAAAAAATGTAGTTACCTTTATTTGAATTCCAGCAAAAGTAATATCCACGTGAAACATAACGGCGATGACTTTGTTTTACAAAACGAATTTTCTTTTCTTCTATATAGGAAAAAGCGGATAAGTCATTAAAAGTGTCGACGAAGCGTAAGAATAAAGCGGAGTCGGGTAAAAGTGGTCGAAACCAGTTGGAGCCGGTTCTTATCGAAAACTTGGAACTAGTATGGTTCCTATCCGAGGAACACTTATTAAACTTTTCTTTACTTTAACGAGTCGAACGTCAAATTCCCGGAATAGTTACAGACTTCATATCTCGTCTTGATAGTTCCATCTTTCTTTTCATTTGAATTTAATTCAATTGATTTAATGAATACCGGTTAACGGGGACTTATAGATTGAATTTTTTATACCCGACTTGCAGATTATTCTGGAAGATAGTGTTCTTATTTGAACAATCAATATAACTTTGATTCAGTCAGAAAGATTACTTATGCTATCACGCCTATATACCCTAAGTGAATGTTGCAGAGTTAGGAGGAGAGTAGGTTCTAATGAAGGGGCGTTTTGCGTGAGCACAAATATTCCTCATTGGATAAAATAAATAAAATTCTACTGTGTTCTTGTATTTCAATAAGAAATATTTTAGCATCAAAGCTTTAGCCTAGACTAGTCTGGACCTCTAGCCGAATATAACGAGTACAAAATTATTTATTCCCGACATGCATGCATGCATGTTTTATTTGATTTAAAATTCAATCTCACCTCCATTCAATTTATTCTGATTTGGTCTGTGAAGTGTACACAATATAAATAGACCCCCTGCCTCTTTCTTCCAATAAACAGGTCAAGCTAAATTGTCACATCTAGAAGAAAAACCCAGATTGGAACGGTGTTTTTTGTGCTCCATGAGTGTGTAATGAGTCGTCTCGTTGCTTCGATTGACCGGCCCTCCGTCCTCCCAGCCAATTCACTTGCCTTTATATTCTTTTAAGCTTCCTATCTTGGCTCTTTAAAGCGAGTAGTTGCTTCCTATTGAATGTGGAGTTATCTTGGAGCGAGGTGAATAAATCGGGATTTAGGTCCGCGCTTCTGCGGTTTAGATAGAGTTTAGCTTGAAAGCTGTTGTATAGGTCTTTTAGTCATGAATAAATCACATCTTGAAATAACTTGAATGCGACGTTTGTATTTATAATTTAATAATTCGAAATTTGACAACAGTCGTTCACTCGACATATAAGAAAATTTTCATTCCGAAAATAGCATTCTATCTAAATAGTAATAATGGTATTTTGCGACTTAATAACTTATATGATGATTGACGATTGTATCTTAAATAATAAAATGATATAGATAATAAAGTTAATGATACTTAGCAATTAATATGAATTAATATTTGTATCAATTAAAAATAAATTGCCTGCATCGTTGGTCTGGTGGCAAAGCACATCGCTATGTGATCACGAGGTCCTGGGTTCAAATCTTAGGTCAGATAAATGTAGTTTTTTTAACGAAAAATTCCCAGTATGAGTCGTTGTTATCTGTAATAATAAATAGATACGCTTTTAACATCCCACATCTGGCCAAAGGAGAGTAAAGTCTCTCATAAATCAAGGTGGGAAAGATTAGGATCACATACTCTACCATTCGGACCCAATGCGTATTGGTAGAGTTACCCGGTTTCCGTGATAAAAGTATTAAACGTAAAATATAATGCAGCTATCTATTCAATCCTGAAGTATTTTACAGATAATGGTAATGAAATCAGAGAGCTAAAATAGAAACTAAGGGAAAATGTAATTAACTATACACCCCTCTCTCAGTTAGTAAAGTTTTAATTCTGTTTTGTTTAATATGAAGTGCAGTAAATTATCACGCATTAAAGGGTTGGCTAATAACGCCAACTACCTCGCTTATGGCTGCTGTAGAAATTAATAGCGCTACTAGTGATGTGAAAATGTCGATGTAATATGGGCTAGAAATCGGAAAACATGTGAAAATTACTGTTCTGAATTTCAATACTTTGGATAAAAAGGCAACTCATAATTTTGCTTCGGATATCACTAAATATCTTTACTCTATGTGAATCATGAAGTTTAGGTATAGGTATTAAAATTATTTATTTATGTTTACCAGAACTATCTATGCTGCTTAAAATATCATACATACTAAAAATATTTTTCGGATTGCGCCACCATTTATGATAACTTTAAAAGGTCATGTAAATCGATATATACCTATATTTATTCTGATAAAATTACAACTATCTTTCTACGTTTTTGTGACTAAAAACTCTATAAGTTGCAAGGTGTGGGAAATCTCGTGTAAGAGCAAAACATACATTTTCTTACCTTAGGGTAGCGTGGTCCTACAGCGTATTTATAGCATGAATAGCATTGATAAATCTATTCGGTGCGATTGTAAAGTCGAACCTCCAGGACATTTACAGCTTTTTTTAAAAGTAAATGATCGATAAGCTGAAATTTTCAGAAACCCACCACTATATGGCGTTCTTTAGAGACGAAGCCGGGTGTTGGAGGGGGATTTCCGGCTCTTCGGGCGGGTCGCTAATATAGCTATCCTCACTCGGGGCGATGTCGCCGGCCCCTAGCGCGAAACTCATTAAAATTACACCCTGGCACAAAAGCAGTCACCGATGCCGCACATAGTCCTCGCTGTCGACAAATCCTGACTTTAATTTGGCCAGTTGATTTTACGGATCGATATGTCGATATATAGCGTGTCATCACTCAACTTCTTACGAATTGTGTTTGAGGGCTTTTTGAATTGGATGGTAGTAATTGTTAAGTCCGTACGTCTTGGCTGGAGGAGATTTCTGTTCTTAAATCTTCATTACCTTTATGTTCTGTGTTATTTTTTAATTTGTGCCCCGATTTGTAGTGGTACCATCCTGCCATGCTCAGACATTATATATTTACTTCCATTATTTATAACTATTCTAAAAAGTCATAAATAAAAATCTTCTGAATTGATAATGTGATTAATAAACCACAAAACCTAAACATAAAAACTGCGCCGCGTTCATTCCAGATAGATCGGGCAATGTGACGTCACAACTTTAACAGGCATTGCACTGGAAAAAAGGGGCGTTGTAAATTTTTACTGACCTTAAAATATGTAAAGTCACTTAAAGTGACAGCGAAAAAATTTAATGGCGTAATTTAAGTTTAAACGTACTATATATTTAAAAAAAATTACGTTTCGTAGCTCACCATAAGTTAGTTCCTTTGTATCTACCTATCTATCTATATCATTACGCCATATCTCCTTCGTAACTATTCTAGTTATTTTAAGCCCAGCTGAAATTTAGGGGCCACGCCTGAATGTCTTCCGGTTTGCGATTTGCTTTGACGTCAATTTGACGCGTCACTTTGACATAGAAATTATTTTGGTACTTGCAACCTGTGCTTTCAGTAATCGATTGCATTTCAGAACATTACCATAATAGGCGGTTGGACGATTTAGCGCGGTGGTTAAGAGTTTATGCCGTTCCGCTCACAATCTTTGTGTGACCCACAATTATTCATTTCGGACAGGGTATTTGTGTATGTGAATTTTAATGTTTGTAAACGCATTAATGACACTGAAATAAATTCTAGTATGAAGCTACGTTTTTATATAATGTCTTACCTTTACCTATCTTTTAAATCAGTTCTATTTTTCAGTACATCTGTAAAAAGCAGATTTTTTTGCTTTAATCTCATCAGCATATTTGTTGATCTCAACATTAGCTAATTTTTATTATGTAGTTCCTATTTAAAGATTTTACGAACGTCGCTCATTTCAAAACAAAAAAAGATGATAGAAAATTACCTACTGACGTTATGTTTGTGGCGAGATATGAATATGAACAATTGTCAATTATTTCTTTCTCTGAAATACTTCTTTCTTATAGGATAAGATAAAAATATGTTCAAAAATAAAAAAATAATACCTAGTAATATCATAATATATATTAACTTAGGCAATTCGGGATATATAAAGGACGCTTTTCCAAATAATACCTAGACTCCTGCATAAAACAAAGCGAACAGGTAAATAAAACGTGTTCCGTATTTAAGAGCAGTCAGCTCCCATATTTTTATATGAGGTATTTTTTAAAAGGTACTCCTACACTTATATACCTCGTGCGATGGGTAAAAACATTAAGGCGTAGTATGTTAGCCTGCTAAATTTCTTTTTGCAAACTTCAGAAAAGAAATTAATTAATCCTTACTTTTTAGACGCTGTTAAATTAATTAATAAACATTATTTGAGTATACGTAGAGTCAAAGTCTCTTAACCGCGGTTTAATTTTTATACCTTTGATGTTTTGGGTGCTTTACAGGATCTATCGTTGCCAATAAATAATCAATAATAGTCAACAAAATAGAAAAAAAGTATTTCCTCATAATAAGGTTTTTTTTAAGTACCTACTCCTCCAAAAACACAAGATTTATCAAAACGCAACATTGTTTTAACAAAAGCTATTGTACGTTATAGAATATAAGGTTATACTTACATATAGCAGTTTATAATTTTCGTGTGGTAGCACAATTACTTGGACCGTACTAAAAATAAGATGACAGTTAAATTTCTTACGGGGCCTTTACCAACCGCAATGCACAATACAACTCGGGCAAGCCCAAGGAATTGTTCGCTGTCTTGGGTCCTGAAATGAATTCATTTAGAACAAATTTCAAATATAAGGTGCTTACAGGAATACATAACTAAACACCTTCACGCCTATATTCACCAAGTGGGGGTGGCAGAGGTGTACAGAGTACACCCACGTTTCACCGACGATGTTAGATTCCATGTAATAGGGGGCGAGCCTATTGCCATATACCGGGCACAATTCCGGACTCCGGATCGAGTACAAGACTGGGAAGTTTTCGATAGAAAAACTACACTTGTCCGACCTAGGATTTGAACCCAGGACCTCGTGATAACAAAGCGGTGCGCTTTGCCGCTAGACCAACGAGGCAGCCAGGAATAGTTTTCTTTAAAATAGTGAATAAATATTTGGACACATTACTCACAAAAGAAGTGATTCGAAATCAATAGCTTAACGTGCACTATAAATTACGGAGACGCTTAATAATGGAAATGGCACAGACGGTCACCCATCCAACTTTGATCGAGTTTACTTAACTTTACTAATAATTAAAAACACAGAAGTATCAGAAAGCAACGATCGCCTCATAAATATGATAGGTGATCTCAGCCTCTATATAGTTAATTAAATATTGGCGCCTCATTAATTTAACAATGTAATCAAAATTTAATTATATTTTAAATGTGTTAGTATGTATGTAACAAACACTAGTACAAAAGTATATTTACTAAAATTTAATTATAACATTGGTATATTTATAACATAAGTATTTTTTTTTTTTTTTCGAATTTCATTTGTTTCGTTAATTCAGTTTACAATTAAAATCAAAATACAATAAAAACAACACGAAATACTAACACTAATTATAAGTCTAAATCTTGTCCGCGTGGTATGGTGGCAAGAGAGCTGGCTGCATTGCCTCGCTGAACCGCTAAGCTAATTTTCTGCGCGAGGAATAAGCCAGCCCTCTTGTCACCTGTAGAGGCAATCAATCTAGGTGTTAGAGATTTTAAAAAACTTTTAGCGCAGTTACTCCACGGGCCTAGCGTTTCCACCGCAAACGGCACAAAAATGTAATCTCTACTAATAGATACATACTTGTGCCGCTTGCCCAGATCCGCCTTCTCAGCCGCAGCTCCCGCCTTAGACACTGATTCCCTGAGGTGGGACGGAGCCAAAGTATCGACGCATGTGGCGTCCCACACAAGGGCCCGACCTCGATTCCAGGGGATTAGTGTCATGCCATCGGGTCTCTTGCCATCATCACGGAACATTCCTATCGGTTCCAAGACAGCAGGAACGTTGATGGTGGCAAGAGCCCTTTTAATAATATCGTTTATCGAGCTGTGGCGGGAAAACCTGCCGGCACTTTTTCGGCATGAAAGACCGTGGAGACCTGACCGGTCTACCTCCACTCCACACGGACAAATGTGTTCGCAGCAGATTGGTGCGCCCAGCCGTATACCCACCGCAACCCGGAAGCTTTCGTCGTCCAGCAGGGTACCGAGGTTGACTGAAGGGATAGCGTGCAGCCAGTGGCCCGATTCTGTTTGACCTAACGCTAGGAGTCGGGCACGGTCACGGTCACTGATGTTAATTTCGTCCAAATATTTTTTTGTTACCTGCACCAATGGCATGTCCCAAAGTTTTTGTACGTTTGCTTCCTTTGGGACATCGACATTGGGGCAAATAAATTTCCAGTCCTCCAAAGCTTCCGAGGCACCAGCCACTAAATTGGTGTTGGAAAGAATTTTTGAGCAGAGCTCTTGTACGCTGTGCACGGAAGCTAAGAAGGCCGGTAAAGCGACACAAGACATTTTTCGAATGCCGATACCACCATGTTTGATAGGCAAAGTTGCTTGGGTCCAAGAAGCCTCATTTAATGGTAAATTTAAGGTTTTTTCTAGACTATGCCTAAGGGTGGTATCCATCTGCTCGAGTATGGTCCGAAATTTCCAGATTGGGCTAGCGCGAGTTGTATACATAAATTTTGGTACGAAAAGACAGTGTTTTAAAATTGTATATGAAATGTGACGATTTAGACCGCCCAACCTGAACGAATTATCCTGAAAGTTCTTAATTTTGTCCTCCAGGAATGGTTTGGCTCCTTCGTCAAGTAAAGGGGCACCGAGGAGGCAAAGGGAGTCCTTGCAGAGAATTTTGATGCCAGGTGTAATACTATTGAAGTTATCAGATATTGAATGTACTTGATTTTGTGTAAGAGTATCCGAGAAAAAAACTTCACATTTTGAATAATTTAATTCCAGACCTAAATTCTTAAATTCATGTTTAATTTTGATTAGATCATTTAAAACTGTGACAGCTTTGCCTCCTAAGGTGCCGTCGTCTAGGTACCAGATATTCAATTTCGAATTTAGAGATGAGATATGCCGGTGGATACCTAGACTGAATAGGGCTGGTCCAAGGGGATCACCTTGCTGAACGCCAACTGCTGAATCTATAGAATTTTCACCAAAGAGTAATTTAGAAGAGTCACTATAGCATTGCCAAACGTAAGGATAAATTTCAGGAAGGTTAGAAGCTACTTCGTTTAGCAAGGCTGCCCTATCCAATGAATTAAAAGCATTCCTCACGTCAACCTTGAGAAGAACCTCCATCTCACTTGATAAAACGAAGGTTCTTGTTGCATGAACTGCTGCCTCGCAACCCCCTTTGCTGCCAAACCCTAATTGGATTGGCTGAAATTTGGACCTAAGCGTTGAGGCTATGTGCCTGCAAACTATTTTGGAGGTTAACCGACGGATCGTAGAGCCTATGGCAATAGGACGAATGCCACCATCCTTTTTATTGAAGGCACAAAGCCTCGCACCGTATAGATATGGAAGAAATGAGTGTTGAACTTGACCGGAGAGCATGAAATTGCACAGTTTTGTTAGTGAACTTAGGAGAGCACTACCGGCGTCACCGGCAGATACACTAATTAAATCTTTTAAGTGCTGTGGAGTTATACCGTCGATGCCGCCGGCAGAGCCGTTGGGGAATGACATAATGGCTTCTAAAACATCTTTTTCTTTTATATGCATATAATGTGAATTAAAATGGGGCGGGTCTGGTAGCTTAGAGACTGGGTTGGCTGAGGGATGCTTATCACGAAGCGTGTCTAGCGTTCGGTCATTATTGGGGGCAAGGGTGTCGTTAGAAAATAAAAGGCGAGCTGCATTCCGAAGATCTCCCTCTTGTACTTTTGCTTCAATTTTGCGGGTTAGATTAAAATTTTTGGGAGGACCTGTGGGCTGAAGTAGAATAGAGTGAGAGGGAGCGGCACAGCGCTGTTTTAATTGGTGTGTGAGAGATGTGTTAAGTGATCTGTCGGCATGCAGGTGATTGAAAGCGAATGTAAAAAGTTCTTGCCAGGATTCTGTGCTATTATGAACACACTTTTCAATGATATTGGAGAAAGATTTTGCTAGCGACATTCTGGCCCCCCTGGGAATACGTTTTACTATGGGTATACATCTATGAAGTCGGGAAATGGTAATTTCGAAAGGTATTGTGGGTGAGTTTGTGGAATTGATTGGAAAGACGGAAGTGGATGTAATTGGTGACACATCATGGACTGTCGGAAGAGATGATGAAATGGATTGATTGTGACTACGAGCGATATGGATTTTAAGACCTCTGGCACCTTTAAAACGCCTTCCGTCACCACACTGCCGACACGGTAAAAGCTCCGGTTGGGATGAACTTCCTAGCATTTGCGCACGAACCACAAACACCAGTAAACTTAGAACTAACACAAATAAACAAATAATATATAAACAAACTGATGAGAACATAAATAAAAACCGAATAAAATAATATCACAAGACAACTCTTGTCAATTTGATAACTTCGGGTACATTTCGGGTCTCAGAGTAAAACTTCGGGCGAAACCGGCATACAAAACGGAACAGAGCGCCTGCGCGAGCTACCGTTGCCATGGTGCGTGCTGAATAACTTTGCTGAATGTCACCAAAAGCTGTCGACTCCGAATGGTATAAATCAGCTGTTCTGATTTATAAAGTGCTGTGGCCATATGGGTGGTTGTGCACAAACACTCAGATGCTTGGCGAAGATTTCTAGGACTTTAAAGGCTTTTATTTGCCCAACACTTAAATTATCTATTTTAGAAGGCCGTAAATAGGCAGACATTAATTTGACTGCTGTCCTCTATCTATCTCTCTCTCAAAATTAGTTTTTAAATTAGTTCCTACATAATATAAATCACATCATCAAAAGGATGCAATAATTAACACAACTCGACGTTAATGACGCAGCAAGAGAGGCATTTAAAACATAATTGTAATAAACATTTATTTTGTAGATTGTCAACAAGTTAATTTCCAAGTCAGTGCCATATTTAGAACTTTGATGTCAGTCGTTTGACTGTAATATATGTATAAACGAGGCATAGTAATGATATAGTGAGTGTCGTTATTCATTCGCGTGGTTCCCGGCTTAGAATAGGACCAACCCATCTCATCCCATCGGGTGTCGTACAAGGCGACTAAGGGAAAACTAGGGAATGGGCAGCAGCGTTCCCTTAACACTTTTACGACCAAAACTGCGCTCGCCAACCCGCCTGCCAAGCGTGGCGAGTATGGCAAACCCCCCCAATAATGATAGAAAAAAATAAAACCAGGCCCCTAGTCCCCGGCGGTCCTGTTCGTCAAGGCCATGGTAGCAGCCATGCTAACGACAGGACAAGGGGTGCGCAGAATCTTCGGCAGAGATACGGCTACCACCAACAAAGGATATTGACCCTGGTGACATACAACGCACGTACTTTGAGGACAGATGAGAAGCTAGTTGAGCTGGAAGAAGAGATAGACAAGTTACACTGGAGTATAGTTGGTTTATCGGAGGTCCGAAGAGAGGGCGAGGAGACGATAATCCTTAAATCCGGCAACTTGTTCTACTACCGGGAGGGCGAACAGCAGTCCCAAGGCGGTGTCGGGTTTATTGTCCACAAGTCACTCATAAACAACGTTGTATCCATCACTAGTGCATCGAGCAGGGTAGCGTATCTGATACTCAGAATATCTAAAAGATATTCTCTGAAGATCGTACAGGTCTACGCACCGACCTCGGCACACTCAGATGATGAGGTCGAAGTAACGTATGAGGACATCAGTAAAGCCATACATACTTTCAAAGCACACTTCACAGTGGTTATGGGTGACTTAAATGCGCGGCTGGGCAAACGAGGTGATGATGAGATGAAAGTGGGGCAATTTGGATATGGACAGCGGAACCCTAGAGGTCAGAGGCTGGCTGAATTTCTGGAAAAATAGGGACTCTTTATGATAAACTCTTTCTTCCAGAAGCCGCCTCATAGGAAATGGACATGGATGAGCCCTAATGGTTCTACTAAAAATAAGATAGACTTCATCATGAGCACCAGGCGACAAATATTTAATGATGTCTCCGTGATTCACAGGGTAAAAACCGGCAGTGATCACCGAATGGTCAGAGGCACATTACATATTAATGTCAAAATGGAAAGATCGCGTCTGATGAAGTCTACGCTCCGACCGTGTAATACACATATCCAAACCCCCGAGAACTTTGAACTCGAATTGTCAAACCATTTCGAATTGCTAGACAGCAGCGCATCAGTGGACGATATCAACAGCAGGCTGGTAGATACTGTCCATACAGTCGGGTCTAAGTATTTCAAGCCCCACCGTAAAAATAGGCCCTAAGAACTATCCGACTACACCCGGGACCTCATGGCCGAGCGACGTTCCATGGTGCTCCAAACTTCGGACGATGCTAAGTCTTATAGGCAGCTCAATGGATAGATCTTGAAGTCCTTGCGACACGATATACGGTCTTTCAATACGAGACGTATTGAGGAGACCATAGAGCAAAAGAAGGGCTCCAAAGTGTTCGCAAGAGACGCGTCTATTGGGCAAAGCCAGTTGACGACGCTGAAGACGGAGGACGGAAACATAACGTCGAATAGGTCAGAGGTACTCAGGGAGATAGAGAGATTTTTTGGCCAGTTATATACTTCAGCAGCTGAACCTGTTGTTGACTTGGTAAAAGACCCAAGAGCCAAGCTAACCCGACACTATACTGATCCGACAATGTCATTCAATCCAGATACAATATTGGGGGTACATACATTCGCGAAGTGGACCATATTCGGGATCTGGGAGTTATACTAGATACCAAGTTAACGTTTCTTCACCAAATCGAAAGCATTGTTAAAAAGGCATCTAACATGTTGGGATTTATTATTAGAAGAGGTAGAATGTTCAGGAAACCGCAGACTAAAATTTTACCCTACAATACCATGGTCCGCAGCATTTTAGAATATTGTCCTGTAGCCTGGAGACCCCACTATGCATCCCATATATTAAGGATAGAGAAAATACAGAAAAGATGTTTATGGCATCTATCCTATGCAACTAAAATTGGACGGAGAACTGTGTCCTACGCTGAAAGACTACAACATTTTCGAATATCACCTTTAGAAAAACGTAGGACGCAGTTAGACTTAACTTTTCTGTACAAAATTCTTAATGGTCTTATAGATTGCCCACAACTTTTAAGTAGATTCTGTTTCAGGGTTACTCGTGTGGCTCCTAGATACCCGATATCTTTACTTATTCCACCTGTACGAGCCACAGTATGAATTATTATTATTATTATCTATAGGACACAAGGGAGTTTATACACCAGACCCTTATGGGTCTGGTGTCCTTTACATCCTATAGGTTACGAGATACACAGATTTTAAGGCAACTTAAATAATACGTAAACACCCCTATTATTTGTTAGTTTAAGGGGTTGTTAAAACAAATGGCACATCTATTAATCCCAAACGATATCTAATGCAATCTAAACTAGGCCATGAATTGGGCGCTAATTAACGGCGCGCCGTGCTGGTGACACAATGAACATGTACTGTTCGGCACAGAGCGCGCGGACAATGAGTTACATGTTTAGAGGAGGCCAGCTGCGGACAATCGACTGACAAATGGCCGCGGATGTACAATGTGATAGCATATACAAGGTGTGACATATATGACGCAAGACTTCAGACACCTCAATTAGATTATTAATTTACGAATTCAAAACGAAAATCAATCTTCCAATTTTAAGACCTTTTCTACATTTTTAAACTCTTTTGTAGCCATATTAACCACGTATATGTATTACAAATGTATTTAAAACAGCCGTATTGGTTTGAATAATAATTTTATTTTGTTTAGTACCGTGAACTGAACGATTATTAGCAATTTTTGATAATAATAAAAAAAAATAACATACTTTAAAAAATAGTTGGAATCTGGTCAGTTGCCGATTTAGAACAAACTACTTTTAGGTCTGACGTTATTAATTTTACGTATTTTATACATATAAGTCCAATTGGAACAATTAGATAAATTAGTAACGGACAAGTATCTATTACCTCTATATAGTTTTGAAGTCAGACCACAGTATAATAATACGAAACAATACTTAATCAATTTTCGCTGTTTTTATTTTCAATAGAATTAAGTTGTGCTGTGAATTTTTAGATTAGCGACCATGTATGTTTGTGTAAAATACTGCTTGATGGACCATATATTCAGCTGCCGATTTCGAAGAAGCTACCTTCAGGTCTCACGATTGTTTATTTTTTGATTTGATTGGCTACACAAGCAATATCTTATACAATCTAAATTAGGCAATAAATTGGGGGTTAACTTACGCCATGCCGTGCTGCTGACACGGGTAGAGCATCATTCAGGACTTAATAAACATGTACTGTTCGGCACAGAGTGCGCGGGCAATGAGCTAAATGTTTGGAGAAGGTCAGCTGCGGACAATCGACTGCCAAATGACCGCGGATGCACAATGCAAATGTATATATAGATTTAGGTTCGATAAGAGCGATAAGATAAATTAGTAGCTTGACAATAGCTGGAATACATATTCCCGATGCCAGGACGTAATGTGATGAGTCTAAATAATAATTTTGTCTTCTAAAGATCCAAATCCAAACATCATAATTTACACTAGTATAAATTATTATGTTATCAACCATCTATGTTTGTGTAAATTTCATTGGTCAAACAGTATTATACACCGCTTACGGAAACTGAATATACCTATGGACGGCCATTTATTCAGTTTCTGTAACGAAAACTTAAATAAATATATAATGTTGTTAGCAGCTAACTAAAGCATTTATTGCCTAATTTAGATTGTATAATATGTAGGCGCTCGTAGCGCTGTGCGACCGCGGTGTTCTTACCGATCACCAAGGTTAAGCAGCGTTCGACTCGGTCGGCCTGAGATGGGTGACCGTTTGTGGCATTTCAAATTCGAGCGTCTCCGTGCTTCGGAAGGCACGTTAAGCCGTTGGTCCCGGTTACCACTTAATGTGGTAGTCGTTAAGCCGAGTTGGAAGCCTTAAAGGCGGCTTGATAAGTTCCCACAGCAGGTGGCCACAAACCTGCCTCCACCAATCCGCACTGGGTCCGCGTGGTGGAGTATGCCCCAATCTCTCTCACCTCGATTTGTGAGAGAAGGCCTTTGCCCAGCAGTGGGCAGTATAGGCTGATATTATATATATATATATATTATTATTAACTAAAGCAAATAACACATCGATTAAATACAAACAATATCTTTTACAACCTAAACTAGGCCATAAATTGGGCGCTAATTAACGGCGCAACATGCTGATGAAACGGGTGAAGCATCATTCAGGTCGTAATGAATATTCACTGTTCGTCACAGAGCGCGCGGACAATAAACTACGTGTTTAGAGGAGGTCAGCTGCGGACAATTGACTGAGGAATAGCTGCGGATGTATAATGCGATAGCATTTATAGATATAGGTCCGATAAGAGCACTAGGATAAATTAATAGCTCGAATACATAGTTTTGGTGCCAGAACATAATATGATGGGATGAAACGGTGACTGATTTCGGGTGCTTTTGTCTTCTAAATGACCAAGTTTTAATGTAAATTATTATGTTATCAACATCTATGTTAGTGTAGAATACTATTTAAATGGTCAAACAGTATTCAACAAGCCGCTTACGGAAACCGAATATATGGTCAGCCATTAATGGCAACTTAGATAAATAAATTATGTTGTTAGCAACTAACTAGAACTAATAACATATCGATTCAACGTAAACTGGGCGCTAATTAACGCCGCGCCATGCTGGTGACACGAGCGGAGCACCATTCAGGCCATAATGAACATGTACTGTTTGACACAGAGCGCGCGGACAATGAACTACATGTTTAGAGGAGGTCAGCTGCAGACAATCGACTGACAAATGGTCGCGGATGCACAATGCTATCGGAACAATTGCTTACTCACCTAAACTATAATATAAAATATTCATTTTATGTTATAGTTTAGGTATTAGAATGTAATGTATGAGATAAAACAGTAATTAATATTAGGATAAAATAAGTTAAATGTTAACATTAACTACTTATCGTTATTGAGTTATTATAGTGAATTCATTGCGAGGTAGGCCAAGAGCATAAAGCTCAAGTAGATTTTATCGTCACAAATCTCACTTACATCCATCACTCTCATAGGACTTGAAAAATACTGTTAGTTTGAATATTGATTCAGTTTTAAGAACTGACGCCTACCTGCAAAAAAATGTAATTTAAAAATATATATGTATTAAAATGTGTCTTTCATCATCAACAGAAAACAGTCGTCCACCTCAAAAATCTCCACGACCACCAACTTAGTCACCTTCAACAAAATATAAAATCTGTTATATTATTAAATGCTATGTTAACATACAAACTTAAACCACTGCTACCCCAATCAATAATTCAAGCAAACCTGAATTACTCTGTTGACCTATTCCTGAAAGCGAACTCCTAAGAGACCATTTGCGTTACCATCCACATGCCGGCTCCGACCGAGAATTCCAGCAGAATCTGTACGTATCGGTTCGAGTGGAAATAATCTCGCGGCGGAGCAGTTTATTACGTTCGCAATATAGTAGCGGGCCGACGATTCGATTGCCGGAGCACTGCACGCCCCAAATTGATTTCTAAATAATTCGCCTATAACTTTGCTAGGCTGTTTTCAGCTGATATTTTGTAATTCTTTATGCTTTTGAACTCATTTAGTGTATTTCTGATAAGTTGCAAGAATATAATGTTATTGCACGTGATATCACCAGTTGTTCTACTAGTAGTATCACTCTTAATAATTAATACAAACAGCAACAGAAGTAAAACGTATACGTACCCTACCATAGAACTAATCAAATATTTACCAACTTCAAAAAATGAAGAGGTTTTACAATTCGTTTGTGTTTTTAGGTACGTCTTTATTTATGAACTAATTTTCATGATTATTTTTGCATTGAGTTTAGTATAGCTTCGAGGTGGCCCCATTTTAATGAAATCGGTATTGTACCTTGGACTCCTTAACGGCTAACAGCACAAATGTAGAGATTTGATTGTTATAGGTATTATATCAATCCTGTAGGTACCTTACTGTAGAACTAAGGATAATAATAATATATAGGTATGTATATATTAAAATAGCAGTGATAGGCTAGTGGTTAGACCATTGGACTGTAAAGTCAGAGGTCTCGGATTTAAACCCAGGCACGCACTTCTGCCTTTTCGAAAGCATGTGATTATTAAAAATCAGTGTTATTTTTTTTTTTATGAAAACGTAGCCTCACACTAGGATTAATTTCTGTGTCGTGAGTGCGTTTACAAACATGAAAATTTACAAACACAAATACCTAGACCGGAACAAACAATTGTGGATTACACAAAGATTTATCCCGTGCGGGAATCGAACCCGCGCCTATTAGACACCGTGGGCGGAGCGGCTTAAACTCTTAACCACTTCGCTAAATCTTCCGTCATTTGCTTTAACGGTGAAGGAAAACATCGTGAGGAAACCTGTATGCCTAAGAGTTTCTCGAAGGTGTGTGAAGTTCGCTAACCCGCACTGGGTTAGCGTGGTGGACTTTGGCCTACACCCTCTCAGTTTAAGAGGAGGTCTGTGCCCAACGATGAGGCAGTTTCTTAATAGGGCGAATCATATCATATTATTTATATACGTATTAATAATAAATTCACTTATTGCTTAAAATTATAAAATAAATAACTTTTTTTAAAAAGGGAAACCGACTTTAATCAGTATAAAATAAATATTTGAAGTCGACGCTAAGTAACCGACTGCACTATCCAGCACCGACTTCAAATATTTGTTTTGTGCTTTTTCAAGTCGATTCGCCTTTTTTAAAAGTTATTTATTATTAGTATTTATTTTATTATCAGAAGCCAGGTATGTAAAGGATACACAAAAAAAATGTACAAGGAGTGAATAAGGGCTGTTATCACTATTTTTAAGCCTTTAAAAAGTTAACATAGATGAAAAATTATGACCGTTAAGGATAGAAGTGGCAAAAAACTGTCGCAAACATTTGTCTTTGCCGATGTGTTTAATATTTTCCTTAAGCCTTTAAAGAGACAAGGTCTGCGAAAACGTAGAATGTTACATACATATTATTCGTACTTTAAAATATATAATGTCATCTATATCATCACGCCAGATCCCTTGCGGGGTAGGCAGAGAGTACAGAGCTCCAATAGGTTCTTATAAAGTCATCTGAACCATGTTGTGTGATATAACGAGATAAATATTGTTCTTACTGCCTGCATAAATAAAATTTGATCGAATAAAAAAAGTTTGTTACTAGAAAAGTTATTTTGGCAAGGTACCTGGCGTGACGATATCGACAGATGAAATACGTTTCAAATAGATTTCAAAGTCATTAATACTCGGTAAACTACATGTGTATAGTGTTTATTTAGTCCACTTTATATCATTATTAGAGTACTGCCTCGTTGTCTAGTAGCAAAGCGCATCGCTTTGTGATTGCGAGGTACTGGGTTCAAATCCTAGGTCGAACAAATGTAGTTTTTCAAACGAAAACTTCCTAATATGAGTCCGGAGTTTGAGATTGTGCCCGGTATATGGCAATAGGCTTGCCCCCTCTTTCATGGGATCTAACATCGTAAGTGAAACGTGGGTGTACTCAGTATACCTATGCCACCCCCGGAATACAGGTGTGACGGTGTTTTGTTTATTTTTTAGAGTTAGATTTGATCACGCAACTCCAATCCGTTTACTCTATAATCGCAGAGCTGCAGATATGATGCATTGATGCATATTGCCGGCGCCAACTTCATTCTCTTTCGGAACATACAAATGTCGTAATCCCGCGATGTATCGTCGCAAACACTTAGCGTCCCATATTTGCACACAAGCCTCAAAAGCTTTCCTGCCCGCTTTAATTTGAATATTCGCACTGGGACAGGAATACACTTCGTTACCATAAATGTTGGATCTTCTTCTGTGTATGCGACTTGATTTCTATTCTGCGTATTTGTAAGATGGTAGATTTTTATACAAAACAAAAAACTAAACTTTTCATTCTGTTTGAAAAAAATGAGCTAATTTGAGATGTTAAGCTTTTATTAAAAGAAAAGGTTATGAGTCTTGGTCTATATTTTTCATGAAATATTTTAACATAAATGAGTATAAAACATTCAAAAATTATAATCATTCATATTTTTTTAATGAAAAGTAGTGATTCTCAATAAATTAGTATGTAGAAAAGTAGATTTAGGATATGCAGATTTCTTTAGTCATTAACCCTCAAGGGATCTGGCGTGATTATACAGGTAGATGGATTATCTAGATGGATAATCTATCTATCTATATCATTACGTCAGATCTCTTGCGGGGTAGGCAGAGAGTACAGAGTTCCAACAGGTTCTTTCCTCTGGCTTCCTCCACTCTCATCGTTCGTCTCATACACGCTCGCCGGTTACGGAGACTCTTGAGATAGATTAACAATCAATTAAAGTCTTTGTCTTTTACACTTCCTTTAATAACTTTAAGAGTTATGATTTTATTTCTGATTTAAAAACCTCTCCAGTAAAAGCAGAAATATTTGTTAAAGAACGTAGATAATATAAAAAGCACTTATGATATAATGAGCTTTCAAAACCGTTCACCAATAATAGTTATGACCAAGCTATATAATATGGAAATGCATGCGACCTAGTTACCTAATATCCGCCCAGAATGAAAAGCAAACAAAGTGATCGATACTGAAAATATTCTACGTTTCACGTTAAAATATCCAACTTGGACTATTAATCTATCGCGGAAATGCATTCGACTCAAATCGATATGAATATTTTATTTTGTGAATAGACTCCCGCGGCTTACTCGCGTCCGTATTCAATGAGGCGATGCGATTCAGTGAGGTATTTCATATTGTGCAATCTCTTTCTGTTGGCAGACAATGTGGGACGCGAGGCGCATCACTCAACGTCACAGCTAGACATGTATTTTTACATCCTCACAATACTTAGGGGGAATAATTTCTATTGTCAGTAAACACACGCTGACGCTTTGAGCTGGCGGTGTACAATCGGCAAATAGCTTTTGTTTATTTTTCCCGCAATAGAGATTTTTTTTCAGGTTTCATGTATAGAAAATCGTCATCACAATAGGACCAGTGTATGGAAGCTATCTGAATATTGCTACTATATTTTTTCGCCAATTCGATGCCCGTAAGCATGTTTCCTCAACAGATATAACCAGTGTCAATTGGCATAATTAAAATAGACTTCTAACTTCGAATACGTAGTTACAACTAAATTTAAAAAAAAAAAATTACATTTTACTTTACTGAAAAAATAATAATCATAATACTAAAATATACCTACCTACTTACAATTTCGTACTAACATAATTGATCAATTAATGCTTGCAATGTTTTTTTTTATTGGTAACTTTGAGTAAAACATTCTGTTTTCGTCGACATTTAATAACGATTCAACGAGACTGTTTATTTTTTATTCGTTCATTGCATTTTTTCAATAATGTTGTATCATTGTTTGAAGCGAAATGGCTCTTTACAATCATCCACAAAAAGCTTTCAGAACATCGCACCAGAAATCGAAATGCAACGTTGCTATAATTCAAAACATTAATCAAGCATCAGAGAAGCGTAGCAGAAATAAAATAGGGCAATTCGTACTCCGCAGAACCGTGCTGTCAGCAAATATGATGTATTTGAACGTTTTCATGGGAACCAGCCAGCGCTTTGTCAACGTCCACCATTAGAGGTCATCGCTCATGGCGGAGTAACCCCTACTACTGCCTTATTTTCCTTTAAGATTTATGAATATCGAATCGAAATGTTCTTGACATTAAATAGGCGACAAAATCCACATGGTCATAATATTGTCAGGAATGTTTATGTGCTGAAGTGATCAATTTTTAGCTTTGTATGAGTTCTATGGCTAGTAAATTGGAAGTTTGGGAAAAAGTATCGTACTACTTAATTAATGGTCTTCTACCACTGCGTTATTTCTACTGAGGCTATTAGATTAAGGACATATTCCAACTGCCATCACCATATATTGCTACAGCTGAAGCCCATTTCCATTGGCGTTTACCTTGCGCATATTCATCTGAACACACGGGTCATTACTCGACACTAATCTCCAAGTTCCTGTATCCACATCCACATCGGAATAGACCATTATTATGTCAAATATACCACTTGTTCCTAACTCGGTCAACTTAAGGTGGATAGTTTCATTTAATTACACAAACTAGGGACAATAAATACAAAGGACCAGTTGAGCGACACTTATTATCGTACCACCACTCGTAAACTCCTTAAAGCCGCAAAAGAGTAATGCTACTAGTTCAGGACGGACATAGAATGAGTGTCGGATCAAGTGATGCTTTAAACTAGCTCCCAAGTAGAGCAACTACGATTATGTGTGTTAAATACCACCAAGCTTTACAAATAAAAATGGGATTTACACAGACAAATCGTAACAAATCTTGCTGGTATCTTAGTCTTCTGAAAAATTGTCTTGCGTTGGATGTAGACTACTTTGAACTCTTTTCCGGTAGTCTTAAATGTTCTTTGATTATAATGTATATTAAGCAATAGATTAAAATATTAATCACTTGCGAATTTTCCAGATTCCAGTGATCTTGAATCAATTGACATTGTATTTATCTCATAAGCCCTTCAATTGTTTTTTTATAATTTTTCATGGAAGTCATAATGGCATAGAAGTTTCAATAACCAATGATATGGGTCACTATTTTACAACCTAATCGTTCCACCAAATATGCTATGTAAGCTGCTTAAATACTAACAAGAATATTACCTCTTCTCTAAAAAATAATAATAAATACTCAGATTTTCTTAATCTTTACAATCCCCTCAACGTTTTCTTCTTTTAATACGGCAGTACGATAATTATTTTCATAGTCAAAGAGAAAATGAAAGCTGAATTTCGCGCTTCGCACGCACGGCAGCTGCCTCGCCACACCTGGCATTCATAACTTTCCTTTTCAATAAATTCAACCGACATTGTTCCACCAGAGTGTGCTCAAATTATGATTTATATACCGAAATGTTAGTTGTAGTAATAAGGGAAGTTTGTACGCTTATTGTTAACTTTAATTAGAAGCTATGTGAATAGTAAAGTAACGGTAACTGACTATACCTACATATATATGGTTCTCTTTCATTAGCAATGTAGTAAATATTTATTTCAGTACCAATGTGAAAACTAGATTTGCAAATAAGTGCGTCTTTTAGGGTAAATTAAGAAAATTTATTTTTATGTACTAATCTATAAACCTGGACATAAGCAATATCTGAAGGGATGCGCTCACGGAGTACAGAACAGATATTCTTGGATGCGCCGGACAAATACATGAAGACTGTTTGTTGCATTGATTAAATTAAGATGTCTGTGAATTTTAAGGGACTTACACTGTGCTGAAATACGCAAACGTGGTAAGACTATAAATCGTAATTGCTAGAGCTTTATGTATACCGGAGCCTACGTAAATTCAAGTTTGGATGAGGCTACCGGGTTCTTAAAAATAACTTCTAGAAAGAGGTCCACTGAAGAATCCAATTAAGCTGAACAGCATTTGGGACACTGCATTAGGTCTTCTTCGTTGACTCAGTAAACGTAGTATGCTATCTGCAGATAGGGTAAGCGATATCAGGGAAAGATAAATTAAGCGATTAAAAAGGTAGCTGACAGCAAATAGAAGAGAAACGCTGAAGATCGGGCTCAGTGGTGCCTTGAAAAAGGCATATGGAAGGATTAATGCGGCCTGATAATGATGATGAATAGCTTGATCATTAACTTTATAATTAACAAAACATTTTTCAAATTTAACTGTAAGCATGGATATGGGCAGTTTCAGTCCAGTTGAAAAAATTAACCGAAAATATCCCTTATGAAAGTTTTTCACTAGACAGAGAAAAAAACTAAATACTATTGAAAGCTATGTGATAATTTTAAAATGGAATTTCTATTTTATTATTCTGTGACATTTAGGAATCATATTAAGACTCAACCACGAACCGTATATTCTGTGCTTTAATTATACCAAACGTTATTAAACTACAATAAAACCGAATTCCTAAATTGAAATTTTAGCTGTATTAGTAAGGGAAGTTAACACGCATATTCCGTACGTTAATTAGTGCCAAAATGAGAACCATGTAGACAATGTAACGGTTATCCAACGGTACATATACGAACCGCAACGTACAATAGAAAAGTTTATTAGAGCACCCGCGGGTGAAGTCAGGTTTCTCGTTAAGAGGTAAATATTTGCTGAGAGAGAAGCAACGTGTGAGCACGAGTAAATAATAAAGCCTACGTCTCGTAACGAGATGAATGTTTGCGGACTACCGACGAAAGTAATTAAGAGTTTAACAAGAGAGTTACAAAATAAGACAGTTTCGTCAAAAACTTGGGTGGCTGCGGGCCGCACGAGTTGCTAAGGTTTGTCGCTTCCATGTTGTGTATTATTATATTATCATGACACACTTACGCAGGGAACTTTCTGAAGTCGTGACCACATATGAAGATTTGGACTGGCCTGGTGGAGACAAGAGAGAATAGGATGGTACGAGGCATGCCTTTTAAGTTTTGTCGTTTGAAAAAAAAAACACAACTAGAACCTTATAGTACTTTTTATTGTTTTTCAAAGTATTCACCACGTAGCTTAATACACTTTTCTATTCGCTCAACCAGTTATTATAACATTTATTCCACTCTAAAGTGGGGGTGTTCAAAATGGCTGACTTGAAAGCGTCGACTGCAACCTTTGACCACGAAGACTTTTCTTAATTTTAGGAAATGTAAAGAAATCGTTAGGGCTTAGGTCAGGACTGTATGGAGGATGGTCAAGAATTTCTACTTTTTCCTGCTTCAAATACTCAATCGTTTGACGAGCGCTGTGTGAGCTTGCGTTGTCGTGGTGCAGGATGATGCGTCGCTTTGAGTTAGATTTTCGAAGTTCGGCGATGACTTGTGGTAAACAAACTGTGGTATACCACTCTGCGTTAACCGTTCTATGATCTTCAAGTGCAATAGGCGCAACATGACCGGTTTTTCCAACGAACGTGGCCACCATCTTCTTTGAAGTGCTTCGATAACGAACAACTTTAGTCGGCTTTGGCTCGTCTTGAAAGACCCAGATTGTAGATTGTTGTTTGGAATCAGGATCATAGGCATATATCTAAGAGTCGTCACCACTGATGATGTCGTAGACGAGATTTGACTCTCCTCGGTTGAACCTTTGCAGAGTTTTCTTACACCATCTGACGCGGGCCGCCTTGTGATCGTCGGAAAGCAGATGCGGTATCCAACGGCAAACTAGCTTTCTCACACCAAGCGCTTCATGCAAGATCTTCTGAATGGTTGTCCTTGAGATGCCTAATAGAGCCTCTATCTCTCGATACGTCACATGACGATCTTTGAGAATTAGTTGTCTCACAGCAATGATGTTATCTTCAGTGAAGGCGGATTTTGGGCGTCCTTCGCGAGATTTGTCACTAACACTAGTATGTCCATGCTGGAATTCTAAATACCAGCGTTCGACAGTCCGCAGACATGGGGCTTCATCACTGAACACAGATGTTAGCTCTTCAAAAGACTGAAGCCGTGTCAGACCTCTTCTAAAGTTGTAGAAAATTATTGCACGAACATTTTCCTTAGAAAGATTCATTTTCGTACGTAACCTGAGAGATTCCAATCGACGCTGTGACTAAACAATAGCATTAATCCTAATACTTTCAACTGTTTTGAGATTCAAAATTTAAACACATTCGTTTATAGAACAGTTTCAAATTCAAAATTGCCGGGAAATATGGAAACGACAGAACTTAAAAAGCATGCCTCGTAGAAGTTGCGGGTAAAATCATAAATTAGTGTATTTTTATTTTATTTATATTTTTATTAAGTATAATTTATTATCCAGCATCAGCTTGCTAAAATCATAAATTAGTGTATTTTTATTTTATTTATATGTTTATTAAGTATGGTTTATCATCCAGCATCAGCTTGCACTGAACCAGGACAGGTGGAAGAAAAGAGGAGAGGCCTTCGCCTTGGAGTGGGATAGTATAGGCTTATGATAATAAATAATTATTTATTGTACAGTCTCGTAATGACTTAAACTCGGATGGAATCCTTAACATTTTACCACAGACAATTTATTAAAACTATATTTTAATGGCTTTGCCTTAATTTCTAGGATTGTAATGATTTTTTGTTATTATTATCGTTTAGTTTTTTAAAATTAATAATTATCATAAATTAATATACTTATGTACTTATTGCTATTTTAACACAATTTTTAATTTTAATCTTTATTTTTAACGTATCTAAAATTGAATCTTGTATACGCCTGGAGTAATTTAGTACTTTGTCTTTACTATATATTATGTTACTATATATGATGCAATAAATAATAAAAAAATGCATTAACATGAAAAGCCTATGTGTCCTTTTGTGACCCTGGATACTATACAGCATTAAAGATGTCAGGAACGTAAAATTGAAAATAAACATGAATGAGAAAAGTAATGTTATAAAAATAATACGCTGGAACTATAATAGAAATAACAAAAGATAGGCAAGCTCTAGATAAAAAGCAGATCAAATAAAAGGATCCCGTGTCAGATATTTCACGTTTTATTAAATTTCTTTAATAACAAGTTGGAACGGTTGCTGAAAACTTATTTGTATCACCAACGGCTACTGATGATATTAAAGAACTTTGTGACAATGGAGGTAGTTTTAATAGCATGATTTGATTCCATTTTATAGTTTTACTATTAACTTTATTTCCATTATTTGATTTTGCCTCAGAAAGGAAATATCAAATGAATGATCACACATACGTTAAAGCACATTTTTATTTCTCGGTCTACAAAAAATAAATTAAATACTAAGCACAATTCAAAATCTTTTTAATCATTGAAAACTAAAAAGAAACAAAATGACAAACCAAACTCAAATCATTCATACAGAATGAAACCCTATAGCAATGTCAATAAAGCAAAAACTAGCTTGATCCGGACCAGAGGGCTAAGTACGAACTTTAGCCGTTATAGAAAGCAAGCTGTCACTCTCATCATTATTCAGTAAATTTACAACGTGATAAGAATAGCATACCAACTCTTTAAGCGACATGCTAATGAAGAAACTTAAGCTTCCAGTTGATATGCGACATTTTTCACAGTACAACATGATCGTGACAGCACGGTTTCTCGACAGTGTTTCTATAGCGTCAATCTGTTTGTGCTAAATCCTCTGAAAGGCTAATCCAGATTGACCTACAATCCTTTATCGTCCAGCCCTTTCGAAGCGACCTTCCCGGAATTAACGGACGTGTACGAATTTAAGGATACAGAGCCGTATGCGGTTAGCACCCTCAACCGAGCCTTGATCCTCGGTTACTCGAACGAAAGGTTTCAGCGTTAATTCTTTGTAAGTGTTTGTCTTAATCCAAGTTGAATGTGTCCGGAATTTTGTTGTAGTTTTACGTCTTTTTTTATGTTAACTGGAGATTCGAGGGATTTTTCGTTGACTGCACAGTTGCTGATTAAGATTTGTAGGACAATGGGAAAGTTTTGTTCTGCATTTGTGCTAGATTATACTGTCTCATTGCTTCTTCTTATCGTTTCGACGGCAGACATGTCAAATCTATATAGAAGCGGCCCAGAATGTGGCCACCTCGTCCGCATTGTCGGTGGCAATCATCCTGCCGCGTGCAGGTATTGGGGCATGCAGGGCACGGTGTAAGGTGGGCCATCATTTGGGTAACACCCGATAAACACTTCAGATTGGTATTGTCTGTGAGTCTCCACCTGAACATGTTTGCCTTGCTCCGGCCGACCCGAGTCGGAAGTCTATTTAAAGTCTTCCAGACTAGCTATAGTAATTTATGTCCAGGTGGGAGACTCTCATTAGGTGGTACAAAAGGATTTGGAAGGGGCACTCCATCTCTCCAAGGATTGCACCTCGCTTTTGATTGCTCCAAAGTTAATAATAGGTCGACACACTTGATAAAGCTTTTACGGCTCTTCAGCCATTGCTGCACTGGGGTGTGGCCATGCATGGGGTGCCCCATTGCTAATTAAAGGGCTTCCTCTTGTAAATGGAGAGGTGAGAGAATACCTCGTGCTCCACTATGCAAAACCACTTCGAATTGATGCAGGCTACCAGGTTGGTTTAACGACTATCACATTATGATGGTAATCGGATTCCCACCTATAGTATTCCAAGGGTTTAGTTATGGATCAGCAGAGAAACAAACCGTTCGTGACAAGATTTTATTCCGCACTGACATACCCACACACATTATATTTATATAACCTAAAGCTACCCCCCACACCATAATAATAAATACATTACACTCCCTCACACTAATCAGTGCTTACACCACTAGACATATGTAATATATATAACATCTGATTCAATTTACATCTTATAACTACTTTTTTTCTTAATCCTACATTGTCTTAAAGGATGGGCCTGCGGCGGTGGAACGCATCTTGGAATCCCGGTGAAGCCAGGTTATCCGTTTCCCTCGACTCCTCTGAACTATTTTCAGTATCCCCTGAAGCTGAAACTAACTCCCCGGCCGGCGCCGGCGCGCACTCCGGCTGGGTTCCCTCCGGATACGATTTGGAGCCGGTAGATTCTGTGTGAGAATTTGTACTGATTGCCTCCCAGTCTATCTGTAATGGGACAAGCGAGAGATAAACATGTAGATTTCCTCTTCAGTTCTTCAATATGCCTGTGAATTATTTGTCCGTCCTTGTCCCTAACTTTGTAATTTCTAGGTCCGATAAAATCTACTATTTGTCCCGTCACCCACTTATCTCCCTTTAAATACTGCATGTACCATATTTCCTGCTCAGGTTCTAATTTTCTATCTACCCCTTTTGCGTATCGTTTTTGATTTTGTTGAGCCCTATACACTTGACTTCCTCTGTCGGGTTTTAAAACATCTAGTTTCGTACGTAATGTCCTGCCTAGCAATAATTTAACCGGACTTTCCCCGGTAGTTGAATGTTCGGTGTTCCTGTAGTGTAACAAACACATCCAAAGGGCTCTGTCTATATTTTGTTTCCCTGATACTGCTTTCTTTATAACCCTTTTTAATGTTTTTACTGCATTTACCGCTAAACTATTAGACGCAGGATGATACGGAGCTGTAAATATGTGTTCAATTCCTTGATGACAAAGGAAATTATTAAACTCCGTGCTAGAGAAGGGTGGACCTTTATCTGTTACGATTTGCTTCGGTAGCCCCCACCTACTAAATTATTAACTAATTTTATCTATAACCCCTGTGGTCGCGGTGCTTAAACCGGAAATGCCTCCGACCATTTAGACATTGTATCAACAATTACTAAATACTTTCTACCTGGAATAGGGCCCATGAAGTCCAAATGCAGTCTGGACCATGGTTGGTTAGGCCAAGGTCACATACATGGTGCTTGTCGCGGCGGCGCGTCCGCGTGAGCTGCACAAACCTCGCACTCCCGGCACACTTGCTCCACTGCCTCGTCTACGCGTGGCCACCACACATAACTCTGAGACAAATCCTTGGATTTTTTCACACCCTTTCCCTACTACCACTAATCTATGACCACACATAACGCAACCCATTTCCCCATATAATTCATTTTTGCGATTAAAATAAGGTTGTAAGTTCACAATATTTCAGTCGGTGGGCCATTCATCACCGAAATAACTTGAAACCTTCGACAGAATGGGATCCTTATTAGTCTGATTTTTAATCTCATTATAATCTCATAACAACGCCTGTTGAACAAAATGTAAATAAGTTTGTTCTGGTATCGTACAAACACTTTGCTTGCCCGGTGGTACTGGCAGTCGCGACAGGCCGTCCGCTCTATTCTCATCGGTGCGCACGTACTCAATATCAAACGAATAAGCGGATAAAATAATTGCCCAACGCCGCATTCGGCTTGCCACCACTATAGGTATACCGGTACTAGGCCCAAATATTGATACCAATGGCTTGCTATAAGTCCTTAAAGTGAAATGTCGGCCATACAAGTATTGGTGAAACTTGTTGACGGCAAATATTATAGCAAGTGCTTCTCGGTGTATTTGAGAATAATTTTTTTCTGCGACATCGTGCGCGACACGTACGCAATTGGTCGTTAGTAATTACCGCACCTGCTGGGCTGAGTGAGGACGGCCCCGACGCCTTTCGCGCTGGCGTCACAGGTTACTGTGAGGGCCCGCTGAGGATCGTAGTGGGCTAACACTTCTGCGCTGGTCAATATTTTTTTTTCCTTGTTAAACACCCGATCGCACTCATCTGACCAATAGCATTTCCTATCTCTTTGCAACAATTTATGCAAGGAAACCAACCTGATACTCATATTCTTTACAAATTTAGCATAGAAATTAATTAACCCCATAAAAGAGCGCAACTCTGTTACATTAGTGGGTCGAGGTATTTTAGTAATTGCCTCGATTTTCCTTGGATCCGTTTTTATGCCAAATTTACTTAACATGTAACCTAATTACGTACCTCGTCACGTATCTTCAAGGTTGCCTTGCCTCTCGTGTACCGCCCCAGGCCACCACTGAATAACTCCTTATGCCTGTTAAACAATTGCTTTAGTTCAAAATCTATTGAATATTTAATTAAAATGTTATGAAAGCTAAATACAGGTATCTTTATTTCTAATTCCGTTAACCATTGTCGACCTAGATAAAAATCTTTTATAAAAAAAGGTAAACCGACTTCAAAAAGCAAAAAAATAAAAATATTTGAAGTCGGTGCTGGTTGGTGCAGTCGGTTACTTGGCACCGACTTCAAATATTTTTATTTTTTTGCTTTTTGAAGGCGGTTTACCTTTTTTTATAAAAGATTTTTATTTTACAATTTTAAGTGGCCAGTGAATTATTCTATAGTAGGGTACCTATAGGATTGACGTAATACCCATAATATCTCAATTTACACATGCCTATTGTTTGTCGTTAAGGAGTTCCCTGGTGTATCTTCTAAGTCCAAGGTCCAATGTCAATAAAATTAATATGGGACCACCTTGGATATATACTGAACCCAATGCAAAAAAAAATATCAAAATCGGTCCACAATTGACGGAAATATCGCTGAACATACATAAAAAAAAAAGCATACATACAACCGAACATAGAACCTCCTCCTTTTTGAAGTCGGTTATAAAGAGGTCGTACCTCCATTGATTACAAACAATTCTAATCTCTTTTTAATATCACAGTAACACACATTCGGTCTTATTAAACCTAATGGTTTTAGCCTAGATCCATTATAAAAGTTTAAGTTGACATCAGTAGGTTCTACCTTCCTACTACGAAAATATTGTTTATATATCTGATGACTTATGTTTATATGTCTGATACTTACTTATACATGAGACAGCTGATCCAGTATCTACCTGCATGTTAACAGTGATATTATCAATGGAAACTGGCAAAATCACCGCCTTATAGTCGTTCAAACATAGATGGTGGAAATTTTCTTGGCTTCAACATCTGATGCTTCCGCGTCCCCATAGTGTAGGGATATGCCCCTGCTGTCCTGACGGCCTCGTTTGCCCTGCTCCGGACACACCCGCCGGAAATGTCCAGTGCGCGTGCATCTGCTGCAAACGTACTCACGAAAACGGCACGCTTAATAATTATGGCCGATTGCCCCGCAACCCCCACAGTTGTAAGACCGAGTGCCACCTTCGGTAATACTAAGTGTGCTTTTCTCTTGAGCCGCTCGAACCATGCGGTCTCCACGCACTCCGCGCCCGCCATGGCTCACAGACCGCAGCCGCCGAACATCACCTGTTCGAGCTAGCGAGTGTACTCCCGCCAGACTATTTCCGCTGCTCGCTACACCTGCCGTATTACACAGCCGCTGCATTCCGCTCCGCCGCATCTAACGAGCTAGCCAGCTTAACCAGTTTGGTGAAAGTTAAGGTGTCATCCTCCGCGAACAGCCGCTGACGAATAACGTCACTCTTCAGGCCGCAGACAAACTGATCTCGTAGATTCTCGCTAAGATTATCTCCCAGTTTGCAATGCCTTGTTAATTTTTTTTAACTCCGCTACGTAACTAGCTATATTTTCGTCCACTGCTTGCCTTCTCTGCCTGAATCGAAATCTCTCCCCTAAAGCCGACGGTGACGGTTGCAAATGGTTGCGTAGTAACTCAACTACCTTCTCATAGGTCAACTCCGCCGGTTTATTAGGGCTAGCCAAATTAACTCAAAGTTCGTACGCCTCGTTCCTCATAATGGCTATCAATATAGGCAGTTTTAGATTACTCTTAACACTGTTGACTATGAAGTACATTTCGAGTTTTTCAACGTATGACGACCACGCTCGCGACTTAATGTCGAATTCGCTTACTTTTCCGATCGACATAATTTATAATATTTCCAACGTCACAACATTTTCGTAATAGTTCGTAGAAACGTCCTGATTTATCCTCGTCGCCAGTATAGTATTCCAACGGTTTAGATATGGGTCAGCAGAGAAACACACCGTTCGTGACAAGATTTTATTCCGCACTAACACACATTATAAAGCTACCCCCACACCATAATAATAAATACATTACACCACCCATCTCGGATTGACGGAACCGAATGTTCCTTAACCTAATTAAACGCTAAGAACTTTGCATTATAGCAGCGCTATGAACGCCTTTTTAAATTAAATTTATTCAAAGTACAACAGATTACAAATTACAAGTTAATGCAAAACTATGTTTGCGATGTTGGTCAGCACAGGCGTTTATACAACCATATGGGAATCACCGGAGCATTTCATAATTAAGTTTATCTTAAACAAAATAAAAGCCTCTATAGGTATGTCAATAGATATAAAAGCTTCAATAAATCTTCTTGAACATGGCGTATAACCTCTAAAGTATCTCTAAAACCTATTTCATTCCGAACTTCAAAATTGAAACTGAAGAAGAATTTTCCAAATATCCGGCAGAATCGATCACACCCATCTGTTTCCTGTCCATTCCGTAATATATATATATACCATTTACGTGTTAAAAATGTTTGTCTATTTGTCTTAATATAGCTGAATCGGTCGGGACCCAAGTCCACTAATCCTGGTTGGTCCTCAGTCAATGTCGCGACCGCACGCCTCGGAAGCTATCGACACATGAGTTAAAATCCTTACAGAGCTCAATATTCATACAAACATACGAACACTCAGCTACAGATTCACTCATACATAGCGCGACGATACGATGTTTAGACATCATTGATAAACCCTTTAATTGAAGCTTTTTTTATTTGAAGTCGGTAACAAGTAACTGACTGCACCGATCGATTGGCACCGACTTCAAATATTTATTTTTTGGTATTATGTTATTTTAGACCGTATCTTATCTGAAGGGCAAATCAAGAGCCTCCGTAACGCGAGCGTGTATGAGACGAACTAAGAGAGTGCAGGAAGCCAGAGAGGCCTGTAAGGAAAGAACCTGTTGGAACCCTGTACTCTCTGCCTACCCCGCGAGGGAGCTGGCGTGATGATATCATCACGCCAGCTCCCTCGCTCGATAGATAGATGTTATTTTAGCGCTTTTTTACATCAGTTTCCTTTATATAATGATTTTGTATTTGACAAATTTATTTTAAAGTAAGCCTCCATGTTTTTAATATATGCTTCAAATAAATCTAAGAAAATAAGTAGCTTGTTTTTATTTAATTGTGTTTTTAAGTGTTGTGATTATGATCAATGTGAAAGCTCACCCACACGTCGCCGCGCTATGGGAGAGTGTACCTGTAACAGAACGTTTGTGAGCTTGGGCTCTGTACGGATTTTACTCATGTGTTATCGCCGCTCAATTCCAAAGGGATTAGCTGACACGTGTCTGACTTTAGTACAAAGGAGCTAAGATATTATATACATTAACGATGCTTTATAAAAAAATACTTTATTGACTCCAATAAAGAACTTTTTAATTAAGAAAAAGTTTGCTCCATACTGGAACTAATTCTTGCATCGTGGGTGTGTTTACAAATATGAAAATTATATATACAAACATCTAGACCAGATATTGTTTTTCCATGGGAATCTAGCCCGCACTACTTGATTTTCATTAAAATCAGTTAATACTGGCCTATTTTAATCGCGGACTGTTTTAGTGTAACCGCCCGCCTCACAGCCTATCACCGCTCAATAGGCCGATAGGATTATCAGACACATGTATAGACTTACCCATCAGTTGGGCTATTCACTGCGCTAATACTTGATGTTAGGGTCTGTAAAGTCTATTTTTGAGTGATGTTATAGTCAATAGGAATCATTTAGCAAAATCTGAAATGTTGTTATGTAAATATAAAATAAAATAAACACCGTCATGCCTATATTCCCCAAGCGGGAGTGGCAGGGGTGTACTGAGTATACCCACTTTTCGCCGGTCGACGCCTATTGCCATATACCGGGCACAATTCCAGACTCCAAACTCATACTGGGAATTTTTCGGTAGAAAAACTACATTTGTCCGCCCTAGGATTTGAACCCAAGACTTCGTGATCACAAAGCGAAGCGCTTTGCCACTAGACCAACGAGGTAGTTGAAGTGTATGTATGGTGTTATGTATTTTCAGAAATTTGTATGCTACAACGCAAACTGTGTACAAAGGTGTTACGTGGCGGGCAGCACCTGGAAAATAGGAAATTAGAGTGACTAAGTTTTATTTAAAAAAATACTTGAGTGTCTTCTCTAGTACGTAGTACAGAATAACTCAATGACTTGTATCACTTATAATCCGTTCGTATTAACAATTCAAATGCGAATAAGTAAACACACGGTACTGTGCATAGTGCCTTGAGCGTTCATCGTTTTTACAAAAAAAAAGACGCCCCTTAAAGCGCTTACGAACTATGTGCGTCCAGATCCTGAAGGTTGTGCGAGGCTTGGCAGATTTGCGTTTCTTTCAGATCTTGGAGCACCTACAAAGTACCAATACTGGCCATCATGGCGTTTCAGTTGATAAGAGTCTGAAATGTCCCGCAGGCATACCCGTAACACGAGGAAGTCAGTAACAGTAAAAATAATGTGCATTTGCGCCACATTCGCCTTTAGGCGTGGCAAATGCCCATATACTATAGACACAGATGGACAAACCTTTTGGGTGCATTTATACCACAATTTTCTCTCTATATCATATACAATTTTCTTAGTCGATCGATTTAAATCAACCACAAATTACTTTTCAATCGTCCTTCGCGTGACCATAATCTTAATCCTCATTTTAATGGCTCTAATATACACAGAAATTTACCCAACAATATTCAGTGCAGTGTTTCGGAAAAGGTCAACAGTGTGTATAAAAAGAAAGTATGGCACGTGTGGCATGAAATAAAACAATTTGTTTATAAGAAGTCGCCGATGCGCGAGGCACTGCGTGAAGGCAACCGTATATAATAGAGAGGTCGAATATTTGCCCACCGACCCGAGACCTTTACGAAATCCTTAAAGCGTGAAATTTTCATCAGAGAGCTTAGCATGAACAGATTGACGTTTTCGTGCCACTATCGAGTTGATAATTCGAATATCAAATTAATTCCTTTTCATTCTAAAAAACCTACTGAATAAAGATGAAGGTGACGGTAATTTTTCGACAACGTTTTGTCATACACTAACATAAATAAGTTCTTCCTAGAGAATTAAGAGTCATTTGACGTTATTGTAACTATCCCGAGAGATCGTGTAGTTACGTTATATTTACTTGTCCGGTGAAGCTGTAAAGACCCTGCGACACACAAACGGTATCTTTATTTAATAAATTGGAAGTGAGGAAAGTATTAAAATTCAACTCGATAACGTTACATTAGCGTCAATTTTTTCATAGTCAGTTCTAGGACTAATAACAGAGCATATTTTTACGTTATCGTAACGTTGTCGAGGAAGCGTGCTGTCAGGTTTATCTTTATTACGTACATTTTTAGGGTGAAAAAGACGGTATATCAACTAGATAGCGATATGCTAAGGTCAATTTGTTCGTGCTAAGCCCTTAGGACATACTTCAATTGTGCGAAATTCTAAAGGGTGTTTTTGCTTATTGACATTTTGAGCTTTCATCTTCGCAAACATCGTGATTCTTAGCTTCAAATATTTTGTTGTTTGACTTTATTGAATATATGAAAATGAGTTTTGTGTTGGTTAAGTTGTAGGGATTGAAGTGGCTAGGCTATACAGGGCATAATTCCAGAGTCCGTCACGTTCCTGAGGTATTTTTGCAATTTCAGACTCTCGAATCCTACTGGGAATTTTAACAGTAGAAAATCCCCCAATTATACGATCCGCGCGATTGCCCACTACACCATACTTTATAAGACTAAAAAGGCAGTTTATTTCATTTTCTTTACAATGCTAATCCAAATGAAATTAAAGTTAAAGTTGCCTTACAAAACTGAAAACTTGCCGGTCCTAAATTAAACGCCCAAAACCGTGATTACCCTTTACTTTTCCCTTACCACCTGGATACTAAGGGACGTGGAGAAAACGAAATTTTAGAGCACAGAGAAATAATTTGAACCATAATTTCAACTTTTATAACGGCACGCAGTTAGCGGGGACCCCGCATCTTCTCCACATCGACATAATTTAACTTTTTCTTATTATCTTTATGCTGACGCCGTTAAAGCTTTCGCAACATAGCCGACGGGGCGCGATGGCGCGCGGTGCGATGTCAGCAAACGGCAGTGCGGTGTGTACATCCTGTGTTGTAAAAAGGAGCGCTGAAGTCGAGCGTTTAGCGCTTAGTTGACGCTTGCGAGCGTTGAAGCTCGTAGAAGACGCGAGTGTTTTAAGCGTCGGCTCGAGCGTTTTTACAACACTACGTACAACACATTGCGGGCGTGACGGTACGGTCAACATCGCGCCGGCCGCTAGGGTTCCGCTCACACCATATTGGCGTTTCATTTTCGCTGTTTCATTTATAATCACGTCGGGCACAGCAGCGGTAGGCTACGTTTGCCATCGCGCTAAGAGTGGAGGACTTATATGATATCATTCGGTTATACATGTTTTAGAAGTCTCTCTTATCCTCTAGCACACGAACACGTACACCTAGCTCACTTTGTGCGAGGTGCTTCAGCAATGTGACACGTTTCAGTGCTTAGTTTTATCACAAAAATATGCCTTCATGTGCACTGAAATACTGTTTAAACAACTCAGGATATTATCTGTAAAAACACAAGCAGGGATGTTTCCTAAACCTGCGGTCATCAACTAATGCGCCATTTTTTGTTTGTAAATTAGTTTTCTAGTATGTAGCATATTATAATTCCACGTCGAGTGTACATTTCAGTACATTACAACTGCCCCGGTTGCGTCTGCGTCGGCGTCCCGCCACGCTCACGACGCGCTCACGACGCGCCCGAAATGTGATCAGACCATAAGTGTCCCTCTCACATATAGCAGAGTGAGCGGATTTCTGGTGAAAATTTTAAATATCCCCGCGGCTTGCCGTGCATTTTTACGGGCTTTAATTTTATTCATTGAAGGTGAGGTTCTTGAAAGTTTACGAAATTACTTTAAAATTAAGTTTGGGAGTGTTGAGAAACTAGAGTGACGTCAGCCAGCGGTGTAGTCTACTCTTTTATATGCCTCAATGGTTAAGTATGAAACGATAGATATCTACGCCTTAAGATGACACTATCAGAATTTGGAATAAACATTGAAGATACTTCTCCCCAAAATGTGTATGAAAAAAATGTGTTTTCTTCTCAAGAATCAATGTCTTTAGAAGTAATATTTTATTTTAGCTCCACGGCTAGCACAAAAGAATACCTGCAATGTACTCTGCGTATTGACGAGTTAAGTACTTTTTTTACAACTTTTGTAATTCTTAGTAGAACTATTTTAACTGCATCATTAAAAATTTTCATTTTTTTCTAGCTATTTAAGTACATCTCCGAAGTAGTTTTTAGAAAATAAAAGTTATTGCCTTTTTATAGTTTAGTTAGCCTTTAGAGATATGAAAATAAAGTTTAATAACCTAGAGTTTGAAGTACACATGAGTAGTCGACATGACTAAATAACATGGAATAAACGCGTCAAACGCAGGTAATTTTACATTGTTACGGATTAAAATATGCTTTGCTTTGAATAGCATGTTAAGTTGGTTCCAGTTCTTCATCTGGTAGTCGTTAAGCCAAATTGGAAGCCTTATGGGTGGCTTGATAAGTTTCAATAGCAGGTGGCCACAAACCTACCTACACCAATCCGCAGTAAGTCCACGTGGTGGAGTATGAACTAATCTCTCTCACCTCGATTTGTGAGAGAAGGCCTTTTTGCAGCAATGGGACACTATAAGCTGATTTAATTTGTTAATTTTATTATTTTGGAAAAGTCCGAAAATACTAAAGATATTTAAAATTTATATTGGAACCGATTATTTAGAGGATTTTATATAAAAAAATGTGCATCTCTTTGAGTATAACACTAAAAATATTAAATTGATTTTGACGGAGCTGTTGTTACATTTGAATAGCCTTAATTAAAAAGTGCAATATGTGTCAATAATATTGACACACAAACCAAGAGATTTATCATGACCTTTCCGTAGTACATAAGCGAATACTGGGGAGAGGTCAAACTTAACTGGCTCTCTCCAACATAATAGAAGCTTGTAAGTATGGTCGTATATTTTTCAATGTACTAGGTGAACACGTTTAGAACCGTAGGCAACTTCTAGTGATTCAAATTTTGTCTTTATCAGCTAGAAATAGAGTTCATTTTTCAGATCCTTTATTGCAGCAGGCGAACTTTTCAGGCGATAACTCAATTTCACGACTTCTTAGAATGTTCGAAGTTATTTGGAATACATGAAACTGAAAAAAGAAAGGGTTCAACATTTTTTTTTAAATGCTAGTAGAAATAGGTTAGTAACCTAGCAGTTGGGCGGGGTTTTCTTAATAAATATGTATAACCTATAAAAAAACTACAATTGTAGCTTCGTCATCTCACCTGAACTCACTTTTATACCGTTACTCCTAAATTCCCCAAGCGGGCGTGGCAGAGGTGAACTAAGTACACGCAATTAGGTCCTAATTATATTAGGTTTATTCTTGATTTATTATAAACATTTTGTTCTAGCTTTCACCCGCGGTTTTGTACGCCAACAAACACAATTACCAACTTAAATACTCAGGTTCTATCAGTCAGACAATACAAAACTAGGCTATGCCGACCATATATATACATACATTTTTCATTGTATATCTGTTTTGTCAGTCTTTCTCCCGACATTCTTTCTGTATGTCCAAATCAATAGCGCATACCCTTTTTCATCTTTAAAAGTAAATAATAATAATTTAGAAAAACCTTTTATAAAAAAGCTTCTACAGTAAAAATATCAACGAATATATCTGGTTTAGTTGATGCGTCTTTATGGCTTCATTCCGCCCCATCATCAGACTCTGAACACCATTTGGGTCAAAAGCCGTCATAACAAATCCAACGAGCCCAAACACAGCGGGGTTATTTTAAGTAGTTGGATGGAACCGAGTCTTATCTGATGGAAAAGTCAAGAGTCTCCGTAACCGGCGAGCGTGTATGAGACGAACTATGAGAGTCGAGGAAGCCAGAGAGGTATGTAAGGAAAGAACCTGTTGGAACTCTGTACTCTCTGCCTACCCCGCAAGGGATCTGGCGTGAGGTTATAGATAGATAGATAGATAGTTGGATGGTTCCATTGACCACCTTTCGGCTTCATCATCAGATTCTAAACGACGCACGAACGCTTCCACGATTTGCCAAGAAAATAAAGTGAGAATATGGAAACTACTTTAGAGGCGTACTGATAAAATGTTTTAAGATTTTTGTGAATGTTACGAAATAGTTTATTATCACCCTCGTTGGTCTAGTCCAGAGAAAACGCAAAAATAAAACACTATAAGGCCCACTTGCATGAACCATTGTTAACGTTACCTATCGACTAACGTTAAGTGGAAGGCAATTTAACGTTATTGACGCTGTAACGCTAACCCTGGTTCATGCAAGTGGCCTTAGTGTAATAGCACATGCACATTATTGATATAATAATACTCTTTTGATGAATAGTAGCACCTTAATACAGTCACAAGTTTTGGAAGCCTTTCATAACAACTTCAGCCACTGTATCACATTGGTCCACGCAGTCCTGAAACATTTTGTGATAATTGTCTCAAGAGTTCGCGCGGTTATACTACTTCAAGCGATTTATTACTCCCACTTCTATCATCTAGGCATGTTATGGATAGCAAACACGAATTATTCTAGAACCAGAATAGTCCTTTTCATATTTAAGCGTCTCAGTGCTTCAGAAGGCACGTTACGCAGTTTATCTCGGTTTCCACTTAACGTGGTAGTCGTTAAGCCAAGTTGAAAGCCTTATATGCGGCTTGATCAGTTCCAACAGCAGGTGGCCACAATCTCCCTCCGGTACTACTACTCCACTTGACAAACGATTTAGCGCAGTGGTTAAGAGCTTAAGCCGGTCCGCCCACTGTGTCTAATAGTCGCGGGTTCGATTCCCGCACGGGACAAATCTTTGTGTGATCAGAGATGGTCAAAATGTAATCAGATTAATGATTAATCACCTCCGCTTGGGGAATATAGGCGTGATGGTGTATGTATGATTAACGATTATAATTACATTTTGTAATCTTCAAAGATAGAAGATTACACTTTTAATCTTGAATCATGATCTTTTTGCAGCAATGGGACACTATAAGCTGATTTAATTTGTTAATTTTATTATTTTGGAAAAGTCCGAAAATACTAAAGATATTTAAAATTTATATTGGAACCGATTATTTAGAGGATTTTATATAAAAAAATGTGCATCTCTTTGAGTATAACACTAAAAATATTAAATTGATTTTGACGGAGCTGTTGTTACATTTGAATAGCCTTAATTAAAAAGTGCAATATGTGTCAATAATATTGACACACAAACCAAGAGATTTATCATGACCTTTCCGTAGTACATAAGCGAATACTGGGGAGAGGTCAAACTTAACTGGCTCTCTCCAACATAATAGAAGCTTGTAAGTATGGTCGTATATTTTTCAATGTACTAGGTGAACACGTTTAGAACCGTAGGCAACTTCTAGTGATTCAAATTTTGTCTTTATCAGCTAGAAATAGAGTTCATTTTTCAGATCCTTTATTGCAGCAGGCGAACTTTTCAGGCGATAACTCAATTTCACGACTTCTTAGAATGTTCGAAGTTATTTGGAATACATGAAACTGAAAAAAGAAAGGGTTCAACATTTTTTTTTAAATGCTAGTAGAAATAGGTTAGTAACCTAGCAGTTGGGCGGGGTTTTCTTAATAAATATGTATAACCTATAAAAAAACTACAATTGTAGCTTCGTCATCTCACCTGAACTCACTTTTATACCGTTACTCCTAAATTCCCCAAGCGGGCGTGGCAGAGGTGAACTAAGTACACGCAATTAGGTCCTAATTATATTAGGTTTATTCTTGATTTATTATAAACATTTTGTTCTAGCTTTCACCCGCGGTTTTGTACGCCAACAAACACAATTACCAACTTAAATACTCAGGTTCTATCAGTCAGACAATACAAAACTAGGCTATGCCGACCATATATATACATACATTTTTCATTGTATATCTGTTTTGTCAGTCTTTCTCCCGACATTCTTTCTGTATGTCCAAATCAATAGCGCATACCCTTTTTCATCTTTAAAAGTAAATAATAATAATTTAGAAAAACCTTTTATAAAAAAGCTTCTACAGTAAAAATATCAACGAATATATCTGGTTTAGTTGATGCGTCTTTATGGCTTCATTCCGCCCCATCATCAGACTCTGAACACCATTTGGGTCAAAAGCCGTCATAACAAATCCAACGAGCCCAAACACAGCGGGGTTATTTTAAGTAGTTGGATGGAACCGAGTCTTATCTGATGGAAAAGTCAAGAGTCTCCGTAACCGGCGAGCGTGTATGAGACGAACTATGAGAGTCGAGGAAGCCAGAGAGGTATGTAAGGAAAGAACCTGTTGGAACTCTGTACTCTCTGCCTACCCCGCAAGGGATCTGGCGTGAGGTTATAGATAGATAGATAGATAGTTGGATGGTTCCATTGACCACCTTTCGGCTTCATCATCAGATTCTAAACACTATCTGATTGTAGTACGTGTCAATACCAGTCTAACAAGCTTAAGCGCCAGGGGTCACGTTGAAAAGTTTATATGTTCCTATGGCCACCTTTCGACTCCATCATCAGACCAACTCCATGGCACCCAATTATTGCATTGTCACCGAACTTAAACAACAGTACCAAATTTTGAGAAAAAAGGATTACAAGAATTGAACCAGAAAAACTGACAGGCATACGAACATTGAAAGTTACATAAAAGCGTGTATTAACGGTTTATTCCATCTAGCCATGCCAGTAGTATATTTATCTAATTGATTAGACAAAATTATTCCCATAAAACCTATCAACGCAACGCCTAACAAACTAGAAATTACATCAACCTACATAAATAACACGTGTCTTAAACCCTACATTAAACTCGAGACACTTAAGCAAGAAACCTTCGCCCGGTTTCCAATAGCGTTCACATCCGCATCTTACCATTCGAACATCGTTTTGCTCTCAAACACATCGTATACAGACTCGGTACTAGCCAACTCCAAGTCAAAGTTCCCCGGGTGAAATCTATAAGAGTGTTTTGCCACATCATCGCTTCCACGATTTGCCAAGAAAATAAAGTGAGAATATGGAAACTACTTTAGAGGCGTACTGATAAAATGTTTTAAGATTTTTGTGAATGTTACGAAATAGTTTATTATCACCCTCGTTGGTCTAGTCCAGAGAAAACGCAAAAATAAAACACTATAAGGCCCACTTGCATGAACCATTGTTAACGTTACCTATCGACTAACGTTAAGTGGAAGGCAATTTAACGTTATTGACGCTGTAACGCTAACCCTGGTTCATGCAAGTGGCCTTAGTGTAATAGCACATGCACATTATTGATATAATAATACTCTTTTGATGAATAGTAGCACCTTAATACAGTCACAAGTTTTGGAAGCCTTTCATAACAACTTCAGCCACTGTATCACATTGGTCCACGCAGTCCTGAAACATTTTGTGATAATTGTCTCAAGAGTTCGCGCGGTTATACTACTTCAAGCGATTTATTACTCCCACTTCTATCATCTAGGCATGTTATGGATAGCAAACACGAATTATTCTAGAACCAGAATAGTCCTTTTCATATTTAAGCGTCTCAGTGCTTCAGAAGGCACGTTACGCAGTTTATCTCGGTTTCCACTTAACGTGGTAGTCGTTAAGCCAAGTTGAAAGCCTTATATGCGGCTTGATCAGTTCCAACAGCAGGTGGCCACAATCTCCCTCCGGTACTACTACTCCACTTGACAAACGATTTAGCGCAGTGGTTAAGAGCTTAAGCCGGTCCGCCCACTGTGTCTAATAGTCGCGGGTTCGATTCCCGCACGGGACAAATCTTTGTGTGATCAGAGATGGTCAAAATGTAATCAGATTAATGATTAATCACCTCCGCTTGGGGAATATAGGCGTGATGGTGTATGTATGATTAACGATTATAATTACATTTTGTAATCTTCAAAGATAGAAGATTACACTTTTAATCTTGAATCATGATTGAAATGCCATGGTAATCATTAATCTGATAACATTTTGCCGATCTCTGTGTGTGATCCATAATTATTTGTTCCGGTCTGGGTAAAGTTCCGGTCACGTTTGCAAACGCACCCACGACACAGGAATAAAACAAAGTGTGGGAATACGTATTTAAAAAAAAAACAAACGAAAAAATCCAAGAGGTGGTATAGTATGATCTATTCTCTCTCATCTCGATTTGTGAAAGAAGGCCTTTGTTCAACTGTAAAACAGTAGAAAATATAGGCTGATTTCAATGAAGTCTTTCGATAAGCTCTCGGCCGCTTTTTCACGGCGTGTTGAGGTGATTCGCGTTTCCGTAACTTCCGTAACAACGTAAATAATATAATCAATAGTAATTGGGCAGATAAGAACGTGTGGAGGTGCACTAGATTAGCATGATAGCAGCGAATATTACTTACTGGGATCTACAATGATATGCTATATCTGTAGATGTACCAGTGCATAGCTCGTCGCAGCCGACAGGGCGTCTGAATGATGGATGAAGGTGCAAAGCGGATCTCGCCGCCGCAGATAATGTCGACGGAAGCGCCGCAAGACGCTAATGAATTTTTCATATAACTACTAATGCACAGCTATTAGGTTTCTTCCTCGTCGGGAGGGAGATGACCGTAATGTTTTATTTTTCTTTTCCTAAGATATTAAGCTTTAAAACAATCAACGTATTTTAACAAGGTTATTTTCAGATTTAATGTTTTCAACTGCTCTACACTGCATCGTTGCTCTAGTGTCGAATAAAGCGCGTGGCGATCACGAGGAATTTTCTGTATAAAAATTCCCTGTATCCTATCGAAATCTGGAATTATGCCTGGTAAATGGCAATAGGCTCGCCCCTATTATATAGGACCTACCATCGTTGGGGAAAAATAGGTATACGCAGTACACCTCTGCCATTTAATGTTTAAATGTTTACAGGCAAAATCCTAAAGACTATGCATAACGACCGCGTTATATCTACTTAAGCCAGTAGCTGACGTGCTGTTATATGTCTGCGAGCTAAGCACGAACAGTTTGAAGTTAGCGTAACATTGTTGAGAAATCGTGCTGTCACGTTCATCTTTATCTAGTAAATTTGTGGTGTGAAAATATGGTAGGTATATCAACCCAATAGCATGACGATCAACAATCTGTTTGTGCTAATCCCTCAGATAGGACATAATTTTTGACGATTAATTCTTTCTACCTTTTCTTTTTTGGAAAATGTCCGGATACATCATAACTTACAAAAATTTTACTAATGACGTTGGCACATTTATAACTGCAAACATCCAGAAAGAAACAAATAAATCCTGTGTGAAGATCAAACTAACAATTGCTCGATTTATTGATCCAAGCGACCTACGCTTAAACCACTTGACCAAACATTCGTAGTAATTTATTTGCGCAATTAAAGCAAAATTTATCTAGAAGATTCAATAACCTTATTTAGGGTTATTGGCAGGTAATTAATTAATATTAATAACCTCTTGAGGGAAAATTCTCTACATCGCGAGGTACAACATCTGTTCTAAAATTTTTTGATCTTTGCGAAAAAAATCAAATGTCTCATAGATACATATTATTGACACTCGATAAAATGTATGGAATAGCTGCTTACGACAGCTTATTACGAGCTTTTATTTAGCTTGCAATGTTTTTTAGTTTGTGGATTTGACGGACCATTTAACGCAGTGGTTAAGAGCTTGTCTAATAGTCACGGGTTCGATTCCCGCACGGGACAAATCTTGGTGTGATCCAAAATTATTTGTTTCGGCCTGGGTATTTGTGTATGTGAATTTTTATGTTTGTAAATGCACCCACGACACAGGAATAAATCCTAGAGTAGGACTACGTTTAAAAAAATCGTTAGTTTGTTGGTTTAGGCGAAATTTTGCAAGCTGAATTAGAACCACTTCCTCTTATCCTACGGACTTAAAATTTGACATGTTGGTTCAGTTCCGATGACAATACATTTTTATGGTAAGCATGACCTGATTGTACATCCAGGATTGGCTCCAGACGAAGGAATTCCTCAACAGTCAACAGCATAGATACAAAGTTTTGTATACGCATTTAATATTGATTGGTCGTTTTAAATTGAATCGTTATCTGGCTGCAACACTCAGGGTTGTCTCCCGATGAAGGAACCCCTCAACGGTGAACATCACACACACAAAATGTTGTATACGCGTTTAATTATGATGGCCCGCTCTAAATTCCACCATGACTTGGCTGCTCCACTCAGGGCTGGCTCCCGTCGTAGGGACTCCTAAATCACTAACAGCACAGACACTACATTCTGGAAACCCTTTAATTGTTGATTGGCCGTTTCAAAATCCACCTGGCTGCATAAAAGGTTGTTCTTAAAAAGTCTTTTTAAGAACAACCTCTCTATACAAAAAAAAATCAAATAAATATTGTTTTGTCATATTGTTCCTAAGTTGTCTGCAAAAGGTAATTATCAGTTATATATGTACATTTTTTTTACATGAGACGAAAAGTATTTTTTTTTCTAAAAATTAAAAAAAATCTCAGTACACATGATTTCAATGATGGATTACCAATAATCCTGTATAAATATTCTCAGTAACATTTACCTCTATAGTTTTAAATCATTTTACTGAAATATTTTTTATAATGTCTTTGTGCTAAAATCATCCATGAAATAAACCACCTTTTCTGATGAAATCTATATCATTAATTGAAATATATGCAGACCATTAGCAAATAAACCTTATCATAAGGTTCTCCCATGAATCACTATAATGAGGTTATTAGATTAGCGCCTAGTTAGGTATTGAGGTATTGGCCTTAATTTTCTGACTATATCTTAAAGTCAAACACGATAAAAACTTAACATAAATTTCATATATACTAATATTTGATATGAAATAATATTGGGTCTTAAGTCTATTTTATAAAATATAGTGCGTATGTTTATATGTACTTGATGATAAAGACTGAAATTGTTTATCGCCGGATTTAATAATACTATCCAAAAGATTAAAGAATCATCTATTTCTTGGATTGATGATTTATTTTTTTATTATACCTGGTATGAAAATAATACCCAATAGATATCGATTTAACTATAAATAAAGAATTTCCTAAATTTAGATTATTTAAATTTCTCACAGTGTCGTCATACAATATTTTCTGTAATAATGCCCAATAGCGAGGCGAAACTCTTGGCAACTTCACTATTTCAAAATATATTTTCATTTTATCTAAGAAAGACAACTAAAAGATTAGACAAAACACAATCAAATCGCACCTATCACGTTTAATATTCCCTTAACAGTCCACGAAAACAAATGTATGATTTACAGCCAAATTTCGCTCTCCTTATCAGCGTAGGGGCGGTTGATTTACACGGCGCCTGATCGCGAAACCAACCTATCTTACGACCAACGAAAATAATCACCGACGCTTATCTAAACCTTACAATGGCAGACGCGCAAAACAAAATGGCCCATAGAGAAACCTTTTCGTACTTAAAATAATAAAACAAGATGTGTAGAGCGTTCAGAGTTTCAAATATTTAAGGGACAGTCTAGGCGTTAAATGTTTTTAATTGAAACAAATTCAAAGATGATCTTATTGTACATTCTTCTCGTCTACACAGAATTAGTAATTTTTCATGGGGCTGTATACGCTTCTACAACAATTACCTATAGATATCCGAAACATGCCTATCAATAAGTTTGAATAAGCAATCAAAATTAAACTGTGTAAGAAAGGGTATTACAAAACTTCGGTTTTAAACGAAATAATCTTGAAGATAAATCAGATTGGGTTTGAGCAGCTCTTCAATTAGCAACATTAAACCATGCTGTATAATACAATTTTGAAAAATAAAATAAAGGTTATCAGAATGGCCAAACAAATTAAATGAAAGGACTAGCCCGCTGAGTTTCTTGTCGAATCTTCTCAGTAGAGGCCGCGTTCCGACCCGGTGGTAGATGAAAAAAATATTATAAATTTGAAGTTTGTGCGCGCTATTGCATTGGCCTATACAAATAAATGATTTTAAACTTTGACTTTAATTTATGTCCAAAATACTGCTATCTAAATAGAGGATATTTTATTGAATGTTATTACTGTGTGGAATGTTATTACTTTTATACTTAAAATACTGCCTCGTTGGTCTAGTGGCCAAGCGCATCGCTTTGTGATCACGAGGTCCTGGGTTCAAATCGTAGGTCGGACAAGTGTAGTTTTTCTAACGAAAACTTCTCAGTACGAGTCTGGAGTCTGGAATTGTGCCCGGTGTATGGCAATAGGGTCGCCCCTTATAACATGGGACCTAACATCGTCGGTAAAACGTGGGTGTACTCAGTACACCTCTGCTACCCCCGCTTGGGGAATATAAGCGTGACGGTGTGTATACTTAAAATATGACACACAAGCAAGTATTCTTGTTTTATAATTTTTTTGGTGTACAATGAAAAATATTCCATTCTATTCCTTTTTTAACCGCCTTCTAAAAAGGAGGATGTTCTCAATTCGACTGTATGTTTTTTTTTTGTATATATGTTACGCGATCATTCCGCCAATAATGAATCAATTTTGATGATTCTTTTTGCATTGGGTTCAGTATAACTCCAAGGTAGTCCCATTTTAATTTTATCGGTATTGGACCTTGGACTTGAAAGATACACAGGAAAATCCTTAACGACAAACAATACGAATGCGTAGATTGAGATATTATGGGTATTACGTCAGTCCTATGGGTACCCTGCTATAGAACTAATCAGAATATTACCCGACTTCAAAAAAGGAGGAGGTCGACAATTCGTCTGTGTTTTTTATAACGTCTTAATTTATGTACTGATTTTGATGATTCTTTTTGCGTTGGGCTTAGTATAATTTCGAGGTGGTCACATTTTAATGAAATCGGTATTGAACTCCTTAACGGCGAACAGCACGAATTTATAGATCCCGTTATTAAAAATATTAAAAATATAATAATACACTTGCACTTAAAATTGTAAAATAAAATTCTTTAAAAAAAACCGACTTCCGTGCCAAGTAATCGACTGCACTAACCGGTACCGACTTCAAATATTTATTTTTTGCTTTTTCAAGTCAATTTGATTTTAAAAAAGATTTTCATAATAGTAGTGTTATTTTAACAAACCTAATTTGACATATCTGCATAAAATAATAATGAGGACGTAAGGTTTAAAGATTTAATCGTCTAACTTTGTGTGACGTGCATACAACTTACTATTGTCCTATTATTAAAAGCAATTTTGTTTTGGGGATTTCATCCGCCAAATCGAACTTCTTAAGTGTTTAAAGTTTAATGCATCATTTCCACACACTCTATTTTTTATTACTCCAGTTGATTCTATTATGCGGTTTTCAAATCACAGCGCAAGAAAATTATCGACAAAGCGAACAAATTAATTTCACCGCAAACAGCTTTAAAATACCGCTACGAAATAATTATGAATGTAGTTATACGACTTCGCACAGAAACTGTCTCTCCCCATTAATCTTTCCCTACAGAAATTGAAAATCAGGGATGGCAGGTTAAAGGAAAAAAGCGAACGTTTTCCAGGACGAATTAATTAGTAAGCCCGCCCGTACACCGGGTTTCTTTGGCCTTTCGATTCCTTTAAAACACGTAATGTAGGGTGAATCAGCGTGAAACGAATGACGTGACAAGTTTGCTATTGTTGTCGAAATGTTTTCACATTTATATTAGGTGCCTGAGAGCTTATCACGAAAAGATTAACGTTAGCGTGACGCTAGCGAGTTGATTTGCTGTCCTTGTCGCGCTACAAATTTACTAAATAAACATGAACGAGACAGTACGATTACTCGCTAGCTTCACGATAACGTCAATCTTTTGGTGCTAAGTCCTCCGGTCTATTAGGAGCTTGAATATATTTAAATCGTATATTTTTAGATGGACGGGTTATTGATATGTTAATACATTGAAAACATTTATTATGTTTGAGGATTTTAATGTGTTTCTTTAATATTTTAAGATGTTATATTTTTATTACGGTATTTATTTGTAATAACACATTCTATGGTTGATCATAAATTCTACTGTTCAGATGATAGTTTTATATTAAATATCCACTGACTATTGATTGGCCATAAATTATATTTGTTCCTATAGAGAGATAAAATTTTCTATTTATCTATCTATCTATATCATCACGCCAGATCCCTTATATATATATATGTTAATGGACCATGGACCGTTTTGATTCACACGGCTCAGCGAACTAGTATTTTAACTGTAATAATTGTAATTGAATGGCTTTTTAATATTCCACATACTGTTAGGTATTTTCCAACTTTCTCGCACGAGAAATATATCTAAAAAAAACTAAGCGGACCAGTCTTTTAGTTGAACTAATTTTATTCCCTTTTCTGTTTAAGTTTTTATAATTAAAGTTTTTTCTATTTATTCATATCATCACGCCAGATTCCTTGCGGAGTAGGCAGAGAGTACAGAGTTCCAACTGGTTTTTTCCTTACAGACCTCTCTGGCTTCCTCAACTGTCATAGTTCGTCTTATACACGCTCGGTTACGGAAACTCTTGACTTGCCCTTCAGAAAATATACGGTCTATTTGGCTATGGTAAGATAGTCTACGTCTTTCCCGGTACCTACTAAAGTGTTTTATGTTCTTCAAAATAAATTTTTCATTTCACTTACATGAGAACACATAACTTTGGGTTGCTTGGGATACCAGATTTCAACAACAATATAGCCTATACTGCCCACTGCTAGGCAAAGGCCTTCTCTCACAAATTGAGGTGGAAGAGATCACGTCACACTCCAACACGCGGACCCAGTGCGGATTGGCGGAGGCAGGTTTGCGGCCACCTGCTGTTGGAACTTATCAGGCCGCCTGTAAGACTTCCAACTCGGCTTAACAACTACCACATTAAGTGGTAACTGGGACCAACGATTTAACGTGCCTTCCGAAGCACGGAGACGCTCGAATATAAAAATGCCACAACGGTCACCCATCTCAGGCCGACCGAGGCGAACGCTGCTTAACCTTGGTGATTGGTAAGAACACCATGGTCGCACAGCGCTACGAGCGCCTCACCAGATTTACTGTCTATCTATCTCCGGCCGAAAGACTTCCGCTAAAGGACAAAGGCCTCCCCTTAAAACCGGCACAACGACCGGCTATACAGCCGACTTACAATATCCATACTAATATTATAAATTCGAAAGTAACTGTCTGTCTGTCTCTTACCTTTCCACGCTCAAACCACTAAAAAGATTTTGATGAAATTCGGCAAAAAATAGATTTTACCCAAGGAAAGACATTGGTTACTTTTTGTCTCAAAAAAAGCTTAAGGGTGTGAAATACACACCTGAAAATAACGCGAATAAAGTTGCGAGTACAGCTAGTATGAAATAAAATATATTTACCTGTTACATGGTTAAGCCTTGACTAGCTAAGATCTCACAGAATATATAAATCTAACACTAATTACCATACGTCAAACGAAAAGCCGGAGATAAACACAGAACAATATATTGTCTGTTGGGAGGATCGCAAAATTAATGTGTTACGTTATCAATACGTGTTTCGGGGTTCCGTCGGGTGTTCGCATTCATCAATCAGACAACCACTGAACTCGTTACCGAGTTCCCGAACAAACGGCAATGAAGCCCCGCTCAATATGTTTGTAAAAACTTCTTAGATCATTCACTTTCGCCTGAAAGGGTCTAGGCCTTTATTCGCTTTAACCAGACGCGGCACGTTATAATAACTTTGTGAAATGATCGGTTAATACTCCAATATTATACAGAATACCATTTTTTTTAATAAAACGTAGTCCCACACTAGGAATTATTAAGCATGTGTCATAAGTGCGTTTATAAATATGAAATTCACATACACCAGTTGGGTAAAAAATAGTTATGAAAATAAGAAATGGCTGCCTCGTTGGTCTAGTAGCAAAGCACATGGGCGGGCGAAAGGCTATCCCACCACACGCGTCTCGCCTATTTTGCTCGTCTGTCCCGGCAAGCAATTTGGCGTGGTCTTGGGAGTAGCGCACGGTCGCGACGATCCCCAAGGCAAGTGTGACTGTATCCTGCTCGCGGTTGCTGCCTGCTATTGGTCTGATCCTTCTGAACAGACATAACAGAAACAGTCATGCGCTTACCCTTCCCCAGTTTTCGGTCCCATCCCTCACTTTCCTTATTCCTTCCCATCATAACTACAGAATATCAACAATAGAAAAACACCTTATAGCGAAAGGGAGCACAAAAAAGGCGTATAAAGAATTGAATAATAACAAAAAATGGATAATTAATCTAAAATCAAAAGCGAAGACAAATGAAAATAATCGTTTCAATATACTGAAAACAGTAACTGATTTCTACAAAACCTTGTACAGTAGTAATAAAGCTACAGATTCAAATATACATATAGATACAAGAAATACAGACCAAGAAACAGCCCAAATATACTTTAGTGAAACGGAAGTACAAAGCAGTATAAACAATTTAAAATCAAATAAGTGCCCAGGCGATGACAAAATTACCAATAACGCACTCAAAGCTTCGAAAAACACACTACTTACTCCACTTGTCATACTTTTTAATAAGATTATTGACCAAAAAATAGTACCGGAACAATGGACTAAATCGGATATTGTAATCTATAAAAAAAGGAGACCCAACCAATGTAGCGAATTATCGACCTATTAGCCTTATGTCGGCATTATATAAGGTCTTTACATCATGTTTACAAAAAAAGATTTCTCCACAAATAGAACAATATCAATCGGAAGAACAAGCAGTTTTTAGAAAAGGTTATAGCACTATAAACCATATCTATGTTATAGAACAGGTACTAGAAAAGTATAAAGAATTTGACAGTCCAATATACTTAGCTTTTGTCGATTATGCAAAAGCTTTTGACACAATTTCGCATGAGTCTATATTGATAGCACTTACAGAAGCAGGAATAAATCCTATATATATCAAAATACTCCAAAATATATATTTAAGGTGAAAAAGCCGAGTAAAATTAGAAAAAATCGGCCCCGAAAATAAATATTGACCGTGGAGTAAGGCAGGGCGATCCTATATCGCCGACACTATTCATAACAGTCCTACAGTACGTCTTAAAAAAGTAGACTGGACGAGCTATGGTCTACAAATTAATGGAAAGATTATAACTCATCTATGTTTTGCGGACGACATAGTATTAATGTCTGAAACGGCAAATGGTATCCAACATATGCTCAGTATGCTTTAGGAAAAGAGTACAGAAATAGGACTGAAAATGAATCTTATGAAAACAAAAATTATGACAAATAGAGATATGCACAATATCTACATTGAAAATAATGCTTTCGAATATGTGAAAGAATACATATATTTAGGCAAACAGATCTCATTTAGACAAACGAATAATGAAGAAGAGATAGACAGAAGAATAGCAAAAACATGGAACAAATACTGGAGCCTGAAAGAAATTTTCAAAAGTACTTTACCTATTAATTTAAAGAAAAAAGTTATGGGCTCTTGCTTATTACCATGCCTTACTTATGCTAGCCAAACTTGGGTCTTTTCAATATTAGCCAGGCAAAAGATTACCACTTGTCAACGCTCTATGGAAAGAAACTTACTAAGAATAAAACTAATGGAAAAAATAAGAAGTACAGACATACGAAAAACAACAAAAGTAATTGACGCATTAGACTACGCTCTAAAGTCAAAATGGCGTTGGGCTGGCCATGTAGCTAGAGCTAGCTCTTTTTTTTTTCTTTTTTTTATTTTATTTATGGTCACGAAAGGGACGCGTTTGAAAGATCATTTCACAAAATTATTGTAACGTGCCGCGTTTGGTTATAGCCAATAAGGACCCTGGCCAACCGAACTTTACCAACTATCTACATACACGTAACTAGCTTGAAACGTGACTTTTTTGTTAAGACGCAATGCCTTCTTGTTTGAACGTATAGGAAATTGTATTTTGATTTCTATTCTACTGTAATTTATTGAAAGGTTATGCGAGGACTGAAAATGTTCTGTGCTCGGATCGTGAGCTGTTATTAAAATATGATAACATAGCTTTTTGTCTTTCTTTGTAAATATAAAAATAGTATCCGTATAAGTTTATTGTTAGGAACTTTATGAGAGCATATTATATGCTATTTTTTTTATTATACCAGATATTTTTTCATGTACCAATAACATCTGTTTTCTTTTTTTTCTTATGTTAATTTGTATCCGTTATGATAATGGCGCGACTCTGGAGTTGAAATGTACTGAAATGTACGAGGGACACCACACAGCGCAGCCCCGCTAAACGTGATGGCTAACGTCACAACCGAACATAGTCGAGTGCTTCCGTCGCACTACCGTCGCGCTCCGTCGGCTATGTTCCAAGCCTTAAGGCATTGTAATTATGGTAGACAAGTTACAGATACAACAATTTAGGGTTAGAGGATGGTAAGGATTACAATGGGAAGGGATGCTGCTGAACTTATTTTAATAAAAAAAATTGCCTATATGATCTCTTCACCTCAATGAGTATAAAAACGTTTTTGCCTTCATGCACTAGAACAGTACAGGCTAAAATCTGTCATTTCTTTTGCATAAAGCCAATTTATCCCACTGCTTACTTAACCGTTTGAACACTAACAATCATCTCGAATTATCACAACCGAGAAATTCCATAACAAATAACTATTGACCCGTCCAAATTTATAGCGTCATATCCGACTTATTACAAATGCCTTCCGAACGTTAGCAATAAATAAAAGGGAGTATTTAATAGGAATTGGAAACAGGAAGTTAATCAGAAGCGAGGCAACAGACGGGGAACTACAGGCGACATCGAATTAAATGGGTCAGTCTGTTTAGGGCTGCCAGTTGGATTTAACTTATTGATTGAGTAAGTCATTTGGGGTATAAGTCAGCCTGTACTTTCCCAGGGTAAAGGCCTTTTCTTACAAACAAAAATTATTCTCTTAATTAATTATTATCTTTTAATAAATAATTATTATTAATTATTTATTAAAAGATTGTTATAAATCGGTGCAGATATGTTTGTGGTTACCTGCTTTTGTAACTTATCAAGCCACCCATAAGTCAACACGGCTTAACAATGAACATATACTTAGTTTACCAATAGCTTAGCGTGCCTTCCAAAGCACGGATACGCTTGAAAATGAAATGGCTTAAATAGTTACCCATATCGACAGAGCCGAATGCTGTTTAAAAGTTTAAGCAGCCCAAAGGTTGGTCACTGATCACCAAGAGGTGATTGCTATCATACAGCATCACAGCTATACGAGTGCCTTTTTAATATTATTGGATGTAAAAATGGAATAATTCAAACACCAATAGGGATTCTGATCTGAAATAATTATTCAAAAACTGATTTGACTCTATACAAGCTTTTATAAATAAACTTGCAATATTCGTATGCCTGTCTGTCTGTCTGTCTTTCCGGTTCAAATATTGTGATCCATATTTCAAGCATTGCAGGTATTCGACTGAGCTAAAATTCAGCATAAGTATGTAAATTTGGTGACAATGCAATAATATGGTACCATTGAGCTGGCGTGATAATGGAGTCAAAAGGTGGCAATAGGAACATGTGAACTATATAATGTAACCCCCTCTTACTTAGGCCTGGTAGATTGGTTTTGACAAGTACTATACAACCAAATAGTGTTCAGGGTTTGATAATGAAGCCGAATTGGGTGGTTTCATTGGCCACTGCCAATGAAACCACCCAATTATTCAATATAACCCCGCCGTGTTTGGGCTCGTTGGATTTGTCTTGACGAGTACTTTAGACTCGGATGGTGTCCAAGGTCTGATTTTGGAGCCGGAAGTAAGCCATAGGAACACCTTAACTAAGCAAGATATCTTCGTGGTGTTTTTGCTATAAAAGTTTGTTTTTAAAAAGGTCTTTTTAGATTAAACACAAAAAGCTATTGCAAAGGTCAACCGCTAGAGTATAGTAATGTATTAGAAATCAGAAAGAGCCGAGTAAAAAAAGAGTATTACATATGTAAGGAAGTAGTATTAAAGTAGCATTTAAATTGGTCTATTGCTTTTTCTTACATCAACAAAACAGAGGGTGGCAGAGGTGTACTGTATACACGCATGCATTACGAAGCGAGCATTCTATCGGATAAAAGTTTCAAACAGACTGACTTCTTCTGACTTAAAATTGGCATCCAGAACCTAGTGATTGCAAATTACACTATACATTTAACACCCAAACCGAAATTAATATTTGTCGGTCACAAACTTATCCCGTGCGAGGAGCCCGCGACTACTTGATCTACTGGGCGGAGCGGCTTAAGGTTAGCCACTGGATCAAGTAGTCCGTCGCAATTCTGCTGTGGAATATAGTATTAAGGCTTTATTTACCTTGAGATCCCTTCAATAAGCCCTGCGGAAATCATACAAAATATGTTCACGTACCGTACATAGTTCCGTACCTCGCATCCCTATCACCCGAGGCGTCTTCTACGACTCGTCGTCTGTAGCAAGTCGTCTCAACACGCTCCTTCAATTGCTTCAAATTAGGCAAATAGTCGGCCCTTGTTGAATTATCTTTTATTAGCTCTAGATTTTCTTGATTGCGCAGTTTGCTTGATTTACGAGTAGCGCCGGGAGATTTTTTTATTTGTAGTAAGTTAGTAAGGAAATATATTTCGCTTAAATTTACGAGTTAGAAATAGGTAGAATGTAATAGATTTTGAATTAGAATAGACCGGCTTAGAATAGGACCAACCCATCTCATCCCATCGGGTGTCGTACAAGGCGACTAAGGGAAAACTAGGGAATGGGCAGCAGCATTCCCTTAACACTTCGACGACCAATAACTGCGCTCGCCAACCCGCCTGCCAAGCGTGGCGAGTATGGCAAACACCCCCAATTATGGAAGAAAGTAGAAAAACCAGGCCCCTAGTCCCCGGCGGTCCTGTTCGTCCTGGCCACGGTAGCAGCCATGGTAACGACAGGACAAGGGGTGCTAAGAATCTCCGGCAGAGATTCGGCTACCACCGAAACCGAAAATTGGCCCTGGTGACATACAACGCACGCACATTGAGGACAGATGAGAAGCTAGTTGAGCTGGAAGAAGAGTTAAACAAGTTGCGGTGGAGTATTGTTGGTTTATCGGAGGTCCGAAGAGAGGGCGAGGACACGATAACCTTAAAATCCGGCAACTTGTTTTACTACCGGAAGGGCGAACAGCAGTCCCAAGGTGGTGTCGGATTTATCGTCCACAAGTCACTCATAAACAACGTTGTGTCCATCACTAGTATGTCGAGCAGGGTAGCGTACCTTATACTCAGAATATCCAAAAGATATTCGCTGAAGGTCATACAGGTCTACGCACCGACCTCGGCATGCTCAGACGATGACGTCGAAGTAATGTATGAGGACATTAGTAGAGCCATACATACTTCCAAAACACACTTTACAGTGGTTATGGGTGACTTCAATGCGCGGCTGGGCAAACGGGGCGATGATGAGTGGAGAGTGGGGCAATTTGGATATGGGCAGCGCAACCCCAGGGGTCAGAGGCTGGCCGAATTTCTGGAGAAAGAGGGACTCTTTATGATGAACTCTTTCTTCCAGAAGCCGCCTCATAGAAAATGGACCTGGATGAGCCCTGATGGTTCCACAAAAAATGAGATAGACTTCATCATGAGCACCAAGCGACAAATATTTAATGATGTCTCCGTGATTCATAGGGTAAAAACCGGCAGTGATCACCGAATGGTCAGAGGCACATTAAATATTAATGTCAAAATGGAAAGATCGCGTCTGATGAAGTCTACGCTCCGACCTACTCATGCATATATCCAAAACCCCGAGAACTTTCAACTCGAATTGTCAAACCGCTTCGAATTGCTAGACAGCAGCGCATCGGTGGACGAAATAAACAACAGGCTGGTAGAGACTGTTCATACGGTCGGGTCCAAGTATTTTAAGACCCACCGTAAAAATGGGCCTCAAAAACTATCTGACTACACCCAAAACCTCATGGCTGAGCGACGTTCCATGACGCTCCAAACCTCCGATGATGCTAAGTCCTATAGGCAGCTTAATGGACAGATATTGAAGTCCTTGCGACACGACTTACGGTCCTTCAATGCAAGGCGTATTGAGGAGACCATAGAGCAGAACAAGGGCTCTAAAGTGTTCGCAAGAGACGCGTCTATTGGGCAGAGCCAGTTGACGAAGCTGAAGACGGAGGACGGAAACGTAACGTCAAATAGGTCAGAGGTGCTCAGGGAGATAGAGAGGTTCTATGGACAGTTATATACCTCAGTAGCTAAACCTGTTGTTGACTTGGTAAAAGACCCAAGAGCCAAGCTAACCCGACACTGCACTGAAGATATCCCGGACATCAGCCTGTGCGAAATTAGGATGGCTCTCAAACAACTAAAAAACAACAAAGCGCCGGGTGAAGACGGAATTACTGCAGAACTTCTGAAGGCGGGCGGATCGCCGGTACTTAAAGTCCTTCAGAGGCTATTTGATTCCGTCTTGCTTGAAGGGAAAACGCCGGAAGCATGGAACAGGGGTGTGGTGGTGCTGTTTTTCAAGAAAGGTGATAACACCTTATTGAAGAACTATAGGCCCATCACACTGCTGAGCCATGTTTATAAGTTGTTTTCGAGAGTCATTACGAATCGTCTCGAACGAAGGCTTGATGACTTCCAGCCTCCCGAACAAGCCGGTTTCCGGAAAGGTTTTAGTACCATAGACCACATACATACGCTGCGGCAGGTTATACAGAAGACTGAGGAGTATAATCGGCCACTATGCTTGGCGTTTGTGGACTATGAGAAAGCCTTTGATTCGATCGAGACTTGGGCGGTTCTTAGATCTCTCCAGCGATGCCGCATTGACTATAGGTACATCGAAGTGTTGAAGTGCTTGTATAATAACGCCACCATGTCAGTCCGAGTACAGGGGCAGTGCACGAAGGTGATCCCCATAAAAAGAGGAGTAAGACAGGGAGACGTTATTTCTCCGAAACTGTTTACGGCCACCTTAGAGGACGCCTTCAAGCTCTTGGAATGGCAAGGACTTGGCATCAACATCAATGGCGAATACATCACTCACCTTCGATTTGCCGACGACATTGTGGTCATGGCGGAGTCGCTGGAAGATCTAGGACGAATGCTCGGTGACCTCAATAGAGTATCCCAACAAGTGGGTCTTAAAATGAATATGGACAAAACAAAAGTAATGTTTAATGTCCATGTCGTACCCACCGCACTCACCGTTGGGAACTCTACTCTTGAAGTTGTCGACGAATACATTTACCTGGGACAGGCAGTCCGGTTAGGTAGGTCCAACTTTGAGAGAGAGGTCAATCGACGAATCCAACTCGGCTGGGCAGCGTTCGGGAAACTGCGCAACATCTTCTCATCCAAAATACCTCAGTGCCTAAAGACTAAAGTTTTTAGTCAATGTGTGTTACCAGTGATGACATATGGATCAGAGACGTGGTCTCTTACAATAGGTCTCATAAAAAAGCTCAAAGTTGCTCAGCGAGCTATGGAAAGAGCTATGCTCGGCGTTTCTCTACGTGATCGAATCAGGAATGAGGAGATTCGTAGAAGAACCAAGGTCACCGACATAGCCCTCAGGATTAGCATGCTGAAGTGGCAATGGGCTGGCCACATAGCGCGAAGATCGGACGGGCGTTGGGGCAGAAAGATTCTAGAGTGGAGACCACGTATTGGCAAGCGCAGCGTAGGACGACCGCCTGCCAGATGGACCGACGATCTTGTGAAAATCGCAGGAAATCGTTGGATGCAGGTGGCATCGGACCGGTTACGCTGGAAAGCGATTGGGGAGGCCTATGTTCAGCAGTGGACAAGTATAGGCTGAAATGATGAATAGATTTTGAATATAAATTTCTGAGCCAAGCCCAATATCTCTTATATCTTGGGCACTTTCTAACTGACGACCTTAAAGAAAATGTAGATATAGAGAGGAAGCGTAGGGCGCTGGCGGTCAGAGGCAATATGCTGGCACGTAGATTCTCCCGGTGTACTGCAAATGTCAAAATCACGCTTTTTCAGGCATACTGACAGAGTTTTTACACGGGAAATCTATGAATCTGATATGCCAAAAGAGCGCTAGACGTTTTACGAGTCCAATATAATAATATTTTTAGGATGCTGTTGGGATTGCCTCGTTACTGTAGTGCCTCAGAAATGTTTGCGCAGGCTCGAACGGATCGCTTTTACGCTATCCTTCGCAAAAATGCGCATCGCTGATGAGTGGAGTAAGAAACAGTCACAACAGCATCCTCCAAACGGTGGCAGAGAGCTATTGCTCTCCTATTTTAAAACATTTTGTAGGGAAGACGATAAACTGAGGAGAAACTAATATCTCTGTTTGTTGTCTTTCATGCTTAGTGGTTAAATTATAAATATAAGTAATAAGTTAAATGTACTAATAATAGTCATCAGTTTTTGTATACTAACACAATGGGCTTTTGTTGCCCGCAAAAATAAATATTATTATTTATATTAAATTATTATTGTTTCAATTTGTAGTAGATTCTTTTTTCTTTTAAAATCAAATGTACGCCCACAATAGGATTTATTCCTGTTTCGCGGGTGCGTTTACAAACATGAAAAATTACATACACAAATACCCGGACCGAAACAAATAATTGTGGGTCTAACAAAGATTTGTTCCGTGCGGGAATCGAACCCGCGACTATTAGACACAGTGGACGGAGCGGCTAAACCTCTTAACCACTGCACTAAATCGTCCTTCAAACTTCTAATAAAACGATAAGACCAAACTTTTACATTGGTTAAGCTAATGTTGTAATAAAATCTATACTAATATAAATTCGAAAGTTACCCTGTCTGTATGACTGTTACCTATTTATGCCCAAACCGCTGAAAAGATCAGTCCCTCCCGTGACCATGGGTGCTGCAAAGCACTCGAAACGTCGGAAACTAAAAATCAATAATAAACCGCGATAAAATCCGTAAAATAGTTTTATTTCATGTGTAATATTCGCGTAAATCTAAGAACTCAGTACGCTGAAAAGATTTTAATCAAATTCTACAAGGCAATAGATTTTATTTAGAAGGCTACATTTTGTCTTAAAAAACAAATCATGGATGTAAAATACACGCCTGAAAATAACCCAAATGAATTTGAGGGTACAGCTGGTTTAAAACAAAACCAAAATTTCTACACGTCTTGGTCAATGGTCCCCACAAATTGGATTCGTTATGGTTAACATAATGGGTTATGATATAAATTTTGATAGCCATTATAGAAACAAAATATAAGAAATTTTTTATAACAATAACCATAACTTCGGTATCAAAAAAATAAATAAAAACCAAGATGCAAAAATAGTCGCAAATCTTTTGTGTTAAACGGATGTTTACATTCTAACAAACCAATTAAATTATGTTATGATATCTTGGTTATAAATTTAAACGATCACTTAACAGAATATTTTAGATTAAAAGGCATAAAAATATTTGGAATTTTTAGTGTAAAATTAGAGCAGAAATATAAAAATACAACTCGTTTGTAAATAAACAAAAAACTAGATTTTCTGGTCTATAACAACTGTTTGTGCGTTTTACCGTTTTCACATACAAACATAATTTAGAATTTTGACTTATCAATACAGCAAAGGTTGTGTTATTGTACACAAGTAATTTGCATAGTAATAAGATTTTATGGAACATCTATTAATAGATAACAGGCACCCGTAGTGCCGTGTGACCTCGGTATTCTTAGCGACAAAAGGTACCTTATCTTATGATGTTGTTGGCTTATCGGACCGAGGAGACCTCAAGCGCACTTCGACCCGATGGGATCTTTTATGCTGTCCTTGCCCTGATGTTCTTACGTACCTAAAGAACCAAATACTGCCTGTACTAGGCTTTAGATTCCAGCAGGGGGGCAGAGCTGAAGTTCCACTGGATTTAGGTAGGCCACTCCCAGTAGCTTCATTCGCCGCGCCGCCAGAGCGTCGCAGTGGCAGAGGACGTGATCATGGTTTCAGTCTCTGTATTAGTTCTTGCATACCACGTCGCTGCAGAGGTTCATCTTGTTTAGATGTTCTTTTGCGCCATAAAGGCCTGTATATGCACCAATTAGTTGCCTTAGTTGTAGTCCACTGTGTTTTAGTAGTCTCTTGCTGTCTCTGACACACCATGTGGAGAGAAAATTTCTTGGAGTGTGTCAGCCCTGTATTTGTTTCCTACTCTTTCCTGTGTTGTTCTTGGGCATATTTGAAGAGCGCGCCTCTGTAGCCACCATCTGGTATGCCTATGAACGGTTCTGGACCAACAATTTCTCCATTGCTCCCTTTCTGGCTAAGCCATCCGCACGCTCATTGCCATCAACTCCCGTGTACCCAGAGTACCCAGACTAATCTGACCGTGTTGCGCGCTCCACATCTATTAAGAAGGTATGCACACTCCACAGCCAGTTTTACTTGCCTGCCTTCTAAAGGCATACGATATGCTTGGTGATCACGAAGTCTCATAGTCTGAGATTGGGCCCGGTGAAATGGTAAGGTTGCCTTCAGTTATCATCATCATCATCATCAGCCCATATCAGTCCACTGGTCATAGGCCTCTCTTAAGGCATGCCAGCTCGATCTTCGGCCTTCATTTATATTGGGTCCAAATATCGTCGGTGAGAGATGTACTGTATACATTTCCATATGTATACAGTACATCTTTGCCATCCTCCCTTGCGGAATGCAGGCGTGCCTACCTACCTACATAATATAATTGGAAAAAATAGGACAAGCCCGCTTAGTTTCTTCTTTATTCAGTAGTTTGAATAGATAAAAAGAAAATTTATATTGAATATTAGTAGTATAAGTACACCCGCAGGGCTTATACATAATAAATTAATTAAGTTTAAGAGAAGAGGCTTATAGAGTTAGTTTTATTTTCGAAATTGAGTACCTAAGGAAAAATCATAAAAAAATATACACATTCTTTTTACCATAATATCAAAGGTACCTGCCGCGAATAAATAACCAATTATCGATCTTTCGATGACCACAAAGCCAGGCTCCCAATAAAGAAAAAAATCAACTCTACTAATAGAAATATTGTCTTCTGCGGTACCGCCATTAATATTATAGCGATAAACGTGATAACAACTTTCGGTGTCAAGATGTTTTGGTATTCAAATAATTCCAACGTCTCATTAATAATTCCCGCGAAGGGTGGTGCGTGTTGGTATTCCCGGTCTTCTCATGAATTTATGATACTAATATAAATACTTTGTAACTTCTTCATGATCAAAAGTTCAAGGGATATAAAAGGGTTCAATACGAAAAGATTGACGTTAGCGTAACGCCAGCGAGTAAGCGTGCTATCACATTCATGTATATGTAGTAAATTTGAAGAGTGACGAGGATGGCATACCGACTCGCTAGCGTTTTGGTAACGGTAATATTTTCATGTTAAGCCTAGGTACGGTTTGTATCGCCAAGTATCGAAGTTTAGGCAATAAATATCGCAAGAAGTCTTCATCGCAAATTAAAGGAAGATGTGAACAGTAATTTATTGGAGACGGGAGATAAATTACGCTTTTTGATTGTTATATTTTTTTATCACGCGGCGTGTGAGTAATTGGTAGTGGGTGCTATTGATATTTTATTGAACCAATATTAGAAGATGGGCTTATAAACAGCCTGAGATATCGAAGGTTTAAATGCGGTTATTATACCGGAATATTATGTCACAATACGAGAATAAACAACATTTAAAAAGGAATAGGTAGAGTACACCTTTACTGCCACACTGCTCGGCAAAGGTTACCTCCCAACAACTGAGTTGAAAGAGATTAGATCATACTATAAGCACATATAGTGCGGATTCGTGGAGGCAGATTTGTGGTCGCCAGCTATTGGAACTTGACTATGGCTTGGTTCAGTGGTTAAGAGTTAAAGTTTCGCCACATAGCCGACGCAGCGTGACGGGAGCGCGATGTTGGCGCGACTTGGGGAGTTGTTATGTACTGAAATGTACCGGAGAAGAGACACAGCTCAGCCACGCTCGGCGCGACAACAAACGTCACAACCGAACGTGCCGAGCGCTTCTGTCGCGCTTCGTCGCCTGTTTGACCAAACCTTTAAGGCCGCTCCACCCACTGAATCGAGTAGTAGCGGGTTCATCCCGACACGAGATAAGTCTTTGTGTGACCCACAAATATTTGTTTTGGTCTGGGTGATTGTGTAATGTGATAACGTTTAATAATTTAAAAAACTTATCAAAGCATAAGGCTTCAAATTTGGTTTTGCGACAACTCGTACAGTTTTGGTTTAATTATTCTTATCTCTATTCTTTTAAATCTGCATTAATAAATCAATAGATCTTCTTCTTGCTCGTAACAACAAATTACGGCAATCGTCTTTCCGGCATTAACCCTGGTTTGGGATCATATCCAATCCACAGCATGGATTCACTTATTTAGTTGTGTTCACATTGAATTTTACATACTGATGAATACCTATTAATGGGATGGTAATAGAATGAGAGTAATATTGATAAAATAACCTTATTACCCACCTTTAAAACCCCACAAGAGCGTGGGATACAATTCCGTGATACTATTGATTTGATTAAATTTAAATAAAATTACAAAGAGAGAACGTAACCCATTCGCATAAGCGCTTTTCTAATGCGCGTTTTTAAATCGATGTAATGTGCGAAAGCAGGGTAAGATTTCCAGCAGATCTTGGAGGACTGTCCCAATGCGAAATTCTGCGGCGGATTTGAGGGACTACACCAGCTGACACCAGAGGCTTCACAAAATCCTTCGCTCTGACATAAAATTTAATCGGAAATCGCATTAATGGCTGCGGAAAATTAGGGAGACGACTGGAATCGCAAGCGCTTAGCAGTTTTTTCATGTGGCCCAGAATAGAAGCAGATGCCGAATCTGACGGCCAACCTCTAGTAATGGAAAAGTATTAAAATTACATTACCATACGAAGATAACAGGAAAATATTCAAGTTATCTAGCTTTATTTTGTTTGTCGAAGTAATCGGAAAAGATTATTTACGATGAGTTAAAAGAGACAATAGCAATAATCTTAAGCAGCTAGCTATCGACCGCTAACGTTCTATTATAAGAGAGTTCGTCAACGGGTTTTTAAAAAAAAGATATTTAACTGGGAAAGGGTATATTAGAAATAGAAACAGAATAAAATGGATTTGAACCGACCCGTTTGGAGTTTCGTAACAGACTGGCCCATTGTTGGCCTGTGCTCCTACGCTCAGTGTTCCGACCACCCCGAGATGCTGACATAGCAGATCGGGGTTGGTGGTCAACATTTCTACGAATTGTTATAGGGTATAACAACCCCCCGCGTAAGACTGAAATTCGGGGATAAATGCCGAATTTCAGTAAATACAAGTTAAACGGTTTCTCTTAAACGAGGTGCTGAAGTACTTAGGTCTTCAAGCTGTATGTCTGTGACGTCATTCTCGATAGGGGTCGGTTTTACAATTAATTTCTTAAGTCTAGGAGTAACATGAAATAGTTTAAAAATAATAAGACAAGTTACAATTATAAGAATTAGTATGACCAAAGAATTGAATATAAAATAGTGTGTCCCATATTTTACAAGGACAGGTTCTTTATTAATAATGTCATTTAAATTGGAAAGTAGTCTATCATTTTGATTATTTAACTTTAAATCGTCCAAATCAATATTCTGAAGTATAATAGGAGACACATTGTTTTCGACGGAATCGAACTTATTTTCTAGTTTACAACAGGAATCATTAATAATACTATACTCTAATTTAGGAGCTGGGATATTTATTTCTACAACATTATCAGACGATATAAGCCTTATACTATTGGTATACACCGTACATTGTCCTGGGGTGTGTAGTATACCCGCACCTAATACTACTACTTCGCGTATTTCTGGAATACCACAATCTATGTATATCTTATTTGAATGAGATTGTATAAAAATCCATTTATTATTTACGAGTGGTTTCCAAATATCGAGGTTACCGATAATAGTTTTAGTTTTACACTGTTCGGGAATAGCACTGATTGTTTTTACAAGCAGTTCGCTCTCACATGTAGGGCTACTACTCGTTAATAACACTGTGGGTATTTGACATAGAAAGAACTCAGAGTTTATCGTTTTACAGTTATCTAAACTATCTAGATTACAAAAACTAACTTTATCCTTAGAAATAGCAGTATACGTACTGGAAGGTTGAATCATACTAAATGTTTTAGGATTGTCCACTCCGTGAGGGGTGGGCAGTGCTAGATTATGATACAAAATAAATTCGTCATTCGTAACCAATGGAACTTGTAGAACAAATACGAGCTTATTATTAAAATAGTAACATGCTACATTGGATATACTTAAAATTAAATGTATATTATCTATACTAATTAGAACGGGAATTCTGGAGTTCCTTGGAAGGTGCCTATCATTATTAACCAGTTCGCGATAAAGTTGAGCTGGAGTAATTATGTTTGGATGTAAGATATTTTGACTACTCAGTATAATAGCATTTATCAAATCCTCGAGTTGGAACGAGAGGGTCATGAGAGAACTTTCCAAATTGCTGAGTATAGCTAAAGCCTTAGTTTCCAATATCAAAGAATTTGAGACCTTCGTAATATTACTTGTTAAATTTACAAGAATATTTATCTCAACATCAAGCACATTTTGGTTGGTCGTTAGTTTATTTATGGTAGTTTTGAATGAGTCTAATGTGGAAGTAGTAATCAAAATACTATTTTTCATCATCTGAGCTAATTTCTTTTCATCGTTTTGAATGGCTTCTATGACTGAGTCATATTTTTGTGCATCGTCTTCATCAAGAGTACCAAAAATATGTTTGAAAGTCCTGCCTATTGCGCCGAACCATGCTGAACGCCGATTTCGTTTAGTAATCAAATGAGATATAGATTCCAATTCACGATTTATATCATTATAGCGAACTGTTAACGGCGAGAGCGTATTCAGGCACTGGTGAATACTCGATTGTTGACAAATAAATCTAACGGTACCAAGTACTTCGTTAAGATTCGCAAGGTGAGGACTTATAAAGGATATATCTATATGACTTACGACATTTAACTGGCCGTTAATTATTTTAAGTCTTCCCAGGCTATCGAAGTAGATACCAGAGTTAGAGGGAAGTGGCTGGACAATATCCGGCTCTGCACTGATTGGGACGCTGAAATAAGGTGAAATAGTAATTTATATAGAAATGAACTCTAATTAAAACATAAATAGGATAAGTCATGTATTTAAGTTCCTACAGCCTACGAAGGATATGTGACTTCTGCCGGTTTAAACTGATCGAAATGATGAGTCACATGGCGTCGGTTGATGAGAAGAGTAGCTGTGTGATTTTTATGTACCTTTACTATCTTGTACGGCCCTTTCCAGACGGGTGACAAAGCTTTCCTAAGTCTAAGATGGTTCCTTAGATAGACATAATCGCCGGCTTTATATTGTGGCGGTTGTTTAGCGTGGTTATCATAGTAAGATTTAGAAGATTCTTTGGACCGAATAATATTCTCTAACGCTTTTTCTCTTGAGTATTTTAACTTATGTTGTAGCATTTTAATATAGTCTGAATAGGTTGTTCCAGGACCACTTTCGTATATGGAGTTTGGTAGGTAAGGTTTATGTCCGAAGACTAATTCGTAGGGTGTAAATTTTGTCGTGCAGTGTGGCGTAGTATTATAAGTTAACATAGCAGTATATACGTAGGTAGGCCAGTTGTCCTGATTTTCGTTGATAAATGATTTTAGATATTCCTTAAGGGTTGAATGACTACGTTCTAAAGCGCCTTGTGTCTGTGGGTGGTAAGGCGACGACCACAATTGTTTGATTTTGAGGAATTGGCATGTAGTCTTAAAAAGGTCGGAAGTAAAATTGGTGCCTTGATCTGTCAAGATTGATTTAGGAATCCCAAAAAGGGATATAAAATGTATGAGACAATCGCTAGTTTCTTCAGCTGTTGTGCTACGTATGGGGTAAGCGACGGAGTATTTTGTTAAGTCATCTTGTAAGGTAAGGATATATTTCAGTTTAGCAGGTCCAGACTCTGGCAGAGGACCTACGATATCCAACGCTATTCGTTGGAATGGGGCTGTGGAAGTAGTGGTGATTTCCATAGGAGCTCTATTCAATTTTCTTAGGGCTTTGTTTTCCTGACACTGTATACACCTTTTGACATAGTCCTCTACATCGCTCCTCATTCCTTTCCAATAAAATTGTTCTTGTATACGGTTATACATACGTGTTGAACCTAAATGTCCAGCGATTGGGACATTATGGTTTTCACGGAGAATTTTAGGTCTTTCGCTCAAGGTAGGATAAATGATTCTATTTAAATAAACATGGATACAGATTTTAGTGTTATGGAAAATATAAGTTAGAATATTAAATATTTTTGTATATGAGTGTTGATCAAAAGGATTCTTAAAATCAGATATTGCAATATCTGTTACTTCTTTAGATTTCATGATTTCCCCTCTCACTTGTTTCAGGGTATTATAAATATCGGGATAAGATGATTCATCAAAGTGATGAACTTTGGTAAATATTAGGTACACGATTTTATTATCCTGGTTTACTTTCAGAAAGGAATGTAATTCCTTTTCAGAATTTAAGATTTCGTCTTTATTTTCAGCATTAAGTAAGATTTCTGCGATATAAGGATTCGATTCATCAAGATCTATAGACGTAGGAATAAGGATTATTTTATAAGGAGACTTAAGTAAGTTTTCGCTGTGTTCTTTTAGGACGGTGTTGCGTGTGACCTCCTTATCAGAGATGGATTTCAAGAATTTGGAATAATCGTCGTTATTTAAATTTGATTTTGGGTCTGGCGTAATTTTAGAAGGTGAGGGAGTTAATAATGAATCGAAATCAAGGTTGGGTTCTGCACTCCTAGGGCTAGTTTCGAGTTGTCCCAAGTCTATGGGATTTAATTGAGGAATTGAAGATTGTTGTCTTTGTCTTAACAAAGGATCAGGTAGATTTTCTGGACTTGGGATATTGAAAGGACTAAAATCATTAACCTCTGTGTTGAAAGGGCTCATATCTAGGGGACCAAGGTCGATTAGATCAGTATCAGGTAAGTTTGCAGGATTTTCAGGATAAACTGGATTAACAGGGTAACGAGAAAGCGCATCAGCTGCTGAATTTAATTTACCTTTGCGGTATACAATTTCGTATTCATATTCTTGAAGTTGGAGACGCCAACGTTGTAATTTACTACTTGGATCAGTGTGATTAAAAAGCCATTTTAAAGGACGATGGTCTGTTACAATAGTAAATTTGCGGCCAAACAAGTATGGTCTAAAGGCTTTGCAGCCGGAGACTATAGCTAACAGTTCTTTTTCAGTTGTGCTATAGTTGATTTCACATTTGTTTAAGGTTTTGGAGGTAAATGCTATAGGGTGATCTTTTCCAATGGGGCCTTGGGAAAGGATAGCGGAGACCGCATAGTTAGATGCGTCACAAGTAAGGTTAAAGGGTTTGGTAAAATCTGGATAGGTAAGGACTGGAGCAGTGACAAGTTTTCCTTTGAGCATTTCGAAAGCTAGTTGTTGTTCGTTGGTCCAAACAAAAGGAACATCCTTTTTCAATAAGCTTGTAAGGGATTTAGATAATTTTGAAAAATCTGGAATAAAACGTCTGTAATAAGATACAAGCCCTAAAAATGATTTAATGTCCTTGGGACATTTAGGAACTGGAAATTTTTGTACGACATGAATTTTACTAGGATCGGGTTTTAAGCCATTTTCAGTAATGACGTGTCCTAGGTAACCGACTTCCTTTCGAAGGAATTCACACTTGTCAGGCTGTAGTTTAAGGTTAAATGATCGAAGTTTTTGGAAAACTGCAGTTAGATTTTGGATATGGCTCCGAAGGTCATGAGAATATATGACAATATCATCTAAATAAACGAAACATCGTTCTCCTTGGAGACCGGTAAGGTCATTGTTCATTAGGCGTTGAAAAGTAGATGGAGCATTTTTTAGGCCGAAAGGCATGCGAGTAAATTCGAAATGTCCTTGAGGGACGCTAAATGCAGTCTTGCAGGCATCTTGTGGGGCCATTTTAATTTGATGGAATCCTGATGCAAGGTCAAGCGTTGAGAAGTATTTGGAGTTACCTAATTGATCAAGAATTTCGACGATATTGGGAATAGGATAAGTTTCGCCGATGGTAATGTCATTTAATTTTCGGTAGTCTATTACAACGCGCCATTTCTTCTGACCAGAGGCATCAATCTTTTTGGGAACTATCCATATTGGAGAAGACCAGGGAGATAAGGAGGGTTGGATAATTTTTTGATCCAGCATTTTTTGGATTTGGGCATTTACTTCTTGTTTATGTACTTCGGGAAATCGATAGGATTTAACGTTGATAGGCTGATCAGAGGAGGTTCGGATCTCATGCTGGATAGCATCAGTTGAGGTAAGTATATCATCAGGTAAGTGGAATATATCTGAATATTTAGAGCACATATCGTAGAGGGCTTCGCGTTCTTCGTAATTTAAATGTGAAGCGCGGAGGAGTTGAAGGACTTCGTTAGTTCTGTCTAAACATGTTTTATTAGTATCATGTGATTGGTAAGATCCACGATCAACTTGGTGTAAGGTAAGTTGAAGGTTAGAATTTAATGTAACTGGTTTTTCAGATGTATTTAAGATTGTAAGGTTTACTCGATTATTACTTTTTACTTTAACTAAACAGTTAGCTATCAATAATGTTTCACTTAAGTGTTGATCAAGAATGAGACCTTCACCTATTTCAGGATTAGTAACCGAGCATTCTACAGTGATTTCAGAACGAGATGGAATTTGATAAGTTGGGTCAGTAAAATTAAGTTTAATTTTATTTTTGTTTAGATTAAGGATTTGTCGGTTATAGTCAATAGAGCATTGAAAGACAGTAAGTAAATCATTTCCTATAATACCATCATAGGGTAGGTCTATGTGTTCTATTATGTGAAACATAAAAGGGATAGATTCTTTCCCGAATATTAGATTCATTTCAAAATCACCTAGAGTGGGCATAGTATCTTCACAACTGTTTATACCTTTTAATTTTATGATGTTACCCCTTAGTTTCAGATTGGAGTAAGATTGGATGGAAGAGTTTTGGATAAGGCACACAGAAGATCCTGTATCAACGAGAAACCTGAGTGGTTTATTAGATATTGAAGTTTGAACGAGTATATTAGGTAAGGATGTTTTGTTAGGGATACATGATATTTCATATACTTCATTGCATTGAATTGTATTGGATTTTGACTGACTACGGACACTTGTTTGGGGCTGGTTACCCGTGTGGCCCTTGGACATAGAACTACGGACACTTGTTTGGGGCTGGTTACCCGTGTGGCCCTTGGATATAGAACTACGGACACTTGTTTGGGGCTGGTTACCCGTGTGGCCCTTGGATATAGTAGAGTGGACACTTGCTTGGGGCTGGTTACCCGTGTGGCCCTTGGATATAGTAGAGTGGACACTTGCTTGGGGCTGGTTACCCGTGTGGCCCTTGGATATAGTAGAGTGGACACTTGCTTGGGGCTGGTTACCCATGTGGTCCTTGGGTATAGAAAGGGTGTCGTTATCATGTAAGGGTATGGCTAAGGTTAGGAGTTTGGGTACCACGAGACACCTCCGTGGTCCCACTATTCGTTTAAATTGTTTTCGTCATAGTTTTGGGTGTTGTCTATGCTGGTAGGTTGCGGCTCAGGGTCATCAGAATCGTTTGCATTACTTACACAGTTAACGCGAGCGGGCTTCGGCATGGCAAAGTGTTGATTTGAATATGGTATTTGAGGAACCTTAAACCTGTTATTGTTATATTCCCGTTTCCGACACGTTTCTATGGTATGTCCTGGGTTTTTACAGTATCGGCAAAATGGACTTTGATTATTTCGATCAAATTGTTTAGGCGTTTGGAGCTTAGAATTAACATAAGGAGGCCTAGACGAGTAGTTAGGTTTTGGAGCTTGGCGTTGTGGCGCTGATGTGTGGATATTACGTTTAGTAAATAGGTTAAGGATTTTTTCCTCAGATACCGCTAAGTTAATGGCATCATTAAGGGTGGATGGATTTTTACCCCGAACTAAATTAGAAATATCAGGCTTAAGGCCAAGTAAAAACGTGTGAAGTGCTAAGTCTACCATAGCCGCTATCCGGCCAGGTAATTCAGTTTTTTTCTTATTGGACAAAGTTATTTCCGTCAATAATTTTGATAAGCAGGTTTCTAGACGTAATGCAAATTGATTTACTGGTTCATTGCTAAGCTGTCGGCATTCTTGTATATCAGTCAACAAATGGGCATAGTGCTTTCTTTCACCGAACTGGGTTTTTAAGAAATTATTTAATTGATCCCAGGAATCAAATTCTTTGATGGAACAGGCTGTCTCAGCTTTTCCTCCGAGTTGTGATAAAATATACTTAAATAGAATCGGTTTTTGGGTACCGGAAGCTAATTGAAATGCGTTGTCACAATTAGTCAAAAATGAATTTAATTTTTCGCGTGTACCATCGAAGGGTTTTATAAATTTAAATAGGGTTCCAATTTCAACGAGGTCTGACTTTTCTTGTTTAACTTGTGGTTCCTCGGTAGGCATTTTATATTAATAAAAGAAAATATTCTGTTAACAAAATACGACACGATACGATTCGGTGTAATAGACGGCCACTTATTATTGTTCACTACTGTGAGGTGTTGATTACCGCGAACGCGATAAGGCACCGAGATATTTCTTAGAACTATCTTATGGTAAAAAATAATACATATGGGAAAGTTACAATGACAATTATTAGAATGGTAATAAAATTAATTAATTTCAATCTGTAAACTTTTTCACTGAAACCACACACTTATTTTGTTAAAAGTTACGTTAGATTTGCACTTTCACCAACACAGAAAAAGTTATCATGGAAAAGACTTACAGGAACACGCAGAGTATGTACTGGAACATGATCACTTTTCAGGAACACGATGTAGCCAAACTTCGACGATTTTCTTTCAGGATACACAGGAAATGGAGCAGGACCGCGACTTTCAGACACGGTAAGTATTGTAATTTTCAAGATTTTGTTTTCAGGTTTATCACGATGCTTATGGAATAAGGGTCTCTGTATAAGTGAGTTCTCCACAGAGACGAGACACGTACTTTTCAAGATTACAACGACCTTGACTTCCAAAGTTGTTCACTACACTCACAAGGGTAATGTAACGATTTATACACAGGATTTGTTTAAAATGTTCACTTGGTTAAGAGTCTGAACGGAGACGTACCAGGGATACCTTCACCATCGGTATCCCACTAAATGCCACCAAATATTATAAGAGAGTTCGTCAACGGGTTTTTAAAAAAAAGATATTTAACTGGGAAAGGGTATATTAGAAATAGAAACAGAATAAAATGGATTTGAACCGACCCGTTTGGAGTTTCGTAACAGACTGGCCCATTGTTGGCCTGTGCTCCTACGCTCAGTGTTCCGACCACCCCGAGATGCTGACATAGCAGATCGGGGTTGGTGGTCAACATTTCTACGAATTGTTATAGGGTATAACAGTTCGCTTGCGTGGTTCCCTCGCCGAGTTCGCCTAAGCGAAGTCCATTGCCAGTCTGATAAAATATAGTTGAGTTGATATGATACTTAGTATATATGAAGCGTTCAGAATCTTTTTACCAAAAATCTTTTTAATAAAAAAATTGGAAATTAACGTTTAATTTGGCAGAATTGTGTTTATAATTGTGAATTGTTTTGTTTGTCATAATTATTATGGTGCTCGTAGTACTGTGTGACCGTGGTGTTCTTACCAATCACCCAGGTTATACAGCGTGCGGCTCAGTTGATCCGAGATGGGTAACTTCAGGTTTGTGGCTTCGGAAGGCACGCTAAGCAGTGGCGAATTTACCAGCAGGCTGAGTAGGCTGGAGCCTAGGGTGGCAAACTTTAGTGGGGCGGCAAAATCGGCCCAATTTTTTTTATAAGCAGTTCATGATTGAGCTTTTCTTAGCTCAAAAATATATTCAAAGACTATTTCTTGTGTAAACTGTACTAAATCATGAGTTGTAAGAATAATCTAGTTCCTTAGTTTAAAATCATAACAGGAAAAAGCTGATTTAGTGATGACGATAGAGCACAAATCATAAAATTGCAATTTTTTGACAAAGAAAGTGTAATTAGTTAATATGATTGTACACTAGGGTATTGAATTGTAGAGGTGGCAAAAATTTAATAGCCTATTGGCGGCAAATGTGTAGTCCGCCACTAACGCTAAGCCGTTGGTCCCAGCTATTACGTAATGTGGTAGACATTAAACCAAGTTGAAAGCTTTATAGGTGGCTTGATAAGTTTACACTGGCCACAACCCTGCCTCCAGTAATTCGCACAAGGCTCGCGTCGTGTGACGGTGTAGGCTGATTGATTGTTATTATAACCAATTAAACCCCTCCCACAGCTAAGCCAGAAGCAGAAATGTCTGTAAGGAAAGAAACTGTTGAAAAACGTGCTCTCTTCCTAGCAGAGGATCTGGTGTGACGACGATACAAGGTGTAACATAGATAACGCACGACCTAAAAGTAGTTTGTTCTAAATCGGCAATTACATAGATTTCAACTATATTGTCGACTACTATTAAACAAAATTTCATCATTATTCAAAGCAAGCTATTTTTTTTTATTATTATATTTTTCGACTGCCACGTTGGTCTAGTGGCAAAGCGCATCGTGTGATGACGAGGTCCTGAGTTCAAATCCTAGGTCGGACAAATGTGGTTTTTCTGACGAAAACTTCCCAGTATGAGTCCGGAGTGTGGAATTGTGCCCGGTATATGGCAATAGGCTCCCTATTACATGGGACCTAACATCATCGGCGAAAAGGTGTACTCAGTACACCTCTGCCACCCCTGCTTAGGGAATATAGGCGTGACGGTGATGTATTCAAAGCAATACGGCTATTTTAAAAGCATTTCTAACACATATACCTCAATATGCCTACAAAAACACAGGTTTCGTGGTTAATTTGGGTACCAAAGAGCTTAAAAAATGGTAGAAAACTTAAAATTAGAACTTTGATTTTCGTCTTCAATTCGTAAAGCAATAATTAGTGGAGTGTCTGAGGTCTTGCGTTATATATGCGACACCTTGTAAATAGACAGACAGATAAATAGATTAAACTTCTTGAAATATATATTACTCAGCTATCCAATTCACAATATTATGTATTGCATTGCAGTTCTATTCGATAAACTGTTAACTATCTGCCGGCAACATCGGTTTGTGGGACTGCAGAGCCGAACGATGTTCATTGCGAGTCGGACAATGCGTCCAGTTGTGGCGATCACTCGACCTAACCAAAGCTGCTTATGCCAGCGATTTGAATGCCTTGCTCATGGATAAACTTGAATTAGCATGTTTATTAAGCTATGCGTTCCAACGCGCTATCTTGGTTTGAATAGGTTTAATTTCAAAAACTTTAGTTGAATGGTGCTGTCAGCAACATAAGTTGTTTTGTTTTGCATGAAACATATTGATTTTATTCACATCATCAGCCGAAAGATGTTCACTTTTTTTAACCGACTTCTAAAAAGGAGGAGGTTTTCAATTCGACTGTTTTTTTTTATATGTATGTTACGCTATCATTCCGCCAATTATGAATCGATTTTGATGATTCTTTTTGCATTGGGTTTAGTATCGTTCGGTCCAAGGTCGTTCCATTTTAATTTCACCGGTATTGGACCTTGGACTTGGAAGATACACTAGGGAACTCCTTAACGACAAACAATATGAAAGCGTAGATTGAGATATTATGGGTATTACGTCAATCCTATAGGTACACTGCCATAGAACTAATCAGAATATTAACCGACTTCAAAAAAGGAGTAGGTCGACAATTCGTATGTTTTTTTATAACGCCTTTATTTATGAACTGATTTTGATGATTCTTTTTGCGTTGGGTTTAATATAGTTTCGAGGTGGCCCCATTTTAATGAAATCGGTATTGAACTTTGGAGTTTGAAGATACATCAGGGGACTCCTTAACGGAGAACAGCACGAATGTATAGATTCCGTTATTATGCTTATTACATCAATCCTGTAGGTACCTTTCTGTATAACTCAGCAAAATAATATAATATAGGTATATTAATATTAGTAAATAATTCACTTGTCACTTAAAATTGTAAAATAAAAGTATTACATCTGTATTTGTATTACATTAAGTATTACATCTTTGTATTAAAAGACAAATTACATGTGTTTTCACAAAACCGCAGCCTCCGCACCTCCTTCCTTAATTAACCTTCGATTACATACATGTATCATAGTATCTCTAATGCAACATGCTCCTGTGAATGTTTGAACAAAACTGCATCAACAAAATATCTGGGCGTGATTCTAGATCAAAAACTTAATTTTCAGCAACATATTGATCTAATATCTAATAGGGTCCGGAAATCAGTAAATATTATTAGACAGCTGCGCAATTCTGCTACTATGGACACGCTCTAATTAACATATTATGCCCTTTGTCAATCTGTGTTGACTTATTGCATAGTATCCTGGGGGTGCGGCCAAAATCCATATATTACAACTAGAGCGTGCCCAAAGGGCAGTACTAAAAACCATGCTCAAAAAGCCTCGAAGATACCCAACCGAACAACTTTATAACGAAGCCCGATTATTGAGTGTCCGTAAACTTTTTGTAGTCACATCCTCTCTTGCCACGCATAAGTCAGTCCTTCAGTCACCATTTTATCCTGAAATGCTTACGCGACGACTCTTCCGTATCCCATTGCCCACCATTCGTACTTCCTTTGCAAAAAGACTTCACCCATATATCTCTGCAACTGTTTATAACCATGTGGTTAAATTTATTGATCTCCGACGTTGCTCAATAGCTCAAGCAAAACAAAAAATCCTAAACTGGATTGCGGAACAATCATATGAGGATACCGAAAAAATTATACATAATGCTATATAACTCTGATATCTATATGATAATTTTAAACAATATATTTTATATATGTATTATAAATAAACAATTATATATAGTATTATTAGTATGTAGTATTCAATATATACATATATTACAATACAGGATACTTTAAAATGTTTTTATATTGTACACATATTTAATATTATCTTAGGCACTAGTTATACTTACTTTAAACTTAACCAAAACGATAAAGTTACAGTAATTTTAGTTATGTTAATTTTAACTTTTTTACTTTATTTCGCAAAGGTACGATTTTTGTTTTATTTTTAATATGTAAGATACAATGTTTTTTATTTTATGTTCTTTATTTTTTAAATTACTCTATGCCTTGTGTGTGTAGTACTGGAGTTAGCGTGTGCTAGATTAATCAGTGTATGGGACCCCACGATACAGGCTTGCCTAGTGTGGGGACCATGAATAGAGTTTCACTTGTAATTCCTACAATGTACAAATAATATTATTTTTTGTGGTCTCCCTATTAAGTTTGAACATTATTTGTATGTACAATAAATATATTTTCATTTTCATTTTTTTTAATTTAAAAAAAAATTACACCGACTTCATAAAACAAAAAATAAATATTTGAAGTCGGTACCGGTTTGTGCAATTGGTTACTTGGTATTTTTTTGCATTTTGAAGCCGGTTTTATTTTATTTAAAAAAGATTTTTATTGTGTTCACGAACGGCTTTGGGCTCACATCCGGCTTTCACCTACGACCTTGACCAGGTCATCGGTCCACCTTATAGGAGCTCACCTTCTCCACGTTTTCCGGTACAAGGTCGCCGCTCGAGAACCTTTCTGCCCCAACGGGCGCCAGTTATACGAGCAATGTGCCCCGCCTACTGTTACTTAACCAGGGCATCGGTCCACCTTATGGCGGGCTTACCTACTCCACGTCTTCCGGTACAAAGTCGTCGCTCGAGAACCTTTCTGCCCCAACGGGTGCCAGTTATACGAGCAATGTGCCCCGCCCACTGTTACTTAACCAGGTCATCGGTCCACCTTATGGCAGGCTTACCTACTCCACGTCTTCCGGTACAAGGTCGTCGCTCGAGAACCTTTCTGCCCCAACGGGTGCCAGTTATACGAGCAATGTGCCCCGCCAACTGTTACTTAACCAGGTCATCGGTCCACCTTATGGCGGGCTTACCTACTCCACGTCTTCCGATACAAGGTCGTCGCTCGAGAACCTTTCTGCCCCAACGGGTGCCAGTTATACGAGCAATGTGCCCGCCCACTGTTACTTAACCAGGGCATCGGTCCACCTTATGGCGGGCTTAGCTACTCCACGTCTTCCGGTACAAAGTCGTCGCTCGAGAACCTTTCTGCCCCAACGGGTGCCAGTTATACGAGCAATGTGCCCCGCCCACTGTTACTTAACCAGGTCATCGGTCCACCTTATGGCGGGCTTACCTACTCCACGTCTTCCGGTACAAGGTCGTCGCTCGAGAACCTTTCTGCCCCAACGGGTGCCAGTTATACGAGCAATGTGCCCCGCCCACTGTTACTTAACCAGGTCTTCGGTCCACCTTATGGGGGGATTACTTACTCCACGTTTTCTGGTACAAGGTCGCCGCTCGAGAACCTTTCTGCCCCAACGGGCTTTAGTTCTACGAGCAATATGCCCCGCCCACTGTTACTCAAGTTTGGCAGTTCTGAACGTTGTATCGGTTACTTTGTTTCAATTTTGTTAGCGGCGAATTTTTCGATACGTACTTGACCTTGGATTTGATCTCAAGACCATGCCAAATAAGAAACTTTTCATCTTTCGATAAAATATTTGGGTTATAATGGCATTAATATCAAACTAATACTGTGTTCAGTTAAATATTACTTAAATGTCGTAATACCAATTTCCTCACGTACATTTCTGTGTTAATAATAGTTTAGTCATTCACCGCACATACTCCTGTAATTTGTGTACAAATTAAGATGTATTTCGCGTATTCTAATAGCTTATATAGTACGTGACGTAAAACCATTTGATAGTGTTGTTTCACTAGTTTATGTTTCCTTGGGGCGCTTTGATAAACTGCCTCCGCAGTTTCGTCTTGATATTGTGTTATCATAAGTTAGAATACTTTTCATTGTTTTCATACAATCTTCGTAGAAAGAATTTTATTATGAAGATAATTGTAGTACTTGTATTAGTCTTTATGTTTCCATTTTAGTATAGAAATATTATAGCCCGTGTCTTATGTGTAGGGTAGTCAAGGGTTTTCTTAATCGGCGAGCGTGTATGAGATGACCAATAAGAGTGTAGGAAGCCAGAGAGGTATATAAGGAAAGAACCTGTTGGATCTCTGTATTCTTCGCCTAATCTGTAAGGAATCTGGCGTAATGATATAAATAGATAGATTGAGAGGCATGGTATAAGTGCTTACAAAAAATATTACTGAGTGAGTATTATTAATACATTTATTAATCAAGTGTGCTACACTTAATAGACTTAATCTAATAAAACTTTAAATGACATTTCAAATACTAAAGATCTGGTAAATTAGTGTATACTTTCCTATTGTCGGACTTTCCTCTTGTCTTACAAATCGAGTAGAAAGTCATTCGGTGATATTTTAGCAAGTATAGTCAGGGTGAATTGGTGGCATTTCTGTGTCTATCTACCGTTGGCTCTAGCCCTCTCAGTTTAAGGGGAGGCCCGTGCCCTACGGTGGGATAGTTTCTTAACAGGGCGAATATTATATATATTATATTATCTACCGTTGGAGCATATAAAGCCGCCCATGAGGCTTCCAACTAGATTTAACGACTCCTACATTTAGTAGCAGCTGGAACCAATTATGAATGGAGACGTTTAAAAATAGAAATGTCACAGTCGGATACCCATCTCAGACCGACAAGCAGAAAGCTGCTTAACCTTGTTAATCGCTAAGAATACTTCTCTACTAACCTACTTATTCTAATGGTATAATATATAATAATTAAACTGTCAAATTTAAATTACCAAACAAACCATATAAAAAACCAATCACTAAATAAAATAGAACGATAACAATGTTTCGCAACAGAAAACATTAGGGTTAGCTAATTTATTTGGCAATTAACAATAACCGCAAACAAATTGTTCCCTTTATCAGGAAACAAACGTGATACTGCGAATAGATAAAACTGAAATAAAATCATTATTCAAAGAATGGTAAATAGTAGGCGAGCCCAAAGGGTATTCCATATTAATTAATGTCGTACTCGAAGGCGACGAAGACAAATGTTAGGGACTTTCGTAATGTATTTTTCCGGGGGTTGCCAGGATGAAACAAATGATAATCGGGAAAGAATGAAGTCAACATTAACGAGATCTAATTAATTATAGTGGACCGCATGGGTAAATGGACGGTGCGGTGCGATAAGTGGCAATCCTCATGGCTTTAAATAAAAAGATAGGGTGCGGAGATTGAGCGACGAAGGTCGGGTTTGGGTTTTCCCATTTTTCAAGAATGTTTTGGGTAAGAATGTCTCTTTCTCTTTCGAGTGGATATACAGGCTGTTTGTATTCTTGTAAAATTTATGGAACTCGTAATAGACGTAGTTTTTAAATATTGTATATTGCTTAAAACAGGCTACGCGTAGATCATAACAATGAAAATTATAAAAAAGTTTAAAGGTAGTCAGTCCACAATGACAATAGCATATGAAAATCAAACATTTCAGTTATTCCTGTAATAATGGGTGGTAATAAAAGGTCCTGAAAATGTCGGCCCTTAAAAAAATAAGCTGCGGTAAAATCCGAAAAAGCTAGTTTTATTTCATAAAGCACGCTATGTTTATTGTTATCCGATATTTTCACTAAATACTTATTAGATAGTAAATCAGAATAACCTTAGTTGCAGTAAAGAATATCCCACAACGCTGTAGGTATGTAGGTACTAATATTATATTGTATGTACCTATTATACAAGTAGTAAACTATGTAATCGCAATATTATTTAATAGATAAATAATAAAATAAATTAAAACTTATTTTATTTTATTATGGTTTTTGAACGGGAAGAAACCAGAACGAATGCAAGAATTGTGGTTGGTCACGATGTGCTAGAACAAGTGAGAGAAGACTGAGTGCAGGGAACAGAGTAAATGGTGCGATGGGAAAGCTACTTGGGAGCTAGCACTTAAGCTATAATGCGCAGCTATCCATACATAACAGAGTTCTTGTTCCAAGCTGTTATATGGTAGCGAGAGCTGGGTATGTAAGAAGGAGAATGAACGAAGCATAAACGTGGTGGAAATGCGAGTTCTGCGGAAGATATGCAGATTGACGCTGACCGACCGTTTTCGTAACAGCTTAGTAAGAAAGCGAGTAGGTATAAAAGATAGTATCGATGTAAAGATGAGAAAGGGTATGCTCCGTTGTTTGGAAAGAATGACAAAACAGATATACAATGCGAAAGTGGAAGGATGTAGGTACCGGAGAAGTCCTAGACTCTCTTACCACGACCAAATAGATAATAGTATCTGAAGGACAAGATAAAAGTCTCCGTAACCGGAGAGCGTGTATGAGATGAACTATGAGAGTGGAGGAAGCCAGAGAGGTATGTAAGGAAGGATCCTGTTGGAACTCTGTTCTCTCTGCCTACCTTGCAAAGGATCTGGCGTGATGTTATAGATAGAAACCCTCTTTTATTTTATTACCCATTTATTGTTAAGTGTTGTTAGAGTAGCTACTCATTTGTTTGAACAGTATAAAAAAAAACACCAGTCTGTACAGTAAATACTATAAATATATTAATATACATCTATACAGATTTTTTTAACGAACAAGGGATGGGTGGGACTTAATGACAGTTGGGCGAATGGGTACGATTCAGATACTTTTTACGCTTATTTCTATGGTCGATATTGAGTTAAAAGTTGTACGATACTATTGAAACGATACGATTGAAACTAATAGGTGTGTACAGCACTATATTTCTTACGTTCAAATACAAGTATAACAAATAAGAAATACCAAATAACTATATTGGTGGTTAGTCAATTTACATTTCAGCTGGTGAAAATTATGTAAAAAAAAACACCGTCACGCCTATATTCCCCAAGCGGGGGTGGCAGAGGTGTACTGAGTACACCCACGTTTCGCCGACGATGTTAGGTCCCATGTAATAGTGGGCGAGCCTATTGCCATATACCGGGCACGATTCCAGACTCCAGTCTCGTACTGGGAAGTTTTTCGTTAGAAAAACTACACATGTCCGACCTAGGATTCGAACCCAGGACCTCGTGATCACAAAGCCATGCGCTTTTCCACTAGACCAACGAGGCAGTTAAAGAGTAAAAAATGTAGCTAACATTTATATCCTAGGCCTAATAGTTTTAATTTATGTATTAATAACAACACTAGTCTAAAACACATTTTTTTATTCTTAAAGTAATTATTGTAATGATTTTTCTTCGTACTATAATAATTTTATACTTAAAGCATCATTAGTGAGTTGAGAAATTAAACTTTTATTGATATTTTTATGAGCGTGTGTGTGTGTGTGTGTGAATGATCTACGCTGTTGGCCTCGAGGCCTCTACAGCTTCACCGGATTTTAAAGGCGAGCGTGCAACCACTACGCTCCAGCCAGCCAGAAGGGCAAGAGGCGACATACTCGAGGGCGCCTCGGAGAGGCGCCCTCGGTTGGGACAGTCGCTGTAGGGGGACCGGTGCACTACTAAGCGCACCGGTCGACCGCCGGCTATGGGAGGGGATCTACTACTGCGTCTGCGTCTACGGCGTCGCTCGTATTCTGAGCGGAAAGAAGGGATGACAAAGCATCGGGGGGGTCGGTGAGAACATGTCTCGGCCGGCGGTAGCGGCAGGGGTCGCGAGGGAGGTCGTAGTCGGCGGTGGCTACGATTAACGGATTCGCATGGGAAGATGCGTTCGCGAAGTGACGTGTTGACGCCTTTTTAATAAAGGCGCGAATAGGTTCGAGACCTAGATCGGAGTGGAGGATTTTTATGAGCGTGCCGCGTTCCGCTAATGAAAATTTAAATTAATTATTTAACGAAGAGGGAGATACCTCCGGCTTATTAATGTCTTATTTGAAATGAAATTGACCTTTTCTTTCATAACATTTTTCTGTTGCTATAAATAAGTTTCTTTTAATATAAAATACATAGATGAGAGCAATTGTCAGCAGTAAGTTTTGGGTTTTTAATAATATTTTCTCACACGCCTTTGTTACTTTAAGATATATGTAGGTAAGTACGAACTTAAAACTTTCATAGTTCATCAAATTGTTAAATAAATTAAAACGTATTCTAATCGATATTGTGTATATTTTACTGATAACTTAATTTTAATGTGTCGCACGGGATAAACCTTTATGTGATCCACAATCATTTGTTTCGGTCTGGGTATATGTGTATGTGAATATTCATGTTTGTAACGCACCGACACAGGAATAAATCCTAGTGCGGGGATACGTTTTAAAAAAAAAACAATCAAATACAATATATTATAATATACCCAAAATTATAATACATGCCTGAGTATTTACATTATTTGTTTCATGTAAATATTCACGTAAATATTTCAATTAAAAATATAATAATCCTTTTAAAAAAAATGAAAATCTAATTTTACAAATCTTGTTAACGTAGAATAGTGGTAAGAACGCTGGTTGCATCACTCGCTGGATTGCCAAATTTATCTTTTGGGCAAGGGACGAGTCAACCCTATTGTCTGTTTATCTATATCATCACGCTAGATTCCTTGCGGGGTAGGCAGAGAGTACAGAGTTCCAACAGGTTCTTTCCTTACATACCTCTCTGGCTTCTTCCACTCTCAAAGTCTCATACACGCTCGCCGGTTACGGAGACTCTTGACTTGTCCTTCAGATAAGACTCGGTTTCCGTCAACCCTTTGTTACTTTTTAACGGGTGAAATGCCTAACGCATTCTCCCACATTGTGGGCTTTGGTGGTGTGGCAATTATGTGGGGCTCACACCCACTAACACACCCCTCGACGGCGTCCGTCTCTAGCCTGAGGGCCAAGTTGCCTACGCTCTGCACCCGCAGGCCACTTTTCACGGTGGGCGAAGGTTATTAGCGGGTCTCGGTCAACCCTATTGTAACCTAAGGAAACCAGACCAGGTATTAAATTTATACTGAAATAATCACTTTTTATACACGTTCATAGAAAGAATGTATTATATTATAATAAAACCCGGTATTCCATCAGTTACCCGGGGACCGCGAATTCCTCCCTGAAAACTAAAAGAATCCCGGAAGCCGACAAACAGTATCATTATGTTACACATCTTATTTATACCCCTTGGTCACATCTACATAAACATGCTTAAATACCAACATAAAAATAGGCCCAGATGCCTGAAAAGAAAAACATAAGTTTATCATTACAACCCGTGGGTATCGTTAAACTTGACTAAGGGACTGAAAAGACAATACGAACTAACTTTGTTAAGGCTTTTCATGGCATCTTGAAGGCCTCGGAATTGCCCTCAGAGGAAATGTTATAGAGTGACATTAGCTGCTTACTAATGTAAAGATTTGTCTCCGTTGTAGGAGGTAGTGCCTTTGTGCTTTATGTCGCGTGGCAAATTAGCGGGGCGTGTTTGATTGTATTTTTAACAACTTATAAATAAGTATTGTTTAGGTGGTAGTCCTCATTTGTGCGAACGCTTTTCACAGCACTGTAAGCACTTTAAAAATATACCGTTAACGGTTTGTTTTGTCTTTCGCATCAAAAAGCGGTCATATGCGCGAGGGGTTATTTCTTTTATTTCTCGCGTTTAACGCGTTGTTTCAAAAATCTTTAGTTAGTTTTAAAGTGATTGAAGTTGGTTTAGTTCTGCAAGTAACAGTAAGAGACGTTCTTGCATCGCTCTGAGACTGTAGCGTTCTCAGCAATCACCTAAGTTAAAGAGCTTTCAGCTTGGTCGGTCTGCAATGGGTGACCGTTTGAGGCAATCCCATTTTTGAGCGTCTCCGTCCTTAAACTTGTGTTATGTGTTCATTAATTTCCTTTTAACTACATAGTTATAGCCTCATACATTCCAGTTAGATAGTTGGAATGTTTGAGGCGATTTTAATGCATTGTTTTTAAAACATTCAGGTTTTTTTACAGCTTAAGGTTGATAGAAATCGATTTAGTGTTTGCTAGATATATTTTTGACACAACTAAACCTGTTGTAATATCTGTACTCTCTGCCTACCGCGCAAGGGATCTGACTTCATGATGTAAATATAGTTCCCTGATACATAAACTATGGGTATAACATCTATCTGTCTATATATCACGCTAAATTCCTTGCGAAAGTCAGACTACCTGCGGGGTACGAAGAGAGTAGAGTTCTAAGAGGCACATGAGACATAATTTGATTGCATTTTAAATTTTTGCACATATTTATATTTGATCTATGATCTTGCAACAATATACTATAAAGCAATAAAAGCAAAAAGTAATTTCCAACAACTAAATGCGCCCATCGTTAATAACCTAACAAATTTCATTTATTCCTCCTGACAAAAACTATCTAAAAGCCTAAACATTTCATCAGATGAAACGTATTTATTCAACCCAACCCACTGAGAAGACAATTGGGAGATTGATTGACAAACTTGTCCAAACCATCGCTAAGCAAAATAAATCGCTTAATCCTTCGGGTAATTTGAAGTTTTAAGGAATTTAGAATAGATAAGGAATAAACACAATAAGACTTGGCCGACCGCAGTCAGTTCCATTCCCAGTGGCTATTCATCATTTTGGCAATGTTGGCTTTGGCTAAGTTCTGCTATTGATAATACAGTGATTTAATAATAGTGGCTAGAACTGTCTTGCTTTAAATGTTTGGTTAAGATTAAGATTGTTTTGTTGGTCTAGTTGGGTATAATACGAGGGGTCATATACAAGGTCTTGGGTTCAAATCCTAGGTCGGACAAAGTACTATTTTTCTCATCTAAAAATTCTTCGTAGGTAACCGTTCTAAGTCTGAAATTGTGCCCGGTAAAATGGCAATGTGTTCGCTTTCTGTAATATTATGTTGATAATTGTGGTTGTATATGTGTGATATGAGGACTTTTTGGATGGTTTTGAACGAAGCCTTTATGCGTGGTGATTTATTTTTAAGTTGTAAATACTATTTGAATTAAGAATAACAGAGGTGATGAGTTTTTGGCGGTAAGTCGAAGAGTGATGTTGTCAATGTGTTTTAATTTCCAAAACTTGTGTTATTTCGACTAATAATGTGTAATGTTGGTGGAATATTAACCATTATGTGTTCTTATATGTACATGAGTGAAGGTAATTGTAACAAAGTGATAAAACTTACCTTTTTGACTTTCCTCAAAACGGCCGTCGCAATTGGTATGTTAAGTATCCACCGCTTTACTATCCAGGGTGGGGTACTTCATTAATTTCATTATCATCGTTGTCATCAAGTTCATCGGAGAGTTGAATTAATTTAAACACGATTATATATCTCACTGGACACTGGCAAAATACACTTAAAGTTAGTGTGAAGCCATAACTTAAAGAAGAAGAAGAAAAACAGAGGTGATGTTTGGAAGACGTTTGTCAAGATAGGACGATTAAAGAAGACTGAAGAGTAAAGACGAATAATGCAAGATTTGGATTTACGACTATTGTTATAAGACTTACAGCTAATGATTATAAAGTCTATCGCTATGTAGTTTTCCTGAATCTTTCGGTACCCTCGTTTCTCATACTGCCACCCCCGCTTGGGGAATATACGCAAGGCGGTGTTTTATTTTTATAAAAAAATGAATAGTCAACCGCTGTCAGTTTGTTTCCAAAAGGCCATCCATCATATTGGCAATGTTGGCTCGTTATGCCAAGTAGCAGAATTGATAAAATAGTAATTTACTAATACCAGCTACAATTGTCTATATTTTTAATGCCGGAATGTTTATGATTCTTTAATAATAAACTACAGCGGGGAAGTTTTCGCCTCGCTGCTCTACCGGGAGATAATGTATGTTAAAATCACAAAGTTCTTTGTTTGAATCTTAGATCGGACTAGCTGTACCCCGCGACTTCACCCGCGTACTTTTTCTTAAATAAAAGTACGCTAAGTTACTTCTCATAATATCAGCTGTCTCCTATTGAAAGTCCCGTCAAAATCGATCAGGCAGTTTCGGAGATTAGCCGGAACAAAAACAGACAAAAATAAAAAATGCATTTTTGTTATAAACACTTACCGTATATACTTTTATATACATTTAGTAAAAAGCTGTGACTTTGACATTACAAACAGACCCTTCAATATCATTTATTTGTGTATATGTATAGATAAAGTACCTACCTAATATTTTTCCAATCCAAAAAATCCCCTATATAGATAGGCTCCCCTTCTATTGTATTGGGTTCCAACATCGTCGGCGAATGTGGGTGTATATAATGCGCTTCCATTACACTCGCTTGGGGAATATTGTTTTAAAGGTTATTTTTTTATTTTAATATTTATAGTGCTTGTTCCTACATCGTATAAATAACCGGAGAGGAGAGTATCACTCAATTATAGCGCCTTAATCATATCGTAGAAACAATCTTAAAAATAATCCTAGATCTCGATTCGAAGGTAGAAATCTAAAAGTTAAGGACAAGCAATAATAATAAATAATTCGTATTGCACAGTGCCTTTGTATTGATGAACAACAAAGAACACGAATATTATTGCTAATTTCATTTTCGTAGGCGTTTTTCATTAAATTTTTCTAATTATTGTAGTATTTTAGTGATTTTAATATCTTATTAATAGCGATTTACCTTTATATCAAGCAGGAATAAAGACACACCATTAATTGGTGATGTGGCTTCGTACGAACTTAACCTTGAATGTATTTTGAGAGTTGGTTAAGCAATAATAGTTTCTTCTAAAACGTGCTCAAACCGAATCTAGCAAGACACAGGAGACAAGCACCTGTGGTTGCTTAAACAATTCCAGAGCAATTTTGCCCTGTTTAAGGAGGTGAATGTGGTGTATTTTTGGTGATGGCCGACTAATAACTCAGTTGGTAGATAACATGGCGAGAGTTGGAGAAAGACTTGTGTTCTGAAGTAAGTTATAAAAAACTGACGATGATGATGAAAAACCTTTGCCACAAAGAAGTGGGAACCGCTTGAGATATTGCCCTTTTCGAAACATGGGCCTAACTGATTAATGTAGGCGTGTTATTGAGTTTATATGCTGTCCTTTTAACCCTACAACTTTACTAAATAAAGATAAAAGCGACAGCACGCCTTTACGAAAACGTTTCGAGAATTTCAAAATATAGATAGATAGATAGATAGAGTACACTTCATTGTACACCAACATAAGCAGAGAACAAGAAACAAAGAAAATAAAATATACACATATAAAATGGTAGTACAATTGGCGGTCTTATTACTAACATCAATCTCTTTCAGGCAACCAACATACCAAAGAGGCAAAACACAATAGAAGAATTATGAAAGACAAGAAGAGAACAAATGATTTTTTACCATAGATTTAAAAGAAGATTGTGTCGTTGCTCGTCTGATAGACACGAGCAATGCATTCCACAAACGTACAGCTTGAACTGTAAAGGATTTATTAAAGAAGTTTGTGTAATTCATCGGTGTGTTCAGTTTCAGGTTTTCCGATGACCTTATGAACCTTTTATGTTTTTCGTGGATGAACTGAAATTGTATATATAATGAATATATTTCGTGCTTAGCCCTTTAGTTTTAAGTATTTATCTGATTTTCACATTGTATTCATTAAATCCTAAATTCTTACAAAGCAGAGTCTGTGATTTATTTTAACACCAAACATTATACATTGTTATTCCCACAACAGCAGCATAATTCCCACATGAACCGCCCGAAACATTTGTTTTTCTAAAGGCAGACTCGTTAATTTCCTAATTACAGTTTCGGAATAAAAGCTTGTTTTGTTACCGTCCCAAGGACCGTTTCCCTTCCGCGGGATCCTCTAGAATCCCGTCCGGAAGGTTAATGGAAGAAAAAATAATAATATTAGCCCTGTTAAGAAACTGTCCCACTGCTGGGCACGGACCTCCTCTCCAACTGAGAGGGTTTAGGCCATAGTCCACCACGCTGGCCCAGTGCGGGTTGGCGAACTTCACACACCTTCGAGAAACTCTTAGGCATGCAGGTTTCCTCACGATGTTTTCCTTCACCGTTAAAGCAAGTGATAATTAATTTTAAATACGCACATGCTTTTCGAAAAGACAGAGGTGCGTGCCTGGGTTTGAACCCGAGACCTCTGACTTTGCAGTCCAACGGTCTAACCACTAGGCTATCACAGCTATAAGCAGCGAAGAAAAAATACACTGTACAAATTTGCATAACATTTTTCTCTGTCTCCTACCGAAATTAAGTCGTCTGCCCCTGCATTCACAGCTTTGTTTAAATTACTGAAGTGAATTTCGTGATTCGCTTGTAATATTCAATTTTATGTTTGCTCCTCGCCGTTTTACTTCCTTCTCTCTGTTTTCGTTTCGTTTATATTAATATTTTTCTTTTTTTATGATTAAGCTTGCGGCGGAATTATTTGCACAACTCTGTTTATGCTTACATTCAACAAAATAAACGCCCCTTTTTGTTGGTGATGTTGATTTAAATTTTTCATGTTATGTTTGTCCATTAACGTTTTTATGTTAATTAAAATGAAACGTTTTGTATATAGAAACAGCACTCTAAATGCTTCAAACCTTATTTAGATTGGCAACTAATAAAAGTGTATAGTTTTCGGCTACAATCATATTTAGAAATAATTTCGCCCATTTCGCAGAAATTGTATGGGAAAGCCATCAGCTGATACGCTTAATCCTGACTAATATTAATAGCAAAACGTTGTCTATTTGTTTGTCTCTCTTTCACGCACTAACTGATATTGGAACGGATGAAAATGTTGGACAATCCTAAAACTTAATATATTATCAATACGGAACATAATTCTTCTATTGAGTTCTTAGATTTACGCGAATATTACACATGAAATAAAACTATTTTACAGATTTTATCGCGGTTTAAATTCTATTTTTAATTTTAGGTGACCATGGGTGCTGCTAAGCACTCGCAATGTTGGGAATTAAAAATCCAAAACTAAAAATCAAAAATAAACCGTGATAAAATTCTTCTATTATCCTAAAATGGTAAGCAAAATTTTTATTACACTTATATTTCATATTATGTAAGCCTGTCGCAAATACTTGAGTCCTTTAATATCTATCTATATCATCACACCAGATCCTTTACGGTTTGAGAGAGTAACAGTTCCAATAACTTTCCTTACAGACTTCTCTCGCTTTCTCTATTATCATCATTTCATCCCATACACGCTCGTCGGTAACGGAAAGTCTTTACTTGCCTATTATATTGACACACTGTTTATTTGGTCACCTCATCTCTTTTATATTCATATTTTACGTATTCACGACATATTCTTTCACAGGATATAACAGATTTTACAAAATATGATTGATTTAGGTGTAGCACTGCAAAGAACATAAAATTATTCGAACATTAAAATCGATATGCAAAAACCTGAAACTGATATTAAATAACTAAGCGGGTGTCAGATGAAGTTATCGATATAGTCTGGTAAGTTGAAACTGGCGTAGGTCCTATGGGAAATCTGCAATCTTGGCCTTCCGCTAACAAAGTTTTCAACTAAAATTCCATTGTTCTCTGTCGAGGGGGAGTATACTTGATTAGTACTGTGAAGACTTGAAAGTTAGGACCGATCGTAAGTTGTACATGTCTGCCATCGTTAATAAACTTGCAATGTTAATAAGCAGGTGTCACTGTAACAGTGACTTGATATAACATATCAAATAGGTTTTCAAGATTAAGTTGGTTGAATGGTTTATATGTAATTTCAAAGCCAAGGGTTTGGACTTTGACTTAAACCTCCGAGACTGAGATCCAAGAATTAAACTCATATCGTTTTTTTTTGGAATCTATAAGGCATTTTTACTTGCTAAGTGTAAAGTAAAACATTGCAATGAAACCTCGTCCTTCATGCCTATAAGAAACTATCCAGTTTTTCAAAGATATGTTTCAAACATAATATAAAATGCACGAGAAACGATCATTGATACCAGCAATAGCTTGGTGAAACATAGGTTTCCTATTAACACCCCTGCCTCTCAGGAAAGTAGGTAGGTGTAGGAGGCTGATACTCAGATTCCGAGGTGCCAGCCGAATGTTAAGTTGGGCATAAGAATCAATTAATTAGTGGAAATAAGTTTGTGGTCACCTAATTTAGGAACTTATTGGACTCCCATGAAGATTCTTATTTGGCTTAACGGCTACAAGAAGACGCAACCGGAATTGATGGCTTAGCGTTCCTTCCGAAGCACGAAACTACCGCTGTTGCTTCAAATGGTCACACATTTTAGATTAACCAAACCAAAAGCTGGTTAACCTTTATGATAGCTACAAACATCGCAATATCAAATTACTACGAGTACCTTGTAATTACAAGCGGTGGCACATAGCTGGGAGCTTATTAAACACTCGTAATTTGTCTGAAAAGTTTGTGACGTACGACTTTAATTGAATGCTTTCTGCAGTGAAACTTGTTTAAAAGCAATGAAACAACCGTTTCGTTTGCGAGTTAAAACAAATATGGGGAAAGTTGGGTGAAGCAGTAAAAGATGAAGTTTTTGAGGCGCTGTGAAACAACTGTGTGAGTAGCGATAATCAAGGTGAGGCAGCGCTTAACTTGGCCATCCTTATAATGGGTGACCGTTTGTGGCAATTAATTTTCGAGCGGTTGGTCCTGATTACTCGTTATGTGGTAGACATTAATTATTTAATTTATTAGGTTTACCATCAGTTATTACATTCATACAAGGTATAAATACAAATATTGTTCTTCTTAGGTCTAATGCATAACTAATTATACGTAAACACAGCTTGCAATGTTAGCGTCGAATTGAAAATAATACAGTGCATATATATTTATATCTAGTGCAAATACCAAAAACAAAGAGAGAAAAAAGACATCGTTATTGTTCCTTGCCAGTTTAACTAACTATCGTTTCGATAGTTCTAAGTTCGATAGATTGAATTATGCCAAATTGGTGGCCTTATGGGTGGCTTAATAACTTCTAACGGCCGATGATCACAATCCTACCTCCACCAATCCACACTGAGTCTCTCTCTCTCTCTCTCTTTCTTTCTATTCTCTCATACCTCGATTTGTGATAAAAAGTCTTTTGTCCGGCTGTAGGAAATTACAGGCCGATTATTTGAGATACACAGTAATTAAGGGCCTATACTCCCATGACATTTTAGTATACGACGACTCCCGCCTTTGTGACTGCATCGCGGATTAATAACTTTGGTCTAAACATATCGCGTCTTATTTAGGAGGAAAAAGATTAGTATGCTAATTGCTTTTAGGACTCTACACTCTCTATCAACCCCGCAAAGAAACCGACGTAATGACCTTATTCGAATAATTCTGCAGCTGCGCCTACGCATGGCCTATATACTTTTACGGGTAAATACTATTTAGTAACTACAAAAAAATGCAATTAAAAGACTGCAATTGCCCCATTTTGTAATCTTAATTGCATTGTATTAAAGTTCAAACTACTGAATGAAGAAATATTATTACCACCAAATAAGTGTAATTTTTATTTCGACCTTAATCAGCTAATAGTGAAAGAGCATACTAATATATAATATTTTTAATGAAAATCGTAGAGCGCATGCAATAATAGTACTTTAATAGTGTTAATAAACGTATCACCTAGGTAAGTATAGGGAAGTATAATAGTTCTTTCATCTTAGTATATGTTTGTATAGGTACCAGTCTCTCACAAAGGTGGAATCTAGTTAAGGCAGTATTGTAAACCTTAAAGCAACCATTTTTGTAGAGAAAATAAATTATAGAAGAAAGCGTGTGGGTATGAAAGATACGAGTAGTATCGGCGTAAAGATGAGAAAGGGTAAGCTCAGTTGGTTCAGACACATAGAAAGAATGTCGGAAGAAAGAATGACAAAACAGATATACATTGCGAAATTGGAGGGATGTAGGTACCGGGGAAGACCTAGACTATCTTACCACGATCAAATAGATCGAGTTTTATCTGAAGGGCAAGTCAAGAGTCTTTGTAACGACGACGACGAGAGTGGAGGAAGCCAGAGAAGTATGTAAGGAAAGAGCCTGTTGGATCTCTGTACACTCAGCCTACCCATCTGGCGTGACGATATAGACAAATAGAAAATAAATGATGTTATGATTATTAAAATGTTTCTTTATTGTTATCAATTTTTGAACTATGTTTAAAGTTTCAAGTCCCTATTTCATCTAGAAGATATTTGAAAATTTATTACAAACTTAGTACCGAATAAACAACCAAACAAACAGACTAAAGAGTCAATAAAAATGTAGAAAAAGAGCCCTAAATTAATAGACGCTTTGGAACAAAGCAACCTTGGATAAGAATCGCAATAAACGCAGAGTGGTATTATTTTTAGAAGGGCCGTGCAGATAAGGGCATACTTGGTTACAGATATAAAGATATCTAAACCTAGTATAAATGGTAATAATAAGCATCAGCCAGATTTAGAATTGATTTGCAAAAAAGATTACAGATTAAAGGTCACAAGATTAACCTGAGTAATAATTTCATAAATAGTATACGACATTTCGTGGCCGACCAAACTAGCGACACCATCCGATGGCACTTTCGACATTTGTATTGACATTTTTGGCATTGGTAGTGAACTATAGTCCGACGAGGATCTTTTGACCTGTGGATGTCAATAGTATATATAGGTATGAAATTAGGGTTAACAATTAATAAAAAAATTCTACTTCCAAGGAGATTTTTCAACTGGTATTTAATATTAGTCCTGTTAAGAAACTGTCTCAACGTAGGGCACGAGCACCCTCTCAAACTGAGAGGTTTTAGGCCATAGTCCACAACGCTGGACCAGTGCGGGTTGGCGCACTTCACAAACCTTCGAGAAACTCACCGATATTTTCCTTCACCGTTAAAGCAAGTGATAGTTAATTTTACTAATTAAAAAAGAACTCTGGTAAATTTCATAGCAAACGGAAACTGCGTTTCGTTAATAACAGCGTTAGTTCCAATTATTAAGCTGTCAAAAGTGCTATCTTACTCGGCCCCTATTGCATTTATATCGGTGAAATATTAGTATTCACAAAAGTATGATAGTATATAACGGGTAAATGTTGGCCACTACTACGTTTTAGGTGATTCAAACGTGAAGTCTAATTTTGAGTTACTTTTTCGAGCATATCGGCTGGTATCTCACCGATAACACGTGTGATGTTGTCAAATTTGGCGTAACTCTACAAAAAATAGTCCAACGCTGTCAAATCGCACGATCTAGGCGGCCAATTCACTGGTCCAAAACGAGAGATAATTTTTTTACCAAATTCTTTGCGTAATAGTTTCGTGTGCTGTGTGGCATGTGGCACCGTCTTGTTGAAACCACATGTCATCCAGATTTAGCTTGTGTATTTTGGGCAATAAAAAGTTGGATATCATTGTAACGTTGTTCGCATCTTCATCTTTAAAGAAGTACGGGCCAATGATTCCTCCGGACCACAAACCACACCAAATAGTACATTCTTTTGGGGTGCATTGGCAGCTCTTGTATTTCCTGTGGTTGCTTATCGAACCAAATGCGGCAATTTTGCTTATTAACGTATCCGTTTAACCAAAAATGTGCTTCATCGCTAAAGACAATTTTTCGATAAAAAAAGCGAATCTTGCTCCAGCTTTTCTAAAGCCCATTCACCGAAAACACGACGCTGTGGCAGATCGCTCGGCTTCAGTTCTTGAACGAGCTGTATCTTATACGTCTTAAAACCGAGATCCTTGTGTAAAATCTTCCACGTAGTGGAATATCACAATCCCAGTTGTTGTGAACGACGACGAATTGGCAAATCACGATCTGGCGGCTACAGCACCAATATTTTCTTCTGTATGCACTCTACGCACTAGGTTTAATTTGGTCACAAAATTTGGTCACTATTGCCTTTTGCTCACTATTGAATAACCTGCTCAGTAGGGCGGGATTATGACGACCATAAAACGGTCTAAATCCGCGAAACTCATTTTTAATAGAGCACTGATTTGGATAATAAAGTTTAATGATTTGTAAGCATTGTTCATTTATAAGTCTTTCCATAATGAAATAGCAATAAAATCTACACAACTTTAATTTTGGCATGGCACGAATCACCCGTGATCTGTCAAAAACAGTGCGCTGAAAAACCAAACTGCAAAAAAATCATTCTTTATAAGCATAAATCTTCTTTAAAAGGGAAAGTCGGGGTTATTATGTGTCTAATCACGAAGCATATATAAAAAATTGTTGGCCTAAGCAACTGTGCACTGTGTTTTCCAACAAGGCCTTGCCGTCAACGCGGTGGGCACGGTTCACGTCAGTCTGTAATTGTCAGCTAAACGGCAGATACAGAAGTGGGCAGAGTGTATCGTCCTCCTTGGCCCGCGCCACCCCGCGCAGTGACACGCTTAACTGTACAGTGAAATCTAATATTGCCATCTCCTCTTTATATTTGCTTCGTGTCATCATATCAAACTTAAACACACGTTTTATAATAATAAGTTAGTATATTATTGTACTGGTTTTTAATATTATTCCAATATATTTATAAAGTAAGACATTAAATAATAATACATAATCAGACATCTATTTCTCTAATGCCATAGTTACACATTTGACTCATTCCGCTACCAAGTTTCTCCTTTTTTTACAAAAAATGTAGCCCCGATCTAGAAAAAAATTACTCATGCGTAGTGAATGCGTTGCCATGCAATTCACATACACAAAGATTTATCAGATGCGATAATGGAATCCTACTCCATCTAGTGGCCACCACCACTAGACTAAGTCATCCGTCATTAATAATATTTCGATAGTCGTTATTAATACTTAGATAATGGAGACAAGGTGTGCATTGAAAATAGCTTACACTTATATATAAATCAGTCTTTACTATGCCACTGCTGGGCAAAAGCCTTCTCACAAATCGAGGTAAGAGAGAATAAGCCTTACTCTACCTATAAAACTATTATATTAAGACACATAAAAAGATGATCAACCTAAACAAACTGCTTCGTTGGTTCCCCTCATATCAGCCGCTACCGCCGTCCGCGGCATGTTCTCACCGACCTTTCCGAGGCCTTACATCCCTTTTTTCGGATACAGACACGGACCTCGCCCGCAAGTCGAAGAATCCCTTGCCCGTCGGCCGGTGCAGCGCACCACAGCGAGCCACCTAGTATATGCCTTCCCCTATAGTGACTGCCCAAGCCGTTCCTCCTTGAGGTGCCCTTGAGCTAGTTGCTCCTTGCCCTTCTCGATCGTAGTGTTTGTACGCTCGCCCTCTTGTCCAGTGAATCTGTAAAGTCCCGGCAGCCAACAACGTAGATCATTCACATACACACAGCCTAAAGCGTAGATCATTCATATACACACACACACACACATACACACAAATGCTTTGTTGGCCTAATAGCGAATGGTGCAGCAAGCGATGACGAGGTTTAGAAAGGTTGAATCCACTCAATGTCTTATAGTCTATATTAAAAAATAATCACAGTAGCAGTCTGAGCTATGAAAGTTTGCCCGGCATTGTAACTATAGGCTCGGCCCCTATTACACTGGGACCTTAGAGTATAGAATAAACATTCTAAGACTGGCACCATAAATCATCGGTGATACTTCTGTCACTTGAGTAGGCGTGACTTTTTGTTATTATTATTACAAGCTTTTATTTAACTTGAAATGTTTGTTAGTACGTAGTTAGGGCAAATCTTGCAAGCTTTATAAGAACCACATCCCCTTATCCTATGACAATGCATTTTTATGGTAAGCATAATCGGATTCCATAACCAGGATTGGCTCCAGACGAAGGAATTCCTCAACAGCACAAACACGAAATTTTGTAAACGCATTTACTTTTGATTTTAATTGCATCATTATCTGGCTGCATTAAAGCTTGTTTAAAAATATTTTTTTGTACAATAAGTAATTCATTTTATCGCACGCCTGTCATGCTAGCTTTTGTCGATTGCTTTTCTATGATATTGATAAACAAGTCCTGGCATTAAGTTTTCTGGTCCACTATCAACACTTCTTTATCATTAATTTATTTATCATTAATACAATAACAAAAGGAAGGGTGAAGAAATGTTGGCTATACATAAAATTAACCCCATCTTTTATTTCACGACCCCGTAATGATTTTATCACATCCCTTATGGGCCGTAACGCTATGTTCTAATTATGTTACAACATACTTCGTATTAATGCGACGGCATTAATTTTATATGGCCTTTGTTTACCCCGTTCTTGCCCTTTCTAGGGGATATGTAGCGGGATAGATGAAATAACTTGATAGTCAAAGAGTTGGTGACCAACGCAATAAGACTCATCAGAAACTTGAGTTATTTTACTATGCAGTCTAAAAAGTCAAAATTTTATACACAAGCATTTTCTTGTTTAAAGCCACGCAAAATTAACTTTTACGAGCATTTGACTGGATACTTCGTAGTTTTTCATCAGTAACGTTAAAATCATATCAGACAAATAATATTAGCCCTGTTAAGAAACTGTCCCACTGTTAGGCACAGGCCTTCTCTCAAACTGAGAGGGCTTAGGCCATAGTTCCCCACGCTGGCCCACTGCCCCGTGCGGGTTGGCGAACTTCACACACCTTTGAGAAACTCTTAGGCACGCAAGTTTCTTCACGATGTTTTCCTTCACTGTTAAAACAAGTAATATTTAATTTTTAATACGCATGCTTTTGAAAAGACAGAGGTGCCTGGGTTTGAACCCGAGACCTCTGACTTTGCAGTCCAACGGTCTAACCACTATGCTATCACTGCAATTTTTGATATTTAAGACAAATAATAGAGTTTTTATCAAGCCATTTTATCAATCAGGATATTCAAAGCGTAATCCCACTAATATTATAAATGTGAACGTTTCTATGCTTAAATGTTTGGATGTTACTTAGAAACGGCTAAACGGATTTGGATGGAATTCGGAACACAGATAGTTTCTTACCTGGATTAACACATAAGATGTAACATTTTTATATTAAAATGTTAGGTTCCTATTTAAAGCCCACAAGGACGAGTTCGTGGGCAGAAACTAGTAAATATTAACTTAATACGGACTAAGAAACGATTGAAAGCATGTTAAAAAAAATATTGGAATCGAATCTGCTTCAGCAACTCAGTTGATTTGAAAAATTGTAATGCTTTTTTGGTTTGGCGGAGGTGAACTGTGTACACCCTCTTTTCGCCGACTATGTTAAGTTCCAATATAACTGGGGGGTTAGCCTATTGTCACTATACCGGGTTGCCAATATTCTAGACTGCGGACTAATACTGGCAATTTTTCAATAGAAAAGAACATTTTATCCCAGCTAGGATTTGAACGCATTTTAACCCTCGTAATGACGCATTTTACGCTAACGAGCCAAATTTTTTTTCACAATAAATGGAATGTTTAATTTTTACTTTTAATAAAATAGCATGCCTGATTTACCTTATGGCTCTTAAGCTACACTGTGATACGGATCGCGCGAAATCAAACGCTCCCTTGGCGGTTTAAAAGCGGCACAACGATTTCGGTGAGCGAAAATATGGGAAACGATACGTATTCGTACGTTTACAGTGCGTTTGGGAATTTTGCTTGTTACCAAAGAACCTTATTCGCTATGAACAAACGCGGCGCGTTACAATAACTTCGTAAATAATCGCGTTATTGTATTATTTACGCCATTGAAGCTCGAAGCAAAAAAATAAATAAAGTGGAGTTGGGCTAAGCAACGATGCATTGTGTCTTCCAACTAGGCCTTGACGTCATAGCGATGGGCGTAGTTTATATCAGCCTATAATTTTCATCTAGCCTATATTTATGAGATTTGTGAGAGAGATTAGGTCATACTCCACTACGCGGACCCAATGCAGATCGGTGGAGGCAGGTTTGTTGCCACCTGCTGTTTAAACTTATCAAACCGCCCATAAGGCTTTCAACTTGGCTTATCGATTACCACATTTAGAGGTAACCGAGACTGACGACTTAATATGTCTTCCGAAGCACGGAGACACTTAAATATGAAAATATCACAAATGGTGGCCCATCTCAGGCCAACAGAGCCGAACGCTGCTAAACCTTGGTGATCGCTAAGAATACCGTCGCACAGTGCTACGAACGCCTTCCAAATCTAAATACAGAAGAGGTCGGGGTGTAACGTCTTCAGCATCCCGCGTTACCCCGAGCTGTATCACGCTTGTTGTGTAGGGAAATCTAATAATGCATCTCCTCTTCATATTTACTTTGTGCACTGGAGCACCAATTAACGAAGTGAAGTTTTCGTAACGCGTTGCGTTAAACATTTATTGGGTAATAGCGAATAAGGGCACAGATTGTGATTATATCTGCGAGACGTAAGAGCAATTACGTGAGCTTGTTTCGTTTCTCTTCTGTATTTGTGGCCGTAAATTGAATTGATCTTATAGGCTGAAAGTATTGTGGTGACATATTATTTCCACACTCACGTTTAAGCAAGAATTTGCGGTTAAGGGATGACCCTTAACCGCAAATTCTTCCATGAGGAAACTATTTGGTTTTCACGAATCATTTATTTATCCATTTCGTTACGATATTCTTTGAGTGTCTGCAAGGAGTACAGAGTAACAACATGTACAGATCTCTCTCGTTTATCCACTTTTCTCCACGTTCGTATCATACACAAACCATAACAACTTATTATCAAATTTGTGTTCTAGTTTTGTAAGGATAGATAAGGCATTTGAGAGCAAAAGACTGACATTAGCGTAATGTTGTCGAGAAAGCTTGCTATCACGCTTATTATTATTTAGTAAATAGGTAGTGTACAAAGGATGGCATATCAATTTAATAGTTCGCTTAACTTTAGCTAGCTTAACTTTAATCTGTTTGTGCAGAGATTTCTGTACTGGATTATTATACTCTGTAATTCATAAGAATGCAGAATCACAAAAATTGGCATCTATCCTCGCGAAAATCGACATCCTATCCAAAACCAGAAAATAATCAGTTTCAAATGTCATTTTTCGTATGCAAGAAATAATAGATTTTAATTACCTACCTATGATTTATGCTAATCGCAGTTACTGAGCAACTCTTCCTTTAATAATATATAACTAAACAAATTACAGAATGTAACAAAAAGGAAAACGTAACGAAAGGACGTTTGAAAGAAAAGGTATTGTTATCTGGTAACGTAACATTTTTGCATAGGTTGGGTTAATTACGACTATACAGGTTGTTGTTTTATGTTCTTGCGGAATTAATAAAATACATTATCAACGGAATACTTAATTATTCTACACTAGCTGTAGCCGCCACTTTGTTCGAGTTATTTTCCAGTGTGTACACCCATACGATGTTTTTAGACAAAAGTTAGCCTAAGTCCTTTCCGATGATAATATCAATTTCTCAATTTCTTTGCCGACTTTCATCAAAATCTGTTCAGCGGTTTGGGCGTGAAAAGGTAATAGACAGACAGAGTTACTTTCGAATTTATAATTTTAGCAGGGATTATATAAAGCACGCTACGTTTGTTTTTAACTCATTACTTTTACTATTTCTCAAGCTGCCTTACCTTAGCTGGAGTAAAGAATACATTTCCCTATGATAGGTAGTTAGTATTGTAAGTTTGACTTGTTCCGAACACGCGGCTGGGCCACTATACACGTTGGGTAACGTAGGGTAACATCACCAGAAATATTATTTTTTTATTTTAAGTCTTCAAAGACTGAATGCGATGACTGAAGGGGTAAAAATGGGTGATCTAGTGATAAACCACCTATTGTATGCAGATGACGCGGTTTTGATAGCGCCAACAGCCACTGATCTGCAAACACTAGTCACAGTTATGAGAGACGACTGCATGAACAATGGCTTACATTTGAATGTGAAGAAAACCAAAATTATGGTTTTTGAACGGGAAGAAATCAGAACGAATGTAAGGATTGTGGTTGGTAACGATGTGCTGCAAGTGAATGAGTTTGTATATCTTGGATGCGCCTTCAGTAAGGATGGGAAATACACCGCTGATATAGAGAGAAGAGTGAATGCAGGTAATAGAGTGAATGGTGCGATGGGAAGGCTACTTGGGAGCCGGCACTTAAGCCAAAAGGTGCAGCTGGCCATGCATAACGGAGGGCTTGTCCCAACGATCATATATGGCAGTGAGAGTTGTGTATGTAAGAAGGAGAACGAAAGCAGGATAAATGCGGTCGAAATGCGATCTCTGCGGAAGATGTGCGGAGTCACGCTGACCGACCGTATTCGCAACAGCGTAGTAAGAAAGCGAGTAGGTATGAAAGATAGTATCGGTGTAAAGATGAGAAAGGGTATGCTCCGTTGGTTCAGGCATATAGAAAGAATGCCAGAAGAAAGAATGACAAAACAGATATACAATGCGAAAGTGGACTATCTTACCATGACCAAATAGACCGTCTCTTAGCTGAAGGGCAAGTCAAGAGTCTCCGTAACCGGCGAGTGTGTATGAGACGAACTATGAGAGTGGAGGAAGCCAGAGAGGTATGTAAGGAAAGAACCTATTGGAACTCTGTACTCTCTGCCTACCCCGCGAGGGAGCTGGCGTGATGATATAGATAGATAGATAGATATTTTATATAATATTTTTTATCGATAAACCTAGACTATCTTACCATGACCAAATAGACCGGGTCTTATCTGAAGGACAAGTCAGGAGTCTCCGTAACCGGCGAGTATGTATGAGACGAACTATGAGAGTAGAGGAAGCCAGAGAGGTATGTAAGGAAAGAGCCTGTTGGAACTCTGTACCCTCTGCCCGTAACCCCTTTAGGGATCTGGCGTGATGATATAGATAGATTTTTTTTTATTTTTGTTCAGTATTAGCAGTATGTACAGCTACTTCTGTTAATTCCACGAGGACACAAAACAACAGTTTGTATATTAATACTGAACACAATAAAAAAAAAACAAGAGAGAAGACAATTTAACAATACAATTATTGGTCACCTATGGATTTATAGTCTAACGTTTAATATTAAAGGTGAAATTTATGAGTCACATCTAAATGTAAAATTAGTGATTCATTAAAGACACATTTAGCCCATTAACAATATGTTATCGTCAGTTTTTTTTTGAGAAAAAATGTAAAAGCGAATGTAAAAACGTGATGCAGGAATTAATTATTCTTAAACAGGTATTTTGTTATAATGTAAAGGCGCCTTCCAGCGAATATACTTATCACGAGCGGTGATTAGTATATTCGCATTTTAGAACTTTGTAATAATAACATCTGTATTAAATAATGTACAAGTCATCAAACATGAAGTTACCAAGACAAAGTACTAAAGTGCTTTCGTATATAGCTCGAAATTATAAGAACAAATTGATTGAAAGTTAGCTGTCCCTTCAGACACTTTCGTGTGTGACGGTCTGTGAAAGCGCGCAAATAGCTACATACCAGTGGCTTGCATTGCCTATAGCCAATTACGCAATGCTTACCTCAGTATGTATAATATACTAAATGTGCAATGTACGTTGGGCACGGGCCTCCTCTCATACTGAGAGGGTTTAGGCCATAGTCTACCACGCTGGCCAGTGCGGGTTGGCGAACTTCACACACCTTCGAGAAACTCACGGCCAGTTTCAGTATTTAACTCAAGGATAGATTTTCCTACTACGAATAGAATCTTGACATATTTTGTATGGAAAATCTGATAAAATTTCTACTAACAGTAAGCTAATCTGTCCTTGAGTTGAATATTGAAAGCGGCTATTAGGCATGCAGGCTACCTCACGATGTTTTGTTTCACCGTTAAAGCAAGTTATAATTAATTTTGGCCCGAGATCTCTGAATTTTGAGTCCAACGGTCTAATCAGCTATCACTGCTCTTAGGTACATATATGTTATTAATTACTATAGTTTGACGACGATTTAGCGCAGTTGTTAAGAGCTTGAGCTGCTCCACCCACTGTGTCTAATAGTCGCAGGTTCGATTCCCGCACGGGACAAATCTTTGTGTGATCCACAATTATTTGTTCCGGTCTGGATATTTGTGTTTGTGAATTTTCATGTTTGTTAACGCACCCACGACACAGGAATAAATGCTAGTGTGGGGCTATGTTTAAAAAATAAAAAAAAAGTAAGTCTGGTGATTTATGTAATTTTATTTATTTAGAAATAATTTATGTTAAGTGATGTAAATGCATTCTTATTAGTTATGATGTAGACACTACTTAATTGCCTATATGCAATGTTCAATAGATATTATTTTCCCTACAACCAAGTGTAAACAACTGAGTTTTCTACCATCGTTACTGCTAATAGAAAAACGTACAAGAGTGATATTTTCAACCAAGTCACAAGGCCAAAATGCTTACAAATTGGCTAGGCCCGTCCACTCTTAACGCATCATAAGAGAAAACATCATTTCATATTTTGTAATACAACCATATATGTACTTGAATGATTAATGCTGTTGAGAGCTGCGAGGGTGAGCTTGCAACAACTACGGTCCAACCGGAAGGGCAAGGGGGCAACTAGCTCAAGGGCGCCTCAAGGGAGGAACGGTCTCGGTTTGGGCTGTCATCATGTATGATTAACTAACTTTTGTCTGTACCGAATAAACCTGAAAATAGAAGTATGACATCTGTCATTTTTATGGTATTATTTTTTCAACTGCTGCCTCCTAGTGGCGAATAATGCGCTTTGCGATCACGAGGTCCTGGGTTCAAATCCTAATTCGGATAAATGTAATTTTTCTATCAAAAAAATCCCAGTATTATTCCGGAGTTGTGACCGGTATACGGCAATAGGCTCGCCCCCTAGTTTTCCACTTGGGTAATATAGTTGTGACGTTGTAAATCATTACAACTAAATAAAATGTTTGTTCAAGGGCATATATTTGTATGAAAAACGTAGCCCCACAATAGGAAATATTCCCATGTCGTGGGTGCGTTGCTTGTTCTACTTCTTATTCACTTCATTCTTGACAGAGTGGTCGTGGTCACGATGAGGTTTAGTCACTGGAGGCTGATGTAGCTCGCCTTACGATATCTCTCCAGTTAGTTCGATCATTTAAGATTCTGGTGCTCTCGATCAAAGCATCTCCCACTACGAACTTCATTTGGTCTGTCCACCGCATTGGTGACCTCTCACGTGGTCTAGTTCCTTCCACTTTCCCCTGCGTTTACACAAATGATATTCACATACATAAACACATACTTAAGTCTAGGTAAGAACGAACCAAATATTTGTAGGTCACACTAAGATTTGTCCCGTGCGGAGATCAAACTATCGACTACTTAACCCAGTGGGCGAAGCGGCATAAGCTCTTAAATAGACCACGCCGTTATATAGAGCGGAGGTAGGAGAAAGAAATCTAAAACCTTATCGTCAAAGCGACCTGTAGGTATGGTAGCCAAGTGAACTTTTTAGAAAAACGTAGAAAGAAAGAAACACGTTTAATGTGGTACATACAAGCAAAACAAAAAATGACAATGGCAATTAACTTAATATAATGAGTTACATAATTATAAATAAATCATACTGCCATCAAGCACGTATATTTAGGTATGGGTACCACATATGGCCCCGCCTCAGCGGTATGCTGGTTGAAGCAACCAGCGCTGGTATTCTGGTTAGGCCCTTGGAGTGACCACGGGCTGTCACGCTAAATACACTCCTAGAATTATTATAATATACAAAAATCAAAATAAATTAAAAAACAAAAACAAGTAAAACAGACAAAAATATGACACAATACTGAAATTGACAGAAAGCCAAAAAAAAATATATATATATATATAATAAAAAAGCGAAATTAATTACAACACACTGATTGAATTGAAGATGCTCTGCTTACACTGGCAATCACAAACAAAGTAATAATAATAAACATAGAAAAGTAACATATTAAAAGACAATAAGAACTTTTTACAGTCGTTAATGCTATTAGAAAACGAAGAAATGTATGACCATTTAACAAGTAATGTCACATGTGTAATAATGATAATACTATCTACGCTGTTGGCCGCGGGGCCTTTACAGCTTCACCGGACACGAGAAGGCACATGTTAAGAACAATGCGCTATATATTGCGTGCCTTGTCGCACATATGTACATGCTTGTCAGTTGGCTAGGCCCTCTGATTTGGAAATACAATCTGAATCACATACCATTGACCTTAAAATATCCCTTTGTATAGAAATGATTATCAAGAGTTGGCGGGGTGCGAAAAGAGTGCTGTTTTCAATTGATTTGTATATAAGCAATGGGCGGTAAGATATTATTTTTTGTTCAACCACTGACATAATACGCCGTAGAATACTCGTGGAAACTCGACGATCCAAAGTCTAGAGTTAGTAGTCTGAGTATCTATATCATCACTCCAGATCCCTTGCTGGGTAGACAGAGAGTACAGAGTTCCAACAGGTTCTTTCCTTACATACGAGTACCTCTCTGGCTTTCTCCACTCTCATAGTTCGTCTCATAGACGCTCGCCAGTTACGGAGACTCTTGACTTGTCCTTCAGATAAGACATGGTCTATTTGGTCATGGTAAGATAGTCTAGGTCTTCCCCGGTAGCTACTTTTATTGCTGATATACGTGTTTGTGTACAGACACTGATGATGATCTGAATCCAATATTTTTTTAAGTATCTAAAAACAATTTTTATTTGAAAAAATGCTTTTAATTTTCCAGTACCCTATAAAAACGAAATTTATTCTTGCAATAAGGAGATTTCAAATGGATTTCTAAACGCGTTTCTCAATACACACGCAAACATGTACAAGTTTCATTGTTAATTGGGGTATAAAAGTGCTTAAAAAGGAGTTAAAAACATTAAATGTGGAAATTTGTTTTTCGTCTCGAATTCGTGAATAAATTATCTAATCGGTGTGTCTCAGGGCTTGCGTTATTTACGATACATCATGTATAAGTAACCTAACATTCTCAGTTTAAATAGCTTGCACACTTTTGTTTTGCCATCCATTCCTGCAGTTTGCAATCCATTGCTTTTGTTAATTTAAATATATTTCAATATCTTGCTAATGATTTGGTTTTGACAATGATCACCAACATTTGTAAAAAAAAAGTATTACTGGTTTGAAAATATGAGATTGTTATACGAGTTATGTTGCTGGCTGTACAATTATATATTAGATTTTTAGTACTTTTATTACAGTAACGCAGAGGATTAAGCACAAACCATTTAAAAGTATAGTAACGCTGGCGAGAAATAGAGCTATCTCGTTCATCTTCATTTAGTAAATTTTTAGTGTGAAAGGGATGGGATATCGACTCGAAAGCGTCACGTTAACGTCAATCTGTTCGTGTTAAGCCGTGATAAACATGACGCTACTGTGACGAATTCCTAAAAAGCTTTCATATTATATCTCGTGAGTGCACAATCTATGTAAAAATAAATTCTCTACTTCATTTAATTTGTTTACCTACTGCGTATTGCCTCGTTGGTCTAGTGTATTATAGTGCGGATGGCGGTCACGAGGTCTTAGGTTCGAGTCCTAGGTCGGACTAAGTATGATTTAAAGATCTTAAAATTCTAAGTCTCGGTCTGGAGTCTGGAATCGTTTTCAATATGATGGCATTAGTTTATACCCTATTAAATTGGTCCCCCCTCTGCCACTATCAGTCCGGATATATACGCGTGTAGTTGTTTTAATTTTTCTAAAATAACGCACACTGGTGAATATGACTATAATCGTGTTCACAAATCCACGGAAAACTTGACAGGTCCAAATGACATAACGACAAAAATGTTGCCCGCTTAAGACGACTAGTGAAGAGTTAACAACTAAATTAATCGACATAAATTATCGACATATGTAAAAATATTTATCGTTTTTATTAAATAATGGTTGAATTTTACTGTTTGCATTTAAACAATAAAAAGTGTAGTAGTAGTTTTTAAGTGATAAAAACTGTGAATAAAATATTATCGATATATTTTTTACACCTATCTGAACATCAAAACCAAATAATTTTAAGTTGTATAAGATTAATTTTCATTTTGTTTCTATTATCGATAAAAAAGTAAATTGTCGTACATGACTATTTAAAAAGTGCCAAATCCTGCCAACACTGTAAACTTCAACTTGTCCGTGGATTTGTGAACACGACTATAGACAGCTGAATAATTAAGTCAAGTGGGATTTAGGCGTAATAATAATACGAGATTGCGATCAAGGAAGGTATAAAATATCTTCTTCCTTGATTCCAATCTCGATTATTAATCGAACAAGTCCCGTTAAAGTGCGCAAAATATCATTAACATTTTGCCTAAAATGTCATTGACGAAATCTCAATGTATTTTTTTGGACTACGGCTTGGTCTAGTGCGTAAGAGCTCAAGCCGCTCTGCCCACTGGATCAAGTAGTTGCTGGTTCGATCTCCGCATTAGATAAATCTTTGAGTGACCCACAAATATTTCTTTCGATCTATTTCGATGTTTGTGTATGTAAATTTCATGTTTGTAAATACACGAAGAATTCCTAGTGTGGGGCTACTTTTTTAATTTGTATGAGTATATAAGGTGCATCGTAAATAGCGCAAGACCTCAGACATCCCGTTTAAATAATTGCTTCACAAATCCAAGCCAGAGAGGTATGTAAGGAAGGATCCTTTTGGAGCTCTGCACTCTCTGCCTACCCCGCAAGGGATCTAGAGTGATGTATAGATAGATAGAAATCTAATACGAAAATCAAATTTCAATAATTAAAGTTTTTCACCCTTTTTTTAAGCACTTTTATAACCTAATAAACAATGAAATTTGTCCGTGCATGTGTGCGTATTGAGAAATACGTGTTAGATATGCATTTGAAACCTCCATATTGTTTTGAATCAAGAATAGTTTTAGTTTGTTATAGCGCACTGAAGAAGTAACAGCATCTTTTGAATATTTAAAAAAAAGTAAGATTACATTAAAAATTGTTGGAATCAATTCAGTTATCGATTTAGAACAAACTACTTTGAGGTCGTGGGTTAATTATGTTCCACCTTGTATATGTACATACTCGTAAATAAAACATCTCCTTTCGCATACTCATACATAAATTATAATGTATCTAGGGTTGTTGTTTATTTGGGAGTTGATAAAAATTATCACTTGAACTCAAATCGAGTCATACCCAATATACCTTTTTTTTGGCTCTGAGAGAAAAGGCGATCCTTCATACGGTACCTGTCCGTGTTCGGAGGATATAAACACAGTGTGTCGAAGTCCTTGTTCCATCGATATTCGGCGCGATCCCCGCTGTCGATGGAGCAAGTCTACCGTCAACTTTTTAGTCGGTATAATTACGTCACATATGTAGGGGCTACGAACACGCCTGAACACTAAGACAGAAGTTTAAAATTTATATAATTTCTCTTTAATCTTTTTCGCCCAACAAATATTACAATAACCTTTAAAACAATACAAAACGTAGATAGTTCTAAACAAAAACAACTGTAGTTTAATTCTTTGGAGATTTATGGAGAATACTAATTTCGAAGTTGTATTGTGACATATTATGTACTACATAATTTATACAAAAGTTTAATCCGCTAGTCATACTAGTTGTAACTTTAATGCTCACATTTATAATCAGAACTAAGTTAGGTATTCTGAAAACTATCCTGTTACAAATTAGAAGTAGGTATGCCGTGACTACTAATTTTCTTAAATTTTGAGCTATTTTATTATCTATTTAGGCATGCCAATTTAAAATCGAATATTCAAAAAATCGTTTTGTTCAAGCCCAATAATCGATTTTTAGATCGATCTGAACCACTGAATCGATTCAGTAGATCTATTCCGTAAGTCGTCGAATCGGATCGATTCAAGAATTAATCATAAAAAAGCGGTAATCGAAAATATGACCACTACTTGGTCATATTTTCGATTGTGTAAATCAGGGATATAAATAATGGCAAAGAAATTTATTGTTAAAAATACTACGTTCCAAACATGAGTTTATTTTAAGTCAGTTCTCTTTTAAATAATCTCTAAATGGAACATATCAAGTAATTATAAAAATGAAGGAATCCAAAAAAAGGCCATTCTTGACTTTGAATCGATTAATCAGGAATCGATTTTTAGAGCTTCGATTTTATCGAGTATCAAATCTTACTCGTTCGAATCGAATCGTACAAAGATCGATTTTTCCTTAATTGAATTGACATGCCTATATTCATTCATTAGCATTATATTAATACGTGAAGCAAAAACTTTGTACCCCTTTTTACGCAAATTGCGCGGACGGAGGAGTATGAAATTTCCCACACTTATAGTTTATATAGAGAAGGAGTGCAGAATGCTAATTTTTTTTTTAAATTATGCATAAAAATACATTAAATCAAAAGAAACATTACACGCACTACCATGTATTTGACACACATTAGACTTTTGTTTTATTGTTAAAGTCTGTCTTCAAATTGGGAATAGATTAATATTGTTTGTCCTTAATACTATTTGTCTATAGGCTTACTGAATTTCAAACATAATCAGCAAACGATGAAAGAGTAGGGTCGAATTTCGACCAATGGGCGACCACTAGTTTTATTAAGTCCGCATTAATCGTCTCGGCTACACTACACCACTAGAGTCGAGGACATTGCGGAGTACACCCGTAAGACCTGCTTCACACTGAGAGTTGAGAAGCTGATCTCGCAAAACAAGACGGATTTAATTCCTTTGTTGTGCGAGTTCCCACCGCGAAGCTGGATCACCTTAATGAGCGAGGAGTTCTAGCCGATGGGCTCAGCGCAACATGTCGCCGTCAACACATGTGTCTTAGTTTATAAGTTTTTCTATGGGCCTGTAAGTTGCTCATAATTATTTTTGTGAAACTTCAGTTGCCTAAAATAAATGATTTATTATCATTAAAAAATCTATTGACTACAAAGATGTGGGTAAGTACCGGGGAAGACCTAGACTATTTTACGGTGACCAAATAAATCTTGTCTTATCTGAAGGGCAAGTTAAGAGTCTCCGTAACCGGCGAGTGTGCTTGAGACGAACTATCAGAGTGAAAAAACCAGAGAGTTATGTAAGAACTGAACCTGTTAAAACTGTACGCTCTACATATTCCGCAAGAGCTTGGTGAGATGATATAGATACAAGACGGTATTTTTCATTAAGTTTGTAGGATTTTTAGTATCTAACCATATTCATCAAACATATTAAGTAACAGATAATAGCATTGATAGCCTAGTGGTTAGACCGTTGGACTGCAAAGTCAGAGGTCTCGGGTTCAAACCCAGGCACGCACCTCTATCTTTTCGAAAGCATGTGCGTATTAAAAATTAATTATCATTGCTTTAACGGTGAAGGAAAACATCGTAAGGAAACCTGCATGCCTAAGAGTTTCTCGAAGGTGTTTGAAGTTCGCCAACGCGGACTGGGCCAGCGTGGTGGGTGGACTATAGCCTAAACCCTCTCAATTTGAGAGAGAGGACAGTTTCTTAACAGGGCTAATATTATTATTATTTAGATAATACATGAAGTTAGTTACTTAGATTCTATGTTTTGCGTTGATATTCCCAACAAGTAAGTAAAAATTTTAATGCAAATATTAGTTTTAAATCACTACAAATTATAAAACAACGTCCCCCTGCTGAGTCTGTCTGTCTGTCAGAACAAGATAAACTCAATAACTACTGGACGAATTTTCATTCGGTTTTCACCAATGGACGAAATGATTCAAGAGGAAGGTTTATGTGTGTAATTTTTCCGTGCGAAGCCGGCGCGGGTCGCTAGTAATTTATAAAACTTAGTTTTCCGCAGCTTTGCACAACAACGTCATGCCGATTTCGATCGAAAACAGAGTAAGAACGATCCAGGTGACTCCATAATTACAAAAACAGAACGTCTAAATTGTTGAAACCGTTTAGAAGGAGAAAAATCACGAACACACGCACGCCGAAATTTTGTATATAAAGATATTTTATATTTTTTAGGTAACAAGCAACGGTCGCGAAAAAAAAAAATATTAATGTTATTCTGAGATATATAGAAAATAAATTAAAAAATAGTTGCTCTTAATCTAATCGAAAAATATATCACGACCCTACGTCACAAGACTAGATTACGTTGCATTGAACTTAAAAAAAATCTTCCGCATATTTTCATTTCAAATCATCATTTTAAAGGTTAATATCAAAATACCTACGCTATCAAAAACATGTAAGTTATTAAATGTGTATTAAAATCAGGTTAATCAGGAACTGACGAGCTAACTACCCTAGTTTGGCGATATAATTGAATAATTGATGAATAAATATTTATAAAATATATTGAGAAATTAACGATGATGTAAACTGCATATTCATAGCGATTTAATCTTAGCAACCGATTAAAATTATTAAATATAATTAAATAGCTGTAAAATTATTTTACGCGTTATTAACATTTTTATGGCATGACGTAAGCTTAAACTAAGTGATAATAATATCACATATGTATGAAAATAAATAAAAAATACCGTCATGCCTTTATTCCTCAGGTGGAAGTGACAGAGGTGTATGCACTATGTACACCGTTTTTCGCCAACGATTTTAGGTTTCGTTTAATAAGGACCAATTCTATTGCCATTCTACCGGGCATCATTTTAGACTCCGGACTGATACTGGGAACTTTTTTCGATAGACATACGGACGATTTAGCGCTGTGGGGTAAGGGCTTAACCTGTTCCACCCACTAATAGTCGCGGGTTCGATTCCCGCACGGGACAATTCTTTGTGTGATCCCCAATTATTTGTTCCGGTCTGGCTATTTGTGTACGTGAATTTTCATGTAGATGCACCCACAACACAGGAATAAATCCTAATGTGGGGCAACGTTGTATTTTTTTAAAAAAAAGTAAAATATGAAAACAGATGTTGACCGATCCGAAATTCGATTTCAGGACCTCTTGATAGTTACGCGCTTTACTGCCTTCTAGTTCAAAAGGAGGTAACGAAAATGGGATAATTTAAATACAATGAATACACATATAAGTTGTTTTTAATACTTATTGACATCAGTAGAATACGTAGGTGGGTAACTGCAAAATAATTACCAAACGAAATCCTACCAATATTATAAATGTGAAAGTTTGTATATTTTGATGTTTGTTACTCAATGCCGCAAAACCATTGGTTTATATTAAATTTGGTAAATAAATAGTTGATTATCTGGATAACATCCTACTAATATTATAATATTAGCCCTGCTAAGAAACTATCCCATTGTTGGGCACGGGCCTCCTCTCAAACTGAGAGGGCTTAGGCCATAATCCACCACGCTGGCCCAGTGCAGGTTGGCGAACTTCACACACCTTCGAGAAACTCTTAGGCATGCAGGTTTCCTCATGATGTTTTTCTTTACTGTTAAGCAAGTGAAAAAAAAATACTAATAATAGCCCGCAGGGCATTTTGTGGTGAGCTGTTGGTGAGTAACGACACCACGGACCCGAGTGCTTCAGAGAGTCGGTCAGGGCTCCCAACTCGGCGTGTCTTCGTCGGTAGAGTGAAAACCGAAGGGTGCCCGCAGGACTCTTGGCTCTGGCTAGCATTAATTGGCCGTCCAAAGAGAAGCCGTGAGAGCTATAGCGACGTAGGAAGATAATGCGGTCCTACGTCGATGTACTCCAGGGGGAAGTGTTAAAGGGCATATCGCCGCGAGTGACTTCGGAGATAGCGCAGCACACCTCTCTACACCCCTGAGCCGCTCACACCGGTGTTGCCCTCAGATGTCCTAGGATGACCGTTTGAGGGCCCATCTAGTAAGCGGCGAGTCACCGCCGGCCACGGGTAATTAGGTATCACTAATTATGGCCGGTGTCCGTCCCCTTTAAAATAGTCCAGTTTTTGTCCATCAAATCTCATTTATATAGCCTTTGTTTTCTTTCAATAGTTTACAATAGTCCTTGTACCTGCCGGGGTCAGTTCGCTGGTTATGGTTCTTCATTTTCAGCAAGTGATCTCAACAGGTGGCTTACATAAAATTAACTTCTCGCAAAGGGCCTCTACGTGTTGGACCGATGTCCCCATGCAAGCCTTTCAAAGGTCCGGGTAAAGCCCGTGAAACTCAGCAAGATACATAATACTAATATTATAAATTTTAAAGTTTGTGTATTTAGATGTTTGTTCCTCAATCATGCAAAAAATTTGGTACTTAGTTGAATACCTAGATTAACATATAGGATTAGGACTTTTTATCCCGGAAAAATGTTAGGTTTCTGTCATAAGTCAACGCGAAGGAAGTTGCGGGCAGAAATAAGTACCAGTACTAGTATATAGTTCATAATTGATTTATTCATCTCAATGTTGAAGATTTGAAATGTGACCAAACAACATAGAACCTCCTCCTTTTTGAAGTCGGTTAAAAATAGAAATTTATCACTGACTAAATATACTTCATAATTTATTTATTTGTATTGGTATGTATATAAGTACAAATCGCGCTAAAACAAGACACGTTTACGTTGTAAGGTCGTGTTGCATCCTTTTCGTTAAAGTGGTTTTTTTGGGACTAAGCCCGCCACACATTGCCAGCATTGTCAGTCCTGTAAGCCAGGGTCCACAAAGGTCTCTTTAGTTGACATCAAGGTTTGAACCTTGGGGTGTCTTGGGAAGCTCTTTAATTTTTCTTGGATTAGTGAAGCAATTTACGCCGTGCATTCCCTATCATGGCCTTGTTGGCCCTTACAGGTTCAGATTAAGAGTATGAGTACGAAGGCCCCAAGTTGACCTTATAATTCTGGTGAGAGCATAAAAGTTTCTTTTAGCTTTTTCGCCTACTGTTTTTATATGTTCAATGAATGATATATTTCTCTCCAGAACTAAACTGAGATAACAAACGGATTCTTTCTTTTGACCGTTAAATTGTTGAATACTTTTTACTGAAGATACGGCTTATAGTGTCGCATGCTCACACGGGTGTGTAGAAATATCTCAGGCGCGACGTGTCGAGTGATAACCCGAGTGTACATAAGCAATGCGCTGGTGTTGGTCGAGGACTTTATACAATTTACCACTAGGGATATCATATACAGTATAAGTATAGTACAATACAGTCCTACTAGGATCTTTTGGCCCGCGGAAAAAATCGGAACTAACTCTGTCATCAAGTGAAATGTCAGTCAGTCGCAGAGTTTTCGTTTTTGTATGAAACTTACCAAAGTTCTTTTTTAATTAGTATCCGTTCGGACCCATTGTTGAAATATCTCCTTAGAAGAGAACCCTAATTTCACACCAACGCCCTTTTAATGTCATCGAAGGCCAAAAGATCCTTATCGGAATATACTATTGAAAATAATTTTGAAGCCAATCAAGTCTAATAAAAAATATACACCTAGACCTATGCAAAAAACAATTGCAATTCCGAAATTTCCCGACATTTGCCGAGCGAGACAATTGGATGTGCTGACACTCCAGGGATTAAAAAACCTAAGTACTCGTCTGTTTATCTATCTAAATGATCAAGCCAGACACGATAAAGTCCCAACAGATTTTTCTTTCAGACCTCTCTGGCTCCCTCCACTTTCATAGTTCGACATATATACGCTCGCCAGTTACGGAGATTTACTATTAGATTTAAGAGAGTCTAGCTAGGTCTAAAATGAAGTAGCCTAACGAAACACTTAACCTTTGTCCGATTAAAAAATTGATATCAAGTTCATCAAAATGCCTACAAGATGCTTAAATACGAGCTGGTTTCCGATTTAAACATTGAATAAGAGGGATGGTATAGTTCATGTTTAGCTATAGTGCTACAAGGATATTTTGGCCCGTGAATGACATTGACAGGTTGGTGTGAAATTAGGCTTATCATTGAGTGAAATTTTCCTTCATCCAAGGAAATATTTCAACAGGTGGGTCTGCACGGTTAGTAATAAAAAAAATTAGGTAGATTTCATAGCAAACGGCAACTCTGCGACTGTGATGAAGTGTAATGAAAGCATTAGTTCCAATTAAGGCCGCGGGCCCCAACATAGAGATATTCGATTGACCATGGAGAGCAGACAGTAGTCTGTACTGTCAGTAGACAGTACTAGTCTTGCTGGACTTCAGCAGTGCTATTAATTCAGTTGATTTTGACGTCCTCTTAGGTACTTTGTCTTATCTGAATGTCTATGCTCCTGTAATAGCGTGGTTTAACTCGCACCTTCAGGGCCGCTCGCAGTCGGTTCGCTCTGAAAAGGATTCCTCTGACTGATTTGATCTTACTGCGGGTGTACCTCAGGGTGGCGTCCTTTCTCCTCTTCTCTTCTCTGTTTTTATATACTCTGTTACTAAAGTCATTACTTCTCATTATCATCTTTATGCAGAAGACTCGCTGGCAGCTGTATCATCACTTTAAGGTTGGGGAAATCAACCATGCGATCGATGCCATCAATGATGATCTTAAAAACATCAGCAAGTGGGCAAAATAGTTCAGCGTCTTGGTTAACCCTGCCAAGTCTCAAGCTCTTATCATTGGTGAAAAACACTACATGAACGCTCTTAACAGCAATCTGTAGATACTCTCTTCTGTTGTCCTCGATTTTGTCCCTATACCTTACAGTAACCAAGTTAAGAATCTAGGCGTTCTTATGGACTTAAATCTTTCTTGGAGCTCTTACATAGCAGAGGTAAGCATAAAGATCTACTGCTCCTTTCAATCCCTCAAGCGTCTGCAAAAAATTTTGCCTTATCAAACTAAAATGAGTCTTGCTCAATTTCTCCTTCTACCACTTCTTGACTATGGTAATGGTTGCTTCCTTAATCGTTCTAAATATCTAGTCAATAAGCTAGAACGCTTGCAGAATCTATGTATTCGTTTAATTTTCGGGTTACGTAGATTTGATCATATATTCGACAACCACGAGACCTGCACAGACTCCATTTACTCTATTCTATTCTACATAATCCTAAATCCCCTGTCTAAATCAGGGAGCTTTTTGACTTTCTTGTTCCAAAGGATAAACTCTGCCATGCAGCTACATCTCTCCTTCTTCATGTTCTTCTTCCATTCGCTACGATGGGTCCTTCATTGTTCGTGCTGTGCGTGTGTGGAACTTAATTCCATAGTACAAGCCATCCGTGCGAGCTCATCTCTGAATGATTTCAGAAGAAGAATCAGAGAACATTTTTATCGTGATTTATTTAAGTATGTATGTATAATAATTATATGTATTTAATATTTCTATAGTATGTAACTGAATATATGTATGTATATTGGAAAATACAGCATTTATTCATATTACATATTGCTTTTTTCTATTTACATTCTATTGTATAACTGTAAACCCTCTTATTCACTTCCTCATCTCTCAACACTTAAGTTAAGCTCGCCTTTTGTGTATATTTAAATTGTAAACTTTTGATATCTATTCCAATATATACAATAAAGAATAAAGAAAGTGAAGAAAGAAAGAGGAGGACTTAAAATTATTTAAGTCTTATCCCTATGGGCAACAAGATCCTTGTTTGACTGTACTAAAAACTGTATTTTTTGTTTTTAATTTGACAGTTTATTATTCAAAACCTACTTAGAACCAGCCCGTCTACTTAAAAATAGATTTCAAGCTATACTTGAACGAGATTTTAATAGAAATTTTGTATCAAAATCCACCTGTTTCTCTAATTGGTACAATATCAATCTTTATATCTCTTTTATGCGATATTGAATGTTTATTATTTAATTATTCCAGAATAAAATTAGTGTCACGTGTAAATTTATGACTATTAATGAGTTTTTTTAGTGAACTAACACGTTTTTATTCAAATACGGTTGCAAGTTTAGTAATACTAATATTACTTATCAAACGACTTAAATGTTTAATCTCTAAATCCCGGAATAATATTAAATCTTCAGGTAACAGATTTATTAAACAATATAGATATGTACGATCTCAAAAAAGAGAATAAAACACAATAGAAAAGATAAAAGTAATAATAATTGCGTTGTTTTTAAATAATAATTGACAAGAAAAAATAAGATACATATAAGTGCATTTATTTTTATGAGAAATTTTAAAAAGGTTTACAGAATGCTTATCTAGACTTATAAAACAATATAAGTACGATACTTACTATCATAACAAAAAGAGAATAAAATACAATAGAAAAGATAAATATAATAATTAGTGCGATTGTTTTTTGAAAAATTCTTAATTGATGAGAAAAAATAAGATACTTATTGTACTAGTGCATTTATTTTTATGAGGAATTTTAAAAAGATTTACAGAATGCTTATTTTTTATGTTTTCAGACATATTTAACTCTAATATCTCAAAGGTGTAGGTTTCAAGAAATAACATAAACGATTTAGCGCAGTGGTTAAGAGCTTAAGCCGCTCCGCCCACTACGTCAATAATCGCGGGTTCGATTCCCGCACGGGACAAATCTTTGTGTGATCCGCAATTATTTGTTCCGGTCTGGGTATTTGTGTATGTGAATTTTCATGTTTGTAAACGCACCCACGACACAGGAATAAATCCTAGTGTGGGGCTACGTTTTTAAAAAAAAGAAAAAAAAAAAAAAAAAAAAAAAAAAATTGGTAGCCGAAGGAACAAATTAATTTTATTATAAATTTCTTCTTTTTAAACATACTTTACTTTAAGTTATATTCGTACTTTTAATCAGGGTTAGCCTGATTAAAATATATCGTGTGGTCTATTAGTCTTATTTTATACTTTATTTAATAATAGGGATGTCACGTGTCTTGAGATTAAATTGAGAAAAACAGGCGTGAAATTGTCACAGCCATTAGCTCTTTTTATTTTCTGATGAACCAAATCCGACTAAATTATTAGTTTGACTGTTCGACCATAAGCCTTCGGTCTCGGTCTATATTTTAATGTAAGTCTGTGGTATAAGGTAATAAACAACAAACATAATTGGGTCATTTGTTTACAAATTTAATTATATTACTCTAAATTACAGCATTAACACGACGTTGCATTGTAACTGCAAGTAATGCCTACAAGTGTCGTAAGCATGCATCTAAATTGACATTAACCATGTCTCTCATGTTGGTAAGGAGGTTTACAATATGCTGTGGGTTTTCCTTCTCTATTCTTTACCATTATCTTAGGTAATTAACGGGGTTTCCTAGTTTATGTGCAAAATAGTGGTATTAAATTAACATCTCTTAAGAACTAAAGGAGGAACTTATTTAAAACGTTCTCAAAGTATGCCACGGGACGGGTAAAATTCCGTTCCGAATTATTTTACTAGGTAATAATAATAATACAGTTTTTGTTTCTCTTCACAAGTGTTAAAATAGAAAAACTGGCTGGTGTCCGATGTAGGTATAAAATACCTGTGTTACAGTTCACCAGGATCCCACACAGCCTATGTTCAGTTTCAGTGAGATTTACACAAATATTAGATTATCTACCCAACTCAAGGGTATATAAATAGAAGTACGCACACGCATACGCACATGCACACGCACACGCATACGCACATGCACGCGCACGCTCACATTGACAGCTTTTGGAAAATCAATATTTCAATTATCGAACAGTGACATCACGCATACAGTGCGTAACTGAGGCTGCTTTTAGGCGCCATTTTTTGTTAGTGTGTGTCCGTCTAGTCAAGTCTTAGTCTAAGTATAAAATATATCCCGTAAAATTATGAATATTTTTTTAACTTAGCCTATCTCGCTTGCACTTGCACCAAGTGTACGCGCCGTAATGATAGGGTATAAATTGTTTACTGTAGTAATGATGAGTGATAAAGTCGCCTATCTCTAACTACCTATCTATCTATATCATCACACCAGATGCCTTGCGGGGTAGGCAGAGAGTACAGAGTTCCAACAGGTATTTTCTTACATACCACTCTGGCTTCCTCCACTCTCACAGTTCGTCTCATACATGCTCGGTTACGGAGACTCCTGACTTATTCTTCAGATAACATGCTCCAGCGACGAGGCGATCACCGGGCTGAGGCACTACGACGGTCAAACTGTCGGTGGTGTCAAGGTCAAGGTGATCAGGGATAGGGACTTACCCCGTCCTGTGAAAATGGCATGGAAGAGGACACGCGTAAGTGAGAAGGTCTCTCTGTCTATGGAGCTTCAGATGCTCCAGCGACTCCATAAGGTTATCTTCACGGACCGCTGGAGAGTCGTGAACATGACGACAGAGGGACGACAGGCTAGAAGCATCATCCTGATGAATCAGTCCTCGGCTGATGCCATCAAACAAGCCGGGTACAAGCTGCACGCCGGGCTTGACCGCAGCTACTTCAAAGTCCTCGAAACGTCAGAGGACAAAGACAAGGCTGCGGTCGGGCCCAATAAACCAGCGGTCGTACCCCACACTACTCCGGTGGAAACACAACCGAACAACCAGCAGGGGGGAAGCACCCCTGCAACTGACAAGGAGGAGGTACTGCTCGCGGACGACAGTCCGCGGGACCGGACACGGTCCCATCGCCAGCCATGTCGATGAGATCGGATGGACTAGCGGGCGGCTTCGACAATCTGGGCATCACATCTTCTACCCCAATAAGGGAGGACGATGAAACCCCAAATAGCAGCGAACCGGAGGAGAGCTGCAAGGAGGGGAGTCCCTAGTGTGGACTACCAACTGAACACAACCAGGCAACAAAGGAGCTTGGCTTAAAGTGCGTACAAATCAACTTGCACCATTCTAAGGCGGCTACGGCGATGCTAGATCGCCAGCTGCGTAGAGCCAAATTTGATTTAGCACTTATTCAAGAACCCTATATTTATAGGGGACAGATAAAGGGCCTTGATGGAGCGGGGGGAAACCTGTTTCACAATTGCACAACTAATGACATGAGGAACTGCATTTTTGTCAGGAATGGCATAAACGCTTTGCCTCTGTCCATTTTCTGTTATAGGGACCTCACCACGGTGAAGTTAATATTGGAAGGTAACAAGGGCAGCCGAGAAGTCATCTTCTCGGCTGCTTATCTGCCCTACGAATGCGTGGACCCTGTTACAACACATCTGCGGGACTTGGTTGAATATTCCTGCAACAACAAGTTTGAGCTAATCATAGGATGTGACGCAAACGCGCATTACGTCGTCTGGGGCAGCTCAGACACTAATCAAAGAGGGGAAACACTTCTGGACTATCTGGTAAGCACTCCTTTACAAATTCTCAATAGAGGCAATAGGCCCACGTTTGTAAATAGGCGCAGGGCGGAAGTTATTGACATTACAGTTGCCTCCAATAGAGCGAGTAGACAGGTAAACAACTAGCATGTCTCCAATGAGATCTCATCCTCCGATCACAATTATATATGTTTTCAGTATGGGATGGAAACGTTTAATATAAACCCAAGAAGGTGGAATCCAAGGAACACTGATTGGGTCGCATATAAAAGTGACCTTAAGGCAGAGTTAGGAAAGGTCCGAGGCAGACTCAGCTCCGTATTAGATATAGAGTTCGAAGCGGATAGCATAGCTCGGGCAGTAAAAACCGCCTAACTGTCCGGAGAGCAGAGTCATAGCGAAACGTGACCCATGGTGGACACCAGAGCTAGCGTGGTTAAGAGTAGAAACTCGACGTGCATTCAACACTGCGAAAGCAACCAAGAACTTTGGTGAATATTCTACGATACTCACGAGGTTCAATACAGAAGTGCGGAGAGCAAAAAGAAGGGCTTGGAAAAGACACTGTCAAAGCATAGACAGCCTCCCTGAGGGTATGAGGCTAGCCAAGGCAATATCCATGGCCAAAATAAATCCACTTACTGCAGTAAGGAATGAGGTAGGGGAACTTACAAACAATGGGGAAGAAACACTGAAAACAATGTTCAACGTGCATTTCCCGGGTTCGGTAGCAATACTGAGAGAGGACACCATGTGTGATGTCCATATAGATGAGCTAAACTTAAAGACAATTAGAGCTGACTGGGAAACGGCAGGCAAAGTCGTGGAACAGAACAAACTCAAATGGGCCTTTAATAACTTTCAACCATTTAAGGCCTCTGGTCCGGATGGTGTTTATCTCATCCTCCTACAGGAAGGGGAACCAGTACTCAGCCAACACCCGTGCAGACTATTCAGGGCGTGCGTGGCCTTTGGGCATACCCCTAAAATCTGGCGGCAGGTGACTGACGTTCATTCCCAAACCAGGGAAATCCAACTATGAGGATGCCAAATCTTACAGACCAATCAGCTTGTCCTCATTCTTTTTAAAATGTCTACAGAAAATGATAGATAGGCACATAAAGGATGGTCCACTAAAGGATTATCCCCTACATAAGATGCAATGCGCTTATCTACCTGGTAAGTCTACGGAAACGGCATTGCACTATGCACTATCCAATCAATTAAATTCTTTCTACCACCTATATGCAGATGATCTCCAAATTTACAGTCAAGCTCCATTACCCAGGTTGTCTGAGGCTATTACTTCAATTAATAGTGACCTTGCAAAAATATGCGAATGGAGTAAGATGTACGGCCTCAACGTGAATCCATCAAAGACTCAAGTTATCATTGTTGGCAGTTCCAAAATGACCACACGCATCGACTGGCTGCATCTTCCTAAGATCATGCTTGACGGCATTATGATACCTTTTAGTAAAACAGTCAAAAATTTGGGTATCTACATAGATACTAATTTTACTTGGACACCGCAGCTTCAAGACATTAGTCGAAGAATCTTCGCCTCGGCAGGTTCACTGCGAAGGCTGCGAAATTTTCTCCCTACTGCCACTAAAATTGCGCTCGCTCAATCACTTCTCCTTCCTATCCTCGACTATGCAGACACCAGCTATCTAGATCTTTCAGAAGAACAACAGAATAAACGTGAGCGACTCCAAAATTTTTGCATACGGTTCATATTTGGTCTACGCAAATATGATCATGTCTCTGTTTTTTGCGCAAAGCTCAAGTGGCTACCTATTCGACTTCGCCGGAACGCTCACATATTATCACTTCTTTAAAGTATTCTGTTTAATCCAACATCTCCTCTTTATCTCAAAAAATGATTTGAGTTCATCCACGAAACACATCCAGAGTTCTTAAGGTCATCGGAAAACCTGAAACTGAACACACCGATGCATTCCACAAACTTCGTTAATAAACCCTTTACAGTTCAAGCTGTACGTTTGTGGAATGCATTGCCCGTGTCTATCAGACGAGCAAAGACACAAGCTTCTTTTAAATCTATGGTAAAAAATCATTTGCTCTCTTCTTGTCTGTCATAATTCTTCTATTGTGTTACCTATTAGTATGTATTAGTGTGTAAGTATATGTATATATATATATATATATATATATATATATATATATATATATATATATATATATATATATATATAGAACCAACTCTTATCAGATGGATCAAAAACATGCTAAAGAACAGGATAGTGCAGTCCACTTTATTAGGAGAAGGGCTATCCGTAAGAACTACTAAAGGATGCCCGCAAGGAGGAGTCTTATCGCTGACTCTGTGGAGCCTGGTAGTGGATTCTCTCTTGAAGATAATCAACAAAGGTCCGTTCTACGGAGTAGGATATGCGGATGATATAGTGATAGCAATCAATGGGAAGTTTCCAAACACAGTATCGATACTGATGCAGGAAGCTCAAGATAAAGTAACAAACTGATGCACAACAAATAGCCTCTCGGTCAACCCGATGAAAACTAATGTGATCCTGTTCACAAGGAAAAAGGTACTAACGGGTCTACAGGACTTGCATATGTACGGAAATAAAATTAAATGGGCCACTGAGGTCAAGTATCTGGGGGTGACAAGCAACTGAAGTGGCATACACATGTTGACCAAACCATAGCCAAAGCATCGAGAGTGCTAAATATGTGTAGGTCAGCGTATGGAAAGGCATGGGGACTACAGCCCAAAATAATGCACTGGATATATATCACTATGGTAAAACCGATATTAACGTATGGATGCATCGTGTGGTGGCCTAGAACTAAAACACAGACGTGCAGGGACTCCTTAACAAAACTGCAGAGGACAGCCTGCCTGGCCATCACAAGCGCATTCAAAACAACACCGACGGCAGCTATGGAGAGGCTACTCAACCTGACTCCATTACATATCATCATTGAGACTGAGGCAAGGAAGGCACTCTATAGGCTAGAGAAAGCTGGACTATGGAGCATAACGGCGCCAGGCCTCGAACACACTAAGCTAGAACCGGACAAGTAACTAGATGACATAAGGGACATGAGAAGTGACAAGATCTTGACCACATACATGTTCAATAAAAGATTTAGCACTCACATCCCAACTAAGGAACAATGGAAAAGTGGTCTAAATAAGCAAGGTAAGGAACAAATGATATGGTACACTGACGGATTCAAAACCAAGTTTGGAACGGGAGCCGGAGTATACACGGAAAGATACATCCTTAGTCAAAGCATGGGCAGGTTTACATCAATATTCCAGGCAGAGACCTATGCGATAAACATTTGTGCAAAAGAGATATTGGACAAATGAATCACGGGCAAGAAAATCTACATTTGTAGTGATAGTCAGGCTGCCCTCAAAGCCGTTAGCTCCTATGAGCTAAACTCAGCACTGGCTGCGGAGTACGCATACCTTCTTGACAGATGTGGAGCGCGCAACACCGTCAGGTTAGTCTGGGTCCCTGGGCACACGGGAGTTGATGGCAATGAGCGTGCGGATGACTTAGCCAGGAAGGGAGCAATGGAAAAACCCGTTGGTCCAGAACCGTTCATAGGCATACCAGACGGTGCCTATAGAGGCGCACTTTTCAAATATGCCCAAGAACAACACAGGAAAGAATGGGAAACACACAAAGGGGTTCGACACTCAATGGAATTTCTTTTCGCATGGTGTGAGAGCGACAGCAAGAGACTACTAAAATATAGTAGACTACAACTAAGGCAAATAACTGGAGCATTTACAGGCCACTATGGCACAAAAGAACATCTACACAAGATGAACCTATACGGCGACGTGGTATGCAGGGGCTGTGGCACAGAAACTGAAACCATGAAGCACGTCCTCTGTCACTGCGACGCTCTGGCTGCGCGGCGAATGGAACTGCTGGGATTGGCCTATCCAAACCCAGAAGAACTACGGCTCTGTCCCCCTGCTGGAATTTACAACTTAATACAGGGAGTACTAGACACTTCAGGTACGTAACAGCATTAGGGCAAGGACAGCACAAAAGATCCCATGGGTCGAAGTGCGCCAGAGGTCTCCTCGGTCCGGTAAGCCAACATTAAGATAAGATATCCTTCAGATTAGTCTCGGTCTATTTGGTCATGGTAAGATAGTCTAGGTCTTCCCCGGTACCTACATCCTTCCATTTCGCATTGTTAATCTGTATTGTTATTCATGTCATTAACTTGGCCTATATATATTTAATGATATTAAATACAAATTGCTGAAGTAGTAGCAGCTATATTTCAAAAATTCTTAATGATGTAGAAAATATAGAATTTTCTTCAAAATACAGGACAATTTCAATTTGTTTTGACGCAAATACTTAAAGTACGGTACAAAGCGCCTTACATTAGTTGGCATTCTGCTTTAGTGACCGTGGAAATGTATCCATCTATCTCAGCTCGGCTTGCAGTGAATATCTTGGAAATGTAATTTTGGCAATATTCATTCGTTTCTCAATTTTACAGCGTCATTGAGACTTATCTCGTTATTATCTCAATTGTACACTATACCACAAATATTGCATATGGTATACTAATATACAATATGCAGGGCGCAATTTTAATGTTAACTTTTTTGCACATGGGCGCTTTTTTATTAAAATACGGCGCTATTTATGTTATATAACTGTATTTGTCATTCTTACAATAGTTCTCATAAAAAAACACAGAGTTGCTCAGCGAGCTATAGTAAGAGATATGCTCGGTGTTTCTCTACTTGATCGAATTAGGAATGGGGTTTTTCGTAGAAGAACCAAGGTCACCGATATAGAATATAGGATAAGTAAGCTGAAGTGGCAGTGCGCGGGCCACATAGCGCGACGATCGGACAGGCACTGAGGCAGAAAGATTCTAGAGTAAAGATCAGGTATTGGCAAGCGCAGCATGGGACGGCCGCCTACCTGATGGACCGAGGATGCGAACTGAGGATCGCAGGAAGTTGTTGGATGCAGATGGCATTGGACCGGCTGCTCTGAAGAGCGATTTTAGAGTTCAGCAGTGGACAAGTATAGGCTGAGATGATGATGTGTCATTAAAAAAAATCAAAGAATGCGAATTGGTTATAAACCTCGTGCCTGAGATGTTCGATAAAAATAGTTATTATCATTCGAAACGTGTGCCACTTAACAAATTTAGAATTCCATAGACATAAATATATACTACATTTAATGAAAAAGGGCAGGTTTCTTTTTAAATGCGTACATTCCTTTGATATTTGTAAATAAGTTCGAAAACGTTCAGTAGCATCGTTTTTATCTGATATCTAGTTGTCATAGCACCACTAAAACATAAAAAATTCTGGTCAACATATTGTAGTCTAGTGGATGGCAGTAATTTTTCTTTCAATTAGGTAATCCTTAACAAAGCTAATTATAATATTAGCCCAAGAAAACTATCCCACTGTTGGTCACGGGCCTCTTCTCAAACTGAGAGGGTTTAGGCCATAGTTCACCACGCTGGCCATGTGCGGGTTGGCGAACTTCACACAGCTTCGAGAAACTCTTAGGCATGCAGGTTTCATTGCGACGTTTTCCTTCACCGTTAAAGCAAGTGAAAGTGATTCCTTTATACGCATATGTTTTTGAAAATACAAAGGTGCGTGCCTAGGCTTAAACCCGAGACCTCTGACTTCGCAGTTCAACGGTCTAACCACTAGGCTATCACTGCTTCATTTTTTTCATACATAAAACAACTATTATTTCTTTTATTAAGCCCTCACGCCTATAGGTGCAGATTTATTATGTACACTCACTCTTCGCTGACAATGTAAGGTCCCTTGTCAAAGGTTATGCTATTAGTATGCTATTAATGCTGTTAGTACCGAGCACAATGCCAGATTCCGGACAGATATTGAATTTTTTTTTATAAAGAAGTCACTTTTTTCTGACCTAGAATTCTATCCCAGGACCTTTGGATTACAACGCGCATTATTCGTCAGACCGACGAGGTAGTCAATAAAACAACTTTTATTTTTAATTTCAAAAGATCAGCCAGAATTTGAGTCATTTTGAATGTGATAGCACAAATCTAAATGTCAGTGAGGGCTAGTTTTACAGGGTTGCCACCTGTTCTTCCATAAAGCCAAACAGGCAGCATATCTTAATATTTTCTGTCTACCTATATCATCACGCCATTTCCCTTGTAGGATACACAGAAGGTGCAGAGTTGTTTCTTTTCTTTCTTTTTATCAATCGCAGCAATAAATTGTAAGGATGCTAAAATTAAATTTGTAAAATAATCACAGCGATCTTCAGACGAATCTGAGGTATAAGTTTATTCGTGACATGGTTATTCAAAAATTAAATGACATTAAATTGAAATTATTTAAGGTGTTCGCGAATGTTTATCTTGTATATTGTATAATATAAAACATTTATGTAACATTAACATGATATATTTACTATTTTATCAAAGATAAATAAAATAATATTTAATTTAAAATGCATTATGAAAACAAATTATAAAAACAAATGTCAACTATAATAAAATCGCACATCTCAATAAAGGATGCTTAGTATACAACTTTCATTGTAAACATCATAGTTTAACCAATCAAACCAAACTAAGACGCAAGGTCGTTCGTTGATTGGCTATATTTGAATTGTGGAATATTAATATTTTTAAATTTGCGGGTAGATCAATAGAAGCGGGAACACGTGGTACGTAACGAAAAATCATTAGACCGTTTATGAAATTCAAATAACGGAATCTGACCTCACAGTAATTTAGGTAAAATTACTTAATGGATAACGACTGGCAAATACGTTTATTCCTAATTATCTATAAATAAGAAGAAGAAAGGAGCTCAAAGTTGTTCTCAATTTACAAACACACCAAAATTGTCTAAAATTTAATGAACAATAGCCAAGTGATTCCCCATTACTAGTTATCATTGCAATGTATATAATAATAGTCCTATTCCTGAGTGGATATGACATCTCATTACCGGCTTTATGGTAATGCATCCCTAAATAATAGAAGCTGACTAATTATTCATACGTTATTCGCAATAGAGGCCGAAGGTGTCATAAAATTATTAAAATAATATCTTAAAAAATATGCGAATGTGATGATTGCCAGTAAATACGCGGGCAGCAAACATGTACGGGCAACTTGCATGAATACTGGACTCGTGCACTTATTTACGCGGACGTAAAAATGATTCAAATGTTCTCGGTGGGAGTACTCGCACCATTTACTTACACCAAGTGTACGCGCCGTAATAATACGGTATAAATTGTTCACTGTAGTAATGATGAGTGATAAAGTCGCCCATTTCTAACTACCTATCTATCTATATCATCACGCCAGTTCCCTTACGGGGTAGGCAAAGAGTTGAGGGTTCTAACAGGTTTTTTCCTTACAGACCTCTCTGGCTTCCTCCACTCTCAGAGTTCATCTCATACATGCTCGCCGGTTACGGAGACTTTTGACTTGCCCTTCAGATAAGACACGATCTATTTGGTCACGGTAAGATAGTCTAAGTCTTCCCCGGTACCTACATCCTTCCACTTTTGCAGTCACTTAATAAAGTCATCTATGGATGTAATAAAGCTTAGTAAAATAATAAGATAACATTACCTACCAACAACTCGACAAACTAGATCTGAAGAAGTTGTCAAATATGGAACTCCTCAATCGCAAATAGCCGACCAATCAGGCTGGGCACATTTCATACATCGATTACAGACGATAAAATTAAAGGATTCTTTTTCAAGAGAGCTTCTTTTAATAATGCTTTATCATTATATCAAGTCGAAGATTCCACACAAGTACAACAAAACTACGCCACTCATGTCTATCTGCATTTCTCTCAAGTCCACCGTTCCATTAAACTGCCTCAGGCGATCGCCCCGAACGTCCCAAACAATTGTTCACTAATTTGTTCCTACCTCGTCCTGTCAGAAACTCAAAACAAGGATGTGCTAACAATTTAGCCGAGAATTCAATATAACCTTGACATTCGAACTCGGGTGATATAATTCGAATAAAAATTAACACTTTCTTGAAATCGATTTTAAAACCTGCTTTCCGACCGTTTATCTTTTTTTACAAGTAAGTTGATCGCGATTATTAACTGTAGACTACTAAAATGTATAGTCCCGGTGACCTTATTGACATTTTTTGGCAAAAGTCGATTTAGAGCTTATAGAATGTCGTAATATTATCAGCGCTTTGTAATATAATTAACTACGTAATCTTCATAAATTCCATTCAGATTACATTTTGAAGGTCAGTTCTGCATTCATTTCGAATGCAGAACTGAGTTTATTACATGGCAACATATTTGATGAATGATCACATTGTTAGTCCATTAATATGTGGCTGAATTCGATAACATAATACTAGTATATTTTCTGAGTGACCTTAAAAGTGAATGCATTAAACTATTCAACTATCTATATCATTCTGCCAAAACACTTCCGGTGTAGGCTGAAAGCACAGTGTTTCAACATGTTCTTTCCTTACAGACCTCTCTGGTTTCTTCTATTCTTATAGTTCGTCTCATACACGCTCGCTGGTTGAGACTCGGAGACTCTTGACTTGCCCTTCGGATAAGACACGGTCTATTAACACGGTTCATAAAATCCTACTAATATGAAATAAAACTATTTTTCGGATTTTATCGCGGTTTATTTTTGATTTTTAAGTTCCCGACGTTCAACATGTCAAGCAAGTCCTGCACGACAATAAGCTTTGAGTCCCAAGCCAACGTCACAGTGACCGAGTGAAACCAGCGACAGTCGAGCGTCTTCCGTTAAAACATTTTGTATCCCGCCGAAGAAGATCAGTCAATTTTTACCATCTATCAAGTGTCAGATCCCTCTACAAGATGCAGGAGTATACAAGCTTGATTGTGAATGTGGTCTCTCTTATATAGGACACACAAAAATACCAGTAAAAGCTCGGGTTAAACAACACATAGCTGACCTAAAACACCGTCGCTCAAAGAAGTGTGCAGTCTGTGAACATGTCCTTGACCGCACCCGCCATAACATCAGATTTGATAGACCACAAATCCTCGTGAAAGAACACCGATTCCTACCAAGGATGGTTCGCGAGGCTATTGAAATAAAAATACATCCTAATTTCAATAGAGAAGATGGCTGGGTGCTTCCATCGACTTGGGATCCGGTAATTAATATAATCAAATCCAAAACCAAGCATAACACTGCAAGACCTCAAGACACCGTGAGCTCATTTTGCATAGATCGGACCAACAAAAATAATTAAGAAGTTTGAGGGTACCCCGGAAGAACTATGCCTTTTGGACGTCTAACACCTCAGACCCTCCCGTGACCATGGGTGCTGAAAAGCACTCGAAACGTCGGGAACCTAAAAATCAAAAATAATCCGCGATAATATCTGAAAAATAGTTTTATTTCATGTGTAATATTCGCGTAAATCTAAGAACTCAGTATCCTACTATGTTTATAAACGCAAAGATTTTGAGGATGGGTAGATCGATGGATGTCCATCCATCCATCAATTCTCACAAACTTTCGCGTTTATTAACATCCATATGTTTAATACTCTGTGAAACAAATACTACTGAACGGATTTTGAAGAAACTTGCAGCTGGGCAAAATGTAATCAGATTAATGATAAACGAGAACATTACGATTACACTTTGAATCGTGAATCATGATTAAATATTACAAAATGCAATTGCCTTTCTCTGCTTTACAGTAATAGGTATAGCTTATACATCAGAATAACACGTAGGCTATAATTTATAAATATGTCACAAAATAAACCCGTGCGTAACAGTTAGTATAAATATATTTAAATTTCATTGTAGACATTCCATTGTAATATTGTAATAGTCGAAACTAGGGACTGATTATATAATAACAATCTTTAGCAATCCGTTCGCAGCCTTTCGAAAGAGAGTTTTCAAAAACTAAGTTCTTAAAATAACTACTATTATCTTCTACTTTTTCTTTAGTGTCCCTGTCACTCTGATATATTTTATTGTGTTATTTAATTTTATCATTTTATTTGGTTTTTAATAATTCCTTGTTTTATAACAAGTATTTTATATGTAATATTTTGTTATCCTCGTAATTTTATAGTTATGCTGTAATTTTATATAATTTTTATAATTTGAGTACCTGCATTAGAGAGTATTTTTACACGCCTAAAAAGATACTTCACACAGTATGATAAATGGCTATAATATAATAATGTAAAATTTGTGAATTGTCGATGGTATTTGCCTTTCAAATAAATAAATAAAATAATAATAACGTAAACTAAATTTCAAGATTCATTGATTGTACGTATTTCCAATAATATCAAGGCTGCATATTAAAATAAGATATACATGTAAGACACAAACTAGATAAAGTAATAACTGTATTTATAGTATACGTAGTCAGTGGAAAAAATATCGTTAACTTATATCCTACTATTCTATCTATCTATATCATCACGCCAGATCCCTTACGGGGTAGGCAGAGAGTACAGAGTTCCAACAGGCTCTTTCCTTACATACCTCTCTGGCTTCCTCTACTCTCATAGTTCGTCTCATACACGCTCGCCGGTTACGGAGACTCCTGACTTGTCCTTCAGATAAGACCCGGTCTATTCTACTTCCTACTAATATTACAAATGTGAAATTTTGTAAGTTCAGATGTTTGTTTTTCAATCACGTAAAAACGGCTGAACGTAAGGTTCCTGTCTTAAGTCAACGCGGAGGAAGTCACGGACAGAAACTAGTCCACTTGCCATTTTGTATACTTAACACAGTATCTAAAACGTGACATCGGTTGGTCTGGTGGCAAAGTACATCGCTTTGTGATCACGAGGTCCTGGGTTCAAATCCTAGGTCGGACAAATGTAGTTTTTCTAACGTAACGAAAAATTCTCAGTATGAGTCCGGAGTCTGGAATTGTGCCCGGTATATGGCAATAGGCTCGCCCCCTATTAAATTGGACCTAACATCGTCGGCGAAACGTGGGTGTACTCAGTACACCACCCCCGCTTGGGGAATATAGGTGTGACGGTGTTTTTTTTTGATATCGGTTTCGCAAGCTTAGCAATTAAAAACTTCCTACTTAATAATCAATAAATGCAAATTTTAGTGATCCATATTTTATGAAAATCCATAATATTTATCAGTAACTATTCTGCAGAAATGGACGGAATTTTTTTGTATAATAATTTAGTTGACTATTAATATTCTGTTTTAATTATAACACGGATTACTGAATAGCCTATTCATGAATATGAAAATGGTACCACGATTTCAATATTTACAATACGATTTTGGAAGGTCACCATCCTAAATGTAATATAAAATAAGGCAGGTCAAGGGCCATAAGCCCATTCCTTAATAACATTTATTTTAAATCCTTTTTCTTAATTACACACTTCCTAATAATGGCATATTACACTTTTTACCTAGAATTTTAAATAGTGTGATAATCTATGAAATTCTACAGACGCGGCAAAAAATTTGTGAGTATCTATTTGACAGCGTTTACATGACATGGCAACCCTACTATGTAAAAGATGTTGTAATAGCTAAAAATTACTTGGTACTATATACTACACGGTGACCGTTCTATGACCATGTGCTTATGAAAAGGCATTATAACAGATAACATTGATAAGGTTTCGTAGGTTTTATTTCGTTTTACAAAAAAAACCTAACCCCACTATTTCTGTATCGTAGGAGCGTTCACTAATGAAATTTACATGAAGATCAAGACCGGACACAAAACTTTTTATGGACCATATTAAAATTAATTCTGTGCAGGTATAGAAGAAGAGAAGAGAATACCCCCAGTGCGAATTGATGAAAATAAACTGTCTAGCAAACTGGGAACTTCTCAAGCCGCCTACAAGGCTTTGATCTTGGCTTAATGATTACCACATCCAGTGGTAACAGTGGTTCAGTGGTCTAACAGACAGGAACAATTTAACGTGCTTCGCGAAGCACGGAGACGCTCGAAAATAGAATCGCCACAAACTATCACCCATTTCAGGCTGGAGTATACCCATGCAGGAGTATACAGCTTGATTATGAATGTGATCTCTCTTATATAGGACAAACAGAAAGACCGGTAAAAACTTGGGTTAAAGAACACATAGCTGACCTAAAACACCGTGGCTCAAAGAAGTCAACAGTCTGTGAACATGTCCTTGACCGCACCCGCCATAACATCAGATTTGACAGACCACAGATCCTCGTGAAAAAACACCGATTCCTACCAAGGATGGTTTGCGAGGCTATGGAAATTAAAAAACATCCTACCCTTTCAAACCACCTTGGAAACCACTGACAGCGTTGATCAGAAATTCGAGCAGGTGGTACAGACTCTTAGAGAAGAGGGTACTAAATTATGCGAAACGACGCGTACAGGCAGGAAATCTAGGCTTTCGGGGGGGACTCCGGAGCTTATGAGCGAACGACGCCGAAATGCAGCCTCAACCTTGTCAGAACACCGGGCCTTAAATAAAAAGATCACAAAACTGGTCCGACGCGACCTCCGAGCTTTCAACAAGCTTGAGATTGAGAAAGCCGAAGAATGACCGTCCAAGTACAGAACCAGCGGACTGAACATATCCACCTGCGCCGCGGAGTGCGCCAAGGTGATGTCATATCACCAAAACTGTTCACCAATGTACTCGAGGATATGTTCAAGACGCTGGACTGGAAAGGTCGCGGCATCAATATAAATGGCGCATACATCTCTCACCTGCGATTTGCAGACGACATCGTCATCATGGCTGAAACGTTGCAAGACCTACAACAGATGCTGGACAGCCTTGCTAATTCGTCTCAGCGAATCAGTCTCCGGATGAACTTAGATAAAACTAAAGTTATGATCAACAAGCATGTTGACCCGGGACCGATCGCCGTAAACGGAGCCCCCTTCGAAGTTGTTTCTGAGTACGTATACCTAGGGCAGGTGCTCCAACTAGGTAAAAACAACTTCGACAAGGAAGTTAAGAGACGGATACAGCTGGGCTGGGCAGCATTTGGAAAACTCCGTCGAGTCTTCTTATCGCCCATACCCCAATGCCTAAAAACGAAAGTTTTTAATCAGTACGTCCTCCTTGTAATGACATACGGAGCCGAAACGTGGCCACTCACTGTGCGGCTTGTCCACCAGTTTCATGCTGCTCAACGAGCTATGGAAAGAGCTATGCTCGGAGTTTCCCTTAGGGATCGAATCCGGAACGAAGTTATTCGTCAGAGAACCAAGGTTGCTGACATAGCTTAGCGAATTAGCAAGCTAAAGTGGCAGTGGGCGGGTCACATATGCCGCAGAACCGATGGCCGTTGGGGCAGACTGGTTCTTGAGTGGAGACCGCGTGTCGGCAAACGTAGTGTAGGGCGCCCTGTAGCTAGGTGGGGCGACGATATTCGTAAGGCAGCGGGCAGGGATTGGAGAAGGAGAACTGAAGATCGAGCTCAGTAGCGTGCCATGGGAGAGGCCTACGTCCAGCAGTGGACTGACACGGGCTGATGATGATGATCCTTTCAATAGAGGAGATGGCTGGGTGCTTCCATTGACTTGGGATCCGGTAATTAATATAATCAAATCCAAAACCAAGCATAACACTGCAAGACCTCAAGACAAAGTGAGCTCATTCTGCGTAGATCGGACCAACAAAAATAATTATAAGTTTGAGGGTACTCCGGAACAACTATGCCCTTCGGACATCTAACACCTCAGTCCCTCCCGTGATCATGGGTGCTGCAAAGCACTAGAAACGTCGGGAACTTAAAAATCAAAAATAAACCGCGACAAAATCCGTAAAATAGTTTTATTTTAGTGTTACCGTCGCCTACACCTCTGTATATAAGTATGTACATGTTCAAAAAATACACACGTAATTGTTTTTTTAATATCTTTATTCATTGTATGAAATCCACATTGAAAAGATACATTATAATTTGCCAAATTACTTAGTAGGTTGTCGGCAGTCGTTCTCATGTTACATGGGTGATCGGTCGGTCGATCTGATTAGCATTTATCACCAAGTCCAACACTGCTTACCACGGTCCCGAAAGGCTACAAGAGACTTAGGCCCTCTTGCACGAACTAGGTTTACTTACGGTAACTAACACAGAGTTATTGAGTAAATTGAAGGCAATTTAACGTTATAACCTTGCGTTACTCAATAGGTAACGCTAACCCTGTTAGTTGCTAGTGAACCTTAGACGTTGATATTAAATCCTAATTAACCCTCGCATATCCTAAGAAATCAAAATAACATAAGGAAGCGGAAGTGCAAGCCTTCACAGTCGGCGGTGCCAGATCCCGCCGGATCCGGATGCCGTGTTAATTGGATATGTCAGATGCCACTGGCTTTCACGCCCCGAGATAGTTTCCTAGTTGTGCTTACAAGACATTAATTATTAGGAACTTGTCTGTATGCCATCAGTGGGTAAACTTTATCGGGTTGTATACGATAATTATATGAAAACACACGTGCGTGACTATAGTGGATTCAATATTTTTCGATAGAAAAACATTAATACAATTTTTTCCGAGCTGGTATTATTTAATTTAACAGAGTAAATATTCTTCATGAATACCATCAAATCATATCATAATTTGTATTATATTGCAATTATATTCATCTTTAAAAACAAGTAGTAGGTATTTTTAATATTTACCAATACTACAATTTCGGCAGTCTGTGAATAAGCCGTTTTCGTGATATGAAAATCAAAACACTTTTGTGCGTGTTCATACAAACTAAAAAACGTTTAATGGGTCCAGTTTACCGATTCACGGGATCACTTGGACCGGGATCAGTTGTCTAAGTACCCTAGCTTGGAAAAATTGCCGTTGTGGATTTTGTATGGAAAAAATCTCAGTGGCAGTTCGGGGTCAGGAATTGTACCCAGTATAACTGTAGTGCCTCAGTCTCTAATACATTGGGACCTAACATCAAATCAGGGCTTAAATATTTTTAATAGCAAAACTTCAATACTATTTATTCCGAGCTGGTATTCTTTTAACTTGGTACTTGGTGGGACAATTTGTCCGTGTGGTGGTTTTAATAGTAAAACTTCAATTTATTCAGAGCTGGTATTATTTTATTTAATACCAGGTCGAACAAACTGGCATGGTGGTTTTGAATAGCAAAACTTCAATACCATTTATTCTGAGCCGGTATTCTTTCAATGTAATACTTGGTGGAACAAATTGATGTGGTGGTTTTTATTTGAAATACTTCAATACCATTTATTCTGAGCCGGTATTCTTTCAATGTAATACTTAGTCGAACAAATTGATGTGGTGGTTTTTATTTGAAACACTTCAATACCATTTATTCCAAGCTCGTGTTATTTTAATTTAATACTTGGGGGTACAAATTGATTTTGTTGTTTTTCTACGGAAAAATCTCTGGTGTTGTGCCCTATATGATAGTAGTGACTTACTCGCTTTTATATTAGAAACTAACATTATAGAGGCTTAAATATTTTTAGATAGCAATATCTCAGTACCATTTTAGTCGAGCTGGTATTATTTAATTTAATACTAGGTCGGAAAAATTGGTGCTGTTTTGTATGGAAATATTCTCAGTAGCAGTTTTGGATCTGGCGTCTATCTATATATCTACAATCTAAGGTAGAATTGACTTACCCTCTAGGTACATTAGGATCTAACATTATAAGCGCAATATGAGTATATATATTAGCATCTCTGCCACGGGCAATAGAAGCGTGATAGTTTTTATTATATATGCAAATATTATTTATATATCATAAATTTTAGTCTAGTTTTGATAGCTTTTAATGTTGTCCAGTGATTTATTAATCTACTAAAATAAATATACCCAAAAATTAGCAAATATATGCATAGGTATGTATGTTTGATAACGACATAATACTGCGTATTCATTTTTGTAGAATGATTTTCACTGGATAACGTAATAACCTAGCGAATTTGGTCTAAAATTGTATTATGTTATTACTTTAATTACGATAATAGTCAAACTAGCTTTATCAGCGTAGAGACAAGTGTTTAATTAAGTTTTGTCGTTTAATTAAGTAAAAACCAGTTTAAGCTGGGTTGGCGCAAATGAGATGAGATCGCAAAAATAAAACGTTAAGTACTTGATTTCAAAGTTTGGCAAAAAATATAAAAACTAACTATTTTTCTAAATTTCTTAATCGAAATTAACATGATCCAAAAAGTTGCAGACGAATAACCATAAGATGCGTTAAAATAAGTTGTTCATACTTCTAGAACCCGTCCCCCTCTTTTTTTTCTTCTGTTAGGAACAGTTTTTTTTACCTTTCAATGTGTATCTATCATATAAGATTTTTTCTCGTTAATCTAATGGTGAATAATGCGCGTGCCGATAACGAGGTCTCGAGTTCGAATCCTAGGTGGTATAAAGTGTAATTTTTCGTTCAAAAAATCCCAGCATCATTCCAGAGTCAGAGACAATGGGCTTGCTCCCTATCAAATAAAATCCTATATATCCAAAAAATTTAGATAAATACACCTCTGCTACCCCGCATTTTTATTTTATTATCTCTACATTATGCTATGACATATTTATATCATTACGGGTCGATGACGATCAACGCCGATAAAAACTCTCCTCATTCCAGTAACTTGTGACTAACACATCTAATCAATGACGCGAAAAAAACGAAATCTGCTTCAATATTATTAAAAAAAGAACCAACACGAATCAAGAATACTGCATTAAAGTAATATTTCAGGAGCATATCTCGCAGAAAAGATCTACTGATGTACCCAAAAGTAATTCCGTCGCTTAAGAGTTGCGAGTGACAACATTGATTGATGACGGGGTAAACGACAAATTCACTTCGCTGCCAAATACCGAAACTTTGGTGGAAATGTTTGAGAGAATATTTTACTTAGAGTGATTTTGAGGTTGGGCTCGTTTGATTTGTATTATTTTTACGTAAATGTCAGCGAAACTAATTTATATTTTTTGAGATAAAAAATGGCATGATGTTATTAGCAGATTTTGATATTATGTGTTACACAGACTAGTTTAGAATTTTATACAATTCGTGATTCTTTGAGCCATCTTCTAAAGACTCTTTACATTCAAATGTATGTAAATTTTATGTATGTACTAAATAGTTTACCCGGTCGACAATAGCACCACCTGCCGGGTTCAGCGACATCGAAGAACCATTCAGATAGCCCACAGGTAGAAAAAAAAACCGCTAAAATTTGGCCGATAAAGAAAAAAGAGACAATGCAAAGAATAGTTAATAGTGCGATGCCCGGTTTACTTAGGAGCTGGCGCTTAAGCCAAATGGAACAGTTGGCCATACATAACGGTTTGCTTGACTTAACGTTGTCATATAGCATGCAAGAAGCAGGTTAAATCCAATCGATATAAGAGCAATACCAAAAAATTCGGCGCCAAGCTACCGACTGCGTTTACAATCGCGTGAGAAGACACCGGGAAAGATCCACACTATCTTACTATTAACGAATAGAATAAAACAGAGGGGCTAATCTTCTAGGAAAGTTAAGAGGAAGCGAGAGTGGGTTATAACTTTATACTCTTTACTTTCCTCTCCTAAGGTGAGGATCCTAGAGGTGAGGAACTTCATTGCTAATTAGACATAAGGTTACCGTTCTCTCCATTTGTTGCCAAATTTGATTTATTGAATAGAAATTGGCGTTATGAAACATAAGAGTTCTATCGCGCAGACTTGAGAATTTCACTCTGAATCATGGTTTCATGATGTCAGACACTGGGAAAATAATCTTTGGTGGCTGAATTTTATTTGAAAGTATAAAAGAAATTGCCTGTTCTTGCCGTATTTAAGATTCAATTTGTTGTAAAAACTCTGGTAAAATTAAACGACCAGACCTGGAGGTACCGATGATTCCGACGTTTGGTAAATTTGAAATTATTTTTATTACTAGTTTTTATTTTCTTATAGTGAGGGTACATTTATATATAGTTATAGTAAAAGTACGATTCATCCGAAACCATAAAACAAAAACAAAATAAACCGTTAAAGAGACGCAAAGGGAGGAAACTTGATCTAAACTTGGATCGTGGGATTCAGAGTTCAAACTGCCAGCTATTTCATCATAAGGTTCTTCAATTTTTGGTAATGACAGGAGGAGAAGAATGGAATGAATTGGAATTTTAAGTCATACCTCTTTTTGGATTATTAAAAAATAATAAGTAGAAATGCGCAGAACAGAAGAGGGTTAGCTTAGTGGTTAAACCGTTGGACTACAAAGTCAGAGCTCTCCGGTTCAAACCCAGGCTTACACCTCTTTCTTTTCGAAGCAAGCGTATTACAAATTAATTATCACTTGTTTTAACGCTGAAGGAAAACGTCGGGAGAGAACCTGCATGCCTAAGAGTTTCTCGGTGTGTGAAGTTCGCCAACCCGAACTGGGCCAGCGTGGTGTACTATGGCGTAAGCCATCTCAGTTTGAGAGGAGGACCGTGCCCACCGTTGAAACAATTTTTTAACAGGGCTAATATTGTAGTATTAATAAATAGGAATTAGCGAAAGATTCTCGTTTTATCAAAACAACCTCAAGTTCACGAAAATAAGCTTCTGTACCAAACAAAGTGATATATTTTTTCATTTACCCGCTTTTACTAATGAACGCCATTTTATATCAAGATGATGATAAAAGAAACGAATTCTAGAAACTCTGAGAGAGAGAGAATCTAAGAACAAAATAACTAAATCCTAGAATAAGATTACTATCTATATCATCACGCCAGATCCCTTGATTAAGAATACTTGACTAAGATTACTCACATAATTTATTTACATATAAACGTTTCCTATTAACATATTAAGTGTATAATCCGGTGTTATTGATATTAATGTTATTTAACATACGTACAACGTCATTACTTTAACATCAAGGTTTTATATATACGTCACTTTTAACGTCATTTAATGAATGGGAAATATCTTCCGTGAATTAACTGCGTATCCGGAAAGGTAGGAGCTTTCCTAAATTCTCATAAATAGGTTATATTTATTTATTTACTAGAACTGGAATTATAACAAGAAAATAAATATTTTAATGACCATGACCAGATAGACCGAGTCTTATCGGAAGGACAAGTCAAGTCTCTGCGTAACCGGCGAGCGAGTATGAGACGAACTATGAGAGTGGAGGAAGCCAGAGAGGTATGTAAGGAAAGAACCTATTGGAACTCTGTACTCTCTGCCAACCTCGCAAGGGATCTGGCGTGATGATATAGATAGAGGGATAGAAATATTTTTATATGGGATGATTTCCTCAACTAATGCATTGGACAAGATTTCAACTAAGACTAAAGATGTATTAATAGGTTTAATATATGAAACAACTTATGTTTAAAATTAGTATAATTTAAGCTTTATATAATAACTCATTTAATTCATCATAATAAATAATTATTTATGTGGGTTATTAACTACGAGCCATATTTTATAATATCAGCCTATACTGCCCACTGCTGGACAAAGGCCTTCTCTCACAAATCGAGGTGAGAGAGATTAGGTCATACTCCACCACGCGGACCAGTGATTGATGGAGGCAGGTTTGTGGCCACCTGATGTTGGAACTTATCAAGCCGCCTTTAAGGCTTCCAACTCGGCTTAACGACTACCACATTAAGTGGTAGCCGGGACCAACGGCTTAACGTACCTTCCTAAGCACGGAGACGCTCGAATATGAAAATGCCACAAACGGTCACCCATCTCGGGCCGACCAAGTCGAACGCTGCTTAACCTTGGTAATCGGTAAGAACACCGCGGTCGCACAGCGCTACGAGCACCTCATGTATGTGTTGTTAAAACTTCCACCCATATACGAGACAAAATGTGGGCCTCAGGTTCATAATATGTTACAGACTAAGTATTTGTGCATATAAAGTTTTGTGTTTGTAAACCCACATTTCTTACAAGAATAACTTTTAAGAATTTTCTCATTTATATAGAGTCAGTAATTTTTTTTTTGTCATCAACAATATTGTTAAGTAGCGTCATGATGATAATATAAAGTGAAACCCAATATATATATATATATATATATATATATATATAGGGTGGAATGGACAATTGCAAAAACTTGAAATAAGTGCCAGTACCTACAAGAGATTGTATATGAAAGAGCCAGTTTTAGAAACTACCCAAAAACATTAGTTAGATAGATGAGTTACTGTAATCATAAAAATGTATGTATCAAAAACTAATAAAAAGAAACTACTCAAAATCTGTGATAAGAGTTAAAAAAAGGAATTTGGCTGTTTCAAGCCATCCTGTTGTTGAAAGTGACGGACAAATTGACGGATGATTTAGGGCAGTGGTTAAGAGCTTAAGCCGCTCAACCCACTGTGTCTTATTGTCGCGGATTCGATTCTCGCACGGGCCAAATCTTTGTGTGACTCACAATTATTTGTCTCGGTCTGGCTATTTGTGTATGCGAATTTTCATGTTTGTAATTGCACCCACGATATAGGAATAAATCCTAATGTGGGGCTAAAAGTACAATAAAACAAACATTCAAAGGTAACAAAACTTATTATCGTAATCAATGTTGGCTAATGATGATATCCTACTACTACAGTCTGACTTGAATTCCATACAAGATTGGTGCCATACTAACCGAATGAATCTCAATGCATCAAAATGCACGCACATCAAATTTACGCGAAATAAACAGGTTATTCCTTCCAAATATTTCATAGAAAATGTCCAATTAAAAGAATCAGATTCGGTCCGTGATCTTGGTATCCGAATTGATACAAATTGAGCTTTGTAGAGCATATTGACAACATTATATCAAGATGGTGGAGAATGGTCGGCTTTGTTAAACGCACTTGCAGAGATTTTAAAGACCCTGCTGCGATATTAATCTTGTACAACACCTTGATCCGCAGACAACAAAGAACACAACAAAGAACCCACAATACAAAGTGCATTGCGATCGTATAGAACGAATACAGAGGAATTTTACCCGTTTCCTTGCCTTCAAAGATAAAAACTGTCCATATAGAGCTGATTATAATACAAGAATGGATCACTTTAAAATGCTTTCTCTTGGGAAGAGACGAAAAATTGGTGACTTGACAACGCTGCACAAAATTATTTATGGGGCTACTATTTCTAGCGAATCTCTCTTGCGTCTTAATATAACAGTCCCGCGTACTTAGCCGCGATACCCAGTCACAAACACTTTCAGTCTATGTAGCTCAAGAACTAACTTGGGAATGACTTCTCCTCTTAATAGATTTATGTTAACTTATAACGATATTTGTCGTCGGCGAAACGTGGGTGTACTCAGTACACCTCTGCCACCCCCTCTGGGGAATATAGGCGTGACGGTGTTTTTTTTTATAACGATATTTGCGCAAAAGGTGACATTGACATTTTCAATGATATAATATTAACGACATTTATTTCCAATTTAAAAAAAAACATCTGACAAAACTCAATCAATAATAATTCAATCCTACAATTTAATTCTGTCCAATTGTACTAATAATCTAATTTTATTAAGTCCACGATACTAAAATTAATGTAAATCCTCTATGTTCTTATTGTTAATTTTGTTCTATTTTTTTTTATAAATCGCCTATTTCTTCTACATTATAACATTTATTGTAATCTACGTCTTTAATGAGTGCTGTATACACCTGTAAAGTCATTCTACACAGAATTTAAGAATTATTGTTACTTTTATTTATTGTAAGCATTTTTTTGAGTATGTCATTGTATCTATATATAAATGAATAAATTGGCTAAATTTGAAACTAATTTAGAATTTTTGTCATTAAAATAATCAACACCATCAGTCTAAAATTATAAAAATAATATAACAATTTTTTTTTAAAGAAATTCATTATCTATGAAACCACAATACTCATGTGCCCGCCCATCGCAAATATTGCATATAAATTACTCTTGCTTACTGCTGGAATATTCTTCCCATTTCTGAGTTTCTCTCTTGTTCTCGGTCGTTTACTCATAACTGAAGGTCGTGTTGATATCAAGAGGATGCCATGTTACAGGTTTTTAGAAGTCTCCTCCATTCTTCTCTATTTTGGTCGGAGAGCGGTGTAGAAAGACATTCCTGTCAGATCCCGTATTTGGTCAAACCACTATGTTGGTGAACGACCTCGAGGCCTTTGTGCTTCTACTTTGCCTACTATCACGAGCTTTTTGAAGCTTCATCTCGCCTAGCTAAGCGGTACAAGTAGTAAATTTCTGAGTTTGGTTTCTTATTTATGGTTACAGGTCATAGTCATCTGAGCAGTCATCTATCTATCTATCTATCTATAACCTCACGCCAGATCCCTTGCGGGGTAGGCAGAGAGTACAGAGTTCCAACAGGTTCTTTCCTTACATACCTCTCTGGCTTCCTCGACTCTCATAGTTCGTCTTATACACGCTCGCCGGTTACGGAGACTCTTGACTTTTCCATCAGATAAGACTCGGTTTATTTGGTCGTGGTAAGATAGTCTAGGTCTTCCCCGGTACCTGCATCCTGCCACTTTCACATTGTATATCTGTTTTGTCATTCTTTCCTCTGGCATTCTTTCTATATGCCCGAACCAACGGAGCATGCCCTTTCTCATCTTTACACCGATACTATCTTTCATACCTACTCGCTGTCAGTCATCTGATTCGCATATTCTTTTAGTCGCCTTCTTATCAACATTGGACGATTTAACGCAGTGGTTAAGAGCTTAAGCCGCTCCGCCCACCGTGTTTAATAGTCCCGGGTTCGATTCCCACACGGGACAAATCTTTGTGTGATCCACAATTATTTGTTCCGGTCTGGGTATTTGTGTGTGAATTTTCAGGTTTGTAAACGCACCCACGACACAGGAATAAATCCTAGTGTGGGGCTACTTTTTTTAAAAATGGAATAGAATAGAATAGAATAGAATAGATTTGTTTCGGTCTGGGTATTTTGTGTGTGTGTGAATTTTTATGTTTCTAAATGCACCTTTTCATTTAATCCGCAATGACCGTACATGTAGTTCCTACGGTGATGTTGCTATCTATCTCCGGGACTATCTTCCCTACTCCATAGTTAGCAAATCAGCGCAGCCTCCTCCACCTAATACAGTAGAACACCTCTTTATTGAAGTTACTCTAAATTATCACAAAGTCCTTTTGGGTGTCTATTATTGCCCCTCTCTTCATATTAACTTCTTTTATTCTTTTGAAAGCCTCCTAGAAGACCTGACCCCGTCATATGATCACTCCATTATTATGGGTGACTTCAACACTTGTTTACTCAAGAATGACTCGCGAGCTCGCAATCTTAAAGGTTTAGTAGATTCTAGTAATATGCATATCCTCCTACTTACAACAACTCATCATGCCCCTAACTGTACTCCTTCACTATTAGACTTAATTATAATCTCTTCTCTCGAACATGTTGTCAAATATGGCCAGTATAGTGCTGATGCCTTCTCTAATCATGACCTGATATTTCTATCTTATAAGATTCGCCTCCCTTAATCTAAACCAAAGACTTTTCTGCAGCGCAATTTCAGTGCAATGAACCTTGTTCGTCTTCAAGAATATGCCAAGAAAATCGACTTGTCCATAATTGAGCAGGAAGAAACTGTTAACACCAAAATCACAGTGTTCTATACATTACTCACGGAACTTTTCGATAAACATGCTCCTGTCCGGGAGGTAAAGATGAAGCATCGTCCTGCACCTTGGTTTACTGAATATATTAAGGTTCTTATAGAAAAGAAAAATCGAGCTAAGTCGAAGTATAAGGTTGATTCTAGGGATAAGTACCGTGACAAATTTCATCGGTCCAGAAACCGCTATAACACAGCTTGCAGGGACGCACAGAGGCGTCATATCCATAGTTCTATCGAAAACGGGGATCCCGCTAAAGTCTGGAGGTTCCTACGGACCTTAGGAATAGGTAAATCCCGACAAGATGTTACCTCAATAGACATTGATATGGAGCAACCTAATCAGCATTTTTGTAAGTCATCAGCTTTGGATAATATATTAAAGCTGACACGCTTCACTCACTTTCTGCACAGATTGCCCCTGATTATCCGTCCGTTTTATTCACTACGGTTTCTGAATACAATGTAAAAAGAGTATTCTTTCCATTACTTCAAATGCCGTCGGAAGTGACTGTATTAGTCGTAATATGATCATACCATTCTTGATTCCTTATGCCGCATTATCACTCATATCCTGAATTCTTCCATCACAACTGACATTTTTCAAAATTGCTGGAAGGACGCCCAAGTAACTTCTTTGCCAAAAAAGGCTAATCCTGAATCCTCTTCAGACTACCGTCCAACTTCTATTCTCCTTTTCCTTTCGAAAGTTCTTGAACGACTCATTCAGAATCAATTTAGTGAATGAATGCTCATAATATCCTTGACCCATATCAATTTGGTTTTCGCCCTGGTCCATAGTACGACTACGGTATTAGTAAACATCTCTGACGACATTCGGCTTGGAATGGAAAACCAGCAGCTAACTGTTCTAACTCTTCTTGATTTCAGCAATGCCTTTAACACAGTTGATCATGATACTTTGCTTGCTACGCAGCGTTCCCTTAATGTTTCTACTTTGGCGATCAACTGGTTTCGTAGCTATTTGTCTGGGCGTCGGCAACGTATTCGCATAGACGATACTTTTTCCTCTTGGCGTGAAGTTTCCGCCGGCGTACCGCAAAGGGGTGTGCTATCCCCACTGCTTTTTTTATATCAACTCAATTACCAATGAGTTAACGTCATCCTATCATCTTTATGTTGACGACTTACAAATATACTCACAGGCTGATTTTGCTCATCTGTCGGCTGCTATCCACTATAAATTACGACCTTAATCATATTAATCTTTGGAGTAAGTTGCATGGTCTTGCAGCTAACCCGAGTAAAACTCAGGTTATTGTGATAGGCTGTGCTTGGTATATCTCTAGAATCAACTTTGATCAGCTTCCTGCGATTACTTTCAAAGGAGTCCATATTCCATACTGCGACAAGGTGAAAAATCTTGGTGTTATCTTTGACAACACTTTGTCATGGAGACTGCAGGTTGTTGAGGTTAGCAGAAAGATTGCTTAAGGAGCCTCACTTAGACGTCAACGTAATTTCTTGCCTTTTGCACTTGCGTAATCCCGTCATTTGCCCATTCTTGACTACGCTGATTCTTGCTACCTTGACTTCAAAATTATTGCATTCGATTTATCTTCGGCTAACGTAAATATGACCACGTTTCCGAATTCTGTTCTCAACTTAAGCGACTACCTATCCATCATCGTAGGAATATACATGAACTATCACTACTAGAGTAGTGATAGTTCATGTAAGACAGAGTAGACTCTGTCTTATTTAACCCGTGCAGTCCAATATATCTTAAGGAACGTTTCTCCTTTCTCGCCTCTACTCAATCGCGTAACTTTCGTTCCTCTGAGACACTTCGCCTTACAATTTCTACCCATTCTTCTAACTTCTTTACTAATTCCTTCACTGTTCAAAGTCGTCTTTGGAACTCCTTACCTGAGTCTATAAGAAGTGCTAAGTCCTGGAAAATATTTAAACGTGATCTTAAAGCACATTTCCTGCAAATGTAACGTGTCTAGCTTATTCCCTTTTAAACTTTACCTTTGCTCTTATCTCATTTGTCTTCCCTTACCTCTATATTAATTCCGTCATTCATTTATGTAATGTAGAATAGGTATAATTGGTTCTTGTTTGTTTTGTTTTAGTTTATATTTTATTTTAGGATATTTTAGTCATTGTTGCACCTAACCCCATCTTATTTTGTGTTAAACATCTCTGTCCTATACCTAAAGGTTGCCAGGAAGAAATCGCTATAAACGATAAGGCCGCCTTGCTGTACCATCATAATGATTTTGGTTTTTTTTTGTCATAATATTTTTATATGCAATAAAGAATATTATTATTATTTTTCCATAATTGAGAACTGGCTATTTACGATAATAGTTGGTTGGTTTAATCGGAATTATCATGGTTTAGATTTTTGAGCCGGTCCCTTATAGATTGTATAAAATATAATAATAATTTTACAAAAAAGTTATGTAAAAAAAGGCTCTATCATCAGCTCCTCTCATCATCTAGGTCTATGGCACTTATCAAGATAAATAGCTTAAACACGACGGGATTAGGTTGAATAGTCAGGAGGTTTCATTGGCCAACTTACGGCTCCATCGTCCGATCAATATCATTCTATTGCTTTGTCACCGAATATACAAACTTATGCCAAATTTTAGCTTCATCGGACACCCGCAAATGGCTGAAACATGGATCGTAGAGTTTGAACCGGAAAGGCAGTCATACAAACAGAGCAAGTTAAATAAAAGCTTGTGAAAGTAATCCTTTGTATTAATTTTTTTTCTTCTTATAAACAAAATGTGAAACAACTCAACCATTCTCATTATCACGATGACTAACTAAAAATATGACAAAATTGGGAATTTTGTATCCCACCGATATTCCGTGAATCAATAAATTCGTAGACCTTAAAATACGTCAATGATCGCTGTATTATCTTCAACGAATGACAAATAAAATAAAAAAATATTGGGTGTGACATTGAAAGTCTGTTTACTTGCATGTGATAGACACGTCAACATCTGACTCATCATCGGGGAATCTCTTGAGGTGCTTGTACGCGGTGCCGGTAAACGTGCGAAGTATAGCGTGAACTAGTGTGTGGGTGTGTGAGTCGACCGACCCAGGGAATGGGTCGGTCGAACATGGTCACTTGGCCGAGATTACTTCTAGGGCGGCACAGGGAGTGGCGCGGGGTGGCGCCTCTGGAGAAGAACACCGCAGCGCTCTTGTCCGGGTTCACCTCAATACGCCACTTCCTGAACCAATTCCCTAGGGAATTGGCGGCTGCCTGAAGGTTTCTGGTAATGAAACCCTTATTCCTATGTGAGACGTAGAGAGCGGTATCATCCGCGAATAGGGCTAGATGCACCTTACTCGAACGAGGAATGTCGTTCGTGTAAAGGCTAAACAGGAGAGCGTGAACTATCGGCACTGGGCTCTTATTCGCTATGACCAATTAAACGCCTAACATGGTTCTTTACGATAAGTTCTTGAAATGATCGTTTAATGATACTACCATTGGATTATCAGTGTCATACAGTGGGCTTAGCATGAATAGATTTACGTTAGCGTGACGCTAGCGATTTGATATGCCATCTTTCTGACACTACAAAATTTAGATTTGAAAGTACCAGCAAGCTGGCGTCACGCTGACCTCAACATTTACCTGCTAAAGGTTTTGCCACATAGCTGTCGCATTGCGACGGGTATGCGCGACGGTTGCGCGACCTGGAGAGTTGTACTGAAATGTACGGGAAACGCCACACAGCCGTTGCCGCCGTCGCGCCCGTCGGGATTGCAGACGAAGCACGGCGGGAGCGAGACGCTAATATGCGTGCGAGCGGGACGCTAGTATTGGGAGGCCGCTCGGCCGCGTACGGTGCAACCGGCGTCGCGCCTGCAGAGTGACGTGCGCGTCACGCTGCCGACCGCCGGCTGAGTGCCAGCGGAACGCCACCATCGCGCTCCGTCGGCTATTTTCCCAAACCTTAACCTTAACCTTAATCCCTTAGAATTCCCAACACCACACAATAATTTCACGAAGTTATCGTAACGCGCTGCGTTTGGTAACTTCGAATAAGGACCCTGGTGACCAATGCGTCCAAGTACTGAATTATCGATGGAACGCGTTTATAAAGTGCACATAATGCAATTAATTCGCTCATGTGCTTTAACCCGTAGCAGTAACTTGTAATGTGTACAAACGCCATTATACCTATTGTCAAACTTATTTCTTACACAGGACACACTTGCCACTAACTTTATTTTCATGGGGTTTTATTGAGGTCCTGAATACTTTACAAATTATCTTCGTCCACGATTAAGCAATATCATTTTCAGCAATTAATCTAAACTATAGCTAAAGCTAAATTTGAGCTTAGTACCGGCGGTCAGCGATTGTGTGATCTAAACAAATGAAAGAAAAAGAATCTACTGATCTTTTTTCTTTCTCTTTTTTAGAGCTACTGCTCTACCGTGACAAAACTAGATTATAGCTTATAAGATGGGCAATAGAAGTATTTTTAATAATGCTTATCGTAAAACTACCGAAATAGTTTGCTATCAATCTATCTATATCATCATGACAGATCATTTGCGAAGTAGGCAGAGAGTACAAAGTTCCAACTGGTTCTTTCCTCGCAGACCTCTCTAGCTTTCTCCACTCTCATAATTCGTCTCATACACGCTTTCCGGTTACGTTGTTATACCTATTGAATAACTTTAACTACCCCTTTGGGTATATAATGATGGATAAGCTTATTGCGGAACAAATACCTATACCTAGAATTACCTAGACGACTTAGAATAGTATTTTTATACATCGAAATACAAATATATGAAGTCAATATATGTAAATAATTATAATACAAGTTAATGCATTGTATAATTATAATCCATGTAATAATGATATCAAAATATGATACTGCAGATGCATTAATATTAGATTAGCGACAGTTATTGATAAAAATAGTAAAGCATGTTGCCCATAATGCCAGTTGCAATATAAATTATGCATTTTACGCTATGAAGACTATACATAACTTATTTAAGATATTATTAATACGAAGAGGAACGCTTTTATATTATATTATAATGCTATTAGTGAAATATACGACAGTGTTCAAGTCTATGACATCTTAAAGGAAAATTATCCCATAGGAAATAGGTAATGTTGTAAACATTTTACGGTCAGAGGCGTTACCACTGACACTGTATAAAATAATAATATTAGCCCTGTTAAGAACCTGTCCCACCATTGGGCACGGGCCTCCTCTCAAAACTAAACCCTCTCAGGGTTTAGTAGTCCATCACGCTGGCCCAGTGCGGGTTGGCGAACTTCACACACCTTCGAGGAACTCTTAGGCAAGCAGGTTTTCTCACGATGATTTCCTTCACCGTTAAAGCAAGTGATAGTTAATTTTTAATACGCACATACTTTCGAAAAGACAGAGGTGCGTGTCTGGGTTTGAACCCGAGACCTCTGAGTTTGCAGTCCAACGGTCTAACCACTAGGCTATCACTGCTAATTGCTGTAGCAAAACTATTTTAATTATTTTTTTATTCTTCATGCACTCTTATGCATATAGGCAGGCTTAATGCAAGGCATATTCTGCCAATGTACCTTAGGGTGATGTAGAGACAAGTGTGGCAGGTGCGAAATTACACAAGTTGAAAAAAGTTTAGGAAAAAAATATAAATAACAACTAATTAACTATTTATAACACTAAATAGATACAAATTTTATGACTAACGGAAAATTTAGCGTAGTGGTGAAGAGCTTAAGCCGCTTCGCCCACTGTGTCTAATAGTCCCGGGTTCGATTCCCGTACGAGACAAATTTTTGTGTGACCCACAATTATTTGTTTCGGTCTGGGTATTTATGTTTTTGAATTTACATGTTTGTAAACGCACCCACAACACAGGAATAAAACCTAGAGTGCGCCTATGTTTTATAAAAAAAATAATATATACATATTTATATATAACACAAATATAGACATATATAAATTATACAATCATACAATGTATACATAAACTAAAACTGTGCGATGTAACGACATGATGCAACTAACATTGAGAGGGGTTCAACCTTTTATGTAGATTTTATTATTATTTATTTATTCTCTATTGTACACATATATACACAATTAACCATTGCATAGGATTTTTTATGTATAAAGGTGTGCTTAACTCAAAATTGAGTTTTCTTACAGCCCACCTGAGCGATAGAGAGATGAAAAGTAGAGAGGACAGTAATAAGTGTACAATGGCATAAACAAAATAATATAAAATAAAACTATTTTTTTTTCGGATTTTATCGCGGATTATTTTGATTTTTAAGTTCCCGACGTTTCGAGTGCTTTGCGTGCTGCAAACTAATATGGTATAACTATGGTCACCAAAATCCGAAAAAAAAAATAGTTTTATTTCATGTGTAATATTCGCGTAAATCTAAGAACTCAAAATAATATAAATTACCATACCTATTTATCCGTATGTAATATGTATCAATAATTTTATATAATAGTATATACATATATAAATATATAATTCATGATAACTTTGCCGTGTCAAAAATATATCGCTATACACTGCGTATATCCACATCTCTTTCTTAAAATAAAGTAACATCATAATACCTTCGTTAACTATAGTTTACAGTTTACTATATGATATCTCAGCACAAGAAATATTATTTTGAAATATGTTTGTATTATATAAAAATACACTGTCACGCCTATATTCCCCAAACGGGGATGGCAGGGGTGTACTGTGTACACACACTTTTCGACGACTCCTTTATTTAGTCATAAGTACCTTTTTCTATATGAATAAAAACTTTTATTTTAATTATTTAATCTGCCTAGTTGGTCTAATGGCGAATGATTTTTTTGACTTTGCCAATTAATATGTAGTGTTGAATAATATGCTATAGATCAATCGAAAGTAAGCAAGGTTTTGCTTTACTATAATAATCATGTCTGGGATTGATTGTGTAATGTCAATCACACTGTCAGCTAGACAGAGAGCACAGAGCTATATTGTCTCCTTAACTGCCATAGTTCATTACATTCACACATAAGGGCTTTGGAAGCTCTTATTGTCATTAGTCGAAAAAAAATTCACACCAGGAAAAAATGCGCTTCCTACCGATCACCATGACGACAACTGGCTTTGTGCTGCACGTGTCCCGGTTTTACCCGTAACCCTCACCATTTAAGAAACTGTTAAGGTGCCTTAAATTACAGCTCTCCTACTCAATTTCTCAATCAGTTTGTGTCGAATGGCATTTCTTTGTAAACCTACAGCAACTTGCAAAACTAACGCTACCACATATAAGATAAGATTGAGATCTACCCACATGCAACGAGATGAGTTTTAAATGCGATATTTATGCAGAAAACGTAGTTAATGCTGCACATTTCTACATTCCTGTTAGACTAGTAATGGCACTCATTTTCTTAGTATTATGGTGCAATCATTACCGAGTTGTTGGCAATGACTGCATTATAGATTTCTTTTATAAGGAACAGAGGGCACAAACCATTTAACGTTATAGTAATATTTCCGAGAAAGGTATCTGGCACGATCATCTTTATTTAGTAAATATTCCGTGTGCAAAGTATGTCATATCAACTCGGTAGAGTTATAATTAATATTTGTGTAAAACTTATGCCTATAAGCGCACTTAAGATTGAAGAATTCTATAAATAGATCGCTTTTGGTGGCAAATTCTAAATACATTTCTTTCTTAATCTTCTCTTCTAATTCAAATAATTTTAATATTAAATTGAATGTTTGAAAGCGAAAATAAAGAGATAATTATGGGTGTACAGATGCAAAAATAAATAGAAAAGACAGGCACTGGAGTTTTACATATGTAGAAAGAATGAATAACAAATAAACAAATAATACAAAACAATAGTGGAATTATGTAGGCACTGGGGGAGATCTAGACATCCATGATCAAATAAATCGCCTCTTGTTTGATAGTCGATCCATATACATAATCGGCGAGTAGAGAGTATGATTGAACTGTAAGAGAGGAGAAGCCGAGAGAGGCCTTAAGAGAGAGAGAGCCTGTTGGTTGTCCTTTTCGTGCCCCGTAATGACTCTGGAATTATGGTATAGATAGTAGATATATAAAGGTGGAGCAAAAATATACAAGGTGTAATATAATAAACGCAATACCTGAAAGTAGTGTGTTCTAAATCTATAACTGAATTCATTCCAACTATTTTTAATGTATATAATTTTAATTTATTTTTTCAAAACTTGCAAAATATGCTGCTACTCCTTCAGTGTGCTATAACAAACTAAATTTTTAATTGGGGTATAAAAGTGCTTAAAAAGGGGTAAAAAAGTTTTATTTGGGAATTTGGTTTTCGTATTGAATTTGTAAAGCAATTACCTAATCAGGGTCTCTGACGTCTTGCGTTAATTACGATACACCTTGTATATTTTTATCCGTCATACATAACTTTTTCTTCTCTTACGCAAACTGCCTTGTTTGACCCAATGACAAAGTCACTTATTCGGAATGTTAGTGTGTAAACAAGATTGCACATTTTAATATGAAGCACGAACATAATGTAAGGTTAAATTCATGAGTAATGCAACTTATCTTGCGTAGGCGCATAATGTGTACCTACATGTAGGGAGCAATGATGACAGATAAGTTGCCAGTTCGTTGAACAGTTGAAAGGTATAAAGGGCGTCGGTTCAAATCTATTTTTACAAGCTCTTATATATCTCACAATGTATGTCTGTCTGTCTCTCCGGTTCAAATCTTGTGATCGATTTTTTAAGCACTTGCGGGTTTCTGCTTGAGCTGAAATTAGGCACACGTATGTTATTTTGGTGACAATGCAATAATATGCTACCATGGAGCTTGTTTGATGATGGAGTCGGCAGGTGGCTATAGGAACATGTGAAATATACAACGTAACCCCCTCGTATTTAGGCTTGTTAGATTAATACTGATAAGTAGTATACAACCAGATGGTGTTCGGGGTCTGATGATGAAGCCGAAAGGTGGGCAATGGCACCAATCAACTACTCAATATAACGCCGCCGTGTTTGGGCTCGTTGGATTTGTCTTGACGAGTACTTTTGACACGGATGGTGTCCAGGGTCTTATAATATGGATGGGAATGGTATTCCCGATAACTTTGTCAAACCTTTCTCAGATAAGGGTTGCAGTGATTATTTGTAGGTCCAAACCAATTTTATGGAAAGCTCATAAAACGTTAGCAGTAATGCTTCAAAATTCTCAACATCATTATCGGAATACAAATTAGCCGCCGTTTAATAAAAATAATTTTAACACCTCGACCCTCATCTCGATCGAGAAAAAAGAAGAAAAAATATATTTATTGTACGATGTGCCAACCAAAATTCCTTGTCTCGGAGCATTGAATATATGGACAGGTATATAAAATTGCGTTGTATGTTTGTTTGGTAAGTTTGTATGTGGTATGATCTTAGATGCTGATGAAAGCTATAGCAAACAGGGTTTATATTTGCTGCATTACGATACCTTCTAGAAAAAATAATGTACTGATACTCCAGTAGCATACCGATTATCATTACACGATCATATCGCAAAGTTATCTTAACCTGTTGGAACTTTGTGCTCTCTGCCTGCCACGCAAAGGATCTGGCGTAATGATATAGATAGATAGATCATAATGCGCCGCGTTTGTTCATAGAGTCTGAAGGCTCAGTATGGGTCGCCACGAGACGCTCGTTTTCAAAAATAATTGTTGGTTCTTCTAGATTTGCAGAACATATAATAGAATGGATTAAATTGGCCTATCACTATATTTTATTGTATTAGAAAAAGGAAACACAGTAACGCCTTTGTTTCCTTAAGCGGAAGTGATACAAGTGTCAGTACTGCCTCCCTTTTGCGACAGTGTTAGGTCTTAATATAATAGGGGGCGAGCATATTAAATGGAAAAGATTCTATACTTTGAACTGCTACTTAAAATTTTTCAATACAAAAGCCCCTAGTAATACCTCATCCGTCCTAAGATTGGAACCCAAGTTCTCGTATTCGCCAGCTTTACACTTATTTATTAGTGACTAATTAGCTCCGATTGATAAAAATATTTGTACCTTATTATTCATTACCTTTATGTTGACTCTTATTGTTCTTTTGGAATCAATAATTTTAAAATATCAACTCTTTTGTATGAGTTTATTACCCGCTATTCATTAATTCTAAAATCAAACACTGAGTCAACACAAACGCTTATTAAATTCAAAGCCCAAGGAAAATAATCCAGCCGACATCGGGCGAATAAAACAGTATCTTACTCGCACCCGGATACAAATACCCCAATCAGACGAGCATTCAGGGTCCCAAAGCGTGGGTTTTGTACACTAAAATCATAAATCACGCATTTATTTCGCGGGCACGGACCGATGTGGCGGGGTCGCATCAGTACGTGTTTATCGCTTAGTTGCAGGAAAACGCAGCATTGTTGCGGCAGGGAGCTTATTTGCTGTAACAAAATAAACTTGTAACACGCCACGTTACGATAATTTTGTGAATTGATTGTTTGAGAGTACTCAGAATTGCTAAACTTAAAACTTTGGCCAATCAGCCGACGGAGCGCGACAATAGCGCTCGACTACGCTCGGCAGCGCGGCGCACACGTCACACTACGGGAGCACGGCGTCTCGCTTCCCCGTTCTTTGTTTGCCGTGGCGCCGAGAGTTGCTGCACTGTGTGGCGTCTCCCGTACATTTTAGTATATTACAACTCTCCAGATCCGCTCAACAATTAAAACTCAAGTACATGTAGCTTTACACACTGCCGGAAATCGCATAAAATGGAAAGACGTCTTGCAAAAGGGAATACTGTTTGTATCCTGCATTAGACGTCACGACCCACAGCATTGAGGAAACGACGCAAGGAGGACGACAACCCACCAAGTCGCATCACCGTCGTGCTCTCGTCGCGCTGCGTCGGCTATGTGGTGAAACCTTAAGCGGAAGTGGGCGAAGGGTAGAACTCACGGCCGTTGAGGCAGAAAGGTTTTCGAGTGACAACCAAGTATCAGAAGACGTGGGTTCAGGCCCCCGACAAGATGGACCGATGACCTGATAAAAGACGCGAGTAAAAGGTGGACATACACAGCGCAAATTCAGTATCTATGCCGGTATTTGGGGAGGCCTTTGTAAGACAAAGACAACAAGCAACACCCCACAAGATCTGGGGTACATCTTTTGGCTGAAGATAATGGGATACAGAATACTATCAAATGGTCATTTTATAAAGTTATCGTAACGCGCCGTGATTCGTTATTGCGAATAAAGATCTTTTCGGCAACGTGTTGATAAGCATTGGGGTTCGGATTGCCTGAGCTAGAATTGCGGTATTCGGGAATGGAGTGTAAAAAGAATAGAGAGGAATATATAGGTCGTTTCGATTTTTAGAGTCTGTATGTATATTTTTTCTTTGTTTATTTATTGGTTTTGCTTGTTCAGGAATTTAAAAAAATCGACGGTCCTATAGAACATAGTTACATATGCCAAACGGCATTTGCATTTGCAACTTTCGTGCCAATCGATAAGGTTATTTATACCAAATATAAAGAGTGGATTATGGAACTTTGTTCTTTAGAAACGTTGAAATATTCGAAAACAAAAATATATTGTTGCCTTGGTATTTTTTTACATTATCATTTACAAAACAAGTAAATCCTCAGGCGAGCTTGGTAAATCTGCACTTTGTGCACCCGCATTTAGGGCTGCTACTGAGATTTTTTTCTGTAGAATACTTGAAAATCACTTAGTCCATCAAAGATCGAGATCGCCAACCACGCTGTACGTCACAAAATAAACAAGCCAGTATGCCTATACTATAATGGCACTTGTTCTTGCACGCTCCCTGTTTTCATACTCAGGTTCGATGCCGCCGTATTTCTACATCATACGATATATATTTTTGGAGCCACGTTAAATAAAATGACTTTACTAATGTGACATGTTATTGAGACACTGATTAATACAAAAGGAGATCTTATAGATTAGTTTAATACTAATCACAGATTATTAAAAAGTCAAAGAGATCTGTAAAGAAAGAACTGTTAGGACTGTGAACTCTCAGCCTCTCCGCTAGGGATCTGGCATAACGATATTGATAGAAACTACAAAGTTTGTACATCGTGTGATAACAAAGCAATATGTAACCACAAATTGTGGTAGAATCGGCATATTACCCGCGGTCGGATGATGTCCGTTCGATTGAGGTAAATCTAAATACCAAGAGTAAACCAACACGCGATGTTTCCAAATGATTGCTTAATAGACGAAATTTATATGGGAAGGGTTTATTTGGAGTACGGTATTAAATACGTTGGGTTATTAAGAAAATGCAACCCTATTACTGGTCTTTTAAGTTAAAGTTAAGTGTGGCAATGATATTGGCTAATATAGCAGTAGTTTTCAACAAATGCTGACACCACGTTATACCTTTATTAGTTTATGCCCGCGACTTCGTCTGCGACAACTTTAGACAAGAACCTAACATTATTCTGGGATATAAAGTATACTATCTGTTAATCCAGGTAATAAACTATCAGTGTACCAAATTTCATTCATATTCCTTTAACCGTTTTTATGTGATTGAGTAACAAACATCTAAACATACAAACTTTTACATTTATAATAATAGTAGGATTAGAAAAGCACTCGTCTCCACAAATCCACACTCGGTGCGTGTAGTGTAGTTCTCCTCTTCTTCTTCTTCAAGTTATGGCTCCACACTAATTATAAGTGTATTTTGCCAGTGTCCAGTGAGATATATAATCGTGTTTGTTTAAATTAATTCGACTCCCCGATGAATTTGATGACAACGATGATAATGAAATTAATGAAGTACCCCACCCTGGATAGTAAAGCGGTAGATACTTTACATACAAATTGCAACGGCCGTTTTGAGGGAATTCGAAAAGGCACGTTTTATCACTTTGTTACAATTACCTTCACTCATGCACATATAAGAACACATAATGGTTAATATTCCACCAACATTACACATTATTAGTCGAAATAACAAAAGTCTTGGAAATTAAAACAAATTGACAACATCACTCTTCGACTTCCCGCCACAAAACTCAGTTCTTCTCTTGTCCGGTGAAACTATAAAGGCCCCGCGGCCAATAGCGTAGATCATTCACGCACACAGAAGTTCTCCTTCACCTCGATATGTGAGAGGCTTTCTGCCCAGCAGTAGAACAGCATAAGTTGATTTATAGGCCAAAAAATAAATACTGAACATTAAGAGTAAATTTTAGAATTAGAATATGGCTTAAAAAGAAATGGCTATAACTCAATGGTGGCAACATTTCGCCACGCCATAGAAATACTTTAAGTGTAGAGCAATGTATTAGGCATTGTTTCATAGTAATTCTCACATATTTTGAACCTAACTCAACCGAAAAAACAACCTCAAAGTTCCTTAATAAACTTGTACAACAAACAGACAGTTGGTATATTTCAACCTTTAACTTAGCCAACGTCAGAAACCATGAGGTTTACTGGAACAATGCTCGCTAAATAGACGTAAAATATGGTCATTGTAATGCGACAGAGCCCATCAGTCAATTACGCATGAACCTTGGTAGAACCCATTGTGTTATGGTAGTCGCCCACGTTTGTAAGAAAGGCCGTAAAATTTAAGTAGGTACTGCTTATTAAATTAACACGTTTTACCGTCACAAAGGAGTGTATAAACAAAATCTTGGAAGGAAATTCAAAATCTTGTTGATAATAAAGTTAATTGATTACTAAGGGCTTAACACGAAAAGATTGACGTTCGCGTGACGCTAGCGAACTGTCCCATCCTCGTTATACTACAAATTTACTAAATAAAAATGAACGTGACAGCACGACTACTCGCTAGCGTCAAGCTTTTCGTGCCAAGCTCTCAGGTCGATGTAATAGTAAAGTTTTCAAAAAAGCGTGGTATCACGTACGTCTTTATTTAATAAATTTCTAGTGTGAAAGAGATTTCATATCAAACCGATAACGTTACTTAAATCCCTAATCTATTCGTAATAAGCTCTTTGGTCTTTGCTTCAATACTGGGCAAGGTTTTCAAAATCATTTCGAAGAATATTATTGGGTTTACCACAAGTCATTACAGGAGCAAAGTTATCCTTCTAAAATTAGAGTGTACCATGCTTGCCTGAACTCACGATATGTTTTTAACTTTTACTACGAATGAAAAATCTTAGAGATAGTGGCACAGCTACCACACGGCAGATAATAATGTGCGCTAATGTAAGTAAGCCTTTAAGGTTTCGACACATAGCCGATGCGCGACACAGCGCGACGGGAGCGCGACGGGAGCGCGAGGATGGCGCGGCTTGTTGCGTTGTAATGTACTGAAATGTACGGAATACGCCACACAGCGCAGCCACGCTCTTCGCGACGGCAAACATCATAGCCGAACTAGCCAAGCGCTTCCGTCGCGCTCCCGTCACGCTCCGTCGGCTATTTGACCAAACCTTTAACCCAACGCAGTCGTAGATGGAATTATTCTTCATTGCACCTTTTAAGAAGATAACAGTTATTAAATACTAAAAAAATAAAATATATTTAACGGAGGTGTAATGCAGCTCATAATTTATTTTGTGATTGTGTGGGCTTGTTCTCACCGGTTCCCGTACTGGGGCACTCCCTTCGTGAATGTTCTTTCATGGGCTTTACTTTGATTTAGACGTCATAATTATTACGATTTAGTTCTAGTATTTCGAGAAGCTCATAGCGCTGTGCGACCGTGGTGCTCTGACCGATCACCAAGGTTAAACAGCGTTCAGTCGGTCTGGGATGGGTGGCCGTTTTTTCATATTCGAGCGTCAACGTGCTTTGGAAAGAACATTAAGCTGTTGGTCTCGGTTACCATTTAATGTGGTCGTTGTTAACCGAGTTGGAAGCCTTAACGTGGCCTAGTAAGTTCCAACAGCGGGTGGCCACAAACCTGCCTCCACCAATCCGCACTGGTTTCGTGCGTTGGAGGATGACCTTATCTTTCTCACCTCGGTTTATGAGAGAAGGCCTTTGCCCAACAGTGGGCCACTATAACCTAATTTTATGGTTTTAATATTTGCAAAGCTTGAATAATCCAATTCTAATACACATTACACCATATAAGATTAGGGCGAGCACACACGTCTGGCTTAAGGTAGTTGTGTAAACATCGTAACGCATCCATCAACGGGGCTTAATGGCTTATCCAAATCAATTAGAAACTTGAAGCTTATGCGTAGGATCCGATCACACTGTATGTGTAAGAAATTATATTTTGTGTGACGAAGACTTTTCTGGATATGAATGATTTGAACCTTATTCTATACGCCACCCGTTTTGGACCGGCCCTAGTTGAACGCTGCTCAACTTAGTTTAATAATTATCGCTCTAAATACGGTACTTAAGACACTGTCGCGCCTATATTCCCCAAGCGAGGGCAGAGACCTAACATCGTCGGTGCGGTTCGCCGACGATGTTAGGTCCCATGTAATAGGGGGCGAGCCGATTGCCATATACCGAGCACAATTCCAGACTCCGGACTCATACTGGGAAGTTTTCGTTAAGAAAACTACACGTGTCCGACCTAGGATTTGAACCCAGGACCTCGTGATCACAAAGCCATGCGCTTTTCCACTAGACCAACAAGGCAGTCGAGGCAGTTAAGCTTTTTAAAGCCCACTCATACCGTATAGGACCTCCCAACAGCGGCTAGCTTTGGACAAAGGAGGGAAAACAAACCCACACCACCTTACTTTGTCCCATGTCAGGGGCAACTACCGCCAGGGCACTAACTATGGCTGGTGTGGAAATCATTGAATTTGCTCCGCAATTAGGTAGGTAGATGTGGGCAAAATTTGTGCACACTGGGGTGCAGAGATCAAAATTTAACAGCCTGCGATTGTGGTGCGACCACACAGACTATGCCGCACTTGCTGGTCTGTCCTTTGTGTACCCTCTACCTGTACAAAGGAAAAGCTGAGAGCGGCCACAAGCGGCGTGATTGAGCTAGCAACTCATTTAGCGGGACAAATATGAACCATTGATATGAAAAGAAGAAGATCACCGCAATCCTACCTGTATGTACCTGTACCAATCGTATCAGTGGTCTATTGTATCAAATTCGTAGATCTTTTAAATTGGCGTTTGGCCCCGGTCACTACTTAAAACGGTAGTTGTTAAGCCAAGTTGGAAGCCTTATAGGCAGCTTGATAAGTTCCAACTGCAGATGGCCATAAACCTGCCTCCACTAATCCGCACTGGGTCCGTTTATAATATCAGCCTATACTGCCCACAGCTGGACAAGGACCTTCTCTCACAAATTGAGGTGAGTGAGATCAGGTCATACTCCGTTGTGGCCACCTGCTGTTGCAACTTATCAAGCCGCCTTTTAAGGCTTCCGACTCGGCTTAACGACTACCACATGAAGTGGTAGCCGGGACCAACCGTCTTCACGTGCCTTAGAAGCACGGAGACGCTCGAATATGAAAATGCCACAAACGGTTACCCATCTCGGGCCGACCAAGTCGAACGCTGCTTAACCTTGGTAATCGGTAAGAACACCGCGGTCGCACAGCGCTACGAGCGCTACCGCGTGGTTTAGTATGACCTTATCTCTCACACCTCGATTTGCGAGAGAAGGCCTTTGACAGTGTAGGCTGATTTATCATTCTTATTATATTTTTTATGAACTTAAACTTTATTCGATAAATGCGAAAATTACCTCGTTTATATTTTTAACGTTTTTTGTTTACACAGACTAAAATATCCAATTATAAGGCGCCTTATTTTTGTGATATACTGACCTCTATACGTGTCAACATCAAAAAATAAAATACCTAACAAAATATCAGATCAACAAAGTAACAAACAACCTATACACACATTTTAAATGATCTGCCAAAATGATTAGCCTAGACCTAATAATTTATTAATTATGCGTTAAAAATATTCTTATTAGCATACAAGAAACGTATATCTCTAACCGACACTTGTCAAGTAGAACCCAACTCTTCCTTGATCGTTTGATATATTGATAAAATTTAAATTTGATGTAAAAATATAATTGCCGACGATCGGAATGTGGTATTTGGAACATAATTATTCATAAACTTTAGATCTCTGTGAACGAACACGACTTTTTGTAATAACCTAAATAATTTTTACGACGTCTGAGCTTTTGTTATTGTTCCGTGGATCATTTTTGTTATGTAACTGTAGTTTATTTGGTCATATACGAACTTTATGAGGGAGGGGGTGGAGTCTAGGGAATAACGTCCATTGCTTATGTTAAAATTGCGATATTAGGAAGGTATGCATATTCACTAGAGAGTGAATAATAACATTCATTCATTCGATTTGAGTCGTCGCCGCGTGAAATTTGATGTATTTAATTATTATTTATTGAAAGAGTTACAATTAAATTAACAATGATTCCTGCCCTAAGTTCATGGCTTGTACCGCAGGAACCTGACGAAAAAAAAATTATGTTATACAATATTTTAGGATGCCAATTCGGGTACAAATTAGAAATTTGATCAAAAATATAAGTTTAAAGAAAAACAAACAAGACTATAAATTATAAAGTTATACGTTTGACTATTACTAGCACTATCTCGTTCGTCTTATGGCGAATATTACGTGGGTACAAGGTTTGTATCCTCGATCGGACAAAAATATAATTTTTCTTCTACTAGGTCTTAATCCGGAGTCTAGCACTAAGCCCGATTTAATGACTATAGACTCTGCCCATACTACAGGGGACCTAACATCGTCAGCAAAAAGGGAAGTACACAGTATACCTCTGTCACCTCCGCTTCGGGACTATAGAGGTGTATTTTTATTTTTACTATCTCTAAGCCGTTAATTTCCTAATATTATAATTCAACCCAGTTTGTCAAATAAACAATATTTTAATATATTTTTAAATAATATCTTATATTTTCAATAATATACTATGTGAATTGACAAGTTGATGTTATTTAAAGATACTAATTAACATCGACACACTTTTTGAAATTATATTTTCTGATAAAAACATCTTTATAAATATTGTTAATGTTTATAAAATGCGATTGAAATTATATTTAGATTATTTTATGGTCAATGATTTAAAATATATTAGTTCAAATCTATTTTAACATTGAAATTTTAAAAATGTTTTTATAAAATATGCGTGCCTTATTGATTAATAAGTCTCAATAATATCGAATAGAACCGATTGGCATTAGTGAATGCCAATGTTTTATTCGCTATTAGACTGGAATCCCTATCAAATTGCGTTTTTTTATACAGCTGCGAGCTTTAATGTTTTTTAATTACGGTAAAGTGCTGGGTGCTAGAGCTGAACGCTCTTTTAAATTCGCATTTTAAGAAACTATGTTTAATAAAGAAGAGAATATTTGAAAATAGAAGAGATATAAAAAATTACTGCCCCATGGGTCTAGTGGTTGTAGTTGGTAACGATCACGAGGTCTTGGGTTTGTATCCTAGGGTCGGAAAGGTGTAATTTTTCTATCGAAATATTCCCAGTACCAATCTGGAGTCTGGAATTATTATGCCCGGTAAAATGACAATACCTCGCCCCCTAATACGTGGCAAAAGTGGGTGTACACCTCTGCCAATCCCAGCTGGGGAATATGGGTGTGATTTTTTTTTAATAAGTGGTGATATCTATGGCTGACATAACTTCGATGTTATTTAGGCAAAAAAAGTATAATAGATGGTCAAAGACCGATTGCTACGGAAATTCTTCTTCTCTTGTATAAATGTTTCAGTGTACACAATTTACTCAAAAAGTGCATGAAGTATAAGTAAATGTAAATTAATATAATAATAACTGTAAATAAAACTGTAATCGAGCCGAATCTGTACATTGAATATTTTTTGAAAATTTAAACTGGGGTACATTTTTATATCGATATAAGAGGCCGAAATAATTATTTTTGGATTTATTGTCTGTCTGTCTGTCTTTTTGTGTTTCAATCACGCAAAAACTACCAAACGGACTTCAATGAAATTTGGTATAGTAATAACTTATTCCTTAACTTAAAATAATAATATTTTTTTATTCCGGTAACAAGAATCAATTCGGGATAATCGTGGGAAAAACCAGAAAACTTTTTTTTAATGTTAGTCTCGAGCTGCAATGTTACGTTAAAATGTGTGATTTTACCTACGCCTAAATTCGACCATGAACTGATATTGGATTCAGTTTCGTTTTCTCACGGGAAACTCTTCGGTGGTCAAAAGCACTCACCTGAAATTGTGCATACACGTTTGATTTAAACACTCAAACGTGATTTCGTGCATAAACCGATGACATGACCGATGCATTCAGGATTGTCTCTGTTGGAGAGAGTTCTTTAACGACTAATGGCCCGGACACGAAACTGTGTATTTTTATTTATTTAAGATATCTAAACGATTTGGATCATGCACATGAATTGTATATTCTTACGAGAAGACTAGCACGAAATATGCTGCCAAAACTTTGTTATATACTTAGCTCGCAATGCACCATTCAATATTATTACACCATATTACGATCTTTGGCAGGGTAGGTGTGAAATGTTTTTTGCGATAATTTTATAATAAATAAACTGGTAATTCCTCTCAAAAAGAAAGTAGGTATTGTATACACGGCGTTAGAGTTGAATGAGATCGCACTTTCGATCTACCTACCTATGTCAAATTACAAAATAAACGCGTGCAACGCCGCGAGTAACAGCTAGTTATTACTATAAATTTTCATATTATCTTCATTGAGAATATGATCCTATGATACTGAATTTAAGTCAATAAATCTGCAGTGCAGAATCTTTTGCGTCATATATTTTGTCAACGTATTATCCTTTTAGAGATCCTCAATTTCATAACTCAATAAAGATAAATTATATAATTTTATACTCATAACAATAGAAGAACCGGCGCAATTAACGCTAATAGTTATTCTATAAAATTAATTAAACGGAGATCCACAAGAATTCAAATTAAGTAATAGAATATAATGAAATCAAATTATGAAAGTGGATCAACGACTTTAACCCAGTTCCATAATAATGCAGATAACAATATATTATGTAGATCAATATTGGGTTTAATAAAATCATAAGACTTGAAAACATAGACTGTTTATTTTTGAACATTTATATGAATGGTTTCAAGATGTTTTACTTATTTTAAGTACTACTAGGTAACAGATTCCAAAAATCAACATTTCATGGAAATATTCTCAAACATGCCATATAATAGGGGATATGAGCCTCCTACTATAACATTTTGATTTTTTTAAGGTCAAAATGTTTTGCCAGGTCTTCTTCATCCATCTGTAAATGTAAAAAGGGAGTAGTCGCATATTGCTGCTATTTTATTATTCTACAAAACCATTTATGAAAATAACCATACCAGTGGTTATATAGTTAGCAAATTGTGAATCAAAAATTGATTTTGAATTTTGTAGTCTGAGCAATATCATGCATGGGATTTTTGCGACCTCAGGGGATGCTCGCGGGGCGTGTTTGATCCCTACTGACTAAAAATCCCAAAATAACCGACAACAGCACTCCAAAGTGGTTTCCAGATCTGCTTATGGAACGCACGTCCGGTGCTAACCTAACCAATTCTTAAGTCTAGGTTAGAGTTAGGTTAGATAAGTCTTGTGATAATCAACATAAGAGACATTCCTTTAGCTAGAATAAGCTAAATGCTGTATATGGAGATGAACTACACAATCTAATGAGGTTCCTCATATTATAATTTCCCTGTTTATGCGAATTTCGCTACTACGTATCAGGAATCAACAAAAGAATTAGCGTTGTACTTATAAATAATATTCTTATCGTAAATGGTGAGATATACAATTAACCAAAATTACCAAATAGAGCATTTAGAATGCGTCATTAATAAATTTGTAGCCGACTCTAAAAAAATACGAACTCAGTGGGCCGGTCGCCATACAAGTGGTTTATTAACAAGACAAAGAAATTCTATATTAGAATCAAAATATCTAAGGCTTAAAACGAAAAGTTTGAAGTTAACATGGTGCTGGCGAGTTGATATACCATCCTTGTCACACTACAAACTTACTAAATAAACATGAACGTGACAGCATTATTACTCGCTAGGATCACGCTATCGTCAACCTGTTCGTGCTAAGCCCTCAGAAAAAAATAATATAAACGATCTGGAATTCTGACAATATAATTCAACGCCTACGACTGGCGTTGTTTTGATGTTGCTCTAGTTTTTGAGGATTTTATTGGTTTATTATTTATTTTTTCGATTTCTTTATTAATACAAAACGTATTTAGATGTTTACATGAAAACATCTAGATGTTTTCGACGTCAGGGTCGAACGGATTTGAAATTGATTGCTCAAACTGCAGTCCTTGTCTTAATGGCATTCTTCATTGGAATGCTTGATTTCGTTTTTTTGTGTGATATATGTTGTGGTGCTCGTTTTGTTGATCTAGTGGTGAACGATCATGGGGTTTTAAGTTCGAATGGGTCGAACAAGGTAGTTTTTTTTAAATCTCAGTATCACCCTGGAGGCTGGAATTGTGTCCCGTAGGCAATGGGTTTGCCTGCAAGTTCTTTATGTTGAGATCTAACATAGACGGCGTATATGACTGTACTCAATACACCTTTATCCTTCATCATATTATCATCATCGGACGAAAGGGGTCCACTGCAGATCAAATGCCTCCCCAAAGATTACCACACTTGCTTACGGAATATTGGCATGATAGTAATTATTTTTGTCATATATCATCACGCCAGATCCCTTGCGGGTTAGGCAGAGAATACAGAGTTCCAACAGGTTACGATTCTTTTTGTCGAAGTCCAATAATCCGCACTAGGTTCTAGGTGTGATTTCAAAGGTCATTGCATTTTTTTTTAATGTGGCCCCACACTAGGATCTCTTCCTGTGTCGTGGGTTTGTTTACAAACATGAAATCCACATACAGAAATACCCAGAGCGAAACAAATATTTGTAGGTCACACAAAGATTTATCCCGTGCGAGAAACGAACCCGCGACTATTAGGTCCAATAGGCAGAGCGGCTTAAGCTCTTAGCCTCTGCGCCAAATCGTCCGTCATGAGACAACTTGAGTGTGACAGTACAGGTTGATTTATTTTATTACTAGTTTCTGCCCGCGACTTCTTCCACGTTGACTTAAGACAGAAACCTTACATTTTTCCAAAATAAATGTGTTAATCCAAATCCAGATAATAAACTATACCCTACCTACCATATTTAATCCATTCAGCCGTTTTTGCGTGATTGAGTAACAAACGTCCATACATTTAAACATACAAATTGTCAGAATTCCCATAGATAAAATATATTTCCTTGCTAAATTTGATCATAATCTATTCAGCGGTTTGGGCGTGAAAAGTTAACAGACAAACCCTCCCGATACCCTTACATCCCTTGTTTCGGATACAGATTCCGCACACAGGATCAGACACCGACTCGGCGGCGACGTCGAAGAATCCCTTGCCCGGCGGCCGGTGCTGAGCACCATGGCGAGACACCTAGTATACGCCCTACCCCATAGCGACTGCCCAAGCTGAGGCCGTTCCTTCTTGAGGCGCCTTTGAGCTAGTTGCCCCCTTGCCCTTTTGGCTCGAGCGTAATAGTTGCATGCTCGCCCTCTTGTACGGTGAAGCTATAAAGGTCCCGTGGCCAACAGCGTAGATCATTCACACATATACACAAATAAGTTAACAGACAAACAGAGTTACTCTCGAATTTATAACATAAAGTATGGAGTACGGATAATTGTTGCGTGAATGATATTATCATTTTGATGTCAAATTAATTCTTTGGTGAATTCTTCTGAGATAGACAATCCAGCTGACCAGGTGATAAGTATGTAGATACAATGTGTGGAAATAAAGTGGCCAGCGCATTCCAATGTGAGTTGTTGTAGGATTGGGACATAACTGGTTCATGTCCATTTACTTAAAATTGAATATTTAAGGGCATTCGGTCGAACTTTAAACTTTTAGCATCAAAAATCTTCTTCCAATTGATATGCGGTAAAAGAATTTATAGTTTCATTGATGGATTAAGCAGCATCTTTAAAGCAATGGAATAAAGAAGTAATTTGTTTAAAAATGGAAAGTGTATTATTACGATTTGCGTAGAATTTCTAGGGTAGAAACTTAGAATAATATCCAGAAGGTGAGTCCAGTCAGAATTGCACGGCGCGTGGTGAAGGCAAAAATTCAACAAACGCCCCGCACTTACCGCACTTCGCACCCGCGTAATGTTGGCAGCCCGGAAACATTACCACTATTTGGGGTAAATGTTGATGACATTAGAGTAGATGATAATTTAATCATTGTTGCGGTAACGTGTATTTTAATGCATATTTAAAGTATTACTAAGTTTAATGTAGAGAAAAATATATTTGCATCATGTTAACTAAATATTAAAACCATGATGTAGTAGTCAACTACATTAATACTATTTCATACTAGAACTTATACAGTCCTCAGCAAATAAAAGTAGGGAAAAAGTAAAATTGTTATACTATCAACCCTAAAAAAATGGGTGCGTCTTTTACCATGACAATTACAAACGCAAGAATTTATTCGATATTTAAATAAAACGGCACCTGAATGCGCTAGTTATGTATGAAAAGTGATCCTGTCATGTTTCTTTTTGAGATCGACAGCGTGTTTACAGGCGGGAACGACAGGATGGCCACTAATCGTCATAATCATTATATTAATACGTGAAGCAAAATCTTTGTACCCCTTTTTACGAAAATTACGCGGACGGAGGAGTATGAAATTTCCCACACTTATAGTTTATATAGAGAAGGAGTGCAGAATACTAATATTTTTTTTTAAATTATACATTAAAATTACATTAAATCAATAAAAAAAAACATTACACACACTACCATGTATTTGACACACACACGCTGTCTGTGGTCTAATTGAGAATAGATTAATATTGTCTGTCTTTAATATTATTTGTCTATAGTCTTACTGAATGTCAAACATAACCAGCAAACGATGAAAGAGTTTTTACAAAAAAACATCTCGCTTACAAAGAAGTTTTGTATCATTAATTAAACTATCGAAATATGTATGTCAAGTACAATGGACAGCATTTTCTGTATCGCATGGTTTTTTGTTACCATAAGAATTATTTTAACAGGTATTCTTTATTTTAATCATTTTTGTTTTTTTTTTATTTAAATTTCATTTAATTTGTTTGAAAAAAATAGGCAAATGAGGTGATTATAGAAGTATAGTGTTTAACAATAATACCTTAATAATGTTCAAACTTATATTTTAAATTAATTATGGTCGAATTTCGACCAATGGGCGACCACTCAATTTAATTTGACACGCGCAGAGGGAGCACTTTATTTCGCACGACGGTCACAAAGTGACCATTCACGTGAACGCACTACTTGCTTTGCAGGTAGTAATTGTGGCTTCAATTATTTGATGCGCGCCCGCGGCTTCTCGATAGAAAATATTATTTATTTTATGGGTAGAAATCAATCTTTGGAGTATATTGAGGGTATCACCCTAAATTAGTGCTTAAGAGGCACTATCTGTAATTTTGTAGGAGTAATTTTTATGTGATGAGGTTGAAAATCTTATCATTAATACTGCAAATTGTTTTTTTTAGAAAAACCGACCTTAAATTTCATGTAATAAAACATATGTTTATTGCGTAAGCATGATTACATAAAATCTAAATTGAGATAATTTTCCACCAAAAATGTAATCCACTCATATAGTAGAACTACAGAGTTAATGCAAAATCTTCTTCTGAAAATAACAAATGCACAATAATGTGTCTCAAGGCTATGCTGAATACGTACATATATTCTAATTAATCACCAATTCGTGGATATTACCTGCACGAAAATGTTTAATAAAGCCCAATACCGTTTTGAGATTACAAGATTTATTTAAAGAAAGAAAAGAAAGAAAGAAAATACATTTATTTAACCACACACAACAAACTATAAACAAAAGGTAAATATACAAAATGCAATATACAAAATACAGCATATGCCAGCGATTGTGTGGGGCTAAACAGGCTACTGCCTCAGCATATTGCTGCACCATAAACACTTATGGTGCAGCGCTGGTATTCTGGCAGCATCTATGAAAAAGGTGGCGTCACACATGCCATATCGACGATTCACACATTCAGATGTAAATGAACAAGAAATTGAAGAATGAATATAATATAATAATTATAGTAAATATAATAAACGAGCAACAAATATAGGAAAAAAAGCGGTCCATCGAGTTCTTCCATCGATTCGTACTGGACCCGCGTGGTTGAGTATAACTATTCCCTCTCACCTCTTTAAAGTGAAGTCCATTGCTTATCAGCGGGACAATATGACTGAATTATTTATTTATCAAATACTTTTATCCAAAAATCTAGCTTTTCTACTAAATCATACTTAAAGGTGCTTTTACACAATACCAGTAATCGCGCAAGTCACATTCGCGGACTACTGACAGTGCGGGCACGTAGCTTTACATATGTGAGCTCTCAACTTGTGCACTTATTTACATGGTCATTTATACTATGCAATTAGCCTACACTAATGCTTTAATCCACACCAGTTACCTGCATCGTCTATAAGCACCATGAGTGACGCTTTTATTATACACACATACACACACGCACGCATGCATACCACAAACCCGCACTCACGCACGCATGCACGTACGCACTCACACACATACGCACACCACAAAACACTCACATTAATTACTGACATTAATGGACAAAAGTATACCTACAATTTTACACTTAACGACTAACTATCCGGTATAGATAAGGTTAAGTGAATGCTTAAATACCAACTTATTGCTCAAACAAGTCACGCATTTCATTGTTTAAGTTTTTTTTTAGTATATTTCATAGATGTTTATTTCTTTAGAATATGTGTCTCTTTATTGCATATATAAATATCCAACCTTATAGTGAAGTTATCAGTATAACAATTCACATTTTTATGGCCAATCAAACCACTAATAATTTGTGCTAGTTATTCGTGATAAGTCCTCTCTCCTGAAAAGTCACCAATTCTGTAATTAGCATGTTTGCTTTCTAGACCATCAATTCATTAGTATGTTTATGTTATATTAATGCAATCTAGAAACTGTTTTGCCATTTTCATAATTTTGAGGTCTAGCCGTCTACAAAACAGAATGGAATGATCTAAAATTGGTAAGTTTAATGACCTCTCAATGTGTTATTTCTATAAACGTATGCCGACTTCGGCGTGGTAATGACTGATCAATTGTAAACACGACAGATATTAAATAAACAACACATTAATAGCTTGTTCATAATCTCTTACATATCTACTTAATTAATCAACAGTGCGAAATCGCATTTCTATTTAATGAGTTTTTTTTTAATTATCTATATACAAGCTGTAACATAATAAACGCAAGACCTGGAAGTAGTTTGTTCTAAATCGGTAACTGAATTGATTCCAACTATTTTTAATGTATCCTAATTTTTTTTTTAATTTGCAAAAAATGCTGTTATTCTTGATTCAAAGCAATACGGAGATTTTAAATGCATTCCTAAAACGTAGTTCTCAAAACGCACACATACACGTACAAGTTGCATTGTTAATTGCGGTATGAAAGTGCTTAAAAAAGGGTAAAAACCTTTAAATTTGGAAATTTGGTTTACGTTCAGAATTTATAAAGCAATTTGCTAATAAGGGTGTCTGAGGTCTTGCGTTTATTATGTTACACCTTGTATATATCGTATCTTTACAGTGAAATCTCCAGAAGAGAAGAGAGAAAGAGGTAATTTAAAATATTTGGAATATTTTTTTTATTTGTAATAAAAGCTGGCTCGCTGTTCTAATGCGTACACGAGGTCCTGGGTCGGACAAATGTAGTTTAACTATCGGAAAATTCCCAGATCATTCCGGAGTCTGGAACTGTGATCGGTATATGGCAATAGGTTTGCTCCCTATTACATAAGACGTAACATCGTCGGCAAAAAGTGGGTGTACTTCTCTGCCACCCCTGCTTAGGGAATATAGGCGTGACTGTGTTTATTTTTATTTAATTTATGAAAGCTGTCCCACAAAATAAACCCAACCTGTAACAATATTAATGGGTCATATTAAGATTAGTGCGAGCCTACTCCCATTCTACAGTCAACAGTCTGGAATTATTCGTGAGCGGAGTCTGGACTCCGGACTAATACTAAGAATAGAAACACCTAAATGCACTTTGACCAACCTAAGATTTAAACCCATTTTATGGCATTCTATAACAGCCTCGTTGATCTTGTAACTCGTGTTCTTTAATATTTGTAATCTATCAAAACCAAAAACACAATAAGTGTATCAATAATATTTATGTAAAAAGAAACATGGATCTCAGAAACAACAATATACAAAAGACCTCAAAAAGATAGTTCACTAAAAAATATTGCAACAAAAATCAGTACCGAAGATTCATCCCGATTACTCACTTTTTTTTATAAATTCACGGCTTTAGTCTGAGGTCATCGGAATCCGGCGGCCTTGCGCGGTCGCCGACCAACATGACACTACGACCCACGGCATTTCGAACAACGTGTCTCGTGTAACAAATTAACATCTCCAATACATAACATCTGTTATCACGAACACTTAAGGCATCATTTCGAATGGATAAACAATCTAACAGCGTAGGTTAATTCTATTAAGCATACCTATTTGGTACAAATTGGAGCGATATTAATATATTTTGCTGATTTTTATTCTCGAATATTCAGATATAAGGCGTTATATTCTTATGCGAGACGGCGCCAGCTGGGATAAAAATAAAACATCTGGTTTCTTTTGATTTCAATATTTACTGTTCGTATAAGTACGTTACGACGATGGTCCCCTACTGTGTTTATTGATTTTGAGTAGTTGGTAGTAATTTAGCTTCTTTGTTGTTGAAATATAATGAAAGATGTAAATGGTTGAATTTAACCTCTCTTCTCGGGTCCGCCGTCTGGCCTGAATGAACTGACATATAGTGCATTATCTGATGAAGTTCTATGTTCTCATCATCATCATCATCTCAGCCTATACTTGTCCACTGCTGAACATAGGCCTCCCCAATCGCTTTCCAGCGTAACCGGTCCGATGCCACCTGCATCCAACGACTTCCTGCGATTTTCACAAGAGCGTCGGTCCATCTGGCAGGTGGTCGTCCCACGCTGCGCTTGCCAATACGTGGTCTCCACTCTAGAATCTTTCTGCCCCAACGCCCGACCGATCTTCGCGCTATGTGCCCCGCCCATTGCCACTTCAGCTTGCTAATCTTAAGGGCTATGTCGGTGACCTTGGTTCTTCTACGAATCTCCTCATTCCTGATTCGATCACGTAGAGAAACGCCGAGCATAGCTCTCTCCATAGCTCGCTGAGCAACTCTGAGCTTTTTTATGAGACCTATAGGAAGAGACCACGTCTCTGATCCATATATTATCACTGGTAACACACATTGACTAAAAACTTTAGTCTTTAGGCACTGAGGTATTTTGGATGAGAAGATGTTGCGCAGTTTCCCGAACGCTGCCCAGCCGAGTTGGATTCGTCGATTGACCTCTCTCTCAAATTTGGACCTAGCTAACCGGACTACCTGTCCCAGGTAAATGTATTCGTTGACAACTGCAAGAGTAGATTTCCCAACGGTGAGTGCGGTGGGTACGACATGGACGTTAAAAATTATTTTTGTTTTGTCCATGTTCATTTTAAGACCCACTTGTTGAGATACTCTGTTGAGGTCGCCGAGCATTCGTCCTAGATCTTCCAGCGACTCCGCCATGACCACAATGTCGTCGGCAAATTGAAGGTGAGTGATGTATTCGCCATTGATGTTGATGCCAAGTCCTCGCCATTCCAAGAGCTTGAAGGCGTCCTCTATGGTGGTCGTAAACAGTTTCGGAGAAATGACGTCTCCCTGTCTTACTCCTCTTTTTATGGAGATCGCCTTCGTGCACTGCCCTTGTACTCGAACTGACATGGTGGCGTTATTATACAAGCACTTCAACACTTCGATGTACCAATAGTCAATGCGGCATCGCTGGAGAGATCTAAGAACCGCCCAAGTCTCGATCGAATCGAAGGCTTTCTCATAGTCCACAAACGCCAAGCATAGTGGCCGATTATACTCCTCGGTCTTCTGTATAATCTGCCACAGCGTATGTATGTGGTCTATGGTACTAAAGCCTTTCCGGAAACCGGCTTGTTTGAGAGGCTGGAAATCATCAAGCCTGCGTTCGAGACGATTTGTGATGACTCTCGAAAACAACTTGTAAACATGGCTCAGCAGTGTGATGGGCCTATAGTTCTTTAATAAAGTGTTATCACCTTTCTTGAAAAAGAGTACCACCACACCCCTGTTCCATGCTTCCGGCGTTTTTCCTTTGAGCAAGACGGAATTAAACAGCCTCTGAAGGACTTTAAGTACCGGCGATCCGCCCGCTTTCAGAAGCTCTGCGGTAATTCCGTCTTCGCCCGGCGCTTTGTTGTTTTTAAGTTGTTTGAGAGCCATCCTAATCTCGTACAGGCTGATGTCCGGGATATCTTCAGTGTAGTGTCGGGTTAGCTTGGCTCTTGGGTCTTTTACCAAGTCAACAACAGGTTCAGCTACTGAGGTATACAACTGCCTATAGAACCTCTCTATCTCCTTGAGCACCTCTGACCTATTTGACGTTACGTTTCCGTCCTCCGTCTTCAGCTTCGTCAACTGGCTTTGCCCAATAGACGCGTCTCTTGCAAACACTTTGGAGCCCTTGTTCTGCTCTATGGTCTCCTCAATACGTCTTGTATTGAAGGACCGTAAATCGTGTCGCAAGGACTTCAATATCTGTCCATTGAGCTGCCTATAGGACTTAGCATCATCGGAGGTTTGGAGTGTCATGGTACGTCGCTCAGCCATAAGGTTTCGGGTGTAGTCAGATAGCTTTTGAGGCCTATTTTTACGGTGGGGCTTAAAATGCTTGGACGCGACCGTATGGACAGCCTCTACCAACCTATTGTTGATTTCGTCCACTGATGCGCTGCTGTCTAGCAATTCGAAGCGGTTTGACAATTCGAGTTGAAAATTCTCGGGGTTTTGGATATGTGCATTAGAAGGTCGGAGCGTAGACTTCATCAGACGCGATCTTTCCATTTTGACATTAATATTTAATGTGCCTCTGACCATTCGGTAATCACTGCCGGTTTTTACCCTGTGAATCACGAAGACATCATTAAATATTTGTCGCTTGGTGCTCATGATGAAGTCTATCTCATTTTTTGTGAAACCATCAGGGCTCATCCAGGTCCATTTCCTATGAGACAGCTTCTGGAAGAAAGAGTTCATCATAAAGAGTCCCTCTTTCTCCAGGAATTCGGCCAGCCTCTGACCCCTGGGGTTACGCTGCCCATATCCAAATTGCCCCACTCTCAACTCATCATCGCCCCGTTTGCCCAGTCGCGCATTGGAGTCAACCATAACTACTATAAAGTGTGATTTGGAAGTATGTATGGCTCTACTAATGTCCTCATACATAACTTCGACCTCATCATCTGAGTATGCCGAGGTCGGTGCGTAGACCTGTATGACCTTCAGCGTAGTAGATATTCTGAGTATCAGGTACGCTACCCTGCTCGACACACTAGTGATGGACACAACGTTGTTTATGAGTGACTTGTGGACGATAAATCCGACACCACCTTGGGACTGCTGTTCGCCCTCCCGGTAGTAAAACAAGTTGCCGGGTTTTAAGGTTATCGTGTTCTCGCCCTCTCTTCGGACCTCAGATAAACCAACAATACTCCACCGCAACTTGTTTACCTCTTCTTCCAGCTCAACTAGCTTCTCATCTGTCCTCAATGTGCGTGCGTTGTATGTCACCAGGGCCAATTTTCGGTTTTGGTGGTAGCCGAATCTCTGCCGGAGATTCTTAGCACCCCTTGTCCTGTCGTTACTATGGCTGCTACCGTGGCCAGGACGAACAGGACCGCCGGGGACTAGGGGCCTTGTTTTCTTGCTTTCTTCCATAATATTGGTTGGGGGTGTTTGCCATACTCGCCACGCTTGGCAGGCGGGTTGGCGAGCGCAGTTTTTGGTCGTACAAGTGTTAAGGGAACGCTGCTGCCCATTTCCTAGTTTTCCCTTAGTCGCCTTGTACGACACCCGATGGGATGAGATGGGTTGGTCCTATTCTAAGCCGGGAACCACACGGCTATGCTTTTTTCATTTATTTTCTTTGGGTAGTTCTTATTTTATCGTAAGTTAGACAACTATAGGGTAACTCTAACTTTTGACGCTGCTGCTCTGAAGAGCTCCGTTGTTCAACCTTCGAAAGGAGTGTAACTTGAATCAGAAGAAGTTCCTTAACAGCGGGTTTTACCCGGACCTTTGAAAACCTTGCGTGGCGTGAAGACCAAGTATGAACGCTAAAAGGCTCTTTGCCAAAAATTAATGTTATGTAAGTCACCTGCTGAGATCGGTCGCTCAAGAAACGTACACGGCGAACGACCCACAGCGGGTGCAAGGACTATTGTTAATTATGGAAAAAGAACAGGGTTAATGGAATTGGTGTTTCGATGGGTAGTAAATGGGCTATTTATTATGGATATACATGAGCCACAATTTACGCCTAAATTTTTATAATAAAAATAAATAAACCGTTGGACTGCAAAGTCAAAGGTCTCGGGTTCAAACCCAGGCACGCACCTCTGTCTTTTCGAAAGCATGTGCGTATTAAAAATTAATTATCACTTGCTTTAACGGTGAAGGAAAACATCGTGAGGAAACCTGCATGCCTAAGAGTTTCTCGAAGGTGTGTGAAGTTCGCCAACCCGCACTGGGCCAGCGTGGTGGACTATGGCCTAAACCCTCTTAGTTTGAGAGGAGGCCCGTGCCCAACAGTGGGACAGTTTCTTAACAGGGCTATTATTATAAATTTTTATAGCGGGAGTGAAAGGGGTATGCTGTGTACAACCAGATTACGACAACGCGAGGTGCTAAGTCTAGCTAGGAGATAGACTAGGATCAGAAGATTTTATTACCATTATTGATTATTTGTCTTGTGTGTTATGTACACAAGAAGAAAGAAAAAGTTTTCTATAAAAGGAGGTCTGTACTTTTTGCCTATCCCGCAAGCTATCTGAGAGGTCGTGTCATCTGAAGATATATGGGTATAAAAAGAAGTATCGAATTTAATAATAACTTGGACTTCCAAAAAATTTAGTTTTTTTGTTATTATGCGAAAAATGAAGATTACACTATGAGCGTTTGACATTAAAGTGAGTAATTCTCAACGGCACTGTATCTTAAACCAAATTTATTAAAACTTAAACAAGGGTTTAAGTTTTATAATCAAGCGTCTCCGTGTCGTTGACACATATCCGGGTCTATAAGCCGTCGGCCCCTGTAACCACTTAATGCAGTAGTCGTTAATTCAAGTTGGAAGCCTTATAGGCAGCTTGATAAGTTTCAACAGTAGTTGGCCACAAACCTGCCTCCACCAATCCTCACTGTGTTCGCGTGGCGGAGTATAACTATCTCTCTAACCTCGGTTTGTTAGAGAAGGCGTATGCCCAGCCATTGGACAGCATAAGCTGGTTTATTAAAACTAGCGCTTATATTCCTATAAGTTCCTGTTCGAACTCTGTACTCTCTGTTAGGACCAGTGATAGCCTAGTGGTTAGACCTTTGGACTGCAAAGTCAGAGGTCTTGGGTTCAAACCCAAGCACGGGCCTCTGTCTTTTCAAAAGCATGTGCGTATTAAAAATTAAGTATTACTTGCTTTACAGGGTACGAAAATATCGTGAGGAAACCTGCATGCGTAAGAGTTTCTCGATGGTGTATGAAGTTTGCCAACCCACACTGGGACAGCGTGATAGACTACGGCCTAAACCCTCTCAGTTTGAGAGGAGACCCATGCCCAACGGTGAGGCGGTTCCTTAACAGAGCTAATATTATTTCCTCTCTGTCTACCCGGCAACGGATCTGGCATGATTTTATAAATAGATATAGATATTTCCATAAGTCTCTAAACCATCGTCCACAAAAATACGTGCTTACATATTATACGTGTTATAAAACTATTTATATATTAATAACGCCATAACGGATACCGATCGATACGATTATATAATGTTGATTAATAAGCAAAAATACATATATAGGCAACAGGCAAACCAAATGAGTCCAAATAAATCTTTAAGAGGCATTAAAAAATCAGACATCCTGTTTATTTTAAAGGTTAAATATGCATAATTTGCGAGGAAAGTTTGTCATTTGGTGTTCAAAATGACTTTTTAAATAGCTGATTATCGTACTGATGTTTTTTTTTATTTCCCATGAGGTAATATAATTAAATACACCGTTACGCCTATATTCCCCAAGCGGGGGTGGCAGAGGTGCACTGAGTACTCCCACGTTTCGCCGACGATGTTAGGTGGCATGTAATAGGGGGCGAGCCTATTGCCATATAAGAGGGCACAATTCCAACTCCGGACTCGTACTGATAAGTTTTCGTTAGAAAAACTACATTTGTCCGACCTAGGATTTGAAACCAGGACCTCGTCGACCGTCGACCAACGAGGCAGTCACATTAATTAAAAAACAATATCGCAGCAATATTGTCGAGTTTTTTGATACTTAGGTTAAAGAGGAATGAGCCTTTGCAAGCCTATCACGATTCTTGGAGCACATCATATCATCATATCCATCATCACATCGATATTTACCTCTAATAACTTTTAGTTCATAGAGACATGAGAGGTTTTCTTAAGATGATTCCCTTCAAGGTTCAAGTGATAAATAGCACATACATTTTTGAGAAGACTCCGGGAGGAATACGGGATTCGAGCCCTAAACCTCGTTATTATAAAGCAAGCCTTTTAATATTTAACCAAAGAAATACATTTTTGGAACAAGATTTACAGTAAACAGTTTTGTGCCATATTTTCCATTGATTTTATAAAAAACTGCACAACTTTGACATGTAAAAATATGACTAGTGACAATATTATTTTGATTTCTTTTTATTTTTGTTAATGTAAATGAATTAAATTTTTCAATATTTTATTTATAGAAAACCTAAGATTTTTATTAAAAAAATCTATAAAACAACGTTAACCCATTTATAGCCATAGATTGACAGACTATTTTGCAATTTAAATATTCTATTCACCTTTTCCTTTGGATAATTTATTATCTAAATATAGACCACTAAACAAATTTGACGTTTCAAGTTTAACATTAAGCATTTACCGAAATGAGTAGGACGTAATACGACTAAAAGAAAAATAAGCATTTATATAGATTCCAAAAGATTAAAAATTCAGTGCATTATAATATTAGGCTTCTTAACTAACAATGGCGTCACCCGTCCCAAAGTGGGGTAAGGCAGATGTGTACACCCACCTTTCGCCGATGATCTTAGTTACCATGGTATAGAGGTTAAGCGTATTGCCATATACCGAGCACAATTCCGGAGTCCGGACTAATACTGGGAATTCTGGAAATTTTTCTATAGAAAAACTATAATGTCAGAAGAAAGAATGACAAAACAGATATACAATGCGAAAGTGGAAGGATGTCGGTACCGGGGAAGACCTAGACTATCTTACCATGTCCACCAACCGAGTCTTATTTGAAGGACAAGTCAAGAGTCTCCGTAACTGGCGAACCTGTATGAAACGAAGTATGAGAGTGAAGGAAGCCAGAGAGGTATGTAAGGAAATAACCTGTTGGAACTCTGTGCTCTCTGCCTACCCCGCGAGGGATCTGGCGTGATGATATAGATAGATAGATAGAAAAACTACATTTGTCCGACCTAGGAACCCAGGACCCCGTGATCGCAGAGCGCATTATTTGTTACTTGATCAACGAGGCAGTCTGTAACATACATTTGAAAGAAAAATACCAAATTCCAATGCTTTTTTTATCAGGCTTTTTACAAACTAACATTTTTTTTTGACTCTGATACGTACATTAACACATAACGGTATCTTTAGAGTGCATAGGTATTGATGTCAAAATATCTAACTGATATAATGAACTGTTAACATCCTTTTACAATACTGATTAAATCTTGTAGAGTTCCGTAGACATCACATTTATAATTTTGTAAATTATTCATTGAGGAGCTTATTTTATCCCCGATTTAGTGGTTTTATACATCATGGTTATGAGATTTTGAAAGTTAAAATAAGTTAAGAAAAGAGAAAACAAAAAAGAAGCATAATTGTATCCTATTTTACAAAAGGACACTTCAATAGATTCATTCAATGAATGAACTATCATCGTTAGTAAGGAATTAAAAAATAGGTCTTTATAGCTTGATTCCCTAAGAATTATGAATGAATGAAATGGGTGTAATGAATTATTTCAATTTCAGTAAATAATTTTGTAAAAATCCGTAGATTTAAAAAAAAATAATTAAAAAAGATACAAAAATGTTTGAATGAAGTTGATGTTGAAGTACCTTAACCAAAATAAGCGTGTTTTTTGAGAGTTAACTCAAATAAAGGTTTCATTCATATAAATCAATTACTAAACAAAATATGAATTTGATATATACAAGAAACACCTCTATCAGAAAACCTAGTATCTTGATTAATGTCTTTCTCATTATGACACAAAAACTAACATTGATATATCACTTACAAATGGCTAGGTCGACGTTATTGAATTTATATTTGTTCATAGTTTTAAAAGCGAACGAACGTAAATCAATGTTTACTGTTAGCGCCAAATGTTAAAAGTTATAATTATCTCACACTCAAAAACTATACATTACTGAAACATGACTGATATTTTAATTTTGGAATCATAACTGTTCGCGAATACTTTGACCCGGTGAAGTTAAATAAAAAAATAGCAAAAACAATGCAATTCTTTTTTTGAACGAATGAATGAATGGCTTATTATAAAATGGAATGATTTGAGTGTATTAATATTGGTAGATGAAAAAAATTAGTATTGTTCAACTTGACAAAGATGCTAGTACCTCACCGTTATAACATGGCAATAAGTACACTCGATCTTTGATTAGGAAGATGTTACACCGTTAAATGTTATCGATATTTGAGATGAATATCCGTTCCGTTGACCACAAACTGATTGTGTTTTTAGACACCGAAAAAATTTCTACTAAACGAAACAAAAACAACAGCACTTACTTAATGGAATCAGGGTCGTAGATGAATTTACACACAAAGGCATATTTCACCAAAGACGTATCATTTACCGGCGTGGATATTATAAGATAATGGGAAAGGTATATTAATAATAATGCTAATAGCAATCCAGTTCTATATTATATTTAGAATAATAAATTAATGAAGAAATATATTTATACATACATAATTATGTATAATTGTAAATAAATCCCTTAATTAATTTGTAATGTTTACGTTTAAGCACGCCTAAAGATGTTCCACAATGGTCGATGAATAAAAAATCCTAAGTTGGTAAATATTAAATGTCGAAATAAAATTACAATCGCAAAAAAACATTCAGCGGAATACAAATTTTAGAACGCGGATCCAGCGTCATTCTCAATAACACATCGGTCTCGGGCCATAACTGAGAACAGGAATCTGTAAGAATGTTTGGAATGTACCAGCTATTAATTTTGGTTTCGCGGGCGGATGTCGCGAAGGTGCCGGCCGTTGGCGTCACGCGCAGGCGCCAGACCCGGCCGTGTCGCGCCGCCCGCGCATAAAGTTTTCGCCACATAGCGGGCGACTCGCGAGCGTGGCGCGACCTGGAGAGTTGCCATGCACAGAGCTGGGAGACGTTACATAGCCCGACACGCTAGGCGCGACGGCAAATGGTATAACGAAGTGATTATAAACAAATGCGAACAAAGCACAAGAAACAATACGCCAATGCGTGTGCGAGCGAGATGCTAGCAGTGTTTAAACTATTGCAAAACACCCGGCAAAGCGCGACATCGGCGGACGGTAACCTGGACCGTCCCACTGCGAGCGCGATATCAGCGTTGGTGGTTGGTGTGTGCGCCAAGCAACAACACTAGTGTCCCGCTCATACCCGTATTGACGTCTCGTTCCCGCTGTGCTTCGTTTGGAATGTCGGGAGTGACCGCAGTCACTCCCGACACGATTGTCTGCATAAAATCAACTCATGTGCGCATGAGGGCGACACGACGCGACGGTTTTTATCACGGCGAGCTCTGTGCCGTTTCCTGTCTAATTCAGTACATAGTTCACTAAATTACGCCGCCGGCCCGCTCGGTCTGCTATGTGGCGACACCTTACACCAGCCTTACTCTGCGGCCATAACATAAAACGCTTCGAAAAAATGCGCTTTTGGTAAAACGACATCATTGAAATACTAATAACAAGTACATTTAATAGCACCTACCTTCTAAAGTACGAATTTAAACTCTTATTGCAACATAATATTTCGGTACAGTTTTATGGCCAGCAAATATTGGAAAAGTTCCGAATTTTTGCTAAATTCTTCACGACACACGGTCACGCGAAGTGCGTTTGCGGATTATCTCAAGCGAATATTTCGAGCATCACTTCGCATTTCGTGGCCCTCGCGATACTGTTGCACCACAGCAAAAGTAAACATCGTAAATGTTTCGGTAGATAAGTTGTTTTCGTGTGACATATAGATAATTTTATAAATATTCCACATTCCGTTCGAACCAGTCTTTTTAGTCATTTTCAATCGCATAAATTGTTCAAAAATTAGCATTTTCCGGCGGCACTGATTCTATTTATTTATAAAATCAAATCAACATCTTCGATAATAATATACTTACGTTGTGATTAATTAAAATAGAATATCGATGAGGCTTATTCTTAAAGTTAAACTACAAGCCGCTTAGCTTAATGGAAAGGGCCGATTCCCGCATGTGACAAATCTTTCTGTGACCCACGAACATTTGTTTTACTCTAAGCATTTGTATATGCAAAATTAATAAATGTAAACGTATCTACGACGTAGGAATAGTTTGTAGAGTGGGACAGAAACACGTGTTTTGTTGGTAATTAAATTGGCGAAACGTAGGCCATGAAAACGTCCAGGCTTGATACAATTTTCGATGCTCTGTCCAGGTGTTTATATATTGGAATGTTTGTATTAGGTAAAGTGACGAAAGTATGTACCTACCTACCTATAGGGAGATATCTTAAATTGTAATATCGTAAGCATTGTTATGCTTATGGTACTTCACCGATCTGATAGACGAATACCGTTGCGGATTGCGGATAAAATTTTAACCGTAAGGAAAAACCTATGTTCCGTGGTGCAAATTTAAAGAAGCCTAATAGGTCCATTTTGCTGTCGTTCATATTTTGTCTAAAACGGCTAAAGATCTATATCGATTAATACAAATTGTATAGAGGAGAAACTATCTTTTTTTTACTATCCTTTTAAAGTTTTCAAAACGGATATAGAATCTTGACATATTTTACTCGGATAAATTTTACTCGGATGACTGTTATATCGTCAAACCTTATGCTAAGGTTATATTATGTATCACATTTGTGTCAATTTTTGAATCAAGTGATACTCTTTGACTTTGTTGGCTCTTCACACGTTTATCCATGCTCATTGTTTGATTAAAGATCATTTTCGTAAGTCAAGAGTTAACTTCAGATTCGAATGTTGCTTTTAATCTGCAATGTCACGTTATTGCAAACTTCCCGAAACAAGAGGTTAAAGGGCTTTTGACGTGCTTAAGGGAAGGTTGTACTGTGAACCTTTGTTTGTAAAAAGTGATTCAGCACTTATGCTTTGAAGCATGAATACCTATTTGCTTCCCTAAGTGAGGAATAAAGGGGTGTATATATAGACACGATGCTGTTTAAGTAACTTGCTGTTATGAATGCTTGCAATCTGTCAAAATAAGCAAGTTATTAAATCGACACATATCGCTGGCATACTTGAATATTTGTTTTTCTAATTTCGGAATAAGACATCTAGACAGGGTGCTATTTAAGGTACTAGCTATTATTGATGCCTTGCAATGGGATGAATTAAATGTAACATTTTAAGAGGTCTTTGTCTTCAGTTTTCTTCATTGGTTGATGACGATGGAAGTTATTTTCCCTACTTATTAAGAACAGGTGTAACTTAAATCGCATTAACGATGAAATGAAAGAGTGTGTTCATTTCAACAAAATTGTTAAGAACCTACCGCGATCGGCCATTTATCGACCGAGAGAGTGACAGCGATGCAATTACTTACGGGACGGATATATTGAGCGCGTGCCCGGATATAAACGGCGTATGCGCAAAAACAAATTAGCCATAAAAAAACTACACTATGAAATAAAAAACTGCTTAACACGAACTTTGCTACAATTAGACTGCCTCGTTGGTCTGGTGGCAATGCGCATCGCTTTGCGATCACGAGGTCCTGGGTTCAAATCCTAGGTCGGACAAATGTAGTTTTTCTAACGAAAAATTCCCAGTATGAGTCCGGAGTCTGGAATTGTGCCCGGTATATGGCAATAGGCTCGCCCCCTATTACATGGGACCTAACATCGTTGGCGAAACGTGGGTGTACTCAGTACTCCTCTGCCACCCCCTATGGGGAATATAGGCGTGACGGTGTTTTTTTTATTGCTACAATTATTAGTTCATACGCATTTGGCGTTGGAATCAGAAAATGTAAGGCTGATAATAATATAAAAGCCGTAATAGGGAGGACTTGAGATATTTTTCCAAAGAGAAAATTTCGTTTAATTGTGTATTCCTTTTACCAGATTCTAAAATAAAATATCAAAAATCATATTTCAGAATATTAAGACTCTAATCCATATACTTATTAAAGTGCATGAAGTACAAAAACCTTTTTTTTTCGAGGTAACCACTTAAGAAATAATTGTATGCCATAATTTAGATTCCTGATACATTAAAATAGTTCACAACACAAAAACCGCGTCAAAAATATGTTGGTATCACCATTAAAACGTCAATATGTTTATTAATTTCAATACTGATGTCAAAAGCATCAATTATTAATGTAACAATAAAAAAGGGTATATAAAAATAATTTGAATACCAAATTAACCATATATTTTAATCATAACGATGATCAGTCCCTTAATTATCTCACTTGTCTTATATATTTGAAATCACTGACGCAACCGGAATGATAAATTGAATTGTAAACTTGACTAATAATACTATAATAAATCAATTAATTCAACAAATAGTCGAATAGCGTAGACATTCCGATGAGAGGTCGTTTATTGTTAGCACTTGGAAATTGCTTAAACAACATTGAGAGTTTAGTTAGTTGATACAGGAAGGTATACTTAAACAAACGATTCTTTTGAAAACTTGACCTCGACAGATCAGTTCCTCGACAGGATAAGTCCATATCAATTCGCAGAATTGTTAGTTTTGATTGAAATAATTCAAAGACGACTTCTAAACCACATAATTAAAATCGCGCACGATTTGCGTTCAAAGTTACTTCACTGAATCACACATTCTCGTTCCGTGCTCGTAAAAAATGGGAAACGGCCTCAATTACATCGGCTAAAGAAAAAAACGGGACGCTAATGAAATCAATACTGTCTGTCCAGCTGTCAAGCAACGTTATCTTTTATACCACTTGACCCAGAAAGCCTTAAAATACTTGAAAATGACCACCAAAAATAGAAGCTAAGAATTTTTTTAGTGTAAAAATATTGAGTGTCGTAAATAATCGAAGATATTTATCATTTTATTTCGTGCCGATTGTTTTGCTGGAAACTGATTGATTGACTGACACTGAGCTTAGAATATTTTAAACAGATTTATTCTGATATCCTATACTATATTCATCTATAATGAAAAAAAATGACACTAACTTTTTTATTAAGGTCACAAATCATGACGATTATTCCTCGACGAGATCGATTCACAATTAAGAAACTCTTATACTGAGTTCTTAGATTTACGCGAATATTACACATGAAATAAAACTATTTTTCGGATTTTATCGCGGTTTATTTTGATTTTTAAATTCCCGACGTTTCGACAGTCCTTCCCGTGACCATGGGTGCTGCAAAGCACTCGAAACGTCGGGAATTTAAAAATCAAAATAAACCGCGATAAAATCCGAAAAATAGTTTTATTTCAAGAAACTCTTAATTTTAAAATCATTCAATTTGATGGTTATAAAATTAAACGCAAATTACATTGTTAATATTTTGACGGGAAATATTCTGAAGAATCAGTGATCAAGCCAACTGGGGATTTGTTATTTTAAAATTATTATGCTAAATGAGTTTTAGTAAGAGATTGCTTTTAAATTAAACTAAACTTAATTATTATTTAATAAAGCACTGATTGATGAAACAAAACGCATTTTATTACATTATGAAAGATTTTTTAGTCTAAATTTAGAATTATTATGCCGCCATAAATAAGACGATGATTCTCATGTGTTATTTTTTTCTTTTTACGTTGTCCAAAGCAATTTAGCGACTTCAGAGTTCTGTATATATTCAAAGTCCTAATAGCTTATTTTGTTTTTAAAAATCGTATAAGGCACTGATACTCTTTAATGCGTAGCCACATTTTACTGTCACTTGCTACACATGCATTTGAGTTATTTTGTTCTTAAAAAAGAACCCAAAATTTTTATATAAGCTGAACAAAAAGAGGATTCCTCGTTAAATAAATATCATGGTTCGTGGGCGCGACATACGGTGCCAAAATCTCGAGTAAGGACGAAAGCGAAGGTCGCATTCCGTTGGTGCATTATGCTCTTTTTTTAAGCCAATGCACCCTAATAAAGCGCCGAGCAGTAGGGGTCGATCACACGGCCAGTATTCTGGTATTTTTGTCAGGTCCAGTCCAGGCACCTGTTTCTGTAGTAAAATTCAAATTCGACTTCTTATCCCTCTCATTCTAGTCCCTGAATAGGTTTTCCAAAAAAATTCAAGAGTAGGTTTTTGCTACTGTGGTACTAAAGTAGGCCAAAAATTATGGTTTATTATTTATTTATTTAAAGTAGCTACACCATCAACTTAACACTAAACATTTAAAATAAAATTAAAAAAATACAACAGGAATTAGACAAAGTGCTAAATCTCTACAGGTGTATACAAAATTAATTTACAGTGCTTTATTAATTATTATTTTGTAAATTAACCGTTGTTTTTTATTTTATGTCTTAACTAGTTCTCATACGCGGCTGCACACGCGTTTATTTTGTGATATATTTATGTACTATCTTATTATAACCGAAACACAATATACCCTATGTTTCTTCTAGATAACATAACTTTCCAATCATCAGCTTTCTTCAACCTTCTTCCTCCAACTCTCGATATATCATCTACCCATCGAGTCATTGGTCTGCCCATTCGTTTTTTGCCTGTTCTAGGCCATCATTCTGTTAGTACCTGACTCAATCTATTGTTATTCCTTCTAGCAACATGCCCTGCCCATTTCCAATTCAATGAAGAGATGCTTTTGATAATGACTATCCAATCAATACCAATATTATAAATAGGAAAGATTTGTTCGTTTGTTTGTGATCGATGAACTCCAAAACTACTGAACCGAATTTAGTAATTCTGGAAGAATCCAGCAAACAAATCCTTCCTGTTTATAATATTAGTACAAATTTGTCGTATAAGACAAATAGTAAATCTATCTATCTATATCATCACGCCACATCTATTGCGGGGTAGGCAGAGAGTACAGAGTTTCAACACGTTCTTTCCTTAAATAGTAATAGTAAGTCACATTTCGTTTCTTGCCTGTGGCTTAGGCATGTATTTATGTAATGTTCCTACTGCACAGATTTTTCTCATGGATCCTTATTAATTTAAAGAAACACTATCACGCCTATATTCCCCAAGCGGGGGTGGCAGAGGTGTACTGAGCACCCCCACTTTTCGCCGATAATGTTAGGTCCCATGGAAAAAGGGGTGAGCCTATAGCCATATACCGAGCACAATTCCAATTCTATTAATATAATTATTTTTTTTCCTATATGTCGTTAGATTTGCCTTAAATGTAATTGGAATATGTGGAGTATACAGATCAAAAAAAGGAAAACTATTCAGACAACAATACGGGTTTTAAATAACACATTTTTTTGTGATTTTATAACACTTTCAAGTGACCACCTATTTTTGTCCCGTGCGGGAATCGAAGCCGCGACTATTAGACACAGTAGGCGGAGCGGCTTAAGCTCTTAAACACTGCTCTAAATCGCCAGTCAATTTAATTTAGTTTACACTTGATAAACGTAGATATTCAAAATAAGTGGCAGTATTTGAAATATTAATATGTCAGGACTTATCGTATGCCTACCTGAGCCATCGACTTTTTAAAGATACCTACTTATACTCCGAGATACACTTAAAATACTTAAGATTTTTTGTATTTAACTTTACAACAACAAGAAATAGAATACAAATTGAATCCTTACCTTATTTGGTACAACTTAAGTAGAAGTATTTAAGTAGTTGTTTTATAATAGACTTCCTCTCTTAGAGTTAGGATTAATGAAAACAAAGACGTAATTGCGTTTCTCTGTAAAACGAAAGAAACAACATTTAAAGCCTTTATTTCAGGTCTTTTTATGCTTTAAAAAAATAACAAATATAGAAAATATTATCTTAACGAAAAACTCGCCCACAATCTGTCATCATCGTCATCATCTGTGTTATATTCTATTAAATGTCACCGCTGACAGTCAGTCATGAAATCTAGTAGGCTTTCAAATACAACTTAAAGAAAACAGGTCGTATATGGTTTTATTTACAAGTATATATTTGGCTCCGTTTTCTGATAGGTTTAAGTATTTAAATTTGTTACTTTTATATTATGCACCGTCACGCCTATATTACCCAAGCGGGGGTGGCAGAGGTGTACTGAGTACACCCACATATCGCCGACGATGTTAGGTCTCATGTAATAAGGGGGCGAGCCTATTGCCATATACCGGGCACAATTCCAGACTCCGGACTCATACTGGGAAGTTTTCGTTAGAAAAACTATATCTGTCCGACCTAGGATTTTGACCCAGGACTTTGTGATCCCAAAGCGAGGCGCTTTGCCACTAGACCAACGAGGCATTCTTTTATTTTATATTTCTATCTATCTATATCACCACGCCAAATCCCTTGCGGGGTTGGCAGAGAGTACAGAGTTCCAACAGGTTGGTTATATTATATTTTATTATAAAAATATACTCGTCTGACAGTTACGTAGTTTTATTTTTAAATGGTACTGACAGACTACGGATAAAGATAATTAGAATTTTTACATCTACACCGTCTGGGTATTAATTCCTAAAATAATCCCGAAGGTGTAAATGTAAAACTCATAGTTTGTAAGAAACTTAGACTATCAGCTAAACCATTGTGATGAATCATGCTTGCAATTTTTCGATAAAAGAATATGTATTTTATCAGTAAAACATAAACATCATCACGGCTTCACGTCTATATTTTTCAAGAGAGGATGGCAGAAGTGTGTAGATACACCCAAATTTCGCCAACAATATTAGTTCCCTATGTAATAGGGGGGAGTAAAATGATGGAACATTGCAGACTACGGACTGCTACTAAAAAAAAATCAATAGAAAACTTAAATAACACTATATTCGTCCTAGTCCCCGAACCCAGCACCTTCTATACCAATGGGTTTCGTTAGCAGATGTATATAGTTTTATGGATATTATTTCTTACTGATTGTCACCAGTGCAGGGGTCTTAAAATTCTCACGTACCTCAGACATCCCTACAAACAATTGTTCGTAGGGATGTCTGAGGTACGTGGGAATTTTAGGAGGATTGGAGATCTCTTAACCATTTCCCACCATACAAAAAGAGGAGGAAAGATATCATGCATACTAAGTCAACCTTTGTCGGTGCCAGATGATTTACATCAATGATGCATCATAATTTCTGCAAAAAAACCGCTTCATCATTGCTCTTCAGAAGGACCGACATATTTTTAATCGATACAAAAACATACCATCATTATATGTCAATGATTGAACAAATATTAACTTAGGAAATTAAAATATACAAAAATTGTAAGGTAATGTGGCAGTCGAAGTGTTTATGTTCTGTAATGTGTTTGGATACAGAGCCAAGTGAACTGTGGCAGGATCCCAAGAAAGGGTCATCCATTGACCCCTACAGGTTCATACTTACTCATAGACTTTCCTCATTTTCATTACTGAGGATCACAACTTGTATTCTTTTGATCAGCCATTATCTTCTTACCAAAGATCTTCCTCTACTACTTCGATTCGGTTCTGCTTGCGGCTTTTATACCCCAGTCTTTCAGATGTTGGAAAACTTAAATATATGTATGTAGGAACGAAAGATAGTATCGGTGTAAAGATGAGAAAGGGTATGCTCCGTTGGTTTGGGCATATAGAAAGAATGTGAGAAGAAAGAATGACAAAACAGATATACAATGCGAAAGTGGAAGGATGTAGGTACCAGGCAAACCTAGACTATCTTACCATGACCAAAAAGACCGTGTCTTATCTGAAGGGCAAGTCAAAAGTCTCCGTAACCAGCGAGCGTGTATGAGACGAACTATGGAGTGGAGGAAGCCAGAGAGGTCCGTAAGGAAAGAACCTGTTGGAACTCTGTACCCTCTGCCTAGCCCGCGAGGTAGCTGACGTGATGATATAGATAAATAGATAGAAAGATAGATGTAGAGATGGGAGGAGCGGGCGGTAGTCAAAGGCTCCCTTTAGAGAAAATGCACGCTGTAGTCTTATGCTTCCTTATATTAAACGTAAGTCTTTAATATTATGCATTTTTATAAAATAACGTCTTCGTTCATCGTCTTCCAAATTAAGAATCATTGCCCTTGACATACGTCTTCCATAAATCGTCTGTCACTATGTCGTGTCACTCCTAATTAAAATGTTATTTACAATTTAAAAATAAATGTAGCAAACAGACTTCATTCAGAACCTACCAAAAATTCCCATTCCACATACAGGTATAGTTGTTTTTATCGATTTTTACTATTAACCTTTAATATGCTTTATCACGGCGATTTGAGGCAATTTCGCATATTTACATAACCAAATAAAACGTTCCTAATTACAAAATTTGTCATGTACTTAATGCACACAGGCATTATATCCTCGTCATCAAATTGTAACATCTTGAGTTGAACCCTTTGATTAAATAATAAAGGTTTATTTTTTGAATACAGAGTAATCGTAGACTTGACAGATTCTGAAAGAATTACACCACATATGAGAGAACAATATTTTTAATATAGATCTTAGCTAATATTGGTTCTTTTGGAAAAAACAGCAATGATTTACGCTACAGAAATTGAGCAATCATATTGCCAGATTGACATCTTGGCCTAGTGGTCTGTGGAACATAAGCCGCTGGGCTCATTGGACCGGACAATCTCGGGTTCATTTCCAACACTAAATAAATCTTCATGCGACCCACAAATATTCCAGACATAGATAAATACTGAAATTTACTAGTATTTGTTAATGTAGACACGTTCATAGTATTTTTTCTTTTTCAGCCATATACATAATTTTGGTGTTTTTTTTACAAAAATATTGCCTCGCTCTAGAAAAGTCATATGTGCCTTTATCCTCGTTGAGGATACGACGCAGGCACAAATATGCGTGGGAAAACGTTTTTGATAAAAATAAACATATCCTTGCATCCAGAAACCAAAAAAGAAAGAAAGGTTAAGAGTGAATGTGACCATACCAAACATCAGAAGTTTAAAAGGAAAGGGTATACCTAATCTTACGCCGACCTCTAATAATGAAAATACCCCGCAAAACTTGCTGTTTCTGAGCCAGGACGCAAAATAAACTAATTGTTATTACCTACCTTATACCCAAAATTGGAAATAAAGCTTTAAAGTATATTAATATAAGTACGTAATACGTACTTATATTAATATCGGTGATAGTATCGGTGTAAAGATGAGAAAGGGTATGCTCCGTTGGTTCGGGCATATAGAAAGGATGCCTGAAGAAAGAATGACAAAACAGATATACAATGCGAAAGTGGAAGGATGTAGGTGCCGGGGAAGACCTAGACTATCTTACCATGACCAAATAGACCGTGTCTTATCTGAAGGGCAAGTCAAGAGTCTCCGTAACCGGCGAGTGTGTATGAGACGAACTATGAGAGTGGAGGAAGCCAGAGAGGTATGTAAGGAAAGAACCTGTTGGAACTCTGTACTCTCTGCCTACCCCGCGAGGGAGCTGGCGTGATGATATAGATAGAGAGATATAGATAGACGTAATACGTACAAGAAAACCACAAAGGTGATTTTGTAGATTTAAAATTGATGAAACGTGGTAAAGATATAAATAACCTAAAATCAATACAATGCCGATTTTATTTTTACTAGGTATTCTGGGCTAGGCGTTACTATAAAACTAAAACATATACATAAGTAATATTATTAAAAAAATATTTTCCAAATTATAGACTCCCAGCTTGTATTTGATGTAAACAAAAATTTTGTATTATTTTTGTTCACTTCGAAGATGGCCGTTAGGTTCGTGCGGCGGCAGTGGTCGAGTAGTTCCATATTTGATCCCCACACAGACGTAATCTAAACATGATACACGAATATTTGTGCGCATACATAATAAGTATTTGTGGACGCATCCACAGCACGCGATTTAGATTTTGTGCATATGAAATTTGTATTTGCAAACGCACTTACAATACAAACCTAGTGCGGTAACGACTTTAAAAAAAAAATTATATCTTACGAAATCCTGTAACAGATAAATCCTATCTAATTCACATTTCATTATATGATCACCCCAGATCCCTTGCGGGGTAGGCAGAGAGTACAGAGTTCCAACAGGTTGGAACAAGACCTTATTGAAATCCCCCAAGGAGGACGGCGGCGTGGTATGGCCCACGTCGCCGTGAGTACCGCGACGGTGCGGGAGGCAGGGCGTCATCAAGTTTCCCCCCGATGGCGGGCTCTTCAGAGCGCGGCAACAAGAGGGGCACCGGTGCGTTCCATACAACGATCCCGGAGCCCCTTTTTTCGGTTTTTAGTCGGTAGGAACCCGACACGCCCCGCGAGCTTCCCCTGAGGCTCACGGCAGTCCTATGCAGGATTTTTACCAGGAAAAAAAGGACCTTATTCAAAATTAGACTCCATAATCATCTTGAAGGAACTCTGGTATTTATCTTTCTCGTGCACTCGTGGGGTCGTGACCTAATGAGGTGTCACCTTCCACGATGACCTTTAGCTACTATCGTATATTTAGTGGCATGCAAAGCATTGTTTATTATTACTGTTGTAAACATCGTCGGATTTTGTTGGGCTATAATTTTGAAAGTTGAACTGAGGATCGGCGATGAGATTGGTGCGATAGAAGTCACGTAAGGCATGTGGGTATTGTTTCTGAGCTAGAAAGTCGATTGTAATTTATAGATGTGGAAACTAATAATGCGTTTATTAGTATTGGAGTGTTTGGAAAATGGAGGAATGGCGTCAAAGTCAGCAAAAGGTGAGAGGGCAAAAACCATTCAACGCCGATTAAATGGCTTGTTATTAGTACTACTAATAGACCAACATCTAATCAATATTATCTTTTATTTGAGGCTTCCAAATATTATGCACTTAAAAGTACAATTACTGGTGAATGGTGTAGTGGTGTATAATGTGCTTGGCGATCACGAGGTCCTGGGTTCAAATCCTAGGTCGGACAAATGTAGTTTTATATCGAAAAGCTCCCAGTATCAGTCTGGAGTCTGAAATTGTGCCCGGTATTGGGCAATAGGCTCGCCCGTTACGTGGGACCTAACATCGTTGGCGAAAAGTAAGTGTACATAGTACACCTCTGCCACCCCCGCTTCGGGAAAATAGGTGTGACGGTGTTTTTTATTTTTATTAAAAATATAATGATTACTAGGTACCAAATAGCTAGAAGCTTGTAGTTCTTTTACATCGTTTCACACTGGATCTGCGTATTATGACCTAATATCTCTTACCTTGATTTGTGAGAGAAAGCTTTTGCTCAGCAATAAGGCAGTAATAGGCTGGATTATTGTCGTGGATTTTTTTTCGCTTTCTTTCGTTAGTAGACTATAGAATGACGATTGTTTGTAATTAATTCGATAAAATACCGAACTTTTAAGTCCAAAAATCATCTCCTTTATCACAATTTGTGTCGTATGTATCACGGTAATTGTAGCTATACATGGAATATAGTAAGCTTTAAGTGACAATTTGTGTCACTCATTGCTTATAACTACTGCTTTTACGCGCCGTAGCGAACCAATTCAGATCCAAGATCTAATAGGTACTGCCGTCATACGAAAATACTTATGCATCACATATTCTCCCAGTCGTAATAGTAACGGTGTACTCGTAGCGCTGTGCGACCGCGGTGTTCTTACCGATCACCAAGGTTAAGCAGCATTCGACTCGATCGGCTTGAGATGGGTGACCGTTTGTGGCATTTTCATATTCGAGCGTCTCCGTGCTTCGGAAGACACGTTAAGCCGTTGGTCCCGGTTACCACTTAATGTGGTAGTCGTTAAGCCGAGTTTGAAGCCATAAAGGCGGCTTGATAAGTTCCAACAGCAGGTGGCCACAAACCTGCCTCCACCAATCCGCACTGGGTCCGCGTGGTGGAGTATGACCTGATCTCTCTCACCTCGATTTGTGAGAGAAGGCCTTTGCCCAGCAGTGGGCAGTATAGGCTGATATTATTATATATTTATCCAAAATATCCCCAACAATGTTACACCCAATAAATTGCAGGAGGTTACGTAATATGTAACATGATGCGGATTGCTGCTGAAAATCTTTTGATACACACTTTGTTTAACCTAGGATTTAAACCCAGGACCTCATAATCACCAGCCGGCCCATGCGTCACCAAACGAGATAGGAAATTACATTTCAATAGAAAAATATTTCTTTTTTAAAATACATTTTTTTGGAGGTGATTTTTGGGAGTCCTTTGTCCTACAAAGAATGTCTTTTGACTGATGATGGGTTTACATTTTGAAATAGCTTTATGCCTGTACTACTTTGATTATAGCGTACTAGTTTTTGTCCACGACTTTATACAGGAACCTTAAATTTTTTTAGTATAAAAAGTGTCCTATGTGGCCATCTAGGTAATAATCTTTGTGCCAAATTTCATCAAAATCCGTTTTTGCGTGATTGAGTAACAAACATACACACATTTATAATACTAGTAGGATTAGTAACATTTCATTGTGCATTTTTTATAAGCATGATTTTGTCTGAGTCATCGATTTAAGACATCCGGGAGAGTTCTCGAATCGATACCTAAATCCGTTACTAAAGTTTTGGTAATAACAAAAATAATTAATTCTCAAATATTCCTTTTGCAACATAAAATTCGATGCAACGATTAATAATTATTCACCTTAAATACTTCTACATAAAATGTTTTGGCAGTGATCAGTGTCAAAAGTGTATTGACGTTTCAATACGATTTTTATTTTAAACAGAACAACACGAAATCGACGTGTTGACAAATTTCTGATCAATGTGATCATTTTATTAAGATATATAAGCGTTGTATAGCTATATCTTCAAGCCAGATCCCTTGCAGACTAGGCAGAGAGTACAAAGTTCCAACAGAATCTTTTCTTACATAAATCTCTCGCTTCCTACAATCTCAAAGTTCATCTCGACGGTTACGGATACCCTTGACTTACACTTCAAATAAGACACGGTCTATTCGCTTATAGTAAGATAGGTAGGCCCATTCTTATACTACCGTTTTGTATATCTGTTTTGTCATTATCTCTTACCATACATACCCTTTCCCATCTCTACACTAATACTTCACTTTATACCTACACGCTTGCGAAAGTGAAAGGATGTAGGTACCGGGGAAGACCTATTCTATCTCACCATGAAAAATAGACCGAGTCTTATCTGAAGGATAAGTCAAGGGTCTTCGTAACCGGCGAACGTGTATGAGACGAACTATGAGAGTGAAGGAAGCCAGAGAGGTATGTAAGGAAAGAACCTGTTGGAACTGTACTCTCTGCCTACCCTGCAAGGGACCTGGCGTGATGATATAGATAGATAGATACCTACACGCTTTATTGCTTCACTGTGGCGAACGTCGACCTGCTTGACTCCGACATTTTCCGCAAGGCTCGTATTTCGACTATATTTATTCTGATTTCGTTCTCTTTCTTGCATACCATAACAGCATTGAGACAAGGAATCCGTTATGATATATGTGTTGTATATTTATGTCCATTTTCGAGCTTCTACGTGTTTTGGAAGGCACGTTAAGCGTTAGGCTCTGTGGTTAAGCCAAGTTTCAAGCCTTGAAGATAGTCATAATTTATGAATAGTAGTAGTAATTGCCTATAAAAATAATAATATTAGCCCTGTAAAGAAACTGTCCCACTGTGGGGCACGGGCCTCCTCTCAAACTTAGAGGGTTTTTAGGCCATAGTCCACCACGCTGGCCCAGTGCGGGTTGGCGAACTTCACACACCTTCTTGAAACGATGTTTTCCTTCACCGTTAAAGCAACTGATAGTTAATTTTTAATACGCACGTGCCTTCGAAAAGACAAAGGTGCGTTGGTGTCTTGGTTTAAACCCGAGATCTCTGAATTTGCAGTCCAACGCTCTAAGCACTAGGCTATCACTGCTTGATTGCCTGTAACTGATCTTTATTTTTATGTTTAATTATGTTCCTATTTAACTCGAGTTAAGAGTTTTAGTTTGCTTTATAGAGGTAAAGAAATATGCTGCTAAACATTTATTATTAACGATATTTTGGGGGATTTGCGACTTAACAAATGTGTCCAAACTTTTGCGTAAGAGTATAAGTGTGTAATGTATAAGTAAGTTCTCTTGTGATTTAGTAGTTTTAACACTAGTTGTAGCTTTTGTTAGTAGGTAAAGATAATAATTTTAATGTGAGTCAATGTCAAGTAGTACGTTTGTTACATTACCAAATACGTTTGAGAGGCTACTAAACTGAATTCTAAAATAAATTACTTTTGATATATGCAATCATCAACATAGTTTTGTTTTATTTTTAACACATTAATATACTTAGTGTAGGTATCAATGAATCAATAAATTATTTCCACAAGTTATTGTTTTATTAAACTCATCTAATGCTTTAAGTGATCATAATAAAGCTTTTAGTATCTACTTTGTCGGCAAATGCCGGTAGATACATTGTTTGTTCTGCATATTGTAGATATAACCACAGTATTTTTGACACACGTAACTAGGACAGTTGTGATGGAATTTCAGTGGCAGTATTATTTCAATCGTGTATGAGATGAACTTTAAGAAGTGAGGAAGCGAGAGGTCTGTAAGGAAAGAATCCGTTGGAACCGCGAAGTACTAAATAAGTTGGAATTTTGTATTCATTACATTATATATCATATGGATCAGCGACGTGGTCTTTTACAAATATGGATCAGCGACGTGGTCTTTTACAATAGGTCTCATAAAAAGGCTCAGAGTTGAATAATGGCTAATGAAAGCAAGCTGAATTGGCAATGGGCGGGCCACATAGCGCGTAGATCGGACGAGCGTTAGGCCAGAAAGATTCTAGAGTGGAGACCACGTATTGGCAAGCGCAGCGTGAGACGATCGCCTGCCAGATGGACCGACGATCTTGTGAAAATCGCAGGAAGTCGTTGGATGCAGGTGGCATCGGACCGGTTACGCTGGAAAGCGATGGGGGAGGCCTATGTTCAGCAGTGGACAAGTATAGGCTGAGATGATGATGATGATTGTATTCATTGCCCGACGCGCAAGAGACGGGGCATGACAATATAAACAAAGGCTCTTCAAGTTTTATTATGAGATCTACCATCGTAGGTTAAATATAGATGCATACAATAAACTACTAACAGGGAACTAACCACTCGGGGAATATATGCGTGACGGTGTATAGTTCATACAAGCTTTTATTTAACTTGCAATGTTCGTATGTTTGTGTCTTTCCGATTCAAATCTTGTGATCAATTTTTGAAGCACTTGCAGGCAGGCAAGATCGTTGACAATGCAATAATATGGTACCATAAGGCTGGTCTGATAGGTCGGAAGGTAGCCATAAGAACATGTAAATAATACAACGCAACCCTCGTGTTAAGGCCTGTTAGATTGGTACTGCCAAGTACTATACAACTAGATAGAGTTCAAGGTCTGAAGATGAATCTGAAATGTGGTCAATGGGACCACCCAACTACTCAATATAACCTCTTGATGAGTATTTTAGATCCGGATAGTTTCTAAGGTCTGATGATGAAGTCGCAAGAAAGCCATTGAAACTTGAAATAAAACTTTTACAAAAAGTTCTTGTATTTTTTTAAAATACAAGAACTTTTATCGGATGAAAATACATACAAAAAGGTCAAGACAGACCCAACCACCAATATATTAAAACAAACGAGTGATTTAATAAAGAAGTACTCCGAAACATTGAATCTGGACGTCAAATCGCTAATACCTTCGTGCGCAAAACCGCCACAGTTGTATGGGCTCCCAAAAATACATAAACCGAATGCTCCCCTACGTCCAATTGTTAGCCAAATCGACACACCAACCTACAGATTGGCTCAGCACGTAGCGAAAGTGCTCTCGGCACTCAAAGGACACACCAGAGCACATGTTAAGGATTCATACCATTTTGTTAGTGAGATCAAAAATCTACATCTTACTGACAATGAAACTATGGTCAGTTTCGATGTCCAGTCACTATTCACATGCCTACCTGTACAAGACTGTGTCGAAATTGTAGAAAGGAAACTAGCGGAGAACAACATGCCAGCGGAATACTTAGAACTATTGAGACACTGCCTTACATCTGGCTACTTATTGTGGAAGGAGCAGTTCTACAAGCAAGTAGATGGCGTGGCGATGGGCTCCCCTGTATCTCCCATTGTTGCCGATATATTCATGGAAGACTTTGAGGAGACAGCCCTTCGTACCTCACCTGTAAAGCCAAGTTTCTACAAGCGGTACGTAGATGATACTTTCACAATATTACCATCTGACAAAATTAATGTATTCCTTAATCATCTTAACTCCATTAACCCTAAAATTCAGTTTACAATGGAGTTGGAGGCAAACAATTCCCTAGCTTTCCTAGATGTTTCAGTAATCCGTAACCCCAACAACACCTTAAGCCATACGGTTTATCGTAAAAAGACCCATACTGATAGGTACTTAAACGGTGAATCTCACCACCATCCAACACAGTTAGCTACCGTGGGTAAATCTTTGTTTCAGAGAGCACAAGGGATCTGTGACAAGAAACATCTGGCTGCCGAGCTTCAACATGTCAAGCAAGTCCTGCACGACAATAAGCTTCGAGTCCCACGCCAACGTCACAGTGACCGAGTGAAACCAGCCACAGTTGAGCGTCTCCCTGCTGTACTACCTTACATGAGAGGAGTCACGGACAAGATTGGCTACATCTTGAAGCGTGCTTCGATTAAAACATTTTTTAAGCCGCCGAAGAAGATCAGTCAATTTTTACCATCTGTCAAGTGTCAGATCCCTCTACAAGATGCAGGAGTTTACAAGCTTGATTGTGAATGTGGTCTCTCTTACATAGGACAAACAAAAAGACCGGTAAAAACTCGGGTTAAAGAACACATAGCTGACCTAAAACACCGTCGCTCAAAGAAGTCTGCAGTCTGTGAACATGTCCTTGACCGCACCCGCCATAACATCAGATTTGATAGACCACAAATCCTCGTGAAAGAACACCGATTCCTACCAAGGATGGTTCGCGAGGCTATTGAAATTAAAAAACATCCTAATTTCAATAGAGAAGATGGCTGGGTGCTTCCATCGTCTTGGGATCCAGTAATTAATATAATCAAATCCAAAACCAAGCATAACACTGCAAGACCTCAAGACACCGTGAGCTCATTCTGCGTAGATCGGACCAACAACAACAAAAATAATTAAGAAGTTTGAGGGTACCCCGGAACAACTATGCCTATTGGACGTCTAACACCTCAGTCCCTCCCGTGACCATGGGTGCTGCAAAGCACTCGAAACGTCGGGAACTAAAAATAAAAAAAATAAACCGCGATAAAATCCGTAAAATAGTTTTATTTCATGTGTAATATTCGCGTAAATCTAAGAACTCAATAAGCCATTGAAACTTCTAAACTAAGGAAGATATATTCGTTGTGTTTTAGCTATAAAAGCTTGTTTGTAAAAAGGTATTGTTAAATTAAAATTATTTTATACACCGTCACGCCTTTATTCCCCAAGCAGGGGTGGCAGAGGAGAACTGAATAGACCCACGCTTCGCCGACGATGTTAGGTCCCATGTAATAGAGGGCGAGTCTATTGCCATAGACCGGGCACAATTCCAGACACCGGACTCGTACTGGGAAGCTTTTCGTTAGAAAAACTACACTTGTCTGACCTAGGATTTGAAACCAGGATCTCGTGATCACAAAGCGATGCGCTGTGCCACTAGACCAACGAGGCAGTCAATATATAAATTATTTTTAGTTGAACCTGAAAACTCTCCAAAGCCGATACACACGAAGCTAAGGCCACGTTCTAATTTAGTTTAACGACAGTCACCTAATCACCACCCACGTTAAGTTCGACTTCTTTGGAAACGGCGAATAACATAAATAACTTAGACATTTTGTTTTACAAGAAAACATATCACATCATTTTAAAATGTTCTATATTAGCAATATTACTTTTTTGGAAAAATAAAATGGCGCCTGGCGCCAGTTGTTATACCTACGATTTTAATAAATTCAATTCGAAAATAAAGGGTTTCCAAGGAGAAATCAATAAATTAGATGTTAACATGACAAGAAGACATAATTTGAGGAAAATCTTATCTAGATTGCGACCATTATACACGACGCATTACAGTACTTTTTTTTTTAAACGTAGCCCACACTAGGATTTATTCCTGTGTCGTGAGTGCGTTTACAAACATGAAAATTCACATACACAAATACCCCGACCGAAACAAATCATTGTGGATCACACAAAGATTTGTCCCGTGCGGGAATCGAATCCGCAAGGATTAGACACAGTGGGCGGAGCGGCTTAAGCTCTTAACCACTGCGCTAAATCGTCCGTCGATCCGTTGTTATTATTTTACGTACTACTTTCTGCCCGCGACCTCGTCCGCTTTGACTTTAGAGAGAAACCTTACATTTATCCGGAATAAAAAGTAGTCTATATGCTAATCCAGGTAATAGACTATCTGTGTGTCAAATTTTATCTCAATCCATTCAGCCGTTTTTGCGTGGTCGAGTAACAAACATCCAAAGATATAAACTTTCATATCTACACTTCTACACTAATATTATAAAGAGGAAGGATTTGTATTTTTTTAGGTTTGTAACGAATAAACTGGACCGATTTCAAAAATTATTTTACCATTAGAAAGCTACCTTATCCAGAAGTAACATAGGCTATATAACATAGACCCGGTAGGTGGCGCTGTTGTCGACCGAGTACGAAGTCGCGGGAAACTGCTAGTTATAATATTAGTATCAAGAAAACCAAGATTATGGTTTTTGAAATGGAAGAAACCAGAACGAATGTAAGGAATGTGGTTGGTAACGATGTGCTGGAACAATTGAATGAGTTTGTATATCTTGGATGCGCCTTCAGCAAGGATGGGAAATACACCGCTGACATAGAGGGGAAGAGTGAGTGCAAGGAACAGGGTGCGCAAGGAAGTGCGATGGGAACGCTACTTGGGAGCCGACAATTAAGCCATAAAGCGCAGCTGGCCACACATAACGGAGTTCTTGTCCCTACGCTGTTATATGGTAGCGAGAGCTGGGTATGTAGGAAGGAGAATGAAAGTAGGATAAATGCGGTAGAAATGCGAGCTCTGTAGAAGATATGCGGAGTGAAGCTGACCGACCGCATTAGGTATGAAAGATAGTATCGGTGTAAAGATGAGAAAGGGCATGATCCGTTGGTTCGGGCATATAGAAAGAATGCCAGATGAAAGAATGACAAAAAAGATATACAATGTGAAAGTGAAAGGATGCAGGTACCGGGGAAAACCTAGAATATCTTGCCATGACCAAATAAACCAAGTCTTATCTAATGAATAACTCAAGAGTCTCCGTAACCGGCGAGCGTGTATGAGACGAACTATGAGAGTGGAGGAAGTCAGAGAGGTATGTATATATATATATACTATAAAGATCTCTATACTTTGCCTGTGAGGCGTACAAATGTCAATGGTTAAGATAATTAAATGTAGTTACATTTAAAATGACACAAATATTCCTTGTAAATCGGTGTTATGTCATCATCAATAATATATATATTAATTAGCTAATATTTCACTTTATACATTTGTCATGGATATATATGTATATGTCAGGGATCTGGCGTGATGACATAGATAGATAGATACATTTGTCATTTATAAAATCATCTACTGAGTAATAGCATGTAGGACTGGTTACATCTCGTTGTTATATCTGCGTGGGCTTTAGGCGATATGACCAATTAAACTAAACGCATTTCGATACGATACTCCCTACAATGGTATTCTCGGGTCATACAACATACCCATACATTTATACATATTACACGAAGGTTTCACAAAGATAACCTAACGCGCCGCGGTTGGTATAATACACTCATTCACTCCTTTCTATAGTATCCTTCACATAGGATGAGTAGTGACAGTTGTAATTGCCAAACGAAAATAATATTTAATTTAATGGTAAAAAGGCATAAAACCATAAGTATAGAAACGGGTCATGCCTCTTATTGCTATGGAATAAAGTATAATTTTCTCTGACACTTACAACTGTCACAGTACCCACCTTAAATGAAAAAAAAGGTAAACCGACTTCAAAAAGCAAAAAAATAAATATTTGATGTCGGTGCTGGTTGGTGCAGTCGGTTACTTGGCACCGACTTCACATATTTATTTTTTGCTTTTTGAAGTCGGTTTACCTTTTTTTATAAAAGATTTTTATTTTACAATTTTAAGTGACCCGTGAATTATTCTATAGTAGGGTACCTATAGGATTGACGTAATACCCATAATATCTCAATTTACACATGCCTATTGTTTGTCGTTAAGGAGTTCCCTGGTGTATCTTCTAAGTCCAAGGTCCAATGTCAATAAAATTAATATAGGACCACCTTGGAGATATACTGAACCCAATGCAAAAAAAATTATCAAAATCGGTCCACAATTGATGGAAATATCGTTGAACATACATAAAAAAAAAGCATACATACAACCGAACATAGAACCTCCTCCTTTTTGAAGTTGGTTAAATATACTACAGTCCATTCAATCATTTATTCACTTACTTCCTTCCATTTATTCAGAAGCTAAGATTATGCCAGATTTATTGATATAGAACTTCTCCTATATTAATCATTGTACGTTTATTTACTAACTTAAAATCAAATTGAATTTTTATTTTCACAAATTTAAACTTTATGACCCTCAGTCAAGCTTGAAAGTCAAACACCCATTGTATTGGCTGCCTCGTTGGTCTAGTGGCAAAGCGCATCGCTTTGTGATCACGAGGTCCTAAGTTCAAATCCTAGGTCGGACAAGTGGAGTTTTTCTAATGTAAACTTTCCTGTACGAGTCCGGAGTCTAGAATTGTGCCCGGTATATGGCAATATTACATGGGACCTAAAATCGTCGGCGAAATGTGGGTATGCTCAGTAAACCTCTGCCACCCCCGCTTGGGGAATGTAGGCGTGACGGTATGTTTATTTCTTTTATAGAATCTGTACTGTACGAATACGTCAACGAATCAAACAAAATAGGAAGAATATTGTTCATACCGCTTTTGTTACATATGCAATGTTCAGACATAACCCTTTAAAAATTGTGTAATGTTAGCTGTTGAAATAAATTGTATTAATTCATTTGTGAATGTCTGGCCACAATTTTTGTGAAGAAGGTATACTGATATTGTTGTCAGCGCATGTCAGTGTGTCATTCATTATTTTATTTTTTGTCAGCGCATGTCAGTGTGTCATTCATTATTTTATTTTTTATGAACGTATCCTGTTGACATGCACAATTTTGAAAAGATTTTGTATTTTTTGAAGTTTTTAGTTTTATTTAAAACCTTTGACTGCCTCGTCGATCTAGTGTCAATTTGTGATCACGAGGTCCTGGGTTCAAATTCAAGGTCGGACGAATCTCGTTTTTCTAACAAAACAAATCCAGTATGAGTCCGGAGTCTAGAATTGTGCCCGGTATAAGGCAATAGGCTCGCCCCCTATTACACGGGACCTAACATCGTCAGCGAAAAGTAGGTTTACCCAGTATACTTTTGTCACCCCCGCTTGGGGAATATAGGCGTGACGGTGTTTATTTAAAATATATATTTCCCCATTGCTGGGCAAATTTATTCCTCAATCTCCCTTATAACTTAAGAGGGCTTAGAAAAACAAAATATTTTTCATGACGAATATTACCTATATGGTTGAAATGTTAAAATACAGTTCTCATTCGTTCTTAAGTGAATGTCTTGTGGGCCTCGGCCATATAGGGCCGGGAACGGTCTAACGCGGGAAGATATCTAATGGTGTTAGATACTTTTCACGTTGTGTGCCGACCGACTTATTAATACTTATGTTACTTGCACACTCATAGGTAATTTTTAACCTAATAAAGGCCTAAGTAACACGAATCGACTTGCAAATGTGGTCACGGCAAATTCAACAGACGATTAAGCGCAGTGGTTAAGAGCTTAAGCTGCTCCGCCCACTGTGTCTAATAGTCGCGGGTTGGATTCCCGCACGGGACAAATGTTTGTGTGACCCATAATTATTTGTTGCGGTCTGGGTATTTGTGTGTGTGAATTTTCATGTTTGTAAACGCACCGACGACACAAAAAGAAATCCTAGTGGGGGATTACGGTTAAAAAAACAAATGCCGTCATCAATTAGACATCAAGCGGTGGTCACCGACAAAGACGTAGACCTAGAAAAAAGATGCGTGATGATTAGGACACCTTTGCGAGTACTTTGTGGTCCAAAATAGCAATAGATCCACAGCTGTGGAAGTATAAAGGGGAGGCCTACGCTCAGGAGTGGGACAGTTAAACAGGCTAAAAAGCCAAAGTAAAATATAGGTAAGCAAGATTGACGGACAGCTTGGGCCAGTCGTTAAAAGCTTAAGTTGCTCCGCCCACAAGCTGAAATGGTTGCAGAGATTATCATACGACTACACGGAAAGTATTTTAACCATTCCATCATAAATGCCCCAAACACTGTTACGTACCTTGTGCTATCAGAATTGTGAAGTTGACATGTTTTTCTTCCAGGAGGAACAATGGCTCTTGAGATACAAGTATTGGTTTGTCTGTTTGTACAACTTATGTTCTATATGTCTGACTAATGTGGTATGATAATTGAACAATAAATAAATATTATTATTAAATATTACTGGATCAAGTAGTCGCGGGTTAGATCCCTGCAAGGGACAAATTTTTGTGTGACCCACAATATTTGTTTCGGTCTGGCTACGGTTTATTAAAAAAACATAAAGAACTTAACACACTACGAAAGCTAATGTAATACTTTAGTTAACGCCATTTGCTACTAATAAAAAGTTAAAAACATTTAATTAAATTTTATGAAACGTATGTCAAATCAAATTATTTTAACATCAAATAAGCCCACAGATCAATAGAAACGTCGACAGTTCAATCAAATGTTTCAACATTGTTTACATTATTGATTAATGAATTAATTTTAACTCATGAATATTGCTGTATCAAATATAGATATATAATAATCATAAATTGAACACGTTTATTAATTTGATGACTAGTAAAGCGTCCACAGTAAAATGATCTAACTTGAACTTAATCGTGGAATAAATAACTTAAAATCAATTTAATTCTTTTTCACGAAATTAAACTTTATGACCCTCAGTCAAGGTTGAAAGTCAAACATTGTATTGGTTTATACAATTTAGTCTACTGATTACAGAATGTTTAGTATTTACTATAGTTTAACAAATGTACGAGGAGGGATCAAAAAGTAGTGAGAATTAGATAGAATATAACGACTATTGATAACTTAATAATTTATTTTTCTACATAGTTTCCGAGTCTCTCTACACACCGAGTCCAGCGCTTTTTCAAGGCTTTAATGCCTTTCACAAAAAAAGTTTTGTCTTGGTCCTGCAAAAAGCTCTCCACGGCATCCATCACCTCGTTATCGTCTTCGTACCTGTTTCCCCTTAAGTATTTTTTCAATTTGGGGAACAAATTAAAATCGCTAGCCGCCAGATCTGGTGAATAAGGGGGGTGGTCACCCAATTCGAAGCCAGCTTGCTGAATGGCAGCCATCGCAACTGCCGACCTGTGCGCGGGTGCGTTGTAGTGATGAAACAGCACGCCCCTTCGAAATTTCCCTCTCCTTTTCTCTTTGATGGCATTCCTCAACTTGGGAATTAAAGCAGCATAATATTGGCCTGTAATAGTGGTTCCACACTCCAGGTAATCAATCAACAATATTCCTTCTGAGTCCCAAAATATTGAGGCCATAACCTTGCCAGCCGATGCCACGACACGAAACATCTTTGGGGTTGGTGATGATGGCCGTTTCCATTGCGAAGATTGCTGTTTTATCTCGAGATCAAAATGATGGACCCATGTTTCGTCCATTGTTACGAAACGAGACAAAAAGTTTTCAGAATCTTCTTGAAACTTGTCCAACAATATCTTCGAAATGTCAAGTCGATTTTGTTTCTGACTGTCGGTTAACATTCTCGACACATGGGTGTCTTGGGGAGACTTTTCTGATATTCAAAGACTGTTTCAATATGGATTTAATACTTCCATATGAAATGCCCGTTTCTTGAATTAAGTATCGGATGGTAACTCTTCGATCGCTCAATACAATTTTCTCGACTTTCGCAACATTTTCTTGGGTGACTGACGTCGATGGACGGCCGCAACGATGTTCGTCTTCCGTGCTCGTTCTCCCTACTCGAAATTGAGAAGCCCACCTTGCGACAGTGGAATACGGCGGAGCAAACTCTCCTAATGTTGCCTCCAAATCGCAATGAATCTCTCGCGTCGTTAACTTTTTTAAACAGAGGTATTTAATACCGGCTCGCACTTCGTTTTTCTCCATTTTCGAGAACACGTTCCGACACGAAGCAAACAAATGACTACATTCAGAAAAAACAAAAGAGAATCGAAGATTCTTTTTTTATAAATATTACAAATATGTATCTGAGCTATGCCTGCCAGTATTTTTTTTTTACCAAGGAGTTTGTCGTTCTCACTACTTTTTGATCCCTCCTAGTATGATGTTACTAGCTTCTGCTCGCGACTTCGTCCACGTTGATTTTAGACAGGAACCAAACATTTTTCCGGGGTAAAAAGTATCCTATGTGTTAATCCAGGTAATAAACTATATTTGTGACAAATTTCATTTAAATCCATACAGCCGTTTTTGCGTGATTAAGTAAAAAACATCCAAACATCCAAATTTTCACATTTATAATATTAGTAGGATAAGCTGTATTAGAATATGCGAGGAAAATGCACAATTTAGAAGCGGATCTGTTTAATTATACCTAATTTACAACGACCAAACAACGGTCAAACATCCGAATCATGTAGCGCCATCAACGAAAAAAATATTACAATTTTTTTTGGCTGATGGCGCTACAAACTCTCAGTTGTATTGGTTAACACAATTAAGTCAATCTAACAATATTAAAGTATGGACTAATGAATGTCTTATTTTATAAATTTTAATAGAACACGACGTGAGAATAAAACCAAATTAAAAACGGAGTTATTAATTATGCCTAATTTGCCTAACATCGGTCAAATACCCGACCGTGTAGCGCCATCAACGAAAAAATAGTAATGTCATTTACATTATTATTTATCGTTACAGACCCAGCCACATCAATAAAAATTTTAATGATCACTTTACCACGCTTGTAGAACATTAACAGGTAATTAGGTATTTTACGGTATTCTTGTTTATATTTTTCAATTAATTCCATCGGTATATTCTCGGGATATCTTAATTAATTTTCATTAAAATCCCTGCTACTGTTCTCATCCTAAAAACAGGAAAACACACTCATTAAAAACTGTTGTTGCCAGCTGCAAAAATGGTGATAAATTAAATTGAGGTATAGAACCCTGGCATTTGTATCGAAAAATCCTATAAATCTGATCAACAATAACTATGTCAATTGCGCAACCGATAATTAATCGACCCGTCTCGTATTATAGTTGCAAATGTTCAAAGTTAACCTACTTTGTGACACTGCCGTGACCTTTCATTTTCTTCATTGATTTACAAACAAAATTATTCAAGATTTTAAATAATCGCATTCATATTTTCTAAGACGTAATAACGCTTATAATAATGTTAAAAAATGAAAATCTTGTGAAATGTCAAGTATAAAGGAATAATTGAGTAGTTTATTAATTATTCAACTCTGAAAGTAAAATATTTCATGAAATCTCCGTTTTGTAAATACGACTGGAATAGTATTAAATATTAAAGTGGATCATTTCCTTCTTTAAAACTTAGTTAGTTTTCTATTTTTTATGAGACCTTAGCGCTTAGCACCAAGAACTGACGTTAATGTGACATTAGCGAGTAATCGTGCCATTACGTTCATATTCATATTTTATTTTGCGTTCCACAATGTTTCTCTGATAGCCGCAGCAGTGATAGCTTAACAATATTGATAGATTAACTATCACTTGCTTTAACGGTGAAGGAAAACATCGTGAGGAAACCTGCATGCCTAAGAGTTTCTCGAAGGTGTGTAAAGTTCGCCAACCCACTCTGGGCCAGCGTGACCCTCTCAGTTTGGCAGGAGGCCCGTGCCCAACAGTAGGACAGTTTCTTAACAGGACTAATACTACATACAAATAGAAATGAGCGAATAATAAATAGAAAAAAGGGAAAGATTCTCATTTTATCAAAACAATCTCAAGTTCACGAAAATACCAAACTAAGTGATATATTTTTATTCATTTACCCGCTTCTTTCGCATAATTGTCAAACCTGTTGGGTCACAACTTAATAAGGGCATTTTGACATTTTGCTGGTTATAATTCAACTGGATTTTTTGATAGGAAAATCCCAATAATATTTTTTTCTCGCTCCCGCTTGGGGAATGTTGGCATGACGGTATGTTGATGTATTTATATATCGATCTCTCGATAAGGATTTTGGCGAGAATCATCAGAAGTAAGTTTTTGAACAACGATACACACATTTTTAAGTGCATATTTACTTTATGCATTCACAAATACTCAAAAGGGATCGATCGACGTGACGATATAGATAGATAGAGATATTTAAGATACTTAAAAATACTTACAAAAATCATTATATAATTTTCATAACCAGAGGTCATAGTTCAACACGGCACGTGAGATCGATCCAACAATACTTATATATACCATTTTCTAAACCGTAAGACGTGATCTACTTATGATATATTTTGACCTTTAAAAAACCCAAATCTTTAGAATGAGCCATGAAAGATCCCGAGAACCTTTAAGATGCTCTGAGAAGTCTATCGCGGAAGTTCAGAGGTCTACGTGACTGATCGACATAACCTATCATTATTATATGGCCTTCTTGCGTTGTTTGTAGGTATAGAAAGGATAAAAGGAATCTTAGTCAACAAATTTAAAGAGCACGAACAGTGAGCTTAACACGAAAAGATTGACGTTACCGTAACGTTATCGAGTTGATATGTCATCCCTGTCACACAAAAACATTTACTAAATAATTAAAATAGAAGTATTTTTCGAATTTTGTCCCCGTTTATTTGTGATTTTTAAGTTTTCAGAGTGTTTTACAGCACCCATGGCCACGGGAAGGACTGAGGTGATAGACGTCCAAAAAGAATAATTGTTCCGGGATACCCTCAAACTGCCTAATTATTTTTGTTGGTCCGATTTACTTTTATCCCGGAAAACTGAAAGGTTCCTGTCTAAAGTGGCGCTGAAACGAAGGCGCTGGCAGAAACTGCTTTTCAATAATAATATAATGAATGAAAAAATTATGGATACGCATAATTTAATTAATAATAATAAAAAAACACCGTCACGCCTATATTCCCCAAGCGGGGGTGGCAGAGGTGTACTGAGTACACCCACGTTTCGCCGACGATGTTAAGTCCCATGTAATAGGGAGCGAGCTTATTGCCATATACCGGGCACAATTCCAGACTCCGGACTCATACTGGGAAGTTTTCGCTAGAAAAACTACACTTGTCCGACCTAGGATTTGAACCCAAGACCTCGTAATCATAAAGCGATGCGCTTTGCTAGTAGATCAACGAGGCAGTCAATAACAATCAATAAACATAAATATGACTTCCAATACTCTTGATCTTCCTTCAGTTGTTTACAATATTATAAATTATTTTCCATGATATTTTGTATGGAGATCTCTAAGGATTATGCTATTTTATAGGCATTTAACATAATAGGGAAGGACCATTATGACATTTATATACGTGGTATATTTATTGAACATTTTTGCGATAAGAGGCTTCTTAGACCTAAGATCAACATAAAAATATTCTACGAAGTACGACTTACACATACTATCATCGTAGTGATAAACGAAAAAATGGTTTCGCTGGTACAGTGGCAACTAATACATTCAAACTCAAATAATTCAATTTGTATAAACCTGCAGGGTTACTTACAAATTGTCAATTTACATGGTTTTTATTTTATCTAATCTAACTATTAATCTACCACCGGATCGGAACTCGGCCTCCGCTAAGAAGATCCAGCGAAGAAATTCAGCGGGCTCTTTGTATTTTATTTAATTCTTTTTCTCTCTTTTGCTTTTTGTATTTGCGCGTAGCGTTTACGAAATCATGCGCCATTTTATTTTTATGTATTCTTATTATGTGGTTGAAACATATTTTACGGTTCCCTAACTTATACGAATACGAATTTTAAAAATATTTAAAAATAACATGTTCATAAGCGAAAATATTTTCTTTTGGATTTCATTTTCCTATTTATCGTACCGTATATATATCGTATCGTAGGCAGAAGGCACAGAGTTCCAACAGGTTCTTTCCTTACATACCTCTCTGGCTTCCTCCGTTCTTATAATTCGTCTCATATACGCTCACAGGTTACGGAAACTTTTGACTTGCCCTTCAGATAAGACACGGTCTATTTGGTCATAGTAAGATAGTCTAGGTCTTCCCCGGTACCTACATCCTTCCACTTTCGCATCGTATATCTGTTTTGTTATTCTTTCTTCTGACATTCATTCTATATGCCTGAACCAACGGAGCATACCTTTACTCATCTTTATACCGATACTCCTTAGTACCAACTCCACTTCGTTGGTACGTGACCTTCCCAATTACAGATGAATACAAAATTCGCATCTCTAAAATTGTAAGCGCCAAAATTTTACAGTTCTTTATCACCGTTAGATTATTACCATTCTTGGAACCATCATGTCCTTGTTAATTGTCGTCAGAAAAGATGTAAATATAACATCTCCAATAATAGATTATGCTAATACATAATAAACAATCGAGTAAAGTTCTAAATTTCACTTCGTTTCAATAGAATTGGGCAAGGAATAGCAATAAGGTACCTTTTATTTAAATACTTTTTTATTGGAAATTGTGTTTTGTGTCTGTACGTTTAAAAATTACTTTTAATCGTAAGCTATTTAATAGTTGAGATGTTATTGCGTATCAATATACAATTCACACTTAGGTGCTAATTCTCAATAATTGTTTTGATATAAATATTACATTCATAAAAAAAGTAGGCTGTAATGAAAGGAGGAAAGTTGTTTTATGAATTTATTTGGTTATAATAATAAATTTCTGATAATGACTAAAATCTGTTCACCTTTCGAAATTTGTTACTTTATTTTATTGGGGTCAAGCCCGCTACACATTTCTTCTACTGTAACTTCTGTAAGCTAGGATCCGCTATGGTCTCCTTAGATGACACTAAGGTTTGAACCTTGCGGTGTCCTGGTCATGGCTTTGATTGCCATGGTCCCTTTTTTACCTAGGGAAAATCCTGCATAGGACTTCCGCGAGCCTCGGGGGAAGCTCGCGGGGCATGTCTCCGGGGTTTTCGGGGTTTCCTACCGACTAAAAACCCCAGAGTGGCCGACATCAGTCCTTTACCCCCCTTGTGCGGCGCTCTGAAGAGCCCGGCACCGGGGGGAGACTTGATGACACGCTCCTCCCCCCCCCCCTGCGATTGCTTTGGTCCCTAAACTAACCTAACCCAATAAATTGAATTAGGAAAAGAAGTAAACAGGAGAAGTATGAGAAACTGTTATTCTACTACCCTCCTTTGCAAAGCGGGAGACACAAGAATTGGCAGATCAGCCATAGAAAAGACGACTACAGTGACTACAATGACACATCAAACAAATTTGTATATTTTATCATCGGAAAGACATGGATACTACAGGGTTAGAGTGGATTTTTCGATCGATAATCGTCGATAATTCGTCGATAATCGATTCTTGCCCAGAAGTGGGATACAGAATAGACTATTAAAAAAAAGGAATTTAAGTTCAATACACCACAGACTTTACTTAATAGATTGTAAATCGTCTGAAATTATTACCTTGCGAAATCCTTCTTCTTCATAGATCTACATCTTCAATTACTAACTTCATAGATACTTGGAGTTTTTTACGAAGGTGAAAACCAATGGAAAGAAAAAATAAACTACACTACATAAAACTTTCTTTAACAGAAAAAAGCACTTAGTATTTATTTAGGCTGCGGATAGAGAATGCGGGGAGAGCGATTTTTTATTATGACTGTTATAGATGTTATTTCAATAACAAGTATTGTCAAATCATTGCTTAATAGGGAAGGATTATACCTATACCTCGATTAACATTCACGAAAATAATATCAAACACATTTAATCTATTCTTAATATGTATGGTTTAGTATTTAACACCGGCATGCCTAAATTCTTCAACAGTTCAAGGTGTATTGGATATATTTCTCCGATGATGATAGGGATACATTTAGTCACCCGAGCGTTTAGTCAAGCAACTATTATTTTTTTAAACAACTTTGATTCTCGTGTGTATACACAACAAATATTATAATAATAGCAGCCAATCCTATCTAACTGCTGGCTTAAGGCCTTCTCTCACAAATCGAGGTGAGAGAGATTCGGTCCCACAAAAATACAAATACACACGAAAACTACATCCATATACACGGAAAATATAAATTTGTATTTTATTTATATGTAAACCCTTAATTACTCGCATGGGGTCGAAGCACTTTCACACTTAAAAAAAAGTACATGCCGCGTTTCGAATTTCCCCACGCTCCTGCTAGCTTCCTAACTCACGCGAAAATTTTAAGTGTCAGGAGCGGAAGAATACGTCGCTGCTGTTTTGAGCGGTGACCCCATGCAAGTAATTACGTGACTTTTGGAAAGAGGAGTGGCTTATTTTATAATTTTTTTTCATGTGTTATTACTTCAATTTCAACACATCAGATTCTGTCAGAGCCAGATGAGATAGTAGTAGATAGTAGTAGAAGTGATTACGATAGTGCTAGTGAAATAAACGAACCTCCTGTATACTCAAGCGAATTGTGAGATAATCAGCTCAAGCCTGTATATTACGGAACGAAAGGAGAAGTGGACGCCAATGACGAGTTGTGTGGGACGTACAATGTCGGAAGGCGAACTAAACAGTGTCCACTTGCTATTTTCTTGCATCTTGTAAAAGGTAGGCATAAATTCACTTGTGCATCGCGGAAAAACAGATAATTTACGTACTCACGTGAGGGGTCATTTTTTTAAGCATTTGTCCGTCAAACCCATTCAAAATCACCAGAAGCAACGTCTCAAAAACAACACAACTCCTAAGGTTGTGTAAAAACGACTTCTGACCTAGAAAATTGCGTTCCATCAAACGCAGCAAAATGTAGGCGTTGTAACAGCTGTCCTCGGAAAAGCAATCAAAAAGTGCCAACGAAATGCAAATAATACACAAAATGTATGTGCAATGATCACTTTGAGATGTATTGTCAACAGTATTATGATAGTGATTCGGAGAATTCCTAAATATATTATCATTTTTTACTTTGATAACACCATAGTTACTAAATTTTATTTTTTCCTAGTTGTTTTAATTTTGTTTGTTTCTGTTCTAATTAGATATTAATTCATGTTGTTTTTTAAAAAAAGGTTTAAATAAAGCATTTCAATAATAGTTTCAATTACATATCTATATTATATAGTATCTTTAAAAAAAATCCTACAATTTGGGGTCACGTGAGACCCCGTGCGAGCAGTTGTGTAATTTTCATAGTGCGAGTAACTAAGGGTTAAGTAGTAGGTTTTAACGTACTTTATACAAGGTATAACATTAAAGCAAGACTTGAAAGTTGTTTGTTCTAAATCGGTAACTTAGTTGATTCCAACAATTTACAATGTATCTTACATTGTTTTTTAAATTTACAAAAAATGCTGTTACTCCTTTAATGCGCTATAACACACTAATTATATTTTTGATTTAGGGCAATACAGAGATTAGAAATGCATTTCTAAAACGTATTTCTCAATACGCACACATATACGCACACGTTTAATTGATAATTGGGGTATAAAAGTACTTAAAGGGTAATAAACTTCAAATTTGGAAATTTGATTTTCCATTAAATTGGTGAAACAATTATGTAATGGGGTGTCTGAGGTCTTGCGTTATTTACGATACACCTTGTATACATATGTTTGAAGACTGGTAATTTTGGAAATGCATAAAGATTTTGCCAATATTTTGGTGCTGTTCCGCGCAAACAATGTGTCTGTAACAGTTTAATGACCAATTTAAAATTTTAGCAGTGACTCCTTGAAATCGCACCATAAAGATTAAAAGAAGGGAATTTAATAAATAAAATATTATAGCTAATAAAATACAGTTGGCAGGCTAACCCTAAGGCATAAACCAGTTTTATAATCATCTTACGATTTTATGACCGATTAAGTTAATTTTCATTGCCGAAATAATTTAAAACATAAATTCAAAAAGTCCCGTTGTTACTTTCCAAGTTTTCGTTAAAGGAGTCTTTATAACAATCGTAAATGCAACATTTTCCTAACGAATAACGTTTTATAACGCGTACTATGTTTTAAATTGACCACTTACGCACTTTGAGAAAAAAATACGTAGCCTTATCTAGAAAATATGCCTATGAGGTGGGTGCGTTTGCAAAAACATACCACCTATACCATAATAAAATATTCTGGGTAAGGTTTGTACCGTGCGGGAGTCGAACCCGTGACTACTCCATCCAGTCGGCGGAGCGGCATAAACTCTCAACCACTGAACCGAGCCGTCCGTAAAAAAAGTACACCGTCACGCCTATATTTCCCAAGCGGGGGTGGCAGAGGTTTACTGAGTACACCCAATTTTCGCCGACGATGTTGGGGTCCCATGTAATAGTGGGGGGAGCCTATTGTCATATACTGGGCACAATTGCAGACTCCGGACTTATACTGGGAATTATGAAACTACATTTGTCCGACCTAGGATTTGAACCCAGGACCTCTTGATCACAAACCGATGCGCTTTGCCACTAGACTAACGAGGCAGTCAAAGTCAAGTCAACATAAAAAAGTACTTTAAGGCAATACGCATATTTATAAATTAAAAACACAATAAGCGAAATCCCTTTGACATTTATTAATGTTAATTAATATCAGCCTATCATATAGGCTGCTCCCACTACTGGGCTAAGGCCTTCTCTTACAAATCGAGGTGTGAGAGATTAGGTCATAGTCCACTACGAGGACTCAGTGTGGATTGGTGGAGGCAGATTTGTGGCCATCTGCTGTTGTAATTTATCAAGCCAGGCGGCTTCCAAATCGGCTTATCGACTATCACATTAAGTGGTAACGGGAACCAACAGCTTAACGTGCCTTCCGAAGCACAAAGACGCTCAAATATGAAAAAGCGTCAAAAGGTTACCCATTTTAGGTCAATCGAGTCGAAGCTGCTTAACCTCGGTGATCAGTAAGAACACCGCGGTCACACAGCGCTACGAGCGCCTCTTTACTAATAATATTAGCCCTGTGAGGAAACTGTCTCACCGTTGGGCACGGGCCTCCTCTCTAACTAAGAGGGTTTAAGCCATAGTCCACCACGCTGGCCCAGTGCGGGTTGGTGAACTTCACACACCTTCGAGAAACTCTTAGGCATACAGTTTTTCTTACGATGTTTTCTTTCACCGTTACTAATTTACCTAATAAAAATAAAAGAAGGATTTTTTAAAAAAATTGTAAAAAGAAATATAAAGGCAAATTTGAGGTCTAAGTTCCATGCTAAAAATTCCTTGATCGATTAAAAAGGCTCAACTGACAACCCATCTCGAACGGCACCATAAACCTCCAACGATTTAAGGTACCTACATCTGATTTGTATATGACGACGCTAAACACATTTATGAAGGATTTTAATGCGAATACTTCGATTTTTAGTGGCATTGTTTTTTTAAGCCAAGACAATACAACGAAGTTTACGACTCACTCAAATAGGCATTGAGGTGGACGCTAAAATTGTTCTGTATTTTTTATCTCAAATATTTAGGCGTAGGTGGTATTCATGTGAATAATATTTTGATTGTCATTTGAGGAAAAAACACAAGAAATTGAAATCACTATAGTTTATTTAAACACTGTACAAGAATATGAAAGAATGCAGCAACTAATTTTTAACATAAATTGTTTGTATGTATAACTAGTTAAAACTTATCCGTAAGTTTATGAACTCTAACTCTGAAACCGGGTCATTGTAGTGGGCAATGACCTATATTAGATAGATGGATAGATAATTCTTTATTGTGCACCAATTACATTGATATCAAGATACAAAAAAAAGAACTAAAAGTTACACAAAGGGCGACCTTATCGCTAAAAATCAATCTCTTCCAGGCAACCTATATTGTTTAAAGGAAATCCAGGAGATAATTTGATTTACTGTATCTGATTCGACTCGTCGGTTTTATTTGAACTATGTTTGAATAGATCGAATCATATATAAAAGCACTTTAAATAACAGCATATTGAAAACGTATATGTCGGAATATTTTTGCCAAAACTTTCTCTTAGGCTCGTAATGTTACCGATTTAAAACAATTTTGTAAATAGACGTGAAATTGCGTGAGGTATAGTATCGTAAATAACCATAACGATTTTTTTCCAAGGACTCTCACCTCTTGATGTGTGATCAAAATTCAGGGCCGTTGGGATACTATTGAAGAAATGTATCTGACCACACTTGATACAAATTTAGCTTTATTCTTGAGTCCATAAAGGCAGGTCAACGCACTTTCTTTTTCAAATGTAATCTGATCGTATGCATAAAGTAATAAGTCCAATATCGAAGTACTCGATTTTATGGAATGATACTTGTGAATGTTTTATGCCACGGATTATTGATAAAAAAAAAAATATTTATTAATTATTGTTCCGCCCTTCCTTGTTCCATCCTTCCTTATTCCATATTTAAGTCCCATCACTAGCTGTCGGGGTGAATAAAGTTATTATTCTTGAGCCGTCAGGAATCGAGTGGTATATTAATATTGCTGGTAAGTAATTCTATTACAGAAAATATGGTAGTATTATTGTATTTTTTTCAAATTTAGCCGATGAAATCAAACCGTATTGACAACAAATATAAGATCAGTTAGTAGCACTATTTGTTGTGCAAGTATAGTTAGATTTGGTATTAATGCAATTCATTCAATTAGAAACCGAGGGCCGTGTCACATTTATTTATAAGAATGGACCAGAACCCACACATGTTCTTTTTAAAAAAGTCTTACGCTTTCACTAGGAATTATTCCTGTGTAGTAGGTGAATTTACAAACATGAAATGCATATAATCGGCACCCAGAGCGAAACAAACTTTAAAGATCACACTGAGTTTTGCTCCGAGTGAGAATTGAACTAGGTCGCATAAACTGGCACATATTGGGGTTATCCGAAGTCCGAAGACAGGGCGAGGACACGATAACCCTTGAGTCAGGCCACCTGTTCTACTTTCGGGAAGGTGATCGGCCCTCTCAGGGCGGTGTCGGTTTCCTGGTCAACAAAGCTCTCACTAACAACGTTGTGGAAGTCAGCAGTGTGTCGACACGGGTAGCGTACCTCATAATTAAAATCACCGACAGATACACCCTGAAGGTGGTACAGGTATATGCGCCGACTTCGACATACTGCGATGACATAGCCGAAGCCATGTATGAAGACATCGCCAAGGCATTACATGGCACCACCAAGGCTCACTACAACGTTGTTATGGGGGACTTCAATGCCAAAGTGGGAGTACAAGAATGCGGCGAAACGATAATCAGACCCCACGGCGTGGGGCGCCGAAACCACAGGGGGCAGATGCTGGTCAACTTTCTGGAGTCGCAGGGGCTCTTCTTGATGAATTCGTTCTTTAAGAAGAAGCCTCATAGAAAGTGGACAAGGCGAAGCCCCGACACTGTGACGAGGAACGAGATAGACTTCATCATGACTGACAGGAAGTCTATGTTTAGAGACGTCTCCGTGATCAACAGGTTTAATACCGGCAGCGATCACCGACTTGTCCGAGGCGCTCTAAATATAAACTTCAGGGCCGAAAGGCGTCGAATGATGAGGTCTACTCTCAGACCTACTGCGCCTCAAATAGCTTTAGGGTCCAAAAAGTTCCAACTGGAGCTTCAAAATCGTTTCGACTTGCTGGAAACCGAAGGCAATGTTGACGAGAAAACCGACACAGTGGTCAAAATGCTACAGGAGGTGTCTCGAAGGGTGTTTCCCGGCAAAAGCGGTAACAGAGAGTCTAAACTCTCGCTCGAGACTCTCGAACTTATGAGGCAGAGACGGGAAATGTCATCCACGCAGGCGTCTTCGCCGGATGGGAGGAACCTCAACCGGAAGATCCAGAAGCGGGTGCGACGTGACCTCTGATGTTCCAACACCCGCGCCATCGCGGCTGCGATTGAACAGAACAGAGGCACCAAAGTCTTCGCTCGCCAGCTAGGTAGATCCCATCTGACGAAACTTAAAACTGCGGGTGGCAAAACCGTAACCTCCAAGTTCGAGATACTCAAGGAAATTGAGAGTTTCTACAAAGACCTGTACGCATCACGGATGACTAAACCCACGAGACCCAGCGCTGACGACCACAGAGCCCCACTCACACGCCACCACACGGAAGACATCCCTAATGTTAACCAGGACGAGGTCAGAGTGGCTCTCGAGCAGCTCAAAAACAACAAGTCGCCAGGCGATGACGGAATCACCACTGAGCTCCTAAAAGCAGGCGGGACTCCAATCCTGAAAAAGCTAGCGAGCCTCTTTGATTCCGTCATCCACCAGGGCTTAACACCTCAAGCGTGGAGCGGGAGTGCGGTGGTTCTGTTCTTCAAAAACGGTGACAAAACCTTGCTGAAGAACTACAGACCCATCTCACTCCTGAGCCACGTCTACAAGTTGTTCTCGAGAGTACTCACAAACCGCCTCGCCAGAAGACTTGACGAGTTCCAGCCACCGGAACAAGCCGGGTTTCGAAAAGGCTACAGCACCGTAGACCACATCCATACTGTTCGGCAGATTGTACAGAAGACCGAAGAGTACAATCAGCCGCTGTGTATGGCTTTCGTGGACTACGAGAAAGCCTTCGACTCCATCGAAACCTGGGCGGTTTTGGATGCTCTGCAGCGATGTGGCATCGATTGGCGCTATATCGAGGTGTTGAGATGTCTGTATAATACCGCCACAATGACCGTCCAGCTCCAGGACCAAAAGACCAACCCGATCGAGCTGCGTCGAGGGGTAAGACAGGGGGATGTAATATCCCCCAAGCTCTTCATCAATGCACTCGAAGACGTCTTCAAGACGCTGGACTGGACTGGGCGGGGCATTAACATCAACGGCGAATACATCTCACACCTTCGGTTTGCCGATGATATCGTCATCGTGGCAGAGTCACTGGAACAGTTAAGCGAAATGCTGCATAGCCTAAATGGAGCCTCTCGAGGTGTCGGTCTCGGCATGAACTTGGATAAAACCAAGATCATGTTTAATGAACATGTCACGCCGGGACCGATCTACGTCGATGGTTCGATGCTCGAAGTTGTTCGGGAATATGCCTACCTTGGACAAGTTGTCCAATTTGGTAGAAACATCTTCGAGAAAGAAATCAACCGCAGGATCCAATTAGGTTGGGCAGCATTTGGCAAACTACGTCACGTTTTCTCTTCGCCTATACCGCAATGCCTGAAGACTAAAGTCTATAACCAATGCGTCCTACCTGTTATGACTTACGGGGCTGAGACGTGGCCACTCACAGTGGGACTAGTCCACAAATTCAAAGTCGCATAGCGGGCTATGGAGCGAGCTATGCTCGGCGTCTCTTTGAAGGATAAAATTCGTAACGAGGTAATCCGACAAAGAACCAAAGTTACCGACATAGCTCGCAGACTCAGTAAGCTAAAGTGGCAATGGGCTGGTCACATCTGCAGAAGGACCGACGGCCGATGGAGCAAGTGTGTCCTAGAGTGGAGACCGCGACTTGGTAAGCGTAAGGTAGGACGGCCCCCAGCTAGATGGACCGACGACCTCAAAAAGGTCGCTGGGACAGACTGGATGCGGAAGGACCGTGTGCAATGGCGCGTGTTAGGAGAGGCCTATGTCCAGCAGTGGACTGCGATAGGCTGATTGATTGATTTGATTGATTGAGAATTGAACCTGCCTGACTACTCGATCCAGTGATCGGAGCAGCTTCTTACCGCTTCATCAAGATGTGGTCAAGTGACATTAGTGATACGTAGTTCCAAGTTACATAATATTAAAATATCTTCGGCCCCTCCCTAAAAATATCTGAGTGAGGCACTAACATCTAAAATTAAAACATGATCAAAAGGAATTCTTGATTTTATTAATCATCAATATCTCGATTATTAAACGAAATCGATTTCGCGAACTAATCAAGAGAGGATACGTGCTTTACAACACGAATATTATTTCACCCTGCCTCCGGATTTATGCACGGGTAATAAAGCGATTTTTAATTCAGAGAAACAAAAATATTATCGAATTGTAAGAGGAAAGATATAACATTTATTCGTTACTAGCTGTTTCCCGCGGCTTCGCACGCATTTATTTTGGGATTTGACATATATAATATTATTCCAAGACTTAAGAGACACCTCCATATTAAGTTTCTTTTCAACCCGTTCAGCCGTGTAAATATGGAGAAATAAAAGCAACTATCCCCTAAAATCTTGCATTTCCCAAGGTAAAAAGTAGCCAAGAATCTCTGATAAATCCTACATTTTTCAGTGACAGTGTATTTAAAATCGGTTCCGCTGTTCTGGATATTTAGGACAAGAAAGAACAGTTTTTGTCATTGTGCCGTATACGAATAAAAAATCTTCTTTTTTTCGAAACCACAAATCCCAAATCCTAAATATATATCCTAAATATTTCCGTGCTGTGCGGGGCTCGTACCTGCGATTATTTGAGAAAGTACAGGCTATAATTATCCAAAATTTCATTGAAATCTATTAAACAGGTATAGAGTAAAGTGTCTTTTTAGACATCCAATGTTTCGCTTATACTAGGCATGCCTTTTAAGTTCTGTCGTTTCCATATTTCCCGGCAATTTTGTATTTGGAACTGTTCTATATTCGAATGTGTTTAAATTTTGAATCTCAAAACAGTTCAAAGTATTAGGATTAATGCTACTGTTTTGTCACAGCGTCGATTGGAATCTGTCAGGTTACGCACGAAAATGAATCTTTCTAAGGAAAATGTTCGTGCAATAATTTTCTACAACTTTAGAAGAGGCCTAACACGGCTTCAGTGTTTTGAAGAGCTAATATCTGTGTTCTGTGATGAAACCCCATGTCTGCGGACTGTCGAACGCTGGTATTTAGAATTTCAGCGTGGACATACTAGTGTAAGTGACAAATCTCGCGAAGGACGCCCAAAATCCGCCTTCACTGAAGATAACATCATTGCTGTGAGACAACTAATTCTCGAAGATCGTCATGTGACATATCGAGAGATAGAGGCTCTATTAGGGATCTCAGGGACAACCATTCAGAAGATCTTGCATGAAGCGCTTGGTGTGAGAAAGCTAGTTTGCCGTTGGATACCGCATCTGCATTCCGACGATCACAAGGCGGCCCGCGTCAGATGGTGTAAGAAAACTCTGCAAAGGTTCAACCGAGGAGAGTCAAATCACGTCTACGACATCATCAGTGGTGACGAATCTTGGATCTATGCCTACGATCCTGATTCCAAACAACAATCTACAATCTGGGTCTTTCAAGACGAGCCAAAGCCGACTAAAGTTGTTCGTTCTCGAAGCACTTCAAAGAAGATGGTGGCCACGTTCGTTGAAAAAACCGGCCATGTTGCGACTATTGCACTTGAAGATCGTAGAACGGTTAACGCAGAGTGGTATACCACAGTTTGTTTACCACAAGTCATCGCCGAACTTCGAAAATCTAACTCAAAGCGACGCATTATCCTGCGCCACGACAACGCAAACTGACACAGCGCTCGTCAAACGATTGAGTATTTGAAGCAGGAAAAAGTAGAAATTCTTGACCATCCTCTATAAGGTCGTGACTTAAGCCCTAACGATTTCTTTACATTTCCTAAAATTAAAAAAAGTCTTCGTGGTCAAAGGTTCCAGTCCGGTGAAGAAGCAGTCGACGCTTTCAAGTCAGCCATTTTGAACACCCCCACTTTAGAGTGGAATAAATGTTATAATAACTGGTTTGAGCGAATGGAAAAGTGTATTAAGCTACGTGGTGAATACTTTGAAAAACAATAAAAAGTACTATAAGGTTCTAGTTGTGTTTTTTTCTTCAAACGACAAAACTTAAAGGCATGCCTCGTATTCGACTTTTCTAAAGAAACCTTTTGATTTTTCGGGATAAATACCTACATAACGTGCAGATACCTTATCTGGTAGTTTTTGTGTGATGATGGTTCATACCCTTGGACAGACAGACAAACAGACATGAAAACCAAAAATTGTAGAATTGGCTTCGACATCGATAGTATGATACCCCTGAGTTGTTATTTCCTAAAAATATTCCATGTACAGACACGACTTCCTTACAGTTTTATTATATGTTTATCGTTATATTGCACCCGATGTAATTGCAGCTAATATCTTATTTAAATAAATACATAGTACGCCTTTGTTTCTCAAAGTAAGTACTAATCGAAAGTGTACATTTTAGGCCACGTTTTAACCGACTTCAAAAAAAGGAGGAGATTCTTGATTTGATTGTATTTTTTTTATGTTTGTTACCTCACAACTCTGTCCATTAATTTATAAAATTCTTTATTTGTTTGGGAGGGTATACTTCCCGTTTGGTCCCATTCAAATTTGAAGAAAAATACCACCCTTATGGGTGAAAAATAGGGTATGAAATTTTTCATGGGCTCAAATTTTATTTATCATTAATTAATGTATATATAAGAAAAATCCTGTTGGTACTTTACTATAGAACTCAGCAGAACAATACAATATAGGTATATAAATATGTCTGAACTCTCTGCCAACCCTGCAAGTGATCTGGCGTGATGATGTAGTTGGATATATAGATAAATATTAGTAATTAATTCACTCATCACTCAAAGCTATATTCAACAATTTCCAAAGAAAAGGAAACCGACTTAACAAACTAAACAGCAAAAACAGAAATATTTGAAGTCGCTGTCAAGTAACCGACTGCACCAACCAACTGGCACTGACATAAAATTCGGTTCGCCTTTTTTTTTGAAATGTTATTTATCACTAAGGTACTTGAGTCTGAAATTTAACAAATCGATATATCTGCTCGTTTCCATTGTTTGGATAGTTTATGAATAATCTTGCGATGAGCCTCATAAATAGGCTCAGGATCATCTAAAAAGCAATGGTAATATATAGAGATTTGCTCGTAGTTTCCCTTCAAAGTGAAATAAGAACGCAAGAGAACCAAAGTACCAACGAAGTTCTTAGAAATGCCAAGCTTAGGGGTAGTGTGCGGGGCACATCGCTAGTAGAAATGACGCCCGCTGGGGTAAAAAGGTTCTCGAGTGGTGACCGTATGCCAGATAACCTGGAGTGGACCGGCTTTCCACCCGGTGATATGGTGTTAACTGGGTGCATACAGCCCAAATCCAGCCAGCTTGGCGATCATGAAAAGGTTTCGCCACATAGCTGACGCAGCGCGACGGGAACGCGACGATGGCACGGCTTGTGGAGTTGTAATGTACTGAAATGGACGGGAGACGCCACACAGCGCAGCCCCGCTTAGAGCGACGGCAAACGTCACAAAGGAACGCATCCGAGCGCTTTCGTCGCGCTCCGTCGGCTATATGAGCAAACCTTTATGGGAGGCTCTTGTTCTTCAGTGGACGTCTTTTGACTGAAGATTATGATGATTTTTGACAATTATTATTACCTTCACGAAGTATAATACCTATGTATATGTCATGTTTTTACGCCAATCTATTGCCCAATAGTGAAACGTAAAGGATTTCCCACTACTAACCAAAGGTCACTTCTTAATAGACGTTAACGCATATCTACTTAAATTAGTCACGTCACAAAATTTTTCCAACAAATCTTTGTTATAGTCATAAATATAATTGATTATGTTGAATGATCATTTGAATAAATAAATATTACATTGTAAGAAACTCGTAATAGATTTTAAAATAGCATAGCAACACTACAAGAATGTTGCTTTAAAGTACCCTATAATTTATTACCGACCACTTAATACGGATCAGATTTACACTAAGAATTATGAAAATCTTTGCTGTAGTTCAATCAAAAAGTAAACTACACTTATGTTAAAATGAAAGTAGATACATTTGTAAATCGGTTGCACTTCGAACAGAATCGTATATATTTACATTTGGTATATACGACTTTGTTCAACGGGCACATCGAGATAGTGCTTAAAATAAATGTTATAAGCGATACTAATGACGTAGTGATACATCAATATCTAATTGTTTTAAAATAAATAACTGTAGATCGATATTTATATGAGATTCTAACTGGAGGTTGGTATTTGCAAGAACGAATGCTGTTATAGGTTAAAAACCCCAGGATCTCGTGATCGCTACGCACATTATTCGCTGTTAGAGTACATATAGAACACACATTTCATTAACTAGTTATCTATCTATCTATATCCTTACGCCAGATTACTTGCGGGGTAGGCAGAGTACTAACAGGTTCTTTTCTTACACGGTCGCCGGCTACGAACACTCTTGACTAGCTATTTGACGTTAATTGACTACTAGGTACAATTCTTGAAAGTTTCGTTAGCAAACTATAATATGACTCAACCAAAAAAAACTGATATTATTTACTCAAATATTTAAATTTACATCATTATTATTAGATCACGTTTTTCACAGGAACTTCCAACCTCGAAATATAGATGTACGAAGACTGTCTGCGGATGTCCGGTTCGTCTAACTTGAATCATTGCGCAAGTAAATACCGCGATTTATTGACTACTGCTAACCTGCGTTCCCGGAGCATTGATGATGACGACTTACAGTAAGAAGAATTGTCCTGTTCATTTTGAACCATACTAGATTTCTATAGAACAAAATGAGTGCTTTTATTATTATTCTATATGATCTTAGTGAATCTTTTAATCGGCTCCGCACTCAAGTAGGTAGATGCAGGCAAAATTTATGCACATGGGGGTTCAGAGAGCCAACTTTAACAGCCCGAGATTGTGTTGCGACTTCACAGGCTATGTCACACCTGCTGGTCTGCCCCTTATGCCCCACTACCTGTACAATAGAATAGTTGAGAGCAGCTAGAAATGGCGCGATTGAGCCAGCCGCTCACTTAGTGGGATAGATATATTTTTTTTTATAAAAAACATAGGCTCTTACTAGGATTTATTCCTGCCTCGTGGGGGTGGAGGTCAGACCGGAACAAATAATTGTAGATCACACAAAGATGACACGACTATTAGACACAGTGGACGGAGCTCTTAATCACTGCGCTAAATTGCCCGCAGATATGAACCATTGACACGAAAAGAAGAAGAAGAAGGTGGATCGATGATCTGGTGAAGGGTGCGGGTAAAGCTGGAAACGTACTGCATAAAGCCGGTTGTCAGAATTCAAAATCACCGCCAGAACCATGAGGTCATGGCGGTGATTTTGAATTCTCAAAAGAGGTATTTCATTAAAATGTTTGCTATTTGAAAAGACGTCTTTTAGTGCCTTTTTGTAGTAAGATTTACAAGAATCAGATTAATTTATGATTTAGGCCAATTTCGATTAACTATTATAGGCCTTCCAAGAAACTTGGATCCTAAAAAAGAACCGGAATCAAATGGAAGGTATTTAAAAATACCAAACATTTTGTGAAAACCTTACATGAATCAAGGATATATATTTTATGAGAGTAGGTCATTGTCATGTATCAAAAAAAATGTTACTAAATCAAGGTTTCCCTCATGCCAAATAAAGAAGGTTCACTAAAATATCTTATTTGAACAAAAATAAGCACAAAATTCTTTAATAACTGGAAAATGTGTGACTCATTGTTCACACGAGAGGTCAACAAATTCATGACATTCGTCAATATCAGGAATTCCATGAGATATCGATAAATTTAAACCTAATCGATTTACAGTCACGATTTTGATTGCATTCCTTACAAAGTCGAATAAACACTCAAGGACTCTTGAGATATTTATAAATAAAGCATAAAACTATTCGTTGTCAAAATTATAATATAATAATATTCTAATCTTGACAACGACAACAACAAAAGTTACTAATTTAGAAATCTCTAATAAGAGATTTCTAAATTTGTAACTTACTTTCTTTGGCTAATGGACATACTCAGATTCGATAGGCAAAAGTTATGACAAATTCTTTTATTATGATACGATAGTCTTTGGAGCTTATCTGTCTATTTATATTATCACGCCAGATCCCTTGCGAGGTAAACAGAGAGTGCAGAGTTCCAACAGGCTATTTCCTTACAGACCTCTCTTGCTTCCTTCACTCTGATAGTTCGTCTCATATACGCTCGCCGGTTACGAAGACCCTTGACTTGCCCTCTAGATAAGACTCGGTATGTTTGGTTATGGTAAGACATGAGCCGATACTGTGATATTTATCTATTTAGTAGCAGTTTAGCAGCAAGAGTCTCCGTAACCGGCGAGCGTGTATGAGACGAACTATGAGAGTGGTGGAAGCCAGAGAGGTATGTAAGGAAAGAACCTGTTGGAACTCTGTACTTTCTGCCTTCCCCGCAAGGGATCTTATAGATAAATAGATAGATAGATAGTAGCAATTTCTCGCGGCTTCACTTCCGGTCGATAACTGTGCCACTAACTGGTCCAACATCAAATCGACAATCCAATCGAGCCCATAATTACAAAAAGTTATCAAAATCGGTCAAACTGTTTAGGAGGAAAAGAATAACGAAGACACGCATACCGGTATTTTATATATAAAGATATCATCGTGCCAGATCAGTATAGGCGGAGGGTACAGAGTCCCAACAGGTTCTTTCCTTACATACTTCTTTCGGTTACCTCTCGGTCATCCACTTCCAAAGTTCGTCTCACACACGTTCGCCGGTTACTTTGATACACTTTATATAACACTTTACTGTGCAAACGTGCTTCGTTGGTTTAGTGGCGTAGTGGGCAGGAAGCGATGACGAGGTTCTGAGTGCGAATCTTAGATCGGACAAAGTGTAGTTTTTCTATCAAAAAGAAATGTCGCTAGCAGTTCGGGGGTTGGAAGTTTTTCCATTGTAATGACTAGAAATACGCCCTCTATTACTTTGGAACCCAACATAATTGGCGAAGTGTGGGTGTACACAGTACACTGCTGCCACCACCACTTCTATGATACTGGCGTATACGTGTTTTGTTTTTACAAATATAATACAATTTCCTTCTCCAGTAGATAATATTAGCCCTGTTAAGAAACTGTCCTACCGTTGGGAATGGGCCCCCTCTCAAACTGAGAAGTCTTAGGCCAAAGTAAACCACGCTGGCCCATTGCGGGTTGGCAAACTTCACACACCTTTGAGAAACTCTTAGGCATGCAGGTTTCCTCACGATGTTTTCCTTCACCGTTAAAGCAAGTGATAGTTTATTTATTAATACGCACATGCTTTAAAAAAGGAAGACGTGAACCCAGGCAGGGTTTGAACCCGAGACCTCTGACCTGGCTATCACTGCTTACTACTGCACCGTCCCCAGTAGATAAAGAGAAATTTTTAGAAAAACAGCTGTTCCATTATGGATATGTATCTATCAGAATGAATAAATCAAACAATTTGCAATTTCAAGCGTCCACCGATCGCCAATTTGTTCTTATTTAGCTACTGTATTTAGTGGTGTTGGTGTAATATTTCACCTTTCTAGAAATATATTCTAGAAAGGTGCCATAATACACCGTTAATTATATAGAAATAGAAAAACTAAAATATTTGAGTTTGACCAATAAAATGTATAATAAACTGAATTTAAAGCGAAGACTCAAATCAAGCGGATACGGGGATATTTTTGAATGAGCCATTAAAAATGAATGTCTTTTTTTTTTAAGTTAGTATTATATTGATATATTTAAGGTTTTCTATGCGGCAGCAGTTTTCTTTAGGGCAAGTGCTAGACCGTTGGACTGCAAAGTCAGAGGTCTCGGGTTCAAACCCAGGCACGCACTACTCTCTGCACAAAAGCATGAGCGTATTAAAAATTAACTATCACTTGCTTTAACGATAAAGGAAAACATTGTGAGGAAACTTGCATGCCTAAAAGTTTCTCGAAGGTATGTGAAATTCGCCAACCTGCATCGGGCCAGCGTAGTGGACTATGGCCTCTCAGTTTGGGAGGAGGCCCGTGCCCAACGGTGGGACATTTACTTAACAGGGCGAATATTATTATTATATAAGGTTTTTCTTTCGTGTTTTTCCATTTATAGATTTAACATAAAATCTCCTAAAGAAATTAAACACAAAGTTTTAGGTTACTATTTAATGTTAAATGTAAATAATTATTCTAAAATCAATCCATATTTCTTTTAAATTAATTATTTGATACGATATGTTTATCGTATCAAATAATTAATTTGGCGTACCTTACGTATAGGCAATTATGACGTGCCTATCTCCGTATAATATAATGAATGAATCTGTTATTAATTAAAGTATGATGATTTATATTCATTCATTCATATTTTATTTTGCGTTCCACAATTTAGTTATGGTAACATTGATCAGCTTCAAATGTAGGTTAGGTAAAAATCATTGCTCCTGTCGGGCACAGCAAAGTGTTTAGGAGAGAGAAAGACTATTAGGGATTTTAGATAAAAAGAAATAAATATTACATTATTTTTAAATTAAAATACTTGGTTGGAACTTAGTTATGTATATGTTATATTATTTGATTTATATTGTAAACAAAAAATATATACATTGAAAGGAGTGTAAATGTTTTTTTATGACGTAGAACCTTCTTAATAGAATATATGCAATACATGTCACTGTTAATGTACATTTAATTTTATTTAAACATTATTAAAATACGCCGTGGCGCTCGTAGCGCTGCGCGACCGCGGTGTTCTTACCGATCACCAAAGTTGGACTCGGTCGGCCTGAGATGGGTGACCGTTTGTGGCTCCGTGCTTCGGAAGGCACGTTAAGCCGTTGGTCCCGGTTACCACTTAATGTGGTAGTCATTAAGCCGAGTTGGAAGCCTTAAAGGTAGCTTAATAAGTTCCAACATCAGGTGGCCACAAATCTGCCTCCACCAATCCGCACTGGGTCCGCGTGGTGGAGTATGACCTAATCTCTCTCACCTCGATTTGCTTGCCTTTGCCCAGCAGTGGGCAGTATAGGCTGATATTATAAAATACGCCGCTTACATTAGCAGCATACGAGTATATACCTATATTAATAGTCGCGTATAAAATATCACTATCTCAAAACAGCAAAACAATATGCAAATATCCAATTCCAGTAGCATCCAAACGTTTTGGTTTGCGAAAAAAACAGCATATAAAAAAAGTATAAATATGTAATAGGTAATCAGTGTATTTGTCGCCGTCCAAACCACTGCGTCATTGGCGTCGTATGATAAAATTTTCCCAGGAATGTAACAAATAAATTATTAAACCAAACTATATCAACAAACAGCCACTACGCAATCCATTAAGAACTTTAATCACAACTAATGAAGTTCAATTTTGAGGAATACAGTATCAGAACTGAATATGTTTTAGCGTAGTTACGGCGAATAAAATTACAAACAAGATGATTTCCATGAAAATCAAGACACTAATAATTGTGTCAAAATAATTATTGGACTGACCACAAATATGAACATTAGTTTTAATGATATTGTTCTGAATAAAGTTACGAATTATAATACGGGAGAATTGTGACGAATACCGTACGTAAACAATATTTTCCACGGAAACGGGTACACCTTTGAACTCGTTATCACATAACATTTGTGTTAAGATCTCGGTACTCAATTGAATAATTTTTTCTGTACGAGACGAAAATTATTGGTAGTGTATATTTTCAGTCATGGATTTCTCTCATTCTGAAAAAGGTTCGGCAATATGGTTCCAATGCGTAGAGGCGCGTTGAGAGAGTTAAATTGTATGTAGTTTGCCTACGTGTTATTATTTATTTTAAAGTGTTGACTTCACGAGGTCCTGGGTTCAAATCCTAGGTCAGACAAATATAGTTTTTCTAACGAAAACTTCCCAGTATGAGCCCGGAGTTTGAAATTCGCTCGCCTCCTATTACATGGGACCTAACATCGTCGGCGAAAAGTGGGTGTACTCAGTACTCCTCTGCCACCCCCGCTTGGGGAATGTAGGCGTGACGGTGTTTTTTATCTATCTATATCATCACGCCACATTCCTTGCGGGGTAGGCAGAGTACAGAGTTCCAACAGGTTCTTTCTCTACATACCTCTCTGGCTTACTCCACTCTCATAGTTCGTCTCATACGCGTTTTTTTATCTTAATGTTATTTATGTAATATGCCTATGTATTCCTATTATTACCTATCTATTTTGAAATCATAACCCCTTACTGTGCCTTATTTCTGTATTGTGAACGAGTTTAAAAACAAAATCACATACAAAATTACTCAGAAGAAAAAAAAATATAGGCCACCTAAAGTTTTATTCAGCAGAAAGTGAACCCGTACTAAATCTAAATTGCGCAGCAGCATATGCTCTACTACACCAAACTAATGTCATTCAGAATGACTATAAAAACAAACAATAACATAAAAGTCACTCATAATTAAGCTTTTAAACAACAAAAACACATAACAGGATATAAAAATAATTAAACTATTAATAAAAACTAGAACAATATCGTCATCCGTTATCCTTATAAGGTTGACCTCTTACATCAAAACAAAGAGAAGTGAATAATATTAATACAGTTTGGTATAGTGGTCATAGCGTAGACTGCTGAGTTCACTGGCTCGATCTCCGCACGGGATGAATCTTTATGTGACTTACAAAACGGACGATTTAGTGGTTAAGAGCTGAAGCCGCTCCGCCCACTGTGTCTAATAGTTGCGGGTTCGATTCCCGCACGGGACGAATCTTTGTGTGATCCACGACACAGGAATCAATCGTAGTGTGGGAAAACGATTTAAAAAGTTGATGCTTAGAAATGTATAAATGCAGGTAACGAATCTTTTTACCCAAGTGCAAATGGAAGGTAATGTTTTCGAGTGGGTGTATGTATGTGTTTCTTTGGCACGTCTTTATAGCCTTAACGGCTTGACAGATTTTAGTATATGGGGTGTTAGATTTGTCGGCATGGATTATTATATTTTTGAGGCACCTGTGAATCAAGAGGTGAAACAAAAAAAGAATATTTGGGTTATAATCTACTTTCCTACTAATATTATAAATGTGAAAGTATAACATAGACCCAGTGGGTGGTCCCGCTGTTGTCGACCGAGTACGAAGTCACGGAAAACTGCTACGATTTATAATCTGAATGGACACAAAGGATACTTTTTATTTCGGAAAAATGTTAAGTTCCTGTCTAAAGTTAACGCGGACAAAATGGCAGGCATGAACTAGTTGGTTTAGATGGCATCAAATGAAAGCAAGTTAATGGCAATTTCAAATACTTTTAATATTAAGTTTATGCTACAATTTTAATACAAACTACAACAAATAAGTGACAAGCTTAAACTTTTCTGATATCATAAGTTATCTAATTATATACATCATCACGCCAGATTCCTTGTGGGGTAGGCAGAGAGTACAGAGTTCCAACAGGTCCTTTCCGTACATACCTCTCTGGCTTCCGCCACTCTCATAGTTCGTCTCATACACGCTCGCCGGTTACGGAGACTCCTGACTATTCCTTCAAATAAGACTTGGTCCATTTGGTCATGGTAAGATAGTTTAGGTCTTGCCCGGTACCTACATCCATCCACTTTCGCATTGTATATCTATTTTGTCATTCTTTCTTTTGACATTCTTACTAACCTGAACGCCTGAACCAACGGAGCATACCCTTTCTCATCTTTTCACCGATACTATCTTTCATACCTACTTGCTTTTCTACTACGCTGTTGTGAATACTACCAAATTATGTTGTACATAATTGTTTTTTTGTTTGCTCTTAATAATATATTCTTGTTATTCTCTTGATCTACGGTTGATTGTAATGCTTTTTATCTTAATACTTTAAATTCATAACATTTGGTGCGCAACTAAAAACAAAAACAATAATCTTTATGATATTATTTACTAGTAAACTCGATCATGGTCCGGCGATTGTCTTATCGAAACCAAATTGAGTACAAGTTCCCAATAACTGAGAGATAAATATGTTTGAAATAAAACTATTTTACGGATTTTATCGCGGTTTATTTTTTTATTTTTAGTTCCCAACGTTTCGAGTGCTTTGCAGCACCCATGGTCACGGGAGGGACTGAGGTGTTAGACGTCCAAAAGGCATAGTTGTTCCGGGGTACCCTCAAACTTCTTAATTATTTTTGTTGTTGTTGGTCCGATCTACGCAGAATGAGCTCACGGTGTCTTGAGGTCTTGCAGTGTTATGCTTGGTTTTGGATTTGATTATATTAATTACCGGATCCCAAGACGATGGAAGCACCCAGCCATCTTCTCTATTGAAATTAGGATGGTTTTTAATTTCAATAGCCTCGCGAACCATCCTTGGTAGGAATCGGTGTTCTTTCACGAGGATTTGTGGTCTATCAAATCTGATGTTATGGCGGGTGCGGTCAAGGACATGTTCACAGACTGCAGACTTCTTTGAGCGACGGTGTTTTGACGGCGAAGAAGTCTCCGTGAGCTCATTCTGCGTAGATCGGACCAACAACAACAAAAATAATTAAGAAGTTTGAGGGTACCCCGGAACAACTATGCCTTTTGGACGTCTAACACCTCAGTCCCTCCCGTGACCATGGGTGCTGCAAAGCACTCGAAACGTCGGGAACTAAAAATAAAAAAAATAAACCGCGATAAAATCCGTAAAATAGTTTTATTTCATGTGTAATATTCGCGTAAATCTAAGAACTCAATAGATAAATATGTTTATTTTTTGTGAATAATAATATAATTATGGTGAGTATGATGTACCTGCTATATATATCAAATACATAGAATAACGGCTTGTTCAAGTGGCGCTTCTTCACGCGTTTCTGAAACGCGCTGGGTCCTCTGAAACGTTTCTGAAATGACGCGTTAAAATAACTTCGTAATATTTCAATGGCATACAATGGCGCCGCGTGGTTCCCGGCTGCGCCGCGTGGTTCCCGGCTTAGAATAGGACCAACCCATCTCATCCCATCGGGTGTCGTACAAGGCGACTAAGGGAAAACTAGGGAATGGGCAGCAGCATTCCCTTAACACTTCGACGACCAATAACTGCGCTCGCCAACCCGCCTGCCAAGCGTGGCGAGTATGGCAAACACCCCCAATTATGGAAGAAAGTAGAAAAACCAGGCCCCTAGTCCCCGGCGGTCCTGTTCGTCCTGGCCACGGTAGCAGCCATGGTAACGACAGGACAAGGGGTGCTAAGAATCTCCGGCAGAGATTCGGCTACCACCAAAACCGAAAATTGGCCCTGGTGACATACAACGCACGCACATTGAGGACAGATGAGAAGCTAGTTGAGCTGGAAGAAGATTTAAACAAGTTGCGGTGGAGTATTGTTGGTTTATCGGAGGTCCGAAGAGAGGGCGAGGACACGATAACCTTAAAATCCGGCAACTTGTTTTACTACCGGGAGGGCGAACAGCAGTCCCAAGGTGGTGTCGGATTTATCGTCCACAAGTCACTCATAAACAACGTTGTGTCCATCACTAGTGTGTCGAGCAGGGTAGCGTACCTTATACTCAGAATATCCAAAAGATATTCGCTGAAGGTCATACAGGTCTACGCACCGACCTCGGCATACTCAGATGATGACGTCGAAGTTATGTATGAGGACATTAGTAGAGCCATACATACTTCCAAAACACACTTTACAGTGGTTATGGGTGACTTCAATGCGCGGCTGGGCAAACGGGGCGATGATGAGTTGAGAGTGGGGCAATTTGGATATGGGCAGCGCAACCCCAGGGGTCAGAGGCTGGCCGAATTTCTGGAGAAAGAGGGACTCTTTATGATGAACTCTTTCTTCCAGAAGCCGCCTCATAGAAAATGGACCTGGATGAGCCCTGATGGTTCCACAAAAAATGAGATAGACTTCATCATGAGCACCAAGCGACAAATATTTAATGATGTCTCCGTGATTCATAGGGTAAAAACCGGCAGTGATCACCGAATGGTCAGAGGCACATTAAATATTAATGTCAAAATGGGAAGATCGCGTCTGATGAAGTCTACGCTCCGACCTACTCATGCATATATCCAAAACCCCGAGAACTTTCAACTCGAATTGTCAAACCGCTTCGAATTGCTAGACAGCAGCGCATCGGTGGACGAAATAAACAACAGGCTGGTAGAGACTGTTCATACGGTCGGGTCCAAGTATTTTAAGACCCACCGTAAAAATGGGCCTCAAAAACTATCTGACTACACCCGAAACCTCATGGCTGAGCGACGTTCCATGACGCTCCAAACCTCCGATGATGCTAAGTCCTATAGGCAGCTTAATGGACAGATATTGAAGTCCTTGCGACACGACTTACGGTCCTTCAATGCAAGGCGTATTGAGGAGACCATAGAGCAGAACAAGGGCTCTAAAGTGTTCGCAAGAGACGCGTCTATTGGGCAGAGCCAGTTGACAAAGCTGAAGACGGAGGACGGAAACGTAACGTCAAATAGGTCAGAGGTGCTCAGGGAGATAGAGAGGTTCTATGGACAGTTATATACCTCAGTAGCTAAACCTGTTGTTGACTTGGTAAAAGACCCAAGAGCCAAGCTAACCCGACACTGCACTGAAGATATCCCGGACATTAGCCTGTGCGAAATTAGGATGGCTCTCAAACAACTAAAAAACAACAAAGCGCCGGGTGAAGACGGAATTACTGCAGAACTTCTGAAGGCGGGCGGATCGCCGGTACTTAAAGTCCTTCAGAGGCTATTTGATTCCGTCTTGCTTGAAGGGAAAACGCCGGAAGCATGGAACAGGGGTGTGGTGGTGCTGTTTTTCAAGAAAGGTGATAACACCTTATTGAAGAACTATAGGCCCATCACACTGCTGAGCCATGTTTATAAGTTGTTTTCGAGAGTCATTACGAATCGTCTCGAACGAAGGCTTGATGACTTCCAGCCTCCCGAACAAGCCGGTTTCCGGAAAGGTTTTAGTACCATAGACCACATACATACGCTGCGGCAGGTTATACAGAAGACTGAGGAGTATAATCGGCCACTATGCTTGGCGTTTGTGGACTATGAGAAAGCCTTTGATTCGATCGAGACTTGGGCGGTTCTTAGATCTCTCCAGCGATGCCGCATTGACTATAGGTACATCGAAGTGTTGAAGTGCTTGTATAATAACGCCACCATGTCAGTCCGAGTACAGGGGCAGTGCACGAAGGTGATCCCCATAAAAAGAGGAGTAAGACAGGGAGACGTTATTTCTCCGAAACTGTTTACGGCCACCTTAGAGGACGCCTTCAAGCTCTTGGAATGGCAAGGACTTGGCATCAACATCAATGGCGAATACATCACTCACCTTCGATTTGCCGACGACATTGTGGTCATGGCGGAGTCGCTGGAAGATCTAGGACGAATGCTCGGTGACCTCAACAGAGTATCCCAACAAGTGGGTCTTAAAATGAATATGGACAAAACAAAAGTAATGTTTAATGTCCATGTCGTACCCACCGCACTCACCGTTGGGAACTCTACTCTTGAAGTTGTCGACGAATACATTTACCTGGGACAGGCAGTCCGGTTAGGTAGGTCCAACTTTGAGAGAGAGGTCAATCGACGAATCCAACTCGGCTGGGCAGCGTTCGGGAAACTGCGCAACATCTTCTCATCCAAAATACCTCAGTGCCTAAAGACTAAAGTTTTTAGTCAATGTGTGTTACCAGTGATGACATATGGATCAGAGACGTGGTCTCTTACAATAGGTCTCATAAAAAAGCTCAAAGTTGCTCAGCGAGCTATGGAAAGAGCTATGCTCGGCGTTTCTCTACGTGATCGAATCAGGAATGAGGTGATTCGTAGAAGAACCAAGGTCACCGACATAGCCCTCAGGATTAGCATGCTGAAGTGGCAATGGGCTGGCCACATAGCGCGAAGATCGGACGGGCGTTGGGGCAGAAAGATTCTAGAGTGGAGACCACGTATTGGCAAGCGCAGCGTAGGACGACCGCCTGCCAGATGGACCGACGATCTTGTGAAAATCGCAGGAAATCGTTGGATGCAGGTGGCATCGGACCGGTTACGCTGGAAAGCGATTGGGGAGGCCTATGTTCAGCAGTGGACAAGTATAGGCTGAAATGATGATACAGAATACTAAGAATATTTCATATTCAATGTGGTCATTGCGAATAAATACCTTGTAGGCGCTTTTAAAAAAGTGTACCGTTAAGGTACAGCCAAACTAGCGCGTCCAGCCGCGCCTGCAATGGCGTGCACGGGGGCGATCAGTTCCTGCAGCAGTTTTTGTATGGACATGTTTACAGCAACGCTTCCTGCGTCCTGCACGCGTGATCTGTGCGGCATCTGATCGATCCTATGATCGCGCGTGTAGATGCGTCCGCGCAGGAGGCCATCGTGGAGGAGGCTGAACGTGTTGGTTTGGCTGTACCTTTAGTCATTTGTTTTATTCTAGCGCTTTAGTAACGGGCGTTGAAAAAGCGCTCATATAAATGAGAGTTGGTAAGAGTTACTTTAGATCAGGGTGTTTTTGTAAGCAGCACAAAATATCAAAAGTAAAACAATAAAAGTCCTTTGGTTAACTGAACCCAGGTTTAGAACCTTAAGGCTATATTATACCCTAAGTTAGGTTAGATAGGCGACCGGTCGTAGAAGTAATACTTAATTGCTGTCGATATGACAAATTTACAGCATTTGCAGATGACGAGAAAAAGCGTAGCGTGTTGTGCTTGACGAGCTTGGGGTATTTCTGCTTTGTAGACACAATCTGACCAACGTCTTTGGGGTTTCGGTTTGATCATGCTCACTATGTCTTTGCCTGCGGTGGTTGTCTGGCGCGGGTCACTCCTTTCCCACCAATATGGTCGAGGGGAGCGATAGCTGTTCCAGTAGCCATACTCGTGAACGGATGCTGCTTGTGGGAACTGGTCCATCTGGAATCCTTTAGACACTCTTTATAAATAACATTATTAGTCTCATATTTAGGTCGTAAGGCATCACACTGAAGCTAGATCTTAAATTATTTAATTTTTACCCAAACATTGTATCCACACAATACATCAGAAAAAAAATTAAAGGAAAAAAGAAAAATCAAATGAAGGAAAGCGTACTGAGTTTCTTCGCCAGACCTTCTCAGTGGACGATGCGTTCCGATCCGGTAGTAGATTAGTAGTTAAATTAGATTTAAAACAAAAAACATAAAGTGGCACTCCGGGAGTGCCGACAGAAGTGAAAACTTGAACAATTACGTGTGTATTTTTTGAATCGTCAGGAAATATTTTTTGATTTTTTTTTATATACAGACGTGTCGGTAACGGTAACACAGTCGCCAGTTCAATTGTTATTTTCCCATCTCAAAAAATGCCCAATGCGCCTAAAGAAGTTTTCACTTCAAAAACTTGAACAACGTGCATGTGTATCTATGTACGTACACAATATATGCTAATACCTATATACAGAGGTGTTGGTAACGGTAACAGTGTCGCGAGTTCAATTGATTTTTTCCATCTCAAAAAATGCCCAACGCGCCTAAAGAAGTTTTCACTTCAAAAACTTGAACACCGTGCATGTGTATCTGTGTACGTTTATACACAATATATGTACATACTTTTATACAGAGGTGTCGGTAACGGTAACAGTGTCAACAAATGTCCAACGCGCCTAAAGAAGTTTTCACTTCAATTAAGTTGACCATTTGTAAGTGCCCCGCAGGGTTTATACAAAATAAATTATTTGAATTTGAGTTTCAAAGTAAGTCTCATGATGATGAGAATGCCAAATTTCTGTGATTGGAACAAAACGATTGGAACAATCTAACAGTCTAATATTATTAACATAAAGGTTTAGAGCATATAGGTATGATAACTTTATATGTGTTATAATACGTGTGTGTATATGTTATTTCAAAAAATATAGAAATATTAATATTCTAGAGAACTAGATATGATTAAATTAATTAATAGTTATTTATATTTTAATATCACTCATTTGTCAAATATGAGTACATTCTCCGGATATTCCAGCGTCGTAGCGATGTTTTGATTCAGAAACATATGGGTAAACCCGATATAGTTGTAATATGCTAAACAGTGATAAAACTAATGTGAAATTTCCTAAGACAAGCCAGTCTCGGAATGCAGTGAGAGGGAGTAATTAAATAAAATTTGGACTAAATGATCACGTTACATCCGGTTCATATTATGTTCGTAATAAATCACGTTATTTTTTTATATTTTTAATGATTTATAATTTAAATACAGACTTTAAAACGACGACTAATTTTGTTCCTGTACAAATATAAATTATGGTTTAGATGAAATATGCAATGGAATACAAGCAGCGATAGCCTAGTGGTTAGATCATTGGACCGCAAACTCAGAGGTCTCGGGTTCAAACCCAGGCACGCATCTCTGTCTTTTGAAAACATGTGCGTATTAAAAAATTAACTATTACTTGCTTTAACGGTGATGGAAAACATCGTGAGGAAACCTGCATGCCTAAGAGTTTCTGAAAGGTATGTGAAGTTCGCCAACCTGCACTGGGCCAGCGTGGCGGACTATGGCCTAAAACCCTCTCAGTTTGAGAGGAGGCCCGTGCCCAAAAGTGGGACAGTTTCTCAACAGGGCTAATATTATTTTTATTATTATAGATGAAATATAGTTAGATGAATAGAGGAAATACGTTTAGATATCAATAGATCTATTAAGTTGAGCCTAATACCATCAAAAACAGGAAATGTTCATTACAAAGGCTAGACAAAATTTTATAACTTTAAATCCGAATGATATCGTGAATGAGATAATGTAATGGTAACAAAGTCATAAAACGTGGTCCAAGACTCCCTTCGTATGTTTATGTTTATGTTCATCAGAATGTAGCATCATCTTATAAACTGCTATATAGAAAAAACGTGGTAAAAAGACTGGTCTAAATACTAAACCACTAAACGACTAACTTTTCAGATTTCAATACTGCCGTCTCAGCATGCATATACACATCTTTGATAAACGTAAACATGTTTTGCAAAAATATTCGCTGGTCAAGACTCATAATCCATCTGTGGGCGGGTTTTACCTGTCAAATATGTCACTGTACCTCATCGATGGTCGATATTTAGACCGTTAATCGACCTAATAATGTTTTTTTTTCTTTTTATTGAGGACTTGTCAGCGATTGACCTCTGTCTCACCTGCTGGAAAGCGAGAATGGAACTGAAGATGCGACTAGCTGACTCAATAATAGTCTATTCACTTTAAAATAGACTGAGAGAACAGCAGTTAAACTGCGTTTTGATCTAGTATGATCCGAGCTAGACCTTCCTCTTCTTAAGGCAATTCCGGGCAACATACCGGAATACGACTGGGTTGCTTGGCGGCATAACTTTGCTGAGAGAATGATGACTAGGCACAGTTGTAGCCTACAACTGGTAAAGGTGATACTCGTTTAGCTTTGCCCACGGGCCAAGTATAGTAAAAAAAGTATCGTTTCTTTATGCGTGTGACATGCGAGGTAGAACTCTAAACAATTTTATGTCACATTGGAGGAGAGCTCGTTTGGTGTGGGTCGTTGTCGTTTGACAAAAGTCTTTGAACTTTTATTCGCGCTGGGTGCTTACGGAGACAGTACACTTTGCAGCGTTTTTAATGTTCTACTGTTAAACATAAACATTTCTTTCTAGATCATTTAAGTTCACAATCAATGGTAGAGGGACTATTGATATCCTTAAGATGTTTTTTTTATCGTTACTTATGTCAACTCGTATTTAAATTATGACCACACATTTGTTGGGAATAAGTATCAATTGAAATTATGCAAATAAAGGTTTGAACAGGGCATCTCAACCATAAATTATAAAGTAGACTTTTAGTAATAAGGAAGCTTATAATTGGACAAGGTTGTGTGAAAAAAATTACAGCTCCTTTAGTAAAAACGCAAGGCACAAACAATCTGTATTGTGATTGAGTCCTTATAATAATAATATTAGCCCTATTAAGAAACTGTCTCATCATTGGGCCCTTCCTCTCAAACTGATAGGCCATAGTCCACTACGCTGCCCCAGTGCGTGTTGGCAAACTTCACACACCTTCGAGAAACTCTTACGCATGCAGGTTTCCTCACGATGTTTTTCTTCACCGTTAAAGCGAGTGATAATTAATTTTTATACCCACATGCTTTCAAAAAGACAGAGGTGCGTGCCTGGGTTTGAACCCCGAGACCTCTGACTTTGCAGTCCAACGGTCTAACCACTAGGCTATCACTGCTTTATTGACTGAATGATGGCTTTGATTTATATAGCATTTCTAAATAAAGTAAAGCCTTTGCCTCGCCGACCTATTGGGCACATGGTGGATTGGAGATCACTAGGTCAAAGATTCGAATCCTAGGTCGGACGGAGTGCTGTTCAGGTTTTTCTATGGAAAAATTTCAATGGCAATTTGGAGTCTGCAATTATAGCCACTGTATGCTTTGCCCAGTATCGAAACCAGCGAATAAGGGAATACATCAAAATTTTATATTATGGGAACTCAATCTCTATATATATATATATATTGAGTTCCCATGATATAAAATTTCGATGTATTTACGTTTAATATATATATATATATATATATATATATATATATATATATATATATATATATATATATATATGTGTGTGTGTCTTATACAACCGACCCGAGTAAGCATCTTGAATTCTTAGGTGCAAAAAAGATTTGATGTAAATAATTGCACACAATAATTCACTGTCATTATTACTCGCATCTTATAAATGAGGTCAGAAATCAAGCTCCTTTGACGTTTGATTGATTTTCTGTTCCGTTTCCGATCCGTTATAACCTATATTTTTTTCTGTTATGTCTAATTTATAAACTAGCCGTAACCTACAGATGTATATAAATCAATCAATCATTCAATTAATGTTTGATAGTACCCGTTGCTTTTGGCACGTTACGTTACGCTTATGTTATTACAAAAATGAGCCGTTATCAGAGGGCTAAGCACAAACTATTTCACGTTATAGTAACATACATGATCGAGAAAGTGTGCTGTCACATTCATCTTTCGTTGGTATATCTGTAGAGTAAATAGGATAGCATATCAACTCGGTAGCGTCACGCTAATGTCAATCTGTTCATGCTAAGGTCGGTGATCCTACTCTATTGATACATTAGTTATCTTATTGAATACAAATTTCTATGTTACATGGTCTGTAAGAGATTATTTATATAATTACTTTAACTTATCCTCCTTAAACCCTTTTGACGTGAAATAATTAGTAGGATGTTACATATGTATCTTAAAAAGTTAGAATCATGTTCCCGAAAGTATCATTTAAGCGTTTTAGGATACCAGTTTGGAACCTTTAGTCGCCGGCTTTGGCGAGCATTATTTAATAACCGGACATTTGATCTGCATTTATCCAAGTAACTATATAAGTATAAACTCTTCGACTACATTTTATACTGATTAATAACTGTTAAATACTTCTAACCGATTAATTTTTAATGCGAAAACATCACCAACTGACACATAACCAACAATGATACAGGACAAAAAAGTTGTAGGTATATAAGTTATTATTAATTCGTAGAACTAAACATTACTCAACAAATGGAATGTCTATTCTCGAAAAAAATAAACTGGTTATCATGCTAATTAGTTCTAAAAATGGCGTCGAGGATTTTTAAGTTTATTTTGGTGAAAATAGTTTGCATAAAAAGAATATTTTTACTTAATTTTTTTTTTATTTTCTCCTTGCAACATAAGTGGAACTGCAACTATTTATTCAGAATAAGATTAGCACAACTGTGTATAGGAATATTAGTTAGAAAATTAACCCCACTCCATCCAGCTTCATTATAAAGTTAGCATTAATCACATTTCGAACAACATTGCGCATAATGTAACGAGATATTTACTCGGTAGCAAAACATTTGATGTAGCCGTAAGTTAAAAAGAAGTATTTTTTTCACAACATTAACGCAGAATTAGTATCTTAAAACATAATAATACGTCACTATTTATAGTTATTTAGATATAATAAAATCCATACTGCACCGCAAACATCAAATGTGAAGTAAAAAAATACATTGTTTATTGTATATCGTAATTGTACCAGAATACAGATATGGAAGAATTACGCGAGGGCAACCAAAACATTTGTCCCCGTAGAGGTGAATCGAGTTATTTTAAACAATTTTTTGTCATCCTGTTTTTAAAAACAAATTAAACGTCAAACATTTTCTTAAAATTTTGCAAGTGAAATTTCACGTGCGTCCGAAATTACCTTAAGTGGTTTTAGAGCCAGCGTTTCTGAAGATAATTTTCTATATGACACCGATACCCCAATAAAATATCGCTGCCCAACAATGGTATGCAGAGATGATAAAAAAATGCGTGAGGTGTATGTGTGTGACGGCGTGTGACGCACGAGCGCGCGTGTGTGTGACTCCTCCTGCAGAAGTTATCTGTTGATGTATAAAAAGCGTAGCGTCGATTTCGAAATCATCACAACGATTTGGAATACTCTAAGGAGTGTACACACGGAGAGCAGTGTGACCGTGAATAAATTTCCGCTACGCGATACGTAGTTCGGTTGCAGTGTAGTGGCCTGAAGAAACTGTAACGTTGCGAATTCGTTCGTAAATATTTTTTTATTCGAGATTTCGTGCAGTGCTTACAGGATGTTTTCCTTTGAGGTAAATACCATGTGTTTAATTTACTAAAAGTTTTTATAATTTATTATTTTATTTAGTAGCTATTTTGTAGCATTAAATTATTATTTTAATTTTTATTCATTTTAATTTTTATTATTTATTAGTCTGATTTTTATTCTTCTTATTTATTACTATTTTTAAATTTATTTAGGCATGTATTATATGGATCGTAAAAAAAATCTAATAAATAATATTATTTCTAGTTCGTGCTTGCCCTTTGCATCGTAGCCGCTGTTGGTTTACCGAGCGAAGATGGCAGATGGAATCCATACAAATTCGGAGACACTGGCAAGTAAGTAAATGTCAATACAACATTTTGATATTCAATTATACATTTTACTTAACCGAATATAAATACCTAAAATGCATATCACTTATAGCTGTACCAAAGCAAATGGTTGCATACCACAGCAAATGTTACTGTAATTTCAAATTAAAATCACATTTCTACATATAATAAATATGATTAAGTAGGTACGTATGCGTAAAACATAGCAAAAATTTGTTAATTACTAATTATCTATTCTAAAACGGTAGAAAGGAACACTAGAAAATCCGAGTGACAAAAAAATAATAAAAAATTAACATAATTAAATGTGTCATGGTTAAAAATAATTTTTGTTTACAGATACATTCCGACTGATGAGGGCAAATACATTCACATACCAAACCCATACATCCACATTGACAACCCTTACGATGGTGGTTTTGGGCCATATTCTCATGTTGACGAACCCTACGTCGGAGAGGCTACCGTAGTGGATCAGTACAAGCTGGTGTTGACTCCACCTAAGGACATCCCTTACTATGCGGATGGCTACTACAAGAACAATGGCATCAAGATCATCAGGCAGAACCACAACTACAAAGAGGACAAATACGACTTTGAGTAAGTTTTCTTCACCTCAAAAACCAAAAATTTAAATCTATTTTTATTACGTTGCAATACTTGGCGTACGTTAAGAAATAATAGCCATAAATTTTGAAAAAAAACAAAAAACAAATCGCGCACTAAAAAGTATAAAGCGTTCTTCTATGTTTAATTTTATTTCTTGGTAAAAAAATAATGTTAGCTTATTTGTCTATTAATTAATAAACTAATAGAATACTGATTGACAAAAAACTAAAACCAAAATTGATTTGTGGAGTTTTTGAAGCGTCAAATAATTCTAATGACGATATTAACATATTAGGCGCGTAAAATTTATTGGCTTCCCGTCTCCTAAGCAGATTTTAGCCTTGCATCTCTGAATGTCAAGCTTACCATCAAGATTTGCATATTGAATACCTACTTACCTAGATTTATTTTATTTCAAAGGAAAGTACTTAATATCGTTTTAGTTAACTAAACAATGTAATAAAAACATAGGACGCTAACCTTCTAAAATGAGCCATAAAATTTAATTAATCAAAGTATAATCTGCTTTACTATATTCATAAATATTAAAAATTCCGAACATACCAGTTCTATCACATGAGTCACCGACCCAAATATAAAAAAAATAGATCGAAACACTATATAATTCTAATAAGCCACTCCATATCCGTTTAATGAATATCATTCCTTAGATACTGGTATCAATAATCTTTTCATGTCAATTATTGTCCTTGATTACATTATACCATTAAAACAGATCAATTCGCCACCTGAAATATATAAACCTTGACCGACTCCACACACCGCGTTCGATACAGGTCATAGTTCAAAAGTGTTTATAATCATGTATTATAACCGAATTGATTTTAAAATGATGGTTACATTATTGACGAGATGTATTCAATATTGATGCACGCTGATTATAATATTGTTACCAGGAAACCAAGTGAAGAATTTTAATCGTGTATAAGCTGCAGGAAACCGGCTTATGATTATTAGAAGATGCTATTGTGAATTAATAGATTAGTTATTAATTAATTAATTAATACGATTCAAGATCAGGGTTATAGATACATTCATTTATTTTAATATTTGACCTAAAAATATTGGCATCAATCAATACTAGTTAGTGTTACTTAAATTACGTCTACAGCCAAAAAAAAATATTAAAACACATTCTTGCTTTATTTGCTTTATTTACTAATTAAGGATATCTTTTGCAGTTTCGAGACTGAAAACAAAATCCGTGCTGAAGAGAAGGCTGTTCTGAAGAACCCCAACTCTATTGATGAAGGTATCGCCTCAAAGGGTTTCTACGAATACATCGGACCTGACGGTTTCATGTACAGAGTCGACTACACCGCCGACGAGAAAGGATTCCGTCCATCCATCAAACGGCTAGAGACCCCGTACTCGGGCAAATGGATATACGAGAAAGTGAACTAAACTAATCTAGTTTATAACAATACCATCACCATCCTCGTATGAATCAGTATTTTCAAATAAGTAGGCGATATTTTTCTTTTCTGACTTCGTTCATCTGACTGACTACAATTTAACTATCAACTATTTCATTTAAGTCACGTACAAAATATCGTTCACGATTATGACATTTCAATTTGATTTTGCCCGACTTATCATCATTCATGCATTTTGATGGACATTGATAAATCTCAAGATGAATGTAATGTTTGAATACCTTTGGTTTATTTGAAGTACAAAAGTGTGTCAAATTGAGAGTTGTTGTACATCTAAAGAATGCCTTGTGTATGTTTAGATAAATGTAATTTATATTTTAGATTTAAGGGCTTAGATATTTTAAATTTAGATACTTATTTATGAAATGTGATAATAAATTTATATTGTGTAAAAACATATTTTTATTTACGTCTAACATAGTTTTCCAACTCCTAAACTAAGTAGAATTCAAGTACTAGTATTCAAGTTCAGTACTCTATCAAATATGTCAGGATCTATGAGCCTGAATTGGCAAACACCTATTAGCACGCATTTTTGATGATTATCACGTAGAACCCACTAAGAGCATCCGAATATTAGTCTCGAGTTATATGAAATTCCTGCCTAAGGCTGACATTCATAACATGAATTCTCATATCCTCAACTCATCATAATACAAGCACATAAATATTTTACCAAGTACTTGAGAAAGCCTATTACTATCAAGTGCTTCAAGTGTCAGCTTTAAGTGGTTATCTTTGTATCAAAACTTTTTTTATTGGGCGTTTGACTAGTGGGCGTTGTAGTTGATTCCTTATATGTTTTTAAACATAGCAATGCTGTTTACTGCACATGACCTTTACATCACTATAAAGGCTAAGGTCTGGCATCCACCAAAACAACTAATTGGGTAGTAAGGTAAGAATTGCATAGTGGGCAGGGTGTATTCACCAAGGGCTATGTGTGGGTACCTATTTCATATTCTTTGCCTTTTCAAGTACTTGCAGCATAGCACCTACATCATCTCCGTTGTTTCGTCTTGAAACATTTCCAATTAAAGTTAAACGGGGAGGAGATATGGGAATAATGATATCTGAAATATATCCTCTTTTCTTTGCCGATCTCCAAGTTCGAGGTAACTGGCCCTAGAGTGTTTTAGCTAGCTATCTGAAACAGCTTTAAGTAATATAATTAAGTCATTAGTAGCTTAAGACCGGTGAAAACCTACACTTAGAAACAAAATTTACAGTCACGGGGGTTCCTTGCTGCATTATTATTATATGCATGGCATGCAATGTAAACAACTTCAGCTAAGTTGCATATATTAATTTAAATGTCAAATAGTCTGTTAAAATAATAAAATTTGACGTCTCATGACTCTTGATATAGATTAGCGTTAATCGTCAATTTTAACTGGTGCATTTAAGCCTAAGTATCGAATTGTCACAACTTTCTTCAATGCGTATACCCGCCTAGTGTATGCGTTGCTTATAACAGTTGATCATCAAGACAACATATTCAATTAGTGTCAGTATTCTTGGACCTTTTCAGCCGAAAACGATCCACTGCAGAACAACGGCCTCCCCAAATATTATAGTAGTGAGTATTTTTCTTTGTATAATATCAAACAAAGAATATGAGGAATGTGAATCTCAATTACAAATGTATTAGGTTTCAATATGGTAATGTTATGAAGTTGCGGATTCACAGGGACCAGTTTTATTAGATAGTTAAGTAGCATAATTTAGTATTATGTTTTAATTTATACTCGTGAAGGTTATACGTTTGACTGAGCGGTACAATGTTGTGAGATTGGACGATTTGGTCTTACTTCGTTTTATTATTAAGCGAGAATTAGTTACGCCGAGAAATTACACTTAGATTTGTCTTTTGTTTAATCCAGAAGTAGCTACTTCATATTGATTAATAACACTATCTTGGTCGGTTTCCTCTTTTGTCTCGTAGCACATGAGAAGTATATTGATCAAGAGGTCCTGGGTTCGAGTCCGAGGTCACATAGAGTGTTATTGAGATTTTTCCATCCAAATTTTTTTTTTGTATCAGTCGTGAGTCTCGGATTGTACTTGATTCAGTGGCAATAGGTTCGCCCACTTTTAGATAAGGGCCTGATATCATCAACGAAATGCGGATGTACCCAGTAGACCTCTATCACCCTCACTTAAGAAATACAGACGTTATGGTGTGTACAATTTATCGGTCTTATTTCTAAAACCAATTTCTTTCAAACACCCTGGCGAATGTAACACAACAAAATTTCACGTCGTTGAGTGTCGTACGCTATCAGCGTAGTTCACAATGAACTTATTAATATTACCGTAACATTGGTCAGTAATTCGGAAATTAAATTGATAAATCGTCTTATACTGTCCCACTGCCGGGCAAAAGGCCTTCTCTTACAATTCGAGATGAGAGAGATGAAGCCATACGTGGACCTAGTGCGGGTTAATGGAGGCAGGTTTGTGGCGACCTGCAGTTGGAACTTATCAAGCCGCCTATAAGGCTTCTTGCTTTCCTTCCAAAGCACGGACATCCTCTAATATGAAAATGTCACAAACGTTCACCCATCTGAGACCGAGAGTACTAAACGCTGCTTAATCTTATTGATCACTAAGATCACCGCGATCGCACAGCACTACGAGCGCCCAAGGGTGGTATAATATGGGATAATAGTTTCTACTACAGTAATGTATTAATATTAAAGATACATTGTATTATTGATCTTACGATACCGAGGTTCCGTAGCCTGAGACCTTGGCACGAACAGATTGACGTTAGCGTAACGTTGTCGATAAAGCGTGCTGTCATGTTCATATTTATTTTTAGTAACTAGCTGTTGCCCGCGACATCGCATGCTTTTAACTGACTGACAATACAATTTTATTTAATTTGTAGAGACAGATTTTTCGCTATACCACGGGATTTCCGGATAATAATGAAAATAGCAGTGATTATAATTTCTTGCATATATGCCAAATTTAAGGTCTGTAATAATTATAGTTACGGACATAAAGCCATTTTAAAGCAACAAAAATATATATATATCCCGTAGGAATTTCGAAAAATCCGGCCTTATTCCTTATCTAGATAATTTAAGCTTTCTAGGTCCGAGGGCTTGGGCTGGGCGTTAATGAGCCAATTAGAGAATGAGTGAGTCAGTGAGTCAAACCCTTTCTTTTTATGTATATTGATTTTTAGTGTGAAAAGGATGGCATATCGACTCGATGATGTTACGTTAACGTCAATCTGTTTCTGCTAACCCAGCCCAAATCTCGTCGGCGTAATGAGCCTCCGATGTAAGACCCAATAAATTATTGCTGTCGTAATTTTTTGGGTCTGAATAATACGAAACGGTCCATGTATTTCTAAGGTCGCATTTTCTTGTTCATGTTACTTTGGGGATTTTAGTAAATACAAATCTTTAAAGTCTTTTTCTTGAGAAGGTAAGCAGAGGTGTTTACTACAGTTATTTTTTATGCACTTATTATATGAAGTCTCGGGTCTTAATACTACAAAGTAGTTCATACTTGCAAGGTTACATTTTCTAAGGTTTCTTTTTTATGATATCTCCCGTGTAAATAAATAATTTTAAAGTGTTTATTTGAGGGCATAAGCAGATATGTTTACCTACCTATATTCACCTACAGTCATGTTCGATCTGTCTTTGCATAATAATTAGTGAGCACAAAGTTGCAATGGATTTACAGTCTCGAAAAACTGGCATCAAGCCTTTTTATTATTTAGTATGATAATTATTATACGTAAATAGTATATATAGGATACCCTATATGCAAATCGATGTTTACAAATGGCCCAACTTATGATTCGTGGCTGTTGGCCTATTACTAGCACAAATCAGATGGCATGATATTGCATCTATAATATTTTACAAAAAAAAATGCTCTTATATGTCGCTCCGAAGCACGCGAAAATGCGGTTTGTTTGACAATGTTTGAAGGTGACCAAGAAGTCTAATTTTAACGTGCCTTCTTTTGTAGTCCAAAAACGTATATCTACTGTAGATAATAGACTTGCCCTGTATGACATTGGGATCATCAACAGCGAATTGTGGGTGTACTGAGTACACTTCCGCCACCTCCACTGCAGGAATATAAGCGACACTGAGTTTTTTTTTCAATAAAAGAATTCTGTATCGGATTAGGCGAACTGCCTAATCCGATAATTACAAAAATGGTAACTACAGAATGACTTTAATAATGAAAACTGAAGATATTTTTGTTACACAGCCCAGGTTTAAAAAACAATAAAGTCACTTACACAAGTTTTAAGTAAGCTACCTAATAACAACAACAATATCAGCCTATAATGCCCACTGCTGGGCAAAAGCCTTCTCTTACAAACCGAGGTGAGAGAGATCAAGTCATACTCCACCACGCGGACCCAGTGTGGATTGGTAGAGGCAAGTTTGTGGACACCTGCTGTTGGAACTTATCAAGCCGCCTATAAGGCTTGCAACTGGGCTTATCGACTACCACATAAGGGGTAACCGGGACCAACGGCTTAACGTGCCTTCCGAAGCACGGAGACGCTCGAATATGATAATGCCACAACGGTCACCCATCTCAGGCCGACCGAGTCAAACGCTGTTTAACCTTAGTGATCGGTAAGAACACCACGGTCGCACAGCGTTACGAGCGCCTACCTAATAAGGTAACTTAAAATTAAATTATATTATTATTTGCTTATTACACGGTGCTACAACGTAGCTATAAGGATTACATTACAGTGCAGTACACAAGCAAATCTTTGGACTTACTGGGCATTGGGCTGGACATCCCACAGATGGGCAGAGGCTATCTCTTACGAATTTACGTAGAAGAGAATAGGTCATACTCCACCACGCGGACCCAGTGCGAATTGGTGGAGGTGAGGTTTTGGCCACTCGCTATTGGGACCTATTAAGCCGCCTAAACAGGCATCCAACTAGGCTCAATCAGTAGTTTAACGTATTTTTCGAGGTATGGATACACTTAAAATTGGAATTGCTACAAAAAGTCACCCATCTCAGACCGACCGCGCTAAAAGCTCCTTAACAGTGGTGGCCATTAAGAACACCGCAATCCAATAAGGGTATGAGCTCTTAATTTGTGTGTGTGTGTGTGTGTGTGTGTGTGTGTGTGAATAATCTACGCTGTTGGCCGCGGGGCCTTTACAGCTTCAACGGACAAGAGGGCGAGCGTGCAACCACTACGCTCGAGCCAGAAGTGCAAGGGGGCAACTAGCTCAAGAGCGCCTCAAGGAGGAGCGACCTCGGCTTGGGCAGTCACTATGGGGAGGGCGTATACTAGGTGTCTCGCCGTGGTGCTCTGCACTGGCCGGCGGGCAAGGGTTTTCTTCGACCTCGCCGGCGAGGTCGGTGTCTGATCCTGTGTGCGGTAATGTACGCGAAAGAAGGGATATAAAGGCATCGGGAGGGTCGGTGAAAACATGCCACGGACGGCGGCAGCGGCTGATACGAAGGCAGTTAGCTTCGTACTCGGCGGTGGATACGATTAGCGGATTAGGAATGATTGGACACATTCACGAAATATCGGGTTGTCGCCTTTTTAATACACGAATAGGTTCGAGACCGAGATCGAAATGGATAAGCGCCTAAATTACACACACTTTTAGATACACGCATATTACACGATACAATGTTTTAATGTTATTTTATATTTAAAAGGCAATATAAAAAACTTGGAAGCAAGAGAAATATACATAGTACTTTAAACAATTAATGAAGTGGCAACAAAATATATTGCAAATTAAGACTGTCTTACCTATATTAATTGGTAAGATTAATGGGAATAGTTTTATAACAAAACCGGGCTACAACCTTTATGTTTTAAATCAGACGCTTTAGTTGTGGCGTATAAAACATAAAAATATAACTGAAAAAAAGAAAAAGATCGTGGGATCTTCTCAGTGGAGGCCGTGTTCCGATCTGGTAGTGAATTAGTATTTAGACTAGATAAAAAAATTAAATGCTAGGGATAAAAAAAAATTAAAATTTTAGGATGTGTGACTAATAATAATAATTAAGAAGTTGGAGGTTCCCCGGAATAACAATGGCTTTTGGTTGTCAAACACCTCAGTCTCTCCCGTGAACATTGGTGCTGTAAACCACTCGGAATGTCGGGAACTCATAAACCGCGATAAATTCCGAAAAAAAATAGTTGTATTCCATAAGGATGTGGGGTCAATATTTGATCTGATAACGCGATAAATAAATGCCAAGGCGCCTCGGATTTCAATAAAAATATCACGAGTCGCTCCGCCAAAAATAAACGATCATTGAGGAGAGAGGAGCGTAAGGATCGTAAAGTCATGCGTGTTAGGGTACTGGCAAGAAATTTGGCGAAATTGTTTTGGCTCAAGCTTGTGGAGGCTTTTATGGAGGCAGGGGACGTTGACCGAGCGCTTTGCCAAGTGCCCGGCGCCACTTTGCCCGACGCACTGCGAACCGGTGGATGCTGCACTGCGCACAGCCTTATCTCTACGTTTCCTCCTCGAAATAATTTAAGACACACGATACACTGCCAAATAGTTTTGATGACAGCTTTTCCAAGAGGGCTTAGCACAAATAGATTGAGCTTAGCGTGACGCTATCGAGTTGATATGCCATTTTTTCACACCAGAAGTACTAAATAAAGATGAGCGTGACAGCTCGATTTCTCACCATGTTGCGATAGCCTCAAATGGTTCATGCTAAGCTCTAAGATTGACGTTATCGTGACGCTATTGTGTTGATATGCCATCACACTAGAAATTTTACTAAATAAAGATGAACGTGACAGCACGATTTCTCGAAAACGTAACGTCAATCTGAGGGCTTAGTACTGTGATGTCACGTTCATGTGTATTAAGTAAATTTGTTCTCAGCTTGGTTTAGCATAGCGATGTAGCTTAGGCCACTTCATTCACTAGATCGAGTAGAGGATCGATTCCCATATAGGACAAATCTTTGTGTAACCAACTAATGTTTGTTTCAATTTAGGTGCTTGTGTATGTAATTTATGTATTTCATGTTTGTCAAACGCACACATGGTACAGGGATTGAATTACTAAAACGGAGCTAGGTTTTTTTTAAATTAAAATAAAGTCACGATATCCCAATGTATTTCCCCGCAAAACGAACCGGATAAACGATAACACTCTGAAATTCCAAGTGCAACGACCTCCCAAATATTTCTATCGAAGGACGTCCCAAGGCAGGCCAAAATTTATATAAGAAACTTTTTTTAGCAATTAAACTCGAATAATATTTTTATATGGAAATCAGGCGGAGTTCCATTAGCGAGGTAGCAATAACATGTTGAGTATCCAATACTGTTTTTGCTACTTTATTACGCGAGGTAGAAATATTTTCGGTGACCCTAATGCCTAAGTGTTGCTGAATCTATAATTAAGTAAGCATACAAATTAGTATTGCATAATTCGGGGCAAATTTGTAGTGAACGCGACACTACTCGTTGCAAAATTCCAATACATTTTATTCTTATTTATGATACAGTTTGAACTGTTAACAAATTATGCATATCTCAGGTAGTAGCAACGTAAAATAAATATTTTTCTTTAATATAAATTTTATTTGATTCGAATGTGCAGTTGAGTTGGTAAGTACTCTTTTATTAGTACTAAATGTGTCCCAGTGTAATAATGAAATTCATTTCAGTGTATATTAGATTTTCTTTTTTGTGATATTATGAAAAACAAATAAAACGACTTGTTTACCTCTACGATCGTATTCCCAAGATGTCAATAGGCTCCTTAAATGACATTTGAACCTAAAATCGTCTGTGAATTTTCTACACTGCACACTTAGGGAATGTTTAAGACACACGTAGGGAATTTACAAAAGCATTAAGAAAATTATATTTTATGTAGAGTAATAATCTGCCCTGAGGTGACTCATCAGGCTCAGGGTAGAAACTATGCTACTGGTGATATCCGAAAATCACCACACTTTAAGAAAACGAAAGTGAGACTGGCAACATGGAATGTATGGGGTATGCTAGACGAAAGGAAAAAGGAGATTGTAGATAAAGAAAGGATGTCACACAAAATTGAAATACTAGGCATTAGCGAAACACACATGCGAGGGTCAGGACACTACAAATCCGGCAATGGAAACACTATTTACTTTTCTGGCCCTGAAAAGGCGAGCCGGAATGATGTGGCTATACCTATATCCCCTTCACTAGTACCCACTGTAAATGGATATACACCTATCAGCGATCAGATATTTGCATTAAAGCTAAAATCCAGTCCTTGCAATGTCAATATAGTTCAGATTTATGCCCCAACATCTACGTCATCTGATGAAGAGATAAGCCAATTCTACGACATCCTCGATGATACTCTTATGAAAATACTGAAAGAGAAATAACACTGGCAATTGGGGATTTCAATGCCAAGATTGAAGCCACAAACGATGACGACCATATCAGAGACATAATTGGTAAGTTTGGTATGGGGAGTAGGAACGAAAGAGGATAACGACTTATTCAATTTTGCATAACGCGCTTAGTATCATGAACACTCACTTTCAACATCATGTAAGACGTTTGTGTACATGGTATCTCCTGGTGATAGACACAGGAATCAGATTGACTTTGTCTTAATACAAAAGAGATGGAAGACGTGGATTACCAATGTAAAAACCTACTCTGGAGCAGACTGCGGAAGTGACCATCAACTTCTCAGAGCCGATCTCCGAATAAAACTTAAAACCTGCGGTAGAAAAGTCCAGAAAAAGCCTATGCCACTTAAGGACGCTGAACTGGAAAAAATCAAGGAACATAGTACCAAAATGGTTCCAAAGGAGGCCGGAGAACGGAAAGAAGGAGAAGGAAAGGAGACATTGAGGAAGACTGGAATAGTTTAAAAAATATGATCAAAATTTCTAGAGAAAAGGCCCGCTATAACATCAAAGAAGCTAAGCGAAATTCCTGGATGAGTTATGAAACTTGGACTCGTGAACCAAAGAAAAACGAACCAAAAAAGAGATGAAGGGATTACGCAAAAAAACTATACACGGAAGATGACACCAATGCAGCTTCTGTCACTGCGCCTATCCAAGTAATGGAACCTTTGTGTTACCAGATATGGAAAAAGTGCAAATGGCCCAAGGCCTGGAACGAATCAATGTTGATTTCTTTGCAAAAAAGGGCTCAATTAAAATATGTGAGAATTATCGCACCAAAGCATTAATATCCCATGCCAGCAAGATCTTACTCTACATTATCCGCAGTCGCCTTCAAGTATATCTCCAATGGCAAAAACCGAAAGAACAAGCGGATTTTGTAAAAAGCCGTGGCACAAGAGAATAAATTCTAAATGTGAGACAGATGATTGAGAAATGTCGGAAACTTTGAAGTACCACAATCATATGCTTAATAGATTACTTGAAAGCGTTCGACTGTGTGAAATGGAAACACCTATGGAAGCTACTTGGAAAATTGGGAACTCCAAAACATCTTGTGACTCTAATACTAGATCTCTATGAACAATGAGAGACAGTAGTACCACTAAATGGTATTATATTAAACCATTCAGACCACAAAAAGTTTTAAGGCAAGGTTGCATTCTTTTCCCAATTTTGTTTAACATGTATGGCGAGTATATAATGCGAAAAGCTCTGGCAGATTGGGACAAAGGGGTAAGTATTGGAGTGTGGTGTCGTCAGATAAACTAGCGTTACGCTGACGACACCACACTGTTTGCTTCATCAGAAAAAGAAATGGAACAGCTGATTGATAGAGTTGGGAATGAAAGCCGAAACCTGGGTCTGAGCATAAACAGATTAAAGACTAAACTCATGATAGATGACCGAGGCAATAAACTCACTCAAACGAATGCTCTGCAAATTTTTGACAGTGTCAGCCAATTTACGTATTTAAGATCAACGCTAATTGATTAAGGGGGATGTGAGATAGAGATACAAAAGAGATAGAAAAAATGCCATGACTAGTCTTATAAATATCTGGCGCGACAAGAACATCTGAAGAGTGACTAAAACTAGACTTGTAAGAACTCTTGTATTCTTTTTCTTTCTTTATGGCGTAGAGACCTGGACTATAAAGAAAGCAGATAGGGATAGAATTGATGCATTCGAAATGTGGTGCTAGCTTCGTATTCCCTGCACAGCAAAGCGTACCAATGCGTCTATCCTTAGAATGTCTTTCAACACCGCTCTACCACAAGCCCAAACTAGAGAAGAATGGAGAAGGCTTCTAAACACCTGTGAGATGGCATTGTCCTGATATTGACACGACCCTCAGCCATAAGGAAACGACCGAGAAGAGATTAATCACACCAGTGAGGTGCAGAAATTGAAGCAGGGATAGCCTAGTGGTTAGACCGTTTGACTGCAAAATCAGAGGCCTCGGGTTGAAAACCCAGGCACGCACCTCTGTATTTTCCAAAGCATGTGCGTGTTAAAAATTAACTATTACTTGCTTTAACGGTGAAGAAAACATTGTGAGGAAACCTACATGCCTTAGTGGTTCTCGAAGGTATGTGAAGTTCGCCAACCCGTACTGGGCCAGCATGGTGGACTATGGGTTAAACCCTCTCAGTTTGAGAGGAGGCCCGTGCCCAACGGTGGGACAGTTTCTTAACAGGGCTAATATTATAATATTATTATTAATCATAGTGAGTATTATACTCGATTTTGTAAATGGAGATGGTACAAGCTTATTGTGTGCACCTATATATACAACCATGTCGTCGATGATGTTAGATCCTGATAAAAAAGGGGTGAACCTTTTGACATTATACCGCCTACAATCCCAGACTCTGGACTAATACTCAAGATTTTTACGATAAAATAGCTTTACTTTTTTATACACATGAATTTATAGTTGTTATGGCTTTTGAATGTATAATCATTAGAGTATATAATCATTAATCACTAAAATCATCACACAAGCGATCTAGCGTGAACATATAAATAAGGATAGAAGGTATAATCCCCTGTCAGTATCTGGACAGGTCTCAACAACAAATTTTTAACAGGTAACACGCAGCATTCACGCACCTACTTAAAATCTGCGACAGATCCCTTGTGATAGGCATAGAGTACAGAGTTTTAACAGGTTCTTTCCTTACAAACCTGTTTTGCTTTTCCTTTCTTACTCTCATAGTTTATTTTATACACAATCACTGAGTACGGAGACTCTTGATTTGTCCTTCAAATAAAACACAGCTTATTTGGTCATGGCGAGATAATCTACCGAATCTTGTGTATTTGTGTATCTGATATGAACTTTCGTGTTCGTAAACGCACCCACGATACAGGGAAAAATCCTAGTGTGGGGCTACCTATTACCTATTTTTTTTTAAATCTTACTTGATAGATAAATAACGTATTGCCCAAATTTCCCACAAACATAAGCTTCAAATTTCCTTCAACACAAAGCTTCACTAAATAAAACTACAAAATCTTCCCTAAATACTACTATATTATGGGCCAATGTATCACTTGGACTACTAACATTACTGTTTATTGATTTTCCATGTTGGTCATAAAGATTGGGCCAACAATTTGGCGGTCGCAAACGGCCGGAAGGAGGGCGGACTTCGGCGCCTGGTAGCTTAATTGGATCCCGACCAAGTTAACAAAAAGACATCCACAGGACGAACGTGATGTTGCGAAAAAAGAAATAGAAACTACTACGCTACATTGAGTTATGTTCTGTGGAATAACTTTAACTTAATAGAACAAGTAAGTAAGAATGTATATAATACGGTTACAGAGTAATTTAACCTTTTGATTACTTGATTTTACATATACATACACTCACATCTTTGCCCCACTGAGGTAGGTCTCTGCTTGCCTATAAAGCAGTCTAGATTGCCTTGTTTTGTTAGTGGTTCTCCATGACCGACTTATTCAAATTCTAAGCACAATGGGGTTAGACAGCAAGGATATCCGCATTGTTCAAAATCAGTACTGGAAACAACGGGCGACTATTCGAGTTGACGGAGAGTGCACTCAGGAAGTTGAGATAAAGAGGGGAGTTCGATAGGGTTGCATTTTGTCACCTACTCTGTTCAACTTATACTCAGAGACAATGGTGACTGAAGCTCTAGAGGACCTTGACTGAGGTGTCAACTTCAATGGCTGTATCATTAACAATATTCGATACGCTGATGATACCGTCCTGATAGCGTCATCTGCTGCAGACCTCCAAATAATAGTGAGTATAGCGAGAGAGCCGGTCTGAGGATGAATGTTAAGAAAACTAAGCTCATGGTGATCTCCAGAAACTCCGACACTAACTTCGACATCAGGGTTTCTGGGCAGATGGTAAAACGAGTACGTAAATACAAATATCTAGGCACATGGCTAACAGAACAATGGGACAGTGATCTAGAGATCAAGAGCCGCATAGAAATTGCCCGAACTGCCTTCAATACTATGCGAGTTGTACTTTGCAACAGGAACTTAAACATCAATTTACGTACCCGTCTTCTTCACTGTTACATCTGGCCCATAATTGTATTGAGATATTATATAGAAACGTATTGAAGCATTCGAAATGTGGACACACAGGCGAATGCTGAGAATAAGTTGAACTCAAAAACTCACTAACTAAGAAGTTCTGCGACAAGTCAATCAAAAACGGAAACTTATGACCCTCATAAAAAGACGAAAAACTGCATACCTCGGCCACGTGCTCAGGCACGATAGATATCGTCTTTTACAGGTCATTATGATGGGCAAAGTTGCCGGTAAAAGGCGTGTGAGTCGCAGAAAAAAATCGTGGCTCCGAAACATCTGGGAGTGGACGGGAATTGCTAACGCGGTACAGCTCTTTCGAGCCGCACAGGATAAGGACGAATTCCAGAAATTGATAGCCAACCTTCACTAGTTGGTGACGCACCAGAAGAAGAAGAAGTTAGAAGTAAAAACTAAGTCCTAGGATCTAATCCTAGGTCGGGCAAAAAGTAAATTTTCGATAAAAAAATCCATTATCAATCCGAAATCTTGCATTTTGCCCGATATTAGACTCGCCAGCCTATAATATGGGACCTAACATCGTCGCTGAAAATTGGGTGTACACAGTACACCCCTGCCACCCCCGCTTGGGGAATATAGGTGTGACGGTGTTTAGGTAGGCAGAGACTACAGTCCGCTACATGCTACGATTCTGACATACCCATTTCGCTTCATTTACGTTCATACATGATTTTATATCATTATATACTATAGAACAAAGTCGCGCCGCGCTTGTCTGTCTGTCTGAACGCGATAAAATTAATAACTACTGAATGGATTTTCATACGGTTTTCACCAATGAAAGGAGTGATGGATGAGAATGGTTTATGTGTCCAATTAAACCGTGCGAAGCCGGGGCTGGTCGCTGGTCTGTTATAATTTTAGAGGGGGTGCCCTTATTATTTTACAGAGAATGCACATTTTGTACTTCTTAGGATTCGTGATCGCCACTTGCTCTATACGCTACTAGATGAACAAAACAGTCATTGAAATATATTAAAAACATTTGTTAGATATTCTATCTCTATAATATTAACAGGCTTTTGTCGTTTAGTGGACATCTTACGGCTCTTGGTGATGATGATGGTGATTATATTAACAATGTGAGCATAGCACATAGCTGAGATAGACCATGGCACTGATTTTTAGCTGAGCCCATACATCGAACAATAATTTAAAAAAGGTAAGGATAAATATTCTTCAATATTACACATTTGCTTATTTCTTCCGGTAAAATAGGCGTAAAAAGTAACATTTATTATGAATTCTAATAAAATCCCGTTAAAAACATTATCAATTACTGTATCTACAAAATCCTTTATCTGGTATAGCCAACTGCCTGGTAGGAAATTGAAGGGTTTTCAAATAATATTTTTCTTTCATTCCAGTACGTTTATTTTTGTAGATTCCGGTTCAATTTGGCCCTTCAGTAAGTAAACAATGCCCCACTCATTAATTTGGTGGCATACATTTTGGGTTGTGTACACACACCAGGATTTACTGTAATTTTAATTATTTGCTAATTAGATTATATTTTAAAGTTATATTATGTTAGGAATTAAAGTGATTCAGAAGTTGGAAATATTTTGTTCAGAATGGACGATGAATAGTAAATACGAATTTGATATATTGTTTTTGTATTCATATTGGACTTCTTAAACTGGGCCATAATTCTAGTAAATAAATTTCGTTAAAACAATCTTATCTGCCGTCTATCAATAGATCTGATGTATATGAGGTCTTCCATCCAATATGGTCGAGGGGAGTGACGGCTGTTCCAGCAGTCATACAGTTAGACGCTCTTTACAAATAACATCCTTAGATTCATATCTCGATCGTAAGGCTTAGCACTGGAGCTAGACCGTAAACTATTCAGTTGTAACCTAAACATTGTATCCACACAATATGACTAAAAAAAAGAAAAGAAAAAGAGTACGATAAGTAAATAAAAAAGACAAACCCGCTGAGTTTCTTCGCCGCATCTTCTCAGTGGAGGCCGCATTCCGATCCGGTGGTAGATTAGTAGTTAAATTAGATTAAAAAATGTAAATTGGCTAGTTGTAAGTTCTAGTAGTAGTTATGCGATAAGAATTAAGCGCCGTTGTCCTGTGGTGCTTAAAATTCGGTTTTAAGCGAAGTTTTATTAGTAGACTACATCTGTCACCTTATCATTTAACTAAATTTTATTTAACAAACTGAGTTTTTAGCGGTTTGAACAAGCTAGTAATGAAATGTTTTTTTTTTCTTTACAAGCTTTTATTTAACATCATAACAACAATCTTGTGATCCATTTTTCAAGCACTTGCGGCTATTCGATTGAGCTCAAATTGGGCACACGTATGTTAATGGAATGAAATAATATGGTACCATGGAGCTGGTCTGATGATGCAGTCGGAAAGTGGCTATAGAAACATGTGAACTATGCGTCATAACTTCCTCGTGTTTGGGCTTGTCAGACTGGTATTGACAAAAACCATACAACAAGATAGTGTTCAGGGTCTGATGATGAAGCCGAAAGTTGGCCAATGGGTCCACCCAACTACTCAATATAACCCCGCCGTATTTGGGCTCTTTGAATTTGTCTTGACGAGTGCTTTAGACCATGATGGTGTCCAGGGTCTGATGATGGAGCCGGACGGAAGCCATAAGAACTTCTCAACTAAGCAAGATATTTTCGCCGTAAATTAAAATTATTCTTTTATATTCAGGCGGAAGAAGTCCAGTGCAGGATAAAGGCCCCTAAAGGTATTCCTTTAGCCGGTAGGTATTCACGAAAAATCATGGCTATAAGAAGGCGCCATTCTACACAAGTTTGAAATGTATCCAAAACCCACCGAAAATAGAATTATAGTGACATTTACCGCAAGTAGGTATTAAAATAAAACACAAACTGTTTCTTTTTGTGAGTCTAGATTAGTTTTTTCCATTCATATATGATACCCGCGGATTTTTATGCGCGTGTCAAAAGATGGAAACATTTTACAAATCTTTAGACCTCTCCACGTCCTCGAGGTTAAACCCTAAATTAATATTGTTATGACATATGACTGCAAGCTATAATTATGTACCTACTTATGACAACTGCGTGGGAGTGCACACATTTGGGAACCCGATAGCCTTTAAATCGACCAATTTTACTTTGTGCGAGATTATAATTTTCAAAGTTCCGAAATCTAGGTCACAGTGGCGTAGGTTGGTATTCATGAGATCCTGGATTAAAAACCTAGTAATGTTGGGATTTTAATATCAGATTGCTAACGTGTTAATACCCAGAATCTGGTATAGATGCCCGCTATGATGGCAATAAGGTTGCCCCTTATTACAATGCAACTTCTTCTTCTTCTTAGCGGTTCCACGGCACATATGCTAAGGTTATATAGAAAACGACCCAGATTGCGGCCACGTTGACTGCATTATCGGAGGCAGCTATCAAGTGTTGCTGCAAATTTACAATGGAATTAAATGTTAATTGACTGCCTCGTTGCTCTAGTGGCGAAACGCATCGCTCTGGGATCAGAAGGTCGTAGGTTTAAATCCTAGGTCGGACAAATGTAGTTTTTCTAATGAAAACTTCCCAGTAAGTTTCCAGAGTCTGAAACTGTGCCTGGTATATGACAATATGTTGATGTTAGATCCCATGTAATAGGCTCGCCCCCTATTACATGAGACCTAACATCGTCGGCGAAAAATGGGTGTACTTAAGTACACTTCTGCCACCCCCGCTTGGGGAATATAGGTGTGACGGTGTTCTAAACGTTAATGGAAGTTATCGGCGAAATGTGGGTACACAGTACATTTCTGCTATCTCCGGATAGTTACTTGTTACGTTGCGTGGCTCCATTTGTATATTTTTTTTTCAATTTTAGTTCTTTCCCTTTATCAAATTTATTCTCAGCAAATACCGAAAGGACCAATTTTTCGGCACCTAAAATAAGTCCTTACGTGTCCAGAAACTTTAAATGGCAGCGGTTCATAGTCACCGCCTTTGTTCTCCGTTCCAAAATTCGCTTAGCAACCTATTCTTTTATAGTAGCTATATTATGAATGACAACATTCAGAATAGAATGGCACTCTTCGTGAATGTCAAAGGGCACGGAATCGTATAAAGTTTGAAAAGTCTTCCGCATAAATGCGGAGTTACAAAGGCGTGGCAGACGATCCACTTAACATACATAAAATATAACTTACGTCATGTTATACATAAGTACGTAGATATTCCTTTGTTTATAACTTTTAATATAATCAACAACGTCATAATTAGATACGTCACTGTCAAGGAATTTAAATCATTAATCTTATTAGCATTTAAATTGAAATGGAATTTTAGGGTTGCTGGTAGATTAGTAAAATAAAGATACTCTTACTGTTTCGGATTGCAATCATAATAATTTAATGAATCAAAACAAAACGGTTTAATACCACGTTTTTAAAACCAACTTGATAGTTCCCAAACACGATGTGATTATGTTGTTTATTTTAGAATTGCCTATGACTACCTTGTGACTTCATCATAAGACTCTGGGCATCAACTAGGCATATAGTACTTATTTTGACAAATCCAACGACCCCTAACATGGCCGGGTTATGTAATTGAGGTGTTCCTGTAGCCACCTTCCGGCTCCATCATCAGTCCAGCTCCATGGTACCATACTATTGCATTGTCATCCAATTCGGAACTGTTTTCCAAGTTTCAAGTCTGTAGCGTATCCGGAAGCGTGGTTAAAATCGTTTGCAACAACTGTACCAAACAGACAGACACCAAACGAAGCCTTAGCGGCTAACGTGGTAAAAAGTAAGGGGTACACCTGTCTATGTATTATCATTCAGTTATTTGCTTAATCTTATACACTGACATACATTATTTTCAGCCTGCCATTGATAATTAAAAGTGTTCCAAAAAAAACAATAATTTACCCTTCCAGGCTATCTACTAGTAATTCCCCTTGCTTGATCCCTTATTCCTTATACATATCGATAATAATGATCAGTTAACCGAAGGTAAACTTATGCCTGAAATCAAACACCATCACATTTCGTCACGTCACGAGAGGGTTCTCTAGGTGGCGGTGCCAATGTTGAGTATACTCATATTTTGATAACGATGATATGATGATGCCTCCAAGATCGTGATTGCTAACCGGATCATGTTAGACTAACTGTAGAAAAATTAATCTCAAGACTAGAAAGAATATTCATAACCTACCCTCTATTACCTTATAAAAGATCCAAATAGATTAGAATGGGTACGATGTAGGGAGGCCGTTGCCTAATGGGGAACCCGCAGTTAAATATTATCATTATAATTATACATACATCCTCTAATTTTTAACCAGAATCAGAAAATTTGTATTTATGTAAACTATTACAGTATTTATGAATCGTCAAAATAGTAACAAAGACTCTACCACCACTTTGGAATGTCATTCCTGTGCAGAAGAAGGGCTAAAAACTCCACGATTACTCGTTTAAAATAGTGTTTTGCAATTTTTCCATCTACATTTTGTTGTGGGGTATGGGAGAACAATGTAGTATTAGGTGAGTCTAAATTAAATTAACCAAGTTAAACTATTCATGAGAATGGCTACATGGTTCTCTCATTTACAGATAAAGAAATGAGAAAGAAAAATGATCAATTTTATTTAACTACTAGTAGGAAGAGAGGGAATAGTTAATAATAATAGCTAAACATGCTATCCACATTCTGTTGGAGCTGGAACAAACCTGACCAATAAGCAAGTTTAGGTGATGAAAATGTAAATTTTAATTAAAAACACACCATCACGCCTATATTTTCCGAGTGAGGGTGGCAGAGGTGTGCTGTGTACACCCACTTTTCGACGACGATTTTAGGTCCCCATTTAATAGGGGGCGAGCCTATTGGTATGATACTAGGCACAATACTGGACTTCGAACTGACATTGAGAATTATTTCCATTGAAAAAATACACATTGTTCGACCTAGGATTGAACCCCGGACTTGGTGATCCCTACGCGCATAATCGCCACTAGGCAGACCAACAAGGCAATATAAATATACCTATAACCCAGTTATGAATTGATCAATTACAGAGCATTTCCTGGGCTCGTTCCAAAACATGAGCTTAACAAAGTACAGGGTCTATCAGATTGCAAATGCAATTCTTTTAGTTAAACCGCATTGAAATAACATAAAAGTTTGTCCTTGGATCTGGACTGGTGCCAAATAAGGCGGCTGCCACCGACATCCGTTGAGGCTACAGAATACAACCTTTATATAACTTCGATTGAACTCTACACCTGGTTAATAAAGCCTATATTGTTTTCTGTGGAGGTCCAAGTATATTGGTTAACAGCCAGCTGCTGGGTATTCGAAGCTGCTGGTTATTCGCACCGTTTGGAATTGAATTTGTTGGTGATTATTACAAAGTTTCGAACCTACTTTTTAATCAAATGAAATTCTAGCGAATAGTTGCTTCATTTAATAAGTTTGATATAAATGTTTTAAAAATACTCGTCACAGTTAAACAAAATTCTGCGGACGTATACTGCCATCTAGCGGATTATCTAGGAACTAATGAAAGCGAAAGACCGGTAACGATCATTGATGCGCCTGCGTTTTAGAGTAAGTTTTTATATAAATTTAAAAAAAATTAAGACTTCGGATTCATGACAATAACTTTTATTACATTTAAAAAAAGTACTTATATTTTTAATTGATTTCAATAAAAAAAAGTTCGCTACACCACTTTATATGTAAAAATACATCAGTCTATCTAAAAGTAAGTACGATTTTCTTTTTCTACTCAATAGATAGCGCTAAAAACATTTTATGGTGGTGCATGGGGCCACAATCATAATGTCCTTCGTTCGAACACTAGATCTCATGTTAAGTTGTTAGTGTTTTTAATTATATTTTATTTTAACAAAATTGAAAGACACATACACACAGACATGCCTGTATTCTTCAAGCTCATGCTGTGACATAGGTATTCTGCATACACCCTCTTTAAGAATTTTTAATAGATAAATCTTAATTTAATTTAAAATAAGCTTTAATATCAATAACATAACAAAGATTTTGCTTACATGAGGAGTTCCTATGACTCTCTGCCAAGCCGAGGTCTGATAATGGAGCCGGAATCTTTCCGGCTCCATTATCAGACCCTTGGCACCATCTGGGTCTAAAGTACTCGTCAAGACAAATCCAACGAGCCCAGACATAATGAGGTTATATTGTGCAGTTGGGTGGTTCCACTGGCCTTTCGGTTTCATCATCAGACCCTGAAAACTATCTGGTCGTATAGTACCAATCTAACAAGACTAAACAATAGCAGTTTACATTGTATATTTCACATGTTCCTGTAGCCACCTGCCGACTTCATCATCATACTCGCTCCATGGTACAATATTATTGAATTATCACAAAACTTACATACGCCCGCCGAGTTTTAGCTTAATCGGATACCTGCAATTGCTTGAAAAATGGATCACAAGATTTGAGTCGTAAAGACAGACATACAAACATTAAAAGTGAACAGACGAACTATGAGAGTGGAGGAAGCCAGAGAGGTATGTAAGGAAAGAACCTGTTGGAACTCTGGACTCTCTGCCTACCCCGCAAGGGATCTGGTATGATGATATAGATAGATAGATAGAAAAGTTAACTAAAAGCTTATAAAAACACTAACAACTCAATATCCGATCTAGTGTTCGAACGAAGGACATAACGGTAACCGACCCATACGCCATTGGACTTACGAGAAAGTCTTACCAATTTGTGGCCATCTAGCTGTGGTCTTCTGGCTGATAATAAGAGGTAATTACTTCTGAGTATGGTCATTTCTGTAAAGTCTAGCTGAGGTCTACATAGTGTACCAGCCTCCCACATATATCAGATAGAAAAAAAATAAAAATAAAGCAGAGTTTAATTGTACCCTTTAAATTAGCACTAGAAAAGCATCGCAACTGACGTTGCTAAGGCTTAAACAGGTGTCTGTTTAAGCCTTAGCAACGTCAGTTGTCAAAATGTCACTACTAAAATATGTCATATGGATGTGTATCCATATGACATATTTTAGTAGTGACATTTTGGCGGGCCGTCAGGGGTTACATCAACATGGCGGCTGGACTTGGCTGATAGCGATTGACAGTTAGGAGAATCGACTGTCGTCATTGAGTTAAATACATAGAGAAGCAAACGTCACTTCGGCGCGTCGAAAAAAGTGTAACGACTTAAAAGTATGCCGACGTAGCTTTGAATCCAACAAATAATTTGGAGTAAACATATATCCATCTCTTTTACTCTTGTTCCCCACCATACCGACATTACCTCAATCCGATAGAGGTAGCAATATTACTAGTAGTAGGAGGCTCAGTGTTTCTTACTATATGCAATATACAATGCGAAAGTGGAAGGATGTAGGTACCGGGAAAGACCTAAACTATCTTACCACGACCAAATTTGCCGAGTCCTATCTGAAGGACAAGTCAAGAGTCTCCGTAACCGGCGAGCGTGTATGAGACGAATTATGAGAGTGGAGGAAACCAGAGAGGTATGTAAGGAAAGAACCTGTTGGAACTATTTCCCACAATTTAAATGCACAATGAATACAAATTTTTAATGATGTTATGAATATAATTTTTTATTATATATTTTTTTAATTAACGTCTTTAGATAGAATCCAATACATGAATTAATAAAATAAATTATTATAGTACCTAAATCATTTTATGCTATATGAAATTAGAATTGTTACACAGATTATTTGGATATTAGTTAATAGTGTCCATTAGGGTATGTGGTCAAACTATGAAAATATTATTAAATGACTAATAAACAAAACACACCTAATGTAGTCTATTGCATTATTTTCAAAATATGCAGTTTCATGGTTGCAGTCTATTTAGATCGGGTAAAATAAATACAAATTTAAAAAATACGTACCTCTTCAACAAACTCAGCAAAACGTTGTGGCCTATTTCCTGTTTCCACTTGTTTATCCAGACGTTAAGAGTGGTAGGCCGCTCCAGTTACTAGACTGAATAGTCGCGGGTTCGATTCCCACATAGTACAAATCTTTGTGTGACTCACACATTTTGTTTAGGTCTGGCTATTTTTTTGTGTAATTTTCATGTTTGTAAACGTACCTGTACGGGCCAGCCCGTCCGTTTGCATCATCAGCATTTTTACGTCACATCCACATTATAATAATTACGATCATCAGTTCGCAATCGGTTAGCAAGAGAATCGCGCGCGTGCTCACATACATACATATATCATATCATACATTAATTCTCATTTATCATTAAATCATAGAACAGTGATAATTTGGACTATCAATAAACATTTTAATTATTACAATATCAAGTGTATCATTTATCATCTTCAAAAAACGCTGTAAGAGTACAGACTAACCCGTACAGTACCCCTGACATAGAATAAGAACCAGGTGGCGCTTTTTAAAAAAAAAAAGGATAGAAAGAGTCTTGGTTAATTCCCCAATTGCTTTCTACGAAACACGTGAGAACAAATGGGGTGGAGCTATTCTTTACCGGATCAATTAGACAATTATGTAACAAAGAATTGTGTACAATATTCGCTTTGAGTAAATAGCTTATTTATTTTCATAATATTCCAATGAAATTTTTGGAACTCTATACTTTCTGCCCACCCCGCAAGGGATCTGGCGGAAAATGCACCCTTTGGGATCCAAAAAAAATAATAAAATAGATATTCGTATAGTACATAATTATAGGTGACACAATTATCCAACATTTTCCCATTAAGACGGGAACACCAAATGGTGTTTTAATTAGCAACACTGCGTCTCAAATTTATTTTTGTTACTTGAAATAGGTTTTTTATTTTATTAACTAGTAAATATATAAAAAAACAATAAACTTTTGTATGGAAAGTCATTCCACTTGCGGTATAGTGATTTTGTGACCTCAAATCGCGTTCTTACACCACGCATTTACCTATTTTGTGAGTTTTTTATTAATACGTGTTACTCGCGAGATGTCATGCAGGCCAATGAATGACAAAAGCTTGAAACTTGGCTGCGGGCTTATTCTTAGCCGACATACATTTACGCCGTTACTGCTAATCTAGTGTTATGTATATCAATGACTGTCGTGGCATGCCTTGGCTTTGACTTGGCGTGGCTCAGCTTGGCTATAACTTGTCTCGGCTCAACTTGGCAAGTGACTTCGCGTGGCTCAGTTGGGCAAGTGACTTGGCGTGGCTCAGCTTGGCAAGTGACCGACCGATCGGCGTTACACACCAAAATAGTTCTTTTTGTGAGTCGGTCGCTATTAGCTCGATATTTCGATCAGAAAAATACCTAACTATCAAACTCAGTATAGATTACCATAAAACGCACGTTAGTTATCCCATCCATTCAATATTTAAAATAGCTTTCGCTGTATACCTCCATCGACAGGGTTAAAACTGTCCATTAAAATATTTTGAATAATAGAGGCTCTCCTCAAAGAGCTCTGTATTTTTAAAAGCCATTAGCCAGCCAATGGAGCTTTTTCAGCTTTTCTATTTTAAAAATCCCTTGATTGACTATTAAACTAAAACGGTGTTCTGTTGTTATGAAAGTTTAATGAGCAAAATAGAATTCTGTATAGCACATTTCTTTTACCAATTTAGTCCCAATGTTACAGCTAATGATTCCGTAGATGTCTTCAGACAAATATGTTCTCAGACAAAGATGTTTTTATACAATGTTTACACAAAATTACAGTCGTAAACAGTATAAGTCGGTTGGAATCATAATCACTTGGGATGGTTGCAGCTAGAGATAGCATAACCGGTGAAGCTACTATTGAATAAATCAAGCCAGCGTGTTCCACTTCTGGGCAAAGCCCTTCTCTCACAAATCCAGAGATTTCAAGTCAGATTCCAGTATGCAGATCCAGTTTATAGCCACCTGCCGTTGAAATTTGTCAAATTACCCATGGACTTCTAACTTGGCTTCATGATTCCTTACAAATTCCTTCCAAACCAGCGGCTTAGCGTGGCTCAAAAATGCTTATTCCACAAATGTTTGCCCATATCAGATTGAACGAGCTGAATCCTGGTTAACCTTGGTAATCGCTAGAACAACGCAGCGCCACGACCGCTTCCTAGAGTACCAAGCTGGACTTTGAACGCCGGGCTTTATATTTCCCAGGCATAGGCTTCTAGGGTGTAGTTCTCTGGCGTTCAGTTAATGGAGAGTCATGAGTAGGACGTGTGAGTGGCTCCATACTAACGTGAGCATTGCGAGGGTCCATACAGTTCAATGATTGATTACCCCATGACTTCTTTAACTTGCTTTAGTAGTAAAGGGGTACGAGTATGTTGCATTTGGCAATCCCGGAATCCCCTAACAGAATCGAAGAAAACCACCGCGATGGTTTTGGTAATGGTAAAAGTTTCACATATATTAGCTTTTCTGTGAAAGGATGCTTATGGTCTATGAGAGTCGAGAAAGCCAGAGAGGTATGTAAGGAAAGAACCTGTTGGAACTCTGTACTCTCTGCCTACCCCGCAAGGGATCTGGCGTGAGGTTATAGATAGATAGATGCTTATGGATCGATTGATAAACCATTTGACGTTATAGTAACGTTGTTAAATAATGGTGTTGTCACGTTCATCTTTATTTAGTAAATTTGTAGTATGGAAAGGATGGCATATCAACTCGTTGGTGTTATGATAAGGTCAATCTCTTCTTGCTTGGGCCTTTAACGTAAGAATAGTTAGAATGTGTAGCGAGCTAAGTCTCTAAACAAAATCAGTTTTTTCACAAAAGACTGAGAATAATCAAATGAAGTTCTCCTGCGAAACCCAAAAGAAAATAATTTCTGCCTTCAAAGTTCCATCATCAGCTATAGTAGCTTTAATAATTAACTATCAGTCATGTTAACAGCCTCATCTATGTTTGTACACCTGCCACATCTATGACGATTAATTGTATTGATTACGTTGTTGTATTGGTAACAAGGTTGATTGGAATTGGAATTACCGTGCAATTATGTTTGGTTTATACACCAATTGTAATTTTGGTGTTATGTGATATGACATTGTTATGGAAAAACGACGGCTTGATATAGCTTGGCTTACTGAATAATGCAGTCGCAGGTTCGATCCTCTTGTTTTGTATTCTCCCAGGTATCTGAGTATTTGTGTACGTAAAATTAATGAATGTAAATACTTATACGATGCAGGATAATTTAAAGAATGTCGCAATGCGTTTTTATGTAATCCATTATCATAAAATTACTTTATAGTAACTAAAAATTAAAATGGCCGTGTTCCTGAAAATTATGCTTACATTTTCGGGGATGATAAGCATGATAGATAAAACTATGATAGTAATTTTATCTAAAGACATTGATATTACTATTTTAAAATTATTAAGGGTTTGTGAATATTGAGTAATTTTTTAAACTAATATATCGATGGATGGATCGACTAAAAAAAGTTTTTGTTTGCCAACTTGCTTATTTATTAGAGCATAATGCAATAACTACTAAAAGGATGTAGATGTGAGCTTTATATCAAAATCCGTTGGCAAAATCTAGATAAGCTGGACCTCTTTGCTGAACATGGGCGTGAAATAGGATGAGGGCAACCTGTCTGGTTATCATTTATCATTAATAATTGCAGTTTTTAAATTATATAAAAGGGTTTGAAAGGTAGTTTTAAGGCTTTAGATTCACGTGGGCACATTATAGACAAGCTCTTGTTTAAAATGAAGTTCATAACCAGTACCCCTACCACTAAAATTCAATTCTAATTCACTTAAGTGTCATCACAATGAGTATAAAATGTAATAAATTCGCGGTTGTAGTGCACGGAAACCGCTCCCCTAAAACTAGAATCGTAAAACGGTCGTAGAGCTCTCGTCTCAGGAGTAACGTATGCTAAAAAATGCAAACAGGAAAATTTAATGGTTCGTGAAGTAAACCAGCTATGCGGAGCACCCCGGAATTGCCTTCCATGTTCCACTTATAGCCACTACTACGGAGCTATACTTGAATTAAATACGACTGTAAATGACACTCAAAAATGTCATGTAAATAGTAAATCCTTAAAATTATTTAGCTGGACGAGGCAGGTACGGTGTTTTATAGTCTACTAGCAGTTTCTCGCTACTTTGTACCCGGTCTACAACAGCGCTACCTACCGAGTATATGTTTTATAGTCTGTTACTTTTGGATAATGTAACTTTCTAATGGTGAAAGAATCATTAAAATCGATCCAGTAGTTTTTGACTATATTTGTTACAAACATACAAAAATACAAATCGTTCCTCTTTATTATATATGTATGTAAATAACAGTTTATTGAAAGTGAAATCTTAAAACTCATGTTCTTAATTTAAAAAAAATGCAAACTTTTTTCAGTAAATGGTATTTCATGTTTTCGGAATACTTGATAGAAAGTGATCTTATTTACCCAGTACATACCATATCACGCAAAAAAAGTTATGGATACAGTCGGTTGAATATTACAAAAAAACTTGTATTAGTCCATGAATTTCTACGTTTTCTATGACGCAAAATATGGTTGTTTTTAACTTAATTACCTACAATTCTAGTTTTATTTTATTCATCAGCGGAATACCTATTTATTATTTTAACTCTATCCTTCATCTAAATACACCTCGTGCAATTTACAAATGTCCCTACGTTTCAAATATGTATGTACAGTTTAGGCGCGAACAATTCAGACATTCTCACAAACGATTCAAACGAGCGAGAAAAATATGAGAACCAAAGTTAATTCTAAAGAATATGGGGAACTCTTGTGGATTTCCCTTATATTAGTTACTATCGCTTATTATTCTAAGCTATTGAGTTGGACACGAAAATTGCGTTTCATTTTGTTTACGTAAGGGAGAATGGGATGCATGTCGCGCTAGATAAGATGAGTATAAGCACAATAAGGCACGAATTTCCTTGCACTCAACGTATTATCATAAATCTTTAAAAATGGGGTGTATTTTAATACTTGCGAGCAATCGACTGGATTCTTTTCATATCATGATAAAATATTATTTTATGATATTCTGCCGTTGTTCGTAATTGCGAATTTCTTTATACTTCGTTAATTTTATTATTATGTAGAGATATTTTCTGATGTATTATGATCAATAGTCACGTGTCTGCGATTAATATTGAATCTTGCGTATATTGTCTAGTATCGTGTTGGGTACACAGTATTAAAAATAAACTTAAAAATGTAGAAACCACAACTACGGGTCGAAGAAATTAATACTTGTCCTCTAATTTATTATAAAATACTGTTAAATATTTAAGGTCTAATTTTACAAAAAATCATATTAAGTTTTGCAGTAAGTACCTAGGTTTTTTTTCTAAATTAACTATCACATCTCGCAAATAGCCCGCGATCGAAGATATTATAATGTGAAAGCATACAGCATTTTGTTCCTTTCACCTAATTATTAGGTTTAAGCCCCTAATTACTGCCTTTCTGATCTAGTGGCTATTACTACTGGGTTAACATTCTTAATCAAACTAATGTTATTAGTGATTTTTCTATCTCAAAATTCTTGGTCACAGATATGTTTATGTGCCCGGTATAGTGACGATAGGATCACCCCTTATTGCTTTGCGATCTAGCATCGTTGGCAAAATGTTGGTGTACAAAGTAGACCTCCACTATCCCCGCTTTGGAAACGTAGGCGTGAAACGGTGTTTTTTTATTGAGCATAGGTACCAAAAGTTATCAGACATTACACACTCTATTTTCTCATAAAATAATAAATAAATAATAATAATCACCGTCACGCCTATACTCCCCGAACGGGGGTGGCAGAAGTGTATTGAGCACACCAACTTTTCGCCGACGATGTAGAGTCCCATGTAATAGAGGGCGAGCCTCTTGCTATATACCGGGCACAATTCCAGACTCCGGACTCATACTGGGAAGTTTCCGTTACAAAAACTACATTTGTCCGACCTAGGATTTGAACCCAAGTGTGATCACAAAGCAGTGCACTTTGCCACTAGACTAACGAGGCAGTCGAGTTACTTTTTCATTTAGCCCGAAAATAAACCCAAAGGATATTCACGGCTAATATGAAACTTATCGTATAACTATCTACGCGATATGAAACTAAGTAAATTAACTTAAGAATTTGGGCCGAGAACCTTATTAATATTACGGCGAAACGTGATGATTATTAATTAGTTGTCTGACACGTTTCTATAATAAGAATAAATATAGGCTAAGTTTTGGTTAAAAACCTCATTCATTTCAATATTTAAATCTTTATTTATACGGGTATTAGTAACGATGGGCCTTATAAAGGGCGTAAAATTACTATTATTACAAAAGTTAGGGTAGGTATGTTATATATATTCTATATCCTTGTGCGATGGAATAAAAAACCAGGAGATTCGCAGGAGAATCAAAGCAACCGCCACATCACTCAGAATTGCCAAACTTAGGCAGCAGTGGTCGGGACACACCGCTCGTAGTCGTTCGTCGTAGAAATGTTTTCAAATGGCTACTACATAGCAGAAGACTTACTGTAGGTAGGCCCCTTACAAGGTGGACTGGTGGACGTATTGACATTTGTGGGTAAAAGCTAGATCCTTTCCAGGAGGCCTTTCGAGGCCTTTCTCTCGCAGGACAGGTATTTCTGCTAATAATAAAAAGAGTTTTTATACCAAGCTTAGATACAGTAAATACTGATCAGTTTTCAAAAAACAGAAGACTGTACGAAACGCGAAGGATTCAGAAGTATTTTATCACATAAGCTCTCAAACGGGCGTCAATACCTTTCGTAAACCAACTTTAAATATACATCCAAATGCTAACTACCACTACCAAACAACTCGCCTCCAACTAATAACACAACATTGTAAACATCTCACGTAATTAACAGTACCAAACAGTGTCCGTAGGACCACTTCTGTCCGACGTGCCCTCGACGAGTGACACTTCAGTATTTAATTAAACGAAACGTAAAGAGAAACTGAGGAGCTATGGGGTAATTTGTCAAAATTAATTAAAAAGAAAACGAGAGAACCGAAGAATTACATCGGGCTTAACAAGATGATGTTAAACTAGAATTCGAGTGTTCTGTGTACTAAGTAGGCAATTTTTTAAATAAGGTTGAACGTATTTTAAGATCTTGTAGTCTTGATCTATTTGACAAAGAAGTTTGACTGTAACAATTTTATTTAGTAATGGCCGTGTGGCTGGTGGGATTCCCTAGCGGTAATAATATTAATGATGAAATGTCTAAATACGAGTATTTTAAGTTACTACTGTTCGAGCTGAATTTTCAAAAATCCTTTCTTAGTGTTGACTTACGTTATAATTATAAAGAACTTCGTGAAAAACTAAATGCTTCTAGATCTACCAGTTTAAGCTGTGCGGTATCCGTAAATTAGTATAAAGGTTATATAAAGTAAAAGATCCCGTTATGAATTACGGATTTTGCCCAGATTGTTGTAGGGAAGTAAAGTATCGAATTTTCCCACAAGTTTCCCACAAAACCTTCCCGGTTTGTTCCCTCCTAAAATTCGTATCATACATACTCGCCAGTTAATAAGACTCTTACCAATCATATATATTCATCTGAGTAGATAAAAAGCTTTTAGACCTTGTTCTTCCGTGGCTTAGACGTCCTATTTACAAAACACAACTATAAATAACCTAAAAACAACAATAAGAATACTCTAGCAATGGATTACACCTCTCTTTCGCACCTCGAAAGATCTCGAACGACCTCGAAGTGCGGAAACGTTAAAAAGTTGCAGCAATCCTCTTCCTTTGGATGCGGTCTTTACATACAATACCTTAGCTAACTTTTTACTAAATAACACACAAATCGGTTTAAAAGTTTCAAGGAAGATTTTTGGCCAAAAGTAGGACCTTTTAAAAGTTTACTGCTGTATTTTACTTAAATTTACAAATTTTTTTTTCTGAAATTTATTTTAAACCTCTCGTCCGTAATGTAGCTGCGTTTTGAAGGGATTTTGCATGTTAATTTAAGTACCAGAAATCCTAATGTTATTTTGCAAATACTATTCTCGTAAAATATTGTACATTTCAACTTATTTATTTCAATAAATAGAGCATAGGTATCACGATTAAGTAGAACATTCATACTTGTAGAATCAGTATCCAGACGCTTGTCAAATTGCAAAAGTGCAATGTGTCCGCGTCCTTGAACGCAATGCCCCAGCACATTCATATAAACATATCCATATCCTGTCTAAATGCATTCGATTATTTACCTGCCGTCTATGATCTAAATATTTTTCTAGCCTTTGGAGATGGCCTTTGACGAGCAGTGGAACAGTAAAGGCATATTACTATAATATGGTAAAGGCTTATTTAAGTGTGATTCCTTTTATAAAAGCCATTAAACTGCATCAAGAAGGCTGTACACCGCAATTCTTGCATTAGACACATCGTCGCGCACCCTTTCTCCCACTGGCCCTTTGAACATGCGCAGTGTCTGCCGACCGCCACTTCCACCGACCAGTTTTAGTTATTTCCCTACAGTCGTTTGTCATTTCTTACTCCGCCCTTACATAAATACAAACAGTCGAGCCGGAAGCCGTGAAATTTAGAAATTCCTTTGTGTCGACGCGTCGGCGCCACTTCGTCTTTATGCCTTTAGATCTACAAATTTTCAGATTTATTCTTTGAATAAATTTTGTGGTGGCTTGTCGGCTTTGAAATTCAATTGGCTCGGGGTCGACACATTGCTGACGAGTTCGCTTCCTTTTTATTAAGGTTTTTTTGTCTAGCCTTTGTATCGTCCCGATTTTTGTGTTTAAGGACACATAAATTCGTAAATTCTATGGCTTTGTAAGGACGGCTCGTGACATATCAGATATTTATTGGTTGTTCACTCACTTTTTATGGTGTTTATACAAATTCATGTTTGGTTTATTTTTGGAGATAGAAAATGGTGTTGTATCACGGAAAAGGATGTTTTAATTAAGTGACAATTTAAACATTAATTCATTTTAGAAACGGATACTTCTTTAGATATAATATTAAACTTGTAGGCAAGGGCTTGAGTAATTCAAATTAACATCTGTAATTAATACAATAGTTTACTTCTACGTACAAAAAAAAATATTAAGCGTATCATACTAATTCAAGAGCTGTATTTTGTGGCAAATAAAAATAAAACACTAAATGAATATACCACCGTCACGCCTATATTCCCCGGAGGGGGTGGCAGAGGTGTACTGAGTACACCCACGTTTCGCCGACGATGTTAGGTCCCATGTAATAGGGGGCGAGCCTATTGCCATATACCGGGCGCAATTCCAGACTCCGGACTCATACTGGGAATTTTTCGTTAGAAAAACTACATTTGTCCGACCTAGGATTTGAATCCAGGACCTCGTGATCACAAAGCGATGCGCTGAATATACCAGTTCTAAATGAGTCGTTAGTCTTGTGGCGCTCCGTGCAACTGACGACCATAAACTCCTAAGTTCCAATCTTAGGTCAGACGCAAGGTTATTGAAGCTTTTTTAGCGAAAATTCTCAGTAGCGTTTGTGGGATTGCGTCCGGTATAATGGCAATTGAAACCTAACACCGCCGACAAAATGTAGGTATTCCCAGTACATTTTTACTACCCCACTTGAGGAATACAAGCATGATGAAGTAAAGATTCACTCCATTTACTAAATTACCACCAGTTCAAGTCAGTGTCTTCACAAAAAAACTGTATAAAATCCCCAATCACATGGACGACAAACATCCCTACAAATTGACTAACATCTATTACGAAAAAAGAAATAAGAAAACACTACATCAAACTAGGTTTCCATAAATATCGGCACAAAGCCGTGACCCATCGGAGGCGGGAAGGCGGGCGCATAATTTAATCAGCGCGGGCAATTCGGTGTTTTGTATGTAAAGACCGCATCCGAGGGAAGAGGATTGCTACGACTCTTTATGCTAGTTCATATTGTTCGAGATCTTCCCAGGTGCGGGAAGAAAAGTGTGATCACGAAGTATGGAATAGATGGGTGTGATCCACTGCTCGAGAATTCTTATTGAAGCTTTTACTTTCTTTATTTGAATATGTTTTGTAAATAGTTCATTCTATTTACAGAAGAACACACACTACCACGAATTTTTTTGTCTGTGGTCCAAACTTTTACTAAAATCGTTAGCTATCTTGGCAATTTTTTTTTAAATATCACCGTAAATTATTTATACCTGTATTTTTTTTTATTGGGATTAAGCCCGCCACACATTTCCACCATTATAACTCCAGTAAGTCAAGATCCACAATGGTCTCCTTAGATAACAAGAAGGTTTGAACCTTGGGCTATCCCGAGGAGCGCTTTAATTATCTTGGAACCCGCAACAAAGTAAGTTGGAAAGAAAATAAAACAGGAGGGATAGGAAAAATGAAAATTCCACTTCCTTTCTTTTCAAAACGAGAGGTACAAAAAATGTATATTGTTATTAATAAAAATATAAAATAAATATTTCTTCCCCTCTAAATATTTCTATTAAATCATGGAAGAGTTGTTTCCGACAAGCGTGTTATATTGATCACACATCCAGGACTCTTATTCGCTATAACCAATTAACCAATTTTAATTTATTTGTACTCCAGACTGCTTCGTTGATCTAGTGGCTTATAATGCAGATACAGATGCGTACAGATCCTGAGGTCCTGAGTTTGAATCTTAGGTCGGGTAAAGTGTAGTTTTTCTATCGACAAATTCCCATTATTGGCTGTAAATCTGAAATTGGGCCCGGTAAAATGGCAATAAGCTCGGCCTCTATTACATAAAACCTAAGATTATCGGCAAAAATGGGTGTACATAGTGCCTACACTACTGATGCCCTTATTCGAGGAGTAAAGGCGTGATAGTGTTTTTATGTACTCCAGTGGCCCACAAAATACTATTACACCAACATTTCACGAAGCAATCTTAACGCGTCGTGTTTGGTCATAGCTAATAACAGCTCTGACTGTTCGTGTTTCAACACTAACGATTCTTTGCTCCAGGGGTTAAGTGTAAGTAGCGCACCCAACCCATTGTCAGCTAGTTCTCAGCCCGAAGTGCCAAGTTTGTTAGTGCGGGATACTTGACGCGACATGACACCAGCCTTCCGGAGCTTATTATAACTTTGTACTGCGGAGAATGGAGATGTATAGTGGTATGCTTTAAGGATGTTATCATATTCTGTCGTATTTGTGATTTAGTTACGGTATCTGTATTATATATTTTTTTAGGAAGAAAGAATTAGGACCTTTATCATCTATATTAACGATCAAAATCAAAATGGCAGCCAAAAACACAGCCGCGTTTGCATATACTTACAAATTTACATCTACGCGTAGTTAGCAACCGTGGAAATTAGTTTTAAATCATGAACAACTAAGAAATTTAACGTTGTACAAGAATGGGCGTTTGATTGGAATTGAAATTGGATTTGAGAGTAAGGCCCCTGGTCTGATCTTTTTATTAAGGAACTTTTAACTTATTGTACCATTATGACGCGTCCCTACGTAGGTCTATGGTTGGATCGAACTAATCTATACTCATATTATAAAGAGGTAAAGTTTGTGAGTTTGGACGTTCAGGGTATTCGGTACTACTGATCCGATTTTAAGGATTCCTTCACTATTGGAAAGCTACCTTATCCAAAAGTAATATAGGCTATATAACATAGACCCGGTACGTGGCGCTGTTCTATATCACAACCATAGTGGTGCCCTTATTTTTTCGAACCGTTTTTCGGACTGTTACCTTTAATCTAGTACAAATAATATATCGATGGCTGCAAGGGTTAAGTGCAAGTAGTGCACGCAGCCCATTTTCAACTAGTTCTCAGCCCAAAGTGCCAGGGATACTTATTTTAACTTTGGACTGCGGAAAATGGTGATGTAAAGTGGTATGTTATCATATTCCGTTATATTTGTGAGTTTGTTACGGTATTTTATTTTTGTGTTATATTATTATCATCGATATGGATGATCACGAAGAAAATGGTAGCCAAAAAGCGGCCACATTTGGATATACGTACGTATCTACATTTAGTTTAAATTATTCATGGCCTCGGATCTTTTTATTACGGTTTTTTTAGCGAACTGTAGCACTTTAACATGTCCTCACGTTGGCTGTGGTTGGTTCAAACTAATTCGAAATAAGATCAGATCCATAATTATGGATCCAAAACTATGCCCTTATTTTTCGGGCTATTTTTCGGAGTATAGCCTTATACTATAGGCTACTTATACAAGTATAAGCTGAGATGATGATTAGGACAAATAATATATCGATGATTTCAGGCGTTAAGTAGCGCACCCAGCCAATTGTCGGGTAGTTCTCAGGCCGAAGTGCCAAGTTTGGTAGTGCTGGATGCTTGAAGCGCCATGACACCAGCCTTCTTGAGTTTATTATAACTTTGTACTGCAGAGGTGTACCGTGGTAGCTCGTTTTAAGAGTGTGTATTCTATGTTTGTGATTATGTTACAGTAACGCCAGATACCTTTCAGGATCGCAGTAGTACAGAATTTGAGTAGGTTCTTTCTTGCAGACTCCTCTAGCTTTATTCACTCTCTTTGTCCATTTCATACTCGCTCGCCGGTGACGGAAACTCTTGATTTGAGCTATTGGAGATATATTTTATTTTTTTTTAAAACTGGTTCCTTACTACGTTTACCACCCTTGTCAAGACAAAATATGTAATTAAAAAAAAAGATTATACCCATAATCTTTTTTTTATCTTCTTTTTTTTTTAGTCACAAAAAGTGAAGAGTTTGTTAGTAAAAAACATATTGAGTTCTTAGATTTACGCGAATATTACACATGAAATAAAACTATTTTACGGATTTTATCGCGGTTTATTTTTTTATTTTTAGTTCCCGACGTTTCGAGTGCTTTGCAGCACACATGGTCACGGGAGGGACTGAGGTGTTAAACGTCGAATAGGCATAGTTGTTCCGGGGTACCCTCAAACTTCTTAATCATTTTTGTTGTTGTTGGTCCGATCTACGCAGAATGAGCTCACGGTGTCTTGAGGTCTTGCAGTGTTATGCTTGGTTTTGGATTTGATTATATTAATTACCGGATCCCAAGACGATGGAAGCACCCAGCCATCTTCTCTATTGAAATTAGGATGTTTTTTAATTTCAATAGCCTCGCGAACCATCCTTGGTAGGAATCGGTGTTCTTTCACGAGGATTTGTGGTCTATCAAATCTGATGTTATGGCGGGTGCGGTCAAGGACATGTTCACAGACTGCAGACTTCTTGGGATCCGGTAATTAATATAATCAAATCCAAAACCAAGCATAACACTGCAAGACCTCAAGACACCGTGAGCTCATTCTGCGTAGATCGGACCAACAACAACAAAAATAATTAAGAAGTTTGAGGGTACCCCGGAACAACTATGCCTATTCGACGTTTAACACCTCAGTCCCTCCCGTGACCATGTGTGCTGCAAAGCACTCGAAACGTCGGGAACTAAAAATAAAAAAATAAACCGCGATAAAATCCGTAAAATAGTTTTATTTCATGAGTAAAAAACATTTTTAGGTTTGCTCTTGTAAATCAAGTATACACGTACCTATACTTTTAATTGTTTAAAAGAATAAGGTAGGAAGGATTTGTAAGAAAGGGATAGGTAAAGATGTGCAACGAACACCCACAATATTACCTACACCACAGTATTTTTGGTCCTAATGTGTTATTGGACGACCTTAACTTCGGGCAAATCATTTCTATCTATCTATCTATCTATAACCTCACGCCAGATCCCTTGCGGGGTAGGCAGAGAGTACAGAGTTCCAACAGGTTCTTTCCTTACATACCTCTCTGGCTTCCTCGACTCTCATAGTTCGTCTCATACACGCTCGCCGGTTACGGAGACTCTTGACTTTTCCATCAGATAAGACTCGGTTTATTTGGTCGTGGTAAGATAGTCTAGGTCTTCCCCGGTACCTGCATCCTTCCACTTTCACATTGTATATCTGTTTTGTCATTCTTTCCTCTGGCATTCTTTCTATATGCCCGAACCAACGGAGCATGCCCTTTCTCATCTTTCTCATCTTTACACCGATACTATCTTTCATACCTACTCGCTGTCTTACTATGCTGTTGCTAATGCGGTCGGTCAGCTTCACTCCGCACATCTTCCGCAGAGCTCGCATTTCTACCGCATTTATCCTACTTTCATTCTCCTTCTTACATACCCATTTCAATATTTAATAAATAATTTTACAATTGTATTATTAGTTTTAATAAATACATTATATCTGTAAGAGCGTATAACGGATTATAAGATATTTGGAAATAAAAATGAAATTAATAATGTTAAGGTACGGCTAAATCAACGTGCTCAGCCGCGGCCGCGGCGTGCACGGTGGCGATCAGCTCCTGCGTCCAGCACGCGGCCTGCGTCCAGCACGCGATATCTGGGCAGCGTCTGCAGACATTATCATAGAGAGATACTAATCGCCACCGTGATCGCCGCCGGGGACGCCACCGCGGCAGCGGCTGAACGCGTTGGTTTGGCCGTACCCTTAGTAGGTAGGTACCGTATTTTATTTTTACGAGTTCGCAGCACGTCACAATAAACATTTAAGTGAGTAGATAAAAGACAGACGGAGCAATATTTGCTGCTTGCCTGCAATTTGTCTCGTGATATTAAAACTCGTATATCATTTGATTTGGGAAGCATCTATATTATATTAAATATTTTATACTAGATAAAACCTTCATCTAAAAAAATAGTGCTAGGTATATCCATAATCTGAAACTTAAAACCAAATTAAGCACATACCTACTGAATAAAATATATAAAAATTAAAACGCATATTTTTATTTCTATCAATCTGAATTTTTTTCTACTTTTTTTTAAACGTAGCCCCACACTAGTATTTATTTCTATGTCGTGGGTGCGTTTACAAACATGAAAATTCACGTACACAAATACCCACACCGGAACAGATGATTGTGGATCACACAAAGATTTGTCCCATGCGGGAATCGAATCCGCGACTATTAGTGACAGTGGGCGAAGCTGCTTAAGCTCTTAACCACTGCGTTAAATCGTCCGTCTACATCACCAATGGTAAAAAAACAGCTGGATTTTGAGACATCACTACTTATTTGGATAAAACACAATAAATTTTATTTAAATACTTCGAAGTGGCAAGGAATAAATACTGATTATTATAGTCACAGGTAATACTTACGTATTTATAAAATATATTATTATTTTTTCTCGCAAAAACCTCGCACTAAATCGTCCGTCCGTTCAGAATCAGAATATTTTTTATTCATGTAAACCATTACAGTATTTATGAATCGTCAGAAAAGTAACAAAGACTCTACCGCCACTTCGGAATGTCATTCCTGTGGAGAAGAAGGGCAAGAAACTCCACGGTTACCCTTTTAAAATAAGAAATTACAAACTTTTTCATCTACATTCTGTTGTGGGGTATGGGAGAACAATGTAGGTTGGTCATCAGGTGAGTCTAAGTTAAAAAAAGTTAATAATACTATTTATGAGAATAGCTACATGGTTCCCTCATTTACAAAAAACAAGTACATATTGTGTTAAATTAATAGAAGGAAGAGAAGAAATGTTAACTAACAACAGTTGAATAGGTTGTTAGTTTTTAATTCTGTTCAAAAGGTGAAACGGGCGTGTTTCTAGATCGGCAAAAAGTGGGTGTACCTACACAGTGTAACTCTACCACCCTCGCTTGGAAAGTACAGGCATGACGCTGTTCAAACTGTTCAGTCAAAGTTATATTTGGGACTAATTTAACTACTTACTTAAACTATATTTCTATGCATACCTCAGTCAATCAGGTTTAAGCTGTCACGAAAACCGGCCCTGCCAATCAAAATTTAAATGTAACTACTAAAATTTTGAGATAAAATTGGTACCTATCCAATTTTTTCACTCAATTTAGTATGCTGACTACGAATCCCGAAAAAAATGCAGTCTATTTTAATAGTAAAGAACGCATCGCTAAAGTGCCTCACTGTTCAGATTCGATCATTGGTATCTGAAACAGTGCGTATCGAATCCCAATCTGCCTCATTTTAAATATTTGACTCAGCTAAATTCAGGCAGTCTGCCCACCTACCGAAATCGCGTCGCGTATTCATTCTTTGAAACTGTATGTTTAGTGAATGTAAGATCGAGATTCAGATTTTAATGAGTTACTTGTTTTAGTACAACTGTTTCGATTCTTGTAGTTCTTGTTCATGTTTTATATCACTGAATCGTTTCAGCAAAGATAGGTACAGGTCTATTCTAAAGTAAGTAGGTAGGTATTTATTATGAATTTCCAATACAAGGCATCATTTTATTCATCATCATCATCATCATTTCAGCCTATACTTGTCCACTGCTGAACATAGGCCTCCCCAATCGCTTTCCAGCGTAACCGGTCCGATGCCACCTGCATCCAACGACTTCCTGCGATTTTCACAAGATCGTCGGTCCATCTGGCAGGCGGTCGTCCTACGCTGCGCTTGCCAATACGTGGTCTCCACTCTAGAATCTTTCTGCCCCAACGCCCGTCCAATCTTCGCGCTATGTGGCCAGCCCATTGCCACTTCAGCATGCTAATCCTGAGGGCTATGTCGGTGACCTTGGTTCTTTTACGAATCTCCTCATTCCTGATTCGATCGCGTAGAGAAACGCCGAGCATAGCTCTCTCCATAGCTCGCTGAGCAACTTTGAGCTTTTTTATGAGACCTATTGTAAGACACCACGTCTCTGATCCATATGTCATCACTGGTAACACACATTGACTAAAAAACTTTAGTCTTTAGGCACTGAGGTATTTTGGATGAGAAGATGTTGCGCAGTTTCCCGAACGCTGCCCAGCCGAGTTGGATTCGTCGATTGACCTCTCTCTCAAAGTTGGACCTACCTAACCGGACTGCCTGTCCCAGGTAAATGTATTCGTCGACAACTTCAAGAGTAGAGTTCCCAACGGTGAGTGCGGTGGGTACGACATGGACATTAAACATTATTTTTGTTTTGTCCATATTCATTTTAAGACCCACTTGTTGGGATACTCTATTGAGGTCACCGAGCATTCGTCCTAGATCTTCCAGCGACTCCGCCATGACCACAATGTCGTCGGCAAATCGAAGGTGAGTGATGTATTCGCCATTGATGTTGATGCCAAGTCCTTGCCATTCCAAGAGCTTGAAGGCGTCCTCTAAGGTGGCCGTAAACAGTTTCGGAGAAATGACGTCTCCCTGTCTTACTCCTCTTTTTATGGGGATCACCTTCGTGCACTGCCCCTGTACTCGGACTGACATGGTGGCGTTATTATACAAGCACTTCAACACTTCGATGTACCTATAGTCAATGCGGCATCGCTGGAGAGATCTAAGAACCGCCCAAGTCTCGATCGAATCAAAGGCTTTCTCATAGTCCACAAACGCCAAGCATAGTGGCCGATTATACTCCTCAGTCTTCTGTATAACCTGCCGCAGCGTATGTATGTGGTCTATGGTACTAAAACCTTTCCGGAAACCGGCTTGTTCGGGAGGCTGGAAGTCATCAAGCCTTCGTTCGAGACGATTCGTAATGACTCTCGAAAACAACTTATAAACATGGCTCAGCAGTGTGATGGGCCTATAGTTCTTCAATAAAGAATTATCACCTTTCTTGAAAAACAGCACCACCACACCCCTGTTCCATGCTTCCGGCGTTTTCCCTTCAAGCAAGACGGAATTAAATAGCCTCTGAAGGACTTTAAGTACCGGCGATCCGCCCGCCTTCAGAAGTTCTGCGGTAATTCCGTCTTCACCCGGCGCTTTGTTGTTTTTTAGTTGTTTGAGAGCCATCCTAATTTCGCACAGGCTGATGTCCGGGATATCTTCAGTGCAGTGTCGGGTTAGCTTGGCTCTTGGGTCTTTTACCAAGTCAACAACAGGTTTAGCTACTGAGGTATATAACTGTCCATAGAACCTCTCTATCTCCCTGAGCACCTCTGACCTATTTGACGTTACGTTTCCATCCTCCGTCTTCAGCTTCGTCAATTGGCTCTGCCCAATAGACGCGTCTCTTGCGAACACTTTAGAGCCCTTGTTCTGCTCTATGGTCTCCTCAATACGCCTTGCATTGAAGGACCGTAGGTCGTGTCGCAAGGACTTCAATATCTGTCCATTAAGCTGCCTATAGGACTTAGCATCATCGGAGGTTTGGAGCGTCATGGAACGTCGTTCAGCCATGAGGTTTCGGGTGTAGTCAGATAGTTTTTGAGGCCTATTTTTACGGTGGGTCTTAAAATACTTGGACCCGACCGTATGAACAGTCTCTACCAGCCTGTTGTTGATTGCGTCCACTGATGCGCTGCTGTCTAGCAATTCGAAGCGGTTTGACAATTCGAGTTGAAAGTTCTCGGGGTTTTGGATATATGCATGAGTAGGTCGGAGCGTAGACTTCATCAGACGCGATCTTTCCATTTTGACATTAATATTTAATGTGCCTCTGACCATTCGGTGATCACTGCCGGTTTTTACCCTATGAATCACGGAGACATCATTAAATATTTGTCGCTTGGTGCTCATGATGAAGTCTATCTCATTTTTTGTGGAACCATCAGGGCTCATCCAGGTCCATTTCCTATGAGGCGGCTTCTGGAAGAAAGAGTTCATCATAAAGAGTCCCTCTTTCTCCAGAAATTCGGCCAGCCTCTGACCCCTGGGGTTGCGCTGCCCATATCCAAATTGCCCCACTCTCAGCTCATCATCGCCCCGTTGGCCCAGCCGCGCATTGAAGTCACCCGTAACTACTGTGAAATGTGCTTTGGAAGTATGTATGGCTCTACTAATGTCCTCATACATAACTTCGACCTCATCATCTGAGTATGCCGAGGTCGGTGCGTAGACCTGTATGACCTTCAGCGAATATCTTTTGGATATTCTGAGTATCAGGTACGCTACCCTGCTCGACACACTAGTGATGGACACAACGTTGTTTATGAGTGACTTGTGGACGATAAATCCGACACCACCTTGGGACTGCTGTTCGCCCTCCCGGTAGTAAAACAAGTTGCCGGATTTTAGGGTTATCGTGTCCTCGCCCTCTCTTCGGACCTCCGATAAACCAACAATACTCCACCGCAACTTGTTTAACTCTTCTTCCAGCTCAACTAGCTTCTCATCTGTCCTCAATGTGCGTGCGTTGTATGTCACCAGGGCCAATTTTCGGTTTTGGTGGTAGCCGAATCTCTGCCGGAGATTCTTAGCACCCCTTGTCCTGTCGTTACCATGGCTGCTACCGTGGCCAGGACGAACAGGACCGCCGGGGACTAGGGGCCTGGTTTTCCTACTTTCTTCCATAATTGGGGGTGTTTGCCATACTCGCCACGCTTGGCAGGCGGGTTGGCGAGCGCAGTTATTGGTCGTCGAAGTGTTAAGGGAACGCTGCTGCCCATTCCCTAGTTTTCCCTTAGTCGCCTTGTACGACACCCGATGGGATGAGATGGGTTGGTCCTATTCTAAGCCGGGTACCACGCGGTTTATTAACCTTTCACAAAATTACATGTCAATATATTAAATATTCTCAGTTTAAAACATCTCCAAAATTATTAGTTTTGAACTCAACTAACGTTAAATTTGAGACACAAGACATTAGACGCCATATTTGATTCTTAATTGCTGCGTATTGCTTCTCTTTATAACGCAGGCGTTTATTTCTAAAGGGCCTATATTTGTTCGCTATTGCCAACTAAACACGTAACGCGGTACGTTACGATAAATTCGTGTAAAGATCGTTTATTGGAACTCCAGTGGGACGCAGAATACGCGTCTCGTTAGGTCTGGCAAGTAATGGCCCTGGAAATATTATTTATTCAAATTCTGGACTTTTTGTGTATAAGAGATACCTATAAATATGAAACTCCAATTAAAATTGGTAAAGTAATTAAGTTCAGTATTTTAATTGTGATCATTAAATTAAATTTTGTTCACAAATTTGACTTCTTCGTTTTCCAAGAAGGTTGATTCGGTTAACGGTATAAGTCAATGTCTTTTAACAATCAACGGTAAAAAACATGTTTTTTAAACAACATTTATTCTCTAAAATAAAAAAAAATAACATGACGTATAAAATCACAACGCGAGTGTAAAAATGCCCCATTTAAAAAAAAAATTGAATAAGGACGTTAATATTAACTACAATAAGTTTGATTTCGCTTATTCCTGCTTTTTGTTTCACTATTCCATTCGGCCAACGAAATGTTGGCGAGATATTATGAACGGTCAAAGTGTCGGCACTCTACTTTTTAACGATATCAAATAGAAACCAGTGTAATAATTATTTCAGTGCCTGTGTGTTTAGTGAATAAGCTTATTAAGTATTTGACGAAAATCTGCGGAATTTTTCATATATATAAGTTACAGGCAAGAACTTTGCATGTATAAATAAATAAGCCGTTACCCTGTATCTAATCTATGACTGCAAGACATTAATCATTCAAGTGTTTGATGAGAATTTGCGTAATCTCTAAGTTTATTTTAAAGAATAAGTAATAAAAATGTTTACTTGCATGATATAGATGGGCCTTTACGCTGTATGTCTATAACTATATGCTTGGATATAACATCCATGGTTTTAAAGTGGGAACGAAGCAGATGGCGCCATACAAGTACAAAACATTTGCCGAGCGGGTGCTGCAGTTTGCAGCGCATTTCATGTAGGCGTTATATAACCTTCCTAAGCTGGAAGTGTTTTTAGGTAGCTTGTACAGTGTGTTTCTTCCCTTTTATAATTAAAAATAATAAATTGCCTTTCTCTATACTAGAAATAATTTTGGTACGAAAAATAGCAGTAAGGTTCCCCCCTATTACATGGGACCCAGCATCGTAGGCGAAAGGATACCTCTACCGAGGGTGGTAGCTTGGGGAATATAATCGTGAAGTAGCTACTTCCGTAACGGCAACAATTAAAAGGACAGTAAAAATACTTCAAAGGGCTATTTTTAATTTCAATAAACACTAGAATAACAATGAAACTGCAGTAATTCAGAAACAATAAAAACCGTATTTGTGTATTTAAAATATATATCAACATTAACATATTCATGCGACGAAAAGTAGCAAAAAATAAAGGCCCATCCCTGCAAACCGGAAGACTTTATTGTGTCCGTTCATACTGGCTAGCGGATAAGAATCTACACGCATTCTATAAGGATAAAATAAGGATTTCTCTCCTTGTACGACCACATTGCACGTATTTAGAACTTTTAGTACTTACGCTATTCAAGATTATCGAAGCCACATTACAAAAATCATGAGAAAAGCTTTTTCTAGTTTTCGAACCTCATTTCGTCAAAATGAAGTTTTTCTTATAAGAAATAAGAATCATCTTTATAAGGTACAGAATCAATTGGCATCAAAAAAAGATTTTGTATAAATTGACCATTTTTCTGCTTACTTTACATTTTTTCAAAATCTGGGAATGCAATGTCACAAAAAGTTAAGGATAGTCTCCTAAGACTGTGTTCCAACGGTTATAGTAGCTCTTATTGGTCCGTCTTAAAAATCCATCCTGTATATTTGTTCTCAATCGGGAACTGAATCGATTCCAACCTCAACCAGTACTTCGTGATTACAACTATTTTTACGATTTGTACGTTACAATTTTTTTATAATTAGTTTAACCAAATTTGTGTAACTCATTCCAAAAGTTCGTCAATCTGTTGTATTAAACTTCTTTTAACCATGATTAGAAACAATGTTAGCGCGGCAGCTAAGCAGTATAGTCGTACGCGCATCCACGTGGTGGTAATATTAGCTAGTAGGTATAGGAAGTTAACTACTACCTGGTCTCCCGACCGGGGACTCTGCGACAGGTCACTTTAGTCCGTGCCTTTCTCGTAACGCGTTCTCCCGACGGGAGTTCAAGCCTGGCAGCGCTTTTTATCGGCTTCTTCTGGTCGTGTTAACACGTCCTCCACCTCTTTAACAACGGTTTAATGGACTGTAGCGCTGTTGGAAACTCTTAGTACAGGGTTTCCGAGTAGGCTTAGCAGAGCTTAGAGGAGCGATACGCAATAAATGCGAAGAAGCGAATTTACGCGGTAGATGATCCACGGTTTGAAACAATCTAGAAGACTTGAAAGCAGCCCTGCCGCCCAGCAGCCGCGAAGGATGAGAGTCGATCGCAGACTGTTCTAATGACAAACAAATTAGTACTAATCGCAGTTGCATGAGGAGCGACAGAGATAGTCGTCATAATTATAAGGAATTAGGAGGGTAGGAAACTAAAGTAGCGCAAAAAAGTGGTGATAGTCATTTCAATTACGTTAAATTTGAGTTTTTAAAATATTGTACCTATTGAATTTGTACTCCGATGGCTTGGCCAAATTCGAGTAGTAGTAGTATTGAATTTGTACAGCGAAAATCTAATTAGGGTCCTCAGAAAAGGGTGTCTGAGGTCTTCCGTCATTTAGGTAACACATTATGTAAAGATTGTACTCCATACTTGAGCTTTTAGCGTTCGTGGCGTTATAGTTCCAGTATTATGTCGACAAAATAGCCATGATATGAGACCGCAAGCTGACACCATCGCAGGTGAATTTAGAGGACATTGTCCCGGGCTACTGTGGCACTAATACTGTTATAGCCAGATCTTGCGTGGTTTCTGAGACTATATAGACCAATAACATGATCCATGTGTTGTCCATGTTAAGCAACTGCATTAGGCACATTTAAATGATCCGAACATTTAAATGATCTTTATAGTCTTTTGCACAAGCCATGGCTATGTTTGATTTATCTGGAATCCTTTAGCTTTTTTCTCATAGACCACTTTCAAAATTTAGCTGGTTCCGGTGGACACCCGCAGCTACATTTCTACCATATTCCCAAACCTTGACAAAAAATGTGAAGATTAGATCTAACTATGGAAATTTGCGTTGCAGCTGAGTTCCAACCACGAATTAATCGTTTTCGAAAAAAAAAAGTGATAATTGATTGGTTAATTAATTGATTGTGCTGTGAGTGGATGCCAAAAAAGTAAAGTTGGCCAATCAAAAAAGTTATCCATCCAACTTACTTTTTGACATCTACTCGCAGCACAAGGAACCAATCAATTCTCACTTATTTCATTTAGAAAACTCCCCATTCGGTGTGGTAAAAGTAAAAAGACAAATAATATATTTTATTGTGTTGTATTTATTCAAATGCCGTTGCCGGTCCCAAGCCCGGATGAAAAAAGAGGAGGGTTGGTTAGACGGAGGCAAATCTACCATAAAATGCCAACGCTGAGCACTGGGCGGCGGTAAATAACCCAGCCCCCGGATCCACCTAGAGACTCGGAGTGGCACTAGTCGCCGTGAAGGACTAAATCCTTCGAAATACTGATGTGAAAGGACGTGGGAACCCACCACAATTATTTCCCAAGAAAGTCATGGAAAAAGGAGCATTTCAGAATGAGTTGTTGGACAATCCGGCTGACGCCCGGCACCATTTGGTACCCGGGCCGAATGGTGTGAAATCTGTTACCGAACAAAATTCCGAATACGATCACATCAACGTATTGGCACCTGGAACGTTAACGGTTTACTCCATACAGGTAAATTGAGCATCGTGGACAAAGAAAGAGCTAACCACAACATTTCTATTCTGGGCATTAGTGAAACACATCTCCGTGGTCAGGGCCATTTCACCACCACGTCAGGAAGCACACTATATTACTCAGGGCTGGAGGACTCTAGCAGAAGCGGCGTAGCTATACTTTTGCCATCGAACATGAATAAGTTCGTACTTGGATATAACCCAGTGTCGCACAGAATTGTTACAATGAAACTGAACACCAAACCTTGTCTCCTCAACATCGTGCAAGTTTACGCCCCTACGGCACAGTCCATGGAAGAAGAAATCAATGAATTTTACGGTAGACTTGAGAAGACTTTAGATGACACTTCAAACCGACAAATCGCGATAATACTTGGAGATTGGAATGCCAAGATAGGCAACACAGAACCAGTCCATAAACTTAAAGACATCATAGGCAAATATCGCCTCGGCACTAGAAACGAACGGGGACAAAGGCTCGCTAAGTTCTGTACAGGAAGAGGTCTAACCATTACTCACACTATCTTTAAACATCACAAGAAACGACTGTACACATGGAAATTTCCTGACGACCGCTTTAGGAATCAGATAGGCTATATACTAGTAGACAAACGCTGGAGATCCTCTATCAAAAATGTAAAAACAATCCCTGGAGCCGAATGCGGTTTAGACCACATGCTGCTCGTTGCATTCTGCTCTGTTCGACTAAAAGCTGTCCAACAAGGTTCGCAACCCAAACTCAGATCTCTGAATCCGATAGAACGTGCCATTTTCGAAGTCTGACAGAAACAAAACTCACCGATTCTTACCCACCATCGACAGCCGATGCTGATTCCTTGTGGGATCACTTTGAAACCAAAATCAATGAGGCTCTTGACGAAGTTGTCTCTAAAAAAGAAAAAGACCAGAAAAGATCCACATGGATAACCAAAGAGACGTGGAGCCCAGTTCAGCGCAGGAAAGATACTAAATTCAAAGGTCTTCAGGATCCCACCGTAATGAAGGAATACTCAAAGCTGTGCAAAACGATAAAGAGGGAATGCCGCAGGAATAAAAACCACTTCATCATGGGCATATGTCGAGAGGTAGAGTCCCACGTATTGAAGCTGCAAACTTCGGACCTCTTCAAGAAAGTTCGCCTGCTGAGTAAAAAATTCAAGCCCAAGTCTTGGGTCATTGAAAATACTGAGGGAAAACCCTTTCACAAACTTGACAAAATTGCAGATCGTTGGCATGGCTACTGTCAGCAACTATATGGAAAACCCTTCTCTGTATTTTCCAACACCCGAGTGGACTAGACGTTCTTGGAGCTGGAACCTTACATCCTAAAATCGGAGATAATTGCAACGATTGACCGCCTCAAAATAAAAAAAGGATTTAGGACCTGACAACATCACCTCTGAAATCCTGAAGGCCTTGGGTGACAAAGACGTTAATACGCTGTACAAGATCTGTAACCACGTATGTCAAAACGGAGAGTGGCCAAAAATATGACACAATCTGTCATTATCCCATTGCACAAGAAAGGATCAACAAAAATGCGATAACTACCGCACACTTGAAAACTACCACACACATCTCTCACGCCATCAAAATTCTTCTTCACGTGATAAACAGCAGGACTCGTTATTACCTCGATTGGCAAATCTCTCAAGAACAAGCGGGTTTTGTGAGGGGCAAAGGCACCAGGGAGCAAACGTCAGGCAAATTGTGGAGAAATGTTGCGCGTTCGATACACCAGTCATCATGTGTTTCATCGACTATAGTAAGGCTTTTGACTGTGTCGACTGGAACTGCTTGTGGGATATTTTAACGGAATTCGGTGTACCTCAACATCTCACCGCATTGCTACAATCCCTATATAACAACAGCCAGTTACATTTGTAAGATTTGATAGGACTGCATCCGATCTGTTCAGTTTCCAGAAGGGTGTCCGACAAGGGTGTATTCTATCACCCATCCTGTTCAACATATACGGCGAATACATCGTGAAGAAAACATGCAACGGTGGGAATGGTGGTATCACTACTGGAGGACGTAAGATTTCGAATTTGCGATACGCTGACGACACCACCCTTCTTACAGCAAGCGAAGCCGAGATAAGCCTTTTGTTGGACAGGATGGAGCGCACTGGTGGGAAACTCGGACTCGCAATTAATAGATCTAAGACCAAGCTTATGATTGTTGATCGCTCAGGTAAGCTGGAGCTCAGTGGGACACTCAATTTGGAATTTACAAACAACTTTGTATACCTGGGCTCAAACATAAGCAACAATGGCTCTTATGAGATGGAAATTCGCAGAAGGATCGGGATGGCAAAAGGCAACATGTCACAGCTGGATAAGATATGGAAAGACATACATCTCTACCAACACCAAGAGCAACTTAGTCTGAGCATTGATGTTCTCCATATTTATGTACGGGGCCGAGACATGGCCCCTCAAGAAGGCTGGCCGCGACCGCATTGATGCCTTTGAGATGTGGTGCTGGAGAAGGATGCTAGGTATACCGTGGACAGCACACCGCACTAATGAATCAATCTTAGCTGAACTCAAGATCCAAACTCGACTATCCACTAGTTGCCTACGCAGGGTTTAGCAATGTGACCAAAATACTCTAGTATTTTGGTCACATTGCTAGGAAATACAGAGACAACCTCGAAAAGCTGATGGTCACCGGTAAAATTAAAGGCAAGCGGCCATGGGGAAGGAGCCCAACACGCTGGACGGATCAGATTCGCACAGCTCTTGATACCACGGTTCACGATACTCTTCACTCGGCTGCAGATAGGAGTGGATGGCGACTCATCATCCGCAGAAAACAGCTCGCTAAGATATGACCACGACCCTCAGTAACGAGGAAACTGATGCAAGGAGGAGGATTTATTCAAATATGTAATGATCATATTACACTATTAATTATTTCTGTTATCATATTAAAATGTAATACGTATTACATTGTAATATGATAACAGTCGTAAAATAATTAAAATTAAACATTAATAACGTAACGTAACTTCTACAACGACAATCACAAAATAGTCATAATTTTAATGGGAGGGATATACTTGATAGATTGAGAGCAAATAATTAATATTTGGCTTCAGTTTTGTTAGGAATAACCACAAATCTCCCCGTTCCGTGATATTCAATCTGCTCCGTTTTTTGTTAAAAGGTTTGTAACGGCTTACGGCAATTCCCCACAGTCCAGGATATTTTTGGGTATTTTTGCCTGCAGCCAAAATGTTTGATACCCTCTTTTAAATTTCTCCTTCAGCTACTCATTAGTGCTAAACTCGAGTAATAGCACATTCTCCACTTCCGTTTCATCATCAAATGGATTTATGATCCATGGTGGTATTTCCATCGTTCGAATATCTTCAAATCTGATTTTGAAGTCATCATGCAGGGCAATTAAATGTTGAACGTATGTCTGAATATCCTCATCAAGGCATTCTACCTGTGACAAGTTTGAAAACTAGGAAAATTCGCGCTGACTAATATTTTGCTTCATAAATTTCAATTTAACAAGAAAAGCTGAAATTACACCCTTTGTTTTAAATTAATTGAGGCTGTCCCCTTGTAACTGTAAGTTAATGTCATTAAATTTTTTAACAAGTCTGTCAAATACGCGATTTCTTCAAATTGATTAGGTTTTCTTTTAAATCTGGATCTTAACTTTCCAGAAACTCTAAAACTGATTCAAAAAGTGAGAAAAATCTTGTTATACATACCTTTCAATGTGTGCGTGCGTACTTCAGTATTTAAGAGCAATCGTTGGAAGTCTTCATCATTTTCATCGCACAATTGTGCAAATAAACGCGTATTCAACGCATTGCTTCTTATTTTGTTAACTGCAATAATCACAAATTGAAGCGATTTGTGCAATCTATCACTCAACCTTTTCGCTGTCGGTGGATGACACAGTGAATTGCAGTTACTTCTGGTAGATTTTTTTTAAGATGGCTTTAATAAATCCACGACATCGCCCGACCATGGCAGGAGCTTCATCTGTTGCCACCGAAATAACGTTAGTGAATGGAATCGATTTTTCCTTAAAAAAACCACTCAAGACATTAAATATTCATTCACCTTTAGTGTACGTCTCCAAAGTTGTCGCGAATAGTAGCTCTTCATGAATTTCTTCGTCCATAACAAATCGAACATATGCCAATAATAATGCTTCATTACCGTACCATTAAAGTTGTTTCATCCAGTTGATTAGAAAAATCAGTTGTTTGCAGATAATTGCACAAGAAACTTTCTATATCAGAGCTCATTTCATCAAGCCGTCTTTGTACAGTGTTGTTACTCAAAGAAATTCTTTTGAGTATGCCAAATATAGAACAATTTTTAAAACCTCTTTAACAACGGGTAAAATTAACTGTTCTCCAATGGTTTTCCAGATTTCGCTTTAAGTAATGAGATATTGTAAGATGCCTGCAGGCCATCATCGTTACCTCCAGATGTTAAAGCGAACATACTCTGCACGGTGGGTCTCTTTTCATATTTTTCCTTCAATGCTTGAAAATATTTCAAATCTTTACCTATTTTATCAGGATGACACCTTCTTAGATAATCTTTGAGCTTCGATGGTTTCATAGAGTCATTGCTCAAAACTTTATTGCATAAAAGGCATATGGGCAATTGCTTGGGGCTTGTCTGCCTTTGATGGAAAAAAAAACAAGTTTTAAATAATCAACACTATACTGTCGACATTTCTTCTTAGATTCAGCCATGTTTCGTATCAGTTACCAACCTGTAAATTAAAATAAGGCGGTCTTACTTAACAAGATATGGCTATTTTAACAGAATAACATTACTTAATTAATTATTGTAATGAAATAAATAAAGTACCGACGGCAAACTGATTCTAATTATTAAAAGCAATAAATCGCTTCATAAAACTCTTTATGGATCTTAATCCACAATAGTATTATGAATACGGCTGAAACGATTTTAATGTAATGTAAAACATTTTTTCATAAATGATGAGATGATTCTGTAAATTCCATAGAAAATACTTTTAAATAATATTTTGATATCAAAATTCCGCGATTTCAATTATTTATTTATTACTTTGATGCACGTTACGGGTACGTAAAGACGTGTACAATTTATTAAAATATATTTAATTAAGTCATTTAGCATTAGTAACCTGAAATATTTACAATCATGCAGGTCAATCAAAATATATTTATCCTTTAGTGAACCACCACACAGTCGGGTAAAAAAAAATACTAATAAAGTAGGGACGAAAAGTTCAACCTTTCTCGGCTTTCTGTTCTTTTATGGAAGTATCTAATAATGACTCTGTTGAGTATTTAATTCATAATACGTACCTACCAAACGCAAACATTACAAATATACTTATTACAACATAAAATAAAAGTATAACAAATAGGCAGGTAAATACTTACTTTTTCTGACACTGGCAAACATTAACATCGATTCACTTTACTTTTCTTTTCGAAATTCTGGAAACAAATGAGTTACGTTTACCCTTGGCATTCGTATTTATATTGGTGAAAAATCAAACAAGTTGAAATAAAACTATTTTACGGATTTTATCGCGGTTAATTTTTTTATTTTTAGTTCCCGACGTTCAAAGAAGTCTGCAGTCTGTGAACATGTCCTTGACCGCACCCGCCATAACATCAGATTTGATAGACCACAAATCCTCGTGAAAGAACACCGATTTCTACCAAGGATGGTTCGCGAGGCTATTGAAATTAAAAAACATCCTAATTTCAATAGAGAAGATGGCTGGGTGCTTCCATCGTCTTGGGATCCGGTAATTAATATAATCAAATCCAAAACCAAGCATAACACTGCAAGACCTCAAGACACCGTGAGCTCATTCTGCGTAGATCGGACCAACAACAACAAAAATAATTAAGAAGTTTGAGGGTACCCCGGAACAACTATGCCTATTGGACGTCTAACACCTCAGTCCCTCCAGTGACCATGGGTGCTGCAAAGCACTCGAAACGTCGGGAACTAAAAATAAAAAAAAATAAACCGCGATAAAATCCGTAAAATAGTTTTATTTCATGTGTAATATTCGCGTAAATCTAAGAACTCAATATCAAACAAGTTCATGCAAGATTGTAAGCACACACGCCACTAGTCGTATTTCGTCCCTTTGCACGTCTGAACAAGCGTTGCGGACAGCGGCGGCGGTTTGTCAGATGATTTTTCTGACGAATCACTTGATTCCAATGCTTGAAACGTAAATAAATAATGAAATTATTGTGCTTTCTTTTCGTCCCTAATTTTTTTTATTAGGATCGATTCATTCTTCTTTATAAATTATTTGTATGCGGTATTCAATCGATTCTATTTCATTTAATTTTATCACACAGTAAAAACGTCAAATCCCAAACGTCACCATACGTATGGCTTGTGAAAAAGACTATAGTAGATTAACTATTACTATCAGCGATAACCGTAACGATTACGGGGATTTTTTCGCTAGGACCTAATTTGTCACACGTAACGCAGTGCGTTCCGATAACTTCGTGAAATGATCGTGTTATGATATTCTAATGGCATACATAGTCATAGCGATTAAGAGTAAGTCTAAAAAGTCTATGCCTGCAGTGGCACTTCCTTCCCTCTAACATGATCGAGGGAGGTGATGACTTCTCAAGTAGTCATACTCGTGAACGGGTGCTGCTTGTGAAGGCTGGTCCACCCATAATCTTTTAGCTTATCATTCTTTAAATATATTATTATTAGTCTTATATCTCAATCGTAAGGCACTGGTGTTGGATCGCATACTTAATTTTGTATATTATGAAAATGTATGTATCTACACAGATAATGATGAAAAAATCAATGAATAGAGAATAAGTCAAAAGAGACAAGCCCGCTGAGTTTCTCGCCGGATCTCTTCGGGGGAAACCGCGTTCCGATCCGGTGGTAGATTAGTAAGTTAAAAAAAATAATGCAAATAGGATACTTACAAATGGTCACATTTGTAAGTACCCCCGCTGGGTTTATTACAAAATAAATAATTTAAGTTTGAGTCCTGGGTGCTTCTGTGGATAGGTGGAAGTCCCCCACGATGCGGAGATGGATGCAGCTCCACACTTACTTATAATATTTATTAAAAAACATTATAATATCAGCCTATACTGCCCACTGCTGGACAAAGGCCTTCTCTCACAAATCGAGGTGAGAGAGATTAGGTCATACTCCACCACGCGGACCCAGTGCGGATTGGCGGAGGCAGGTTTGTGGCCACCTGCTGTTGGAATTTATCAAGCCGCATTTAAGGCTTCCAACTCGGCTTAACGACTACCACATTAAGTGGTAGCCGGGACCAACGGCTTAACGTGCCTTCCGAAGCACGGAGACGCTCGAATATGAAAATGCCACAAACGGTCACCCATCTCGGGCCGACCCAATCGAACGCTGCTTAACCTTGGCAATCGGTAAGAACACCGCGGTCGCACAGCGCTGCGAGCGCCTAAAAACATTATGATATTTTTAATACACCTACTAACATAAATTAAATGGTGTGTACTTAGATGGTCAAATTAATGATATATTAGGTACTAGTTTCTTCCTGCGACCTCGTGCGCGTTGACTTTAAACAGTAACCTTTCATTTCTCCAGTATAAAATCATCCTATGTGTCAATCCAAGTAATAAACTAAACTATCTGTGTGCTGACTACAACTAAGGCAAATAACTGGAGCATTCACAGGCCACTATGGCACGAAAGAACATCTATACAAGATGAAACTATGCGGCGACGTGGTATGCAGGAGCTGTGGCACAGAAACTGAAACCATGAAGCACGTCCTCTGTCACTGCGACGCTCTGGCTGCACGGCGAATGGAACTGCTGGGATTGACCTATCCAAACCCAGAAGAACTACGGCTCTGCCCCCTGCTGGAATCTACTACCTAATACAGGGAGTACTGGACACCTAAGGTACGTAAGAGCATTAGGACAAGGACAGCACAAAAGATCCCATGGGTCGAAGTACGCCAGAGGTCTCCTCGGTCCGGTAAGCCAACATTAAGATAAGATAAGATCTGTGTGCTGAATTTCATCCAAATCCATTTAGCCGTTTTTGCCTGATTGAGTAACAAACATTTAACACATACAAACTTTCACATTTCTAATATTAATAGGACTATATTACAATGTATCATTTTAAACATGATCTTTAGCAGACTAATAAGCGAAGTCTGTAAGCATAGCTATTACAGTGATGATAGCGTAAAATTTGTAAGTATGGTTGCCCGCCCGTACTTGTGCGAAATTGTCAGGATAGAATAGCACTATAGGTAGATACGTGGGTAAATATTATCAAAATAGACTCCAAAAGTTCGAAGTTTATGTAATTTAGTAGGTACGCTTTTAAGCCTCGAGAATGTTTTAGCCATAAATTACGTACTCAAAACTTATTTATACTGCCCCATTGCTAGATTAGGGCCATCTCTCACCAATAAAAGTAAGAGAGATTAGGTTTATTAGACCATAAAACCCACTACGTGCTAGTGGAAGACAACTTTGCTTAAGCATCGAGACATCACTGATGTTGAGGAAGGCATAGCTAAGTAAGGGACTAGCCATGCCTGCCTCAACATAATAAATGCTAACTGGATTCTACCATCAATCATCTACTAAGTCTATATTTTGTAAATGAGAGGACGATGTAGACACTGATTCATACCATGAATTTAAGTATATTTATGTTTAATCTATACCCCATGAATGCAATGTATCCAAGAAGAATTGTAAAACTCTAATTTTTAATAAGAGTAACCGTGAGATTTCTTGCCCTTCTTCTCCACAGGAATAATATTTCGAACGGGTGGTAGAGTCTTAAGTAATCAATAACTTTCCTTTTTTTGACTATTCATAGGTATTTTTTGGTCTACATGAATAAAAAGATTTTGATTTTTTGTTTTTTTTAAAGCGTAATCTTAGAGTACTTTAAATTTTGAAAACGTGGTTATAATCAAGAGAAGCTAATGGTCACAGGGAAGGTCGATAGACGAAGATCTCGAGGCTGAAGCCCTACATGTTGTTCTGATCAGATTTCCACCACTTTGGAGACTGCAGTCTACAGCGCGCTGTATGCCCCCGAGGACAAGGGAAAAATAGTGAAACATCGTATGAGCCAGACTTCTGGGAGGTTGAGCTCACGACTCTCCTACAGGAAAAATACGGCTTGAAGAGAAGAAAGATTCTATCATAGTAATGTTACGTAGCGGGGTAATTAAATGCCGAATAACGTGCGAAGTATTTTATTAGGCGCTGTACACACAAAACAGTACGTCGTATGCAAATACACACGCGAACTAATCACACACTAGTACTACTCTCGTTAGTACCCAAATACTGCTTCCAAGTCGCTGAGTCACTCGTAGTATCCGTATATGGTTGCTGAAGTCGCCAATGGATTCCACTTAGATCGCTTGTTCTCCGATTTGATCAGTATCGCTTCCGAGAAGAGACTGTGCCGTCCCCGCGCTCTGTGTTCGTTTTATACTTGTTTGAAAGTTCTAGAACGGACGCGAACCTTCTAAGTACATTGATAGAATTACATCGAACAATAGCCGGCGCGGCTCACAAAGCGGTATTATTATTACATACCTACTCTTATTTGCGCGTGAACAAATAGGTACTTGTATACCACGACCGCGCGCCGGCGATAATTAAAAGGGTGGAACCTTCTAGACGTTTCACAACTTAAGCGCAGATTCTAGATCTTTCTAGTCAGATCACCGGGGGACCTAAGGGTATGTTATGCGTTTTAGAATCGACATCCCCCGATAAAGACTTTTCAAGATATCGGGGTATGTTCGGGTCGTAAAAGAAATATCCCACCTCTAAACGTAACTTACAACGACTAGCGACCATATATTTAACATTATTCATTATCTTCAACTGAATTGGTCCACTGCCGGTCATACGTCTCTTTTAATGTGCGGCATAGGGCCCGATCCTCGGCTTTTTGCATCCAGTTTCTACCGGCTATCCAACATAAGTTAAGTCGTCACTCCATCTCGAGAGGTGGCGTTCTACACTACGTTTTCCAGTTCGTGGTCTCCACTCCAAACCCCGTCTACTCCAACGGTTGTCGTTTCAGCAGCAAATGTGGCCAGCCCACTACCAGATCAAACAAAACTAAAAATCCAATAACAAAACCTAAGTAACAGAACTGCAATCATTCCGAAGGCTGTAACGTTTATGTTCTAAGTACTTTTGCTTCGCAGCGAAGAGTAAGCTCATTCCTCTCTTTATAAACACTTTTATTGTAGTGTAACAAAATAAAACAAACGTAGACAGCCCTATTCGCTGCTAGATGGAGCAATAAAACAACAGCAAATTGTTACTTTCGCTAGACGACGATGGTGGCAACCCTGTAAATGGAACTGTCGATTTAGCAACGGTTCAGAAATGTTTGGAACTGGGAAACACTAATTAAGGCGGGCACTGGCGATCTATTTGAGTAACTTTGGTGGGTAATTACTGGGTATTTGAGGTAATATTTTAGGTGTTTAAAGTGGTTTTCATAGCTTCGCAACCCCTGCAATGATCGTTATATAGACAAAAACGGCTTTAGAAATCATAGGCTATATATAGAAGGTCGAGGCGCAGGTCTATTTTTTTTGTACACACGCTCATCGGTAATCAAAGCATGGCTTTTAGAAAATCTGACCTATAACTCTCTAGCCATTACGAAATTGTCATCAAAATTCATAAGTCATAGTTTATACAAAATTAAAACTAGTTTCAATGACTTGTTATTCATGGGTTTTTGATCATCATTTTTCCATCTTGGGCGTCGGTGGACTCACATAAAGGGTACCGCTGTGATCTGATCCATTCGCGTGAGAAAATACAGTTCAAAGAACAAATCTGAAATTAATTTAAGCTGGTGTTAATATCATTTTGTTACACTTCGGGCCATTAGTATTGACACATCAAAATATAATAACAATTGACCTTTAGTAACATTATCACAATCAAGATACATATTTCAAAACACTCCAAATACAGTACTTTGATCAGTCATATTTTTTAATTTAAATATTTAGCAAGTTGATACGGATATAAGAATTATTAAATTGATTTTCACACTTTACTGCCTCGTTGGTCTAGTGGCAGAGCGCATCGTTTGGTGATCACGAGGTCCTGGGTTCAAATCTTAGGTAGGACAAATGAAGTTTTTCTAAGGAAAAAACTTCCCAGTATGAGTTCGGAGTCTGGAATTGTGCCCGGTATATGGCAATAGGCTCGCCCCCTATTACATGGGACCTAACATCGTAGGCAAAACGTGGGTGTACTCAGTATACCCCTGCCACCCCCGCTTGGGGAATATAGGCGTGACGGTGTTGATTTTTGCACTATCTATTTTTACAGTAATATATCATTATATACGATCTTGTGAAAATCGCAGGAAGTCGTTGGATGCAGGTGGCATCGGACCGGTTACGCTGGAAAGCGATTGGGGAGGCCTATGTTCAGCAGTGGACAAGTATAGGCTGAGATGATGATGATGATGATATCATTATATTACTACACAAAAACGCAATTTGTTTGCCAAAACATGCAATTTAGAATGACTTTTGACGTGTATTTTGTTTTTATTAGTAAGTACCCTTAGAGAATGGAAAGGACGTTATGACACGTCTTGGTGTACTAACTACTCGAAAGGCGATATTGAATAAATTACTGATAGATACCTCAAATAATATCCCTCTCTCCTCCTAAAATCAAAATCAACTTTAATGTAAACATAATATTCTCAACCGATCTTTCCAAATCAAATCACCGTTTCTCAAATCTAATTTACGTAGCGCACACTGTATATTTTTCATCGGCATGCAGTACACAAACTTGGCTCGCCGACGGCTCTTTGCGTTTCAATAAATCAGAAGAAATGACGCCAAGCGCGTTAAGCAGTCATCGTCCCACTGGGTGGTCGGCAGGCAGACGCCTTCATGCTTATTTCACGCCACGACTGACTACAAATAAAATCAAAGTATGGACACGGAAACTGTTGTACTAAAAGCGAACTGGGCTTAGTTAACGTGCGAATGTTAGTTGCGGAATAATAGGCGTATATTGTGGTTGGAGAATTGATATTTTTGGACGTGAGAACAATAAGAACTAGTTAGTATTTCACCAGTCAGTCACCTGTTAAGACAATAAGTCACCTGTATTTTACCTTGAAGTTACTATAGCATACTTCTTGAAGTAAGCAGATATAGTACTATGCGTAAAATAATTTGAGTTTCAACCTACTTCATACTAATATTTTGAAGTGAAAGTTTGTATGTTTGGACGTTTGTTACTTCTATGTATCTGTATAATCACGCCAGATCCCTTACGGGGTAGGCAGAGAGTACAGAGTTCCAACAGCTTCTTTCCTTACATACCTCTCTGGCTTTCTCTACTCTCATAGTTCGTCTCACACATGCTCGCCGGTTACGGAGACTCCTGACCTATCCTTCAGATAAGATCCGGTCTATTTGGTCATGGTAAGATAGTCTAGGTCTTCCCCGGTACCTACATCCTTCTACTTTAGCATTTGTTACTTAATCACGCAGAAACGGTAGAACGGATTTGAATGAAATTTGACACACAGATAGTTTATTACCTGGATTAACATATAGGATACTTTTTATCCCGGAAAAATGTAAGGTTCGTCTGAAATCAGACGAAGTCGCAGGTAGAAACTAGTATTACATATAAAATGTAAAGACAAACCGTATTAATGTATTTTATTTGAGAAAAATTGTATTAATATTAATCAGTCCTCTTCTAGTTTTCTCTCTATCACTTACGGATATCTTCGCAAAGCTACGTTGATCCAAAATCCGACCACTATATGGGACTTAAACAGACAAATCGATTTTAGATTTCATCGCCTGCATGTTTCAAATAATGTTATTTATAGTGTACTGTGCCCCGTGTACCGAGATTTGAGTCCGTACTAATAAATAAGTGCGAGTATGACAGTTTCTCTATAATATTTATGAGTACGATTGTGCTTTTGACGACCTGAACCTAATTGCTAGAGTATGAAACGAATCGATTTATAAGTAATCGATTTAGGTCTTAATATGAAAATACGAACACTGATTTTTAATATCATAGAGAAATATTTTCAAGCTTTTTTTAATAATCATGAAATCCTGATTTTCATATTCGGTTAAATAGCAAGTAGAGTTTTGGCGGGAAGTCAAAAAGTGATGTTGTCAAATTAAAACAAATTTCCAAAACTTGTGTTATTTCGACTAATAATGTGTAATGTTGCTGGAGTGTTATGTGTTCTTATATGTGCATGTGTTTGTACGAGTAACAAAGTGATAAAACGTGCCTTTTTGACTTCCCTCAAAATGGCCATCGCAATTGGTATGTAAAGTATCCACCGCTTCACTATCCAGGGTGGGGTACTACATTGATTTTATTATCATCGTTGCCATTAAGTTCATCGGGGAGTTGAATTAATTTAAATCAACACGATTATATATCTCACTGGACACTGGCAAAATACACTTAAAATTAGTGTGAAGCCATAACTTAAAGAAGAAGAAGAAGGAAATAGGAAGTATGGCATTGTTTCGACACTCACGCTTGTATTCTGGAAAAGTAAGCCTATCTGCTTATATAATTCTCTGATGTATCTGCCAGTAAAATGAAAATTAAATTATTTTAGAATTAATTATGGCTCGCCATATGCTAAAACTGACAAATTTCTTTCGCTTTATCATACATCTTATCATGCATTTACGGCAGTTTAGAGTACTACTGACTTAACCTTTTCGAAATAGAGCTCCAATTTAGTCCAGCTATATTCTTTGCCGGTGCGGTTAAAAAAAAACTATAATTTTAAATCATAGCGTAAGAAGCTTTTATATAAAACAGATTTGAATGTAGTGTAAGTTGTGCGCATTTTCGTATCATTTTTTTAAAATACAAAGAATACGTATCAAATAAACAATAAATCAACGTAACTACTAACTAAAACTAGTTAAGTACGTAAGCACGTAAACAGCAATAAATTAAACATTGCTCATTCCATATAAGCAGCTAATAAAATTAACCCAGACTTACAAGAAACCTGCATTTCCAGCGAGATTTCCTTCGTATTTAATGCACACCTAAAATCCTCGTTTCCGTCTGGTTAGCTCATCTACTGTGAGCGGGAAGTGCCGTAGTTCATTCTGCAGTTGCAAATTTTTAATTTCTTTCTCTTCTTTGAATTTGAACGCCTCGGCGGATAAGTAATACGGATTACTTGAGGCGTAATTTAATTCCAATTCAGTATATTTCTTACTCTTAGGACAGTATATGGGATATTATTTATGACTTTAAAATGGAGTTTAAGGTACGGTCGGAGTCGTTTGAAACACTACGCACAACGTCCAATTACGCAATACTTTGCTGAAACAATTTGCATAGCTTATTGCCATTCCAAATAACCACACAGGCTGACTACTGGCATAACTTAGTATCCTATATTGACCTACTGCTGAGAATAGGACTCCTTTCACAAATGAAGGTAAGAGAGAAACGGATATACTGCACCACACAAGGTTGTAGTGGAGCAGATTAATGGAGGCCACCCGCTGTTTTTACTTATCAAGACTACTACATTAAAATGGTCACCGTGCCTTCCAAAGTGCAAAAACGCTCAAAATATGAGAATGCCAATACCTCAAACTGACTTAACTGAACGGTATACGACAAGCAAACACGACGTGACGCTACAAATGCTCCTTACAAATGTTTAGATTCCCGGCATCAGATTTAAAACAAACATTGTATCTAATCAAGAATCTTTCATTTTAGTAAGCAATACAAGTTCCCAGAAATAAGGTAAACAAAAAAACGCGCCTATTAAAACAAAACACTAATTACTGATTGTAGTAACGCAAACTTTAATTAAATTTAATTTCCACCAACAATACTCGATTAGAAAGAAAATTAAAAAAAACAAACATTCATTCGAACTTTGACTCCGATTGGAAGTTGAAAACACAGAAGAATAAGTTAGTCGCAGCACATAATAACAAAAAAAACAGACAAAACAGGAACACAACAGCTTAAAACAATTTGCTGAGGTGCGAGTTGTAAGCGTTAAGTGAATTTGAAAATTTAGCTCGAGCGAGCGTGGGGCAGTTGCCATACGGAAAAATTTTACCCATATTCGGGGAACATTTTCTGACTAATGTTTTTACAAACGTACATACCTAGTATACATTTCGGTGTTACTTATTAATAATCTTAAATGAAATATTGTGGTGCATATTACTTGTATTATTGAATGAAATATTAGATTAGATTTATTAAGAGTTAGACGAGAATTAAATAAATAAAAACAATTTGCTGATTACTAACTATAAATCTGGCATAATAAGACTTTGTAATATATTTACGCCCAGGAAAGACGTATAACTAACAGAAAAACTATTCATAATCATTTGGGGAGAACAAAACGAAACTCTTGGTAACACTGTTAACCAGACGGGTACAGTCGAAATTGAGTCAAACAAACGAAACTCATCGACAAGATTCTATCATGCTGAGTTTAAGAGCGATTTTTCTCTTAAAGCCAAACAAATGAGGTACCATTAGATGGAGTGAGAGCGCTTAATCTATTTCTGACGAGTTCAGTGACGCCGACAAAGACAAATCGATGTTGGCCTACCCACACGGCGCAAAGGCGTCCCACTTCTGTTTCAATTCTACTTTTATTTGCGGATTAACTTGTTATTAGTCATTGTGCTGGGTCGGGCCTTATGCGCCGCCGAGAGCCTTATGAATGGCTCAATTATTTTGCAGACTCAGGTACCTTATTCGATATTAATTAAATTTAATTTAATTTGACTGAATTTTCCAAATTTTCTGTTATTGTTTTTTCTTCATTATTTTACTACGTTACTGTTCATATGTAACATAGATTAGGGCATATAGTTAGGTGTACTGTCTAGTTTGAAACTAGTCTACCTTTAAATGTTAAGTTTGAATTGACTGTTTTTTGCCTTTATTTAATAATAATTAAATATGAGCAAACCCAGCGTGTTACGATAACTTCATGAAATGAACGTGTTATATATGCCACTGAGCCCTTACGAAGATGGGTCGATGACGTGATAATAAGTCCTGGACAGGATTGTCTCTCGATATAAATATGTGGCATAAGAAGGGGGAGCCTTATGCTCTCCAGTCGCTGGAATAAGCTACAAGTGATGATGATGACTGAGCCTTTATTCACCATTGTCAATTAAATACGGAACGCCGCACCTTACAATAATGTCTTGACACTGACGACCTTTTTCAAATAATTCAGATATAATTAATTGAAATTGTCTGTCTGATGACCTTGACACTGACTTGACCTTTTTCAAATAATTTACATACAATTAATAGAAATAAAAAATGTCATCCATACAAGGTATAAAGCATATCTTAACCTTTTTTCCGTGTATATTTTATACTATTCCAATCTACTATTAAATAGCGCATTTGCAATATAAATTCAAGATTCAAGTATTTTTTACACACACACCGTCACGCCTATATTCCCCAGAGGGGGTGGCAGAGGTGTACTGAGTACACCCACGTTTCGCCGACGATGTAAAGTCCCATGTAATAGGGGGCGAGCCTATTGCCATATACCGGGCACAATTCCAGACTCCGGACTCATACAGGGAATTTTTCGTTAGAAAAACTACATTTGTCCGACCTAGGATTTGAACCCAGGACCTCGTGATCACAAAGCGATGCGCTTTGCCACCAGACCAACGAGGTAGGTAGAGTTTTTTAAAAGTATTAATTTGAAAAATTAAGTACGTAAAATTAAATTTTACTCCATGCATTAAATTCATGACCCTTTCATCTTCATTTTTATATTTATATATTTCTTATATATAACAAATACACAGTACATTCATTAACAATCTTCTGTTAACAGAACCTATTTTTGGGAGTTAGGGTAAGGTTGCTTAATGGTACTCCAGAGTCCTTATTCGGTATAATCAAACCCGATACGTTACTTAACTATTAATAACTTCATGAAATATCGTGTAATGGTAATCTATATGCCATTGGAGTACCATAATAATAATATTTATTTCCAAAAAAAGGCACAACAGTATGTAACATACAGTCAAAATCAAAAAAATCAAAATTAAAAGTTTTTTGTTCATGTTGACCAAGAGGCACGTATAGTCAAAAAGAGAAAATTATTGATTACATCATTCCTGTGAAGAAGGGCAAGAAACTCCACGGTTACTTCTTATAAAAATGAGAGTTTTACAATTCTTTTTGTATAAATTGCATTCATGGGGTATGGGAGAATAATGCAGAACGAGCTGAATATATGTGCTTAAGTATAGATTAATCACAAGTGTACTTATATTCATGGTATCGGCCAGATCTCTTATTTACAAAATGGAGATGTTGTAAAGGTATATAATAAGAAGTATAATAAGAGAAAAGAAAAGTGTTACTATAAAATATGTAAAGAGTGCGTACAAAATAATTGGTTATAGCTCCGGTGTGATGCCGAACGAGACAAAATTCGACAGTACTACGGTAAATGTTTAATCAGTCTAAGGATAGAGGACGGAACAGTCCCCACCAGCAGCACGAGTATGACTTGAGAAGCAGCCATCACTCCCCTCGTGGTAAGTAATTAAAGTGTAATACAGTATTACAATAATTGGTTATACAGTGACCTGTAACAATAGTACCATTGACTCCTACACTGAGTTAATAGTCGTACTTTACGAGTCCGTGGCTCTCCGTTCTAGGTGTATGATGACAAACCAAGTATGAGCATTTATAATTTTGTTGTTACTTAATGTCTTCAAATGAATATGGACAAAACAAAAATAATGTTTAATGTCCATGTCGTACCCACCGCACTCACCGTTGGGAACTCTACTCTTGAAGTTGTCGACGAATACATTTACCTGGGACAGGCAGTCCGGTTAGGTAGGTCCAACTTTAAGAGAGAGGTCAATCGACGAATCCAACTCGGCTGGGCAGCGTTCGGGAAACTGCGCAACATCTTCTCATCCAAAATACCTCAGTGCCTAAAGACTAAAGTTTTTCGTCAATGTGTGTTACCAGTGATGACATATGGATCAGAGACGTGGTCTCTTACAATAGGTCTCATAAAAAAACTCAAAGTTGCTCAGCGAGCTATGGAAAGAGCTATGCTCGGCGTTTCTCTACGTGATCGAATCAGGAATGAGGAGATTCGTAGAAGAACCAAGGTCACCGACATAGCCCTCAGGATTAGCATGCTGAAGTGGCAATGGGCTGGCCACATAGCGCGAAGATCGGACGGGCGTTGGGGCAGAAAGATTCTAGAGTGGAGACCACGTATTGGCAAGCGCAGCGTAGGACGACCGCCTGCCAGATGGACCGACGATCTTGTGAAAATCGCAGGAAATCGTTGGATGCAGGTGGCATCGGACCGGTTACGCTGGAAAGCGATTGGGGAGGCCTATGTTCAGCAGTGGACAAGTATAGGCTGAAATGATGATGAATGATGTAATGTCTTCAAGTTCTAAGTGACATCTCATAATATAATTATCACTTCATTATTTTTATTTCAGTATCTTTAGGAGTTTTTCAATATCCTATGAGGATATTAAAAACTCCTAAAGATATTGAGTTCTTAGATTTACGCGAATATTACACATGAAATAAAACTATTTTTTTATCGCGGTTTATTTTTTAATTTTAGTTCCCGACGTTACGAGTAAATAAAAAATAAATAAAAAATAAACCGCGATAAAATCCATAAAATAGTTTTATTTCACTCCTAAAGATACTAATAGGAAATAGAATAGGAATGACTGAACCATCACTTCTGACTTATTCCATCTGGAGGGGCATAGCCACCTCCTTCTTACGCCACATATTCTATCCTGAGCCAATCTTGTTCAGTACTTACGAACGTAACCATATCATCAACCCAACTTTGTAAGGAACTAGGTATACAGAATACCATTACACAATCATTTCACAAAGTTATCATAACGCACCGCGTTTGGTCATAGCAAATAAGGGCCCTGTACCTATTTCATTAAATTTGGAATAAGCCGATGAGTGAGTTTGAATCTTCGATCCAGTTACGTTTTGTAGAAAAGTTAATTTGCCAAACGTTTTTAGGTACTCAATTCTTTTGTATACTAATATGATTCTTCAGCTGAGTTTATAAATTATTTTTATTTTCTTTAAATAAAAACGTAGTCCCACACTAGGATTTATTTCTGTGTCGTTAGTGCGTTTAAAAACATGAAATTTCTCATACACAAATACCCAGACCGAAACAAATAATAGTGGGTTACACAAAGATTTGTCCCGTGCGGGAATCAAACCTGGGACTATTCGACCCAGTGGGCGGCGCGTCTATTAATTATTTAATAGTAGCGTGAGAGAATAAAAAAATAATTTTCGATTTCACCATGTGCTTCTTACAACGGGCTTACGTTGAATGTTAACAAAAAGAATAGAAAAGCTTCAACGCTTATATGAACATAAATTATTCGACTCATGTGTTAATATCGTACATCCTTAAAAAAATTAAAACCTCAAAATTACAACGTCTATTCCACTACTGCAAAATATAGTTACAATACCTATACACTACCATTAGGGTATTATACCCTGCAAAAAATCTTGCATGATTATAAAGATATATAGGTTACTCTAGATTGAGCCAAGCACACCTGCAGAAACTTTTGAAGAAATAGAAAATGAAAAAAGTATCATGTGAGAAATGTTACTTCGTTAAAGATTACTTAAACCCTATATAGTAATTCAAAATGGTACCAATTTAGGTATAAACAAATGTGGTAGAGTCACATATTTACATCAAAATTGTCCTCCAAACTTTTTATTTATTGCTTTGCCTTTTCGATATAGCCTTCCTTACAAAAACAGTATATCTTTATAAACACCCACTTAATAAACCTCTAACGCTGACTGATAGACAAAGTATAGCTAAATCTTGTTGATCTAGGACCATGAAATTTTTTTCAGGAGTTCCTTATATTATAACCTGTTGGAACTCTGTACTTTCTGCCTACCCCGCAAGGGATCTGGCGTGAGGTTATAGATAGATAGAGATAGATAACCTAGCGGAACACGGAAATAATTATCTAGTGTTTATCCCTTAAGGTGCTTAAAAATATTGATGGGATATCCCATCGTGCACTCAGCTAGTCAATTATAAATCCCCAACTACGCATGCACATTTAACAACTTTCTTATTTCATTTTATAATACACAACGATAATCATAAACATGTTAATAGTTATAAAAAGTGGCCGTTTATTTAACACGTGTAAGTCTTTAGTAAGTCATGTAACGCGAGTATTAATAAACTGACAACATATTTATGTTCTCCCCCTGACAAGGATAATGGTGCCGATAAATTTTATACGATTAAATATTCAATTTAACTGACACTGAAATATTATGTTAAATAATATAGTGTCGTTTAAAAATCATATGAAATGGGCATTAAATTAACTGAAACAATTACTGAAATATATAAATTATATTGAGGGTATAAAAGAGACAGTGCATGCGGGAGCGAAAATATTACCAATGATCAAAATAGTGAAGAGTTGTTAGTATCTCTTGAAACGCACAATTGAACCACTCAATAAACAATTGCTTGTTTTGATATCGGAAGGAATTTTGCTCGTACAGTCTACAAGTAAGTCAGCTCCTACAATCCAATCGACTATCTATAGTCGCTAATGCTAATATAATAAGGCCAAATTTACGAAAGTAAAATGTTACAATGAAAATTCACGGGGTTAGAGCAAGGCGCCGAATATGAAGAGAGATTATTAACAAAATACTTTCGAAATGTATGCGACTGTAATATTTTGTCCTTATTAAAAAAGATCAAGTCATACATCGTCCTTTTATGCTGGTAATTCTAAAATTAATATCCTTTTAATCCTAACTATAATCCCAAATGTGATCAGAATCCAGTATTGGTAAGTTGATTTGCACCAGGGAACTAACGTTTGCGTCAATCAATTTCACATTATCAAGAACTCTAATGGGCAAACTGACCGTAATATTTTATTTGATTACATACTTATAAATTACACCTGTTCACATTTTAGTGGGCAATGCCCCCCAAGGTTGACCGATGAGCTGATCAAGGTAACAGGTAAAATTTGGATGCGTACAGTAAATAGCCTGCTGATGGCATTTTGGTATTTCGTCACCTCAATCACATCAACTGTTATATGCAATTGGACTATTTCTTCGTTGAAATTCGCAGAAATATTACAAGAAACTTCCTTTTTTGTCGTAAAATGATAACTATTTTGAATTGTTTATTATTTTATTTACTCTTGATTCTAACATCTAACATAGAAGATTTAATGGCCCATTGTTCTTTAAATATAGATCAATATATTTTATATTTAAATGGTTACTGAACTAATATTGTTTAATATTAATCGCTTGTAAACCCGTATTGTTTCCATTAGCATGTTTTAGAATCGGACAGATTTACACCTACTTTTTGTCTGGTCTTATTAAAATGGATTGTGCTATGCAGAAAATAGCCAGTGCCTTGTAAACAAATTGATGTTCTAAGCTAACACAATAAAGCACAAATTTATATTTTTGAATAGGATGATTCAAACAGTGACAAGCCAAAATAAAATATAAAAGGGAAGAGGGACGCGTATTTCAGAAACGACAAGTTGAAGAATGTCGAAATGTGTCATCTGTCAGTCGGTATTTAAAACGATATGTTATTTTGAAAGTGTCGCCTGGAGTGTCCGGGTTCGTCGTGTATCTAAATAGTGAAGCAGCTGTCTTGTTGTAAAGATTGGATGTTTTCTTAGAAGCCAATGAAAATTCCTTTATCGTTAATGCGTTTTTCAACTCAAAGTGATGCATAAATTATTAAAAAATAAAGTTAAGCATTTAAGGTTAAAGTGGATTTTAAAAATAGGAATCATCCTTTTTTATTTTAGGTGTAGCGCTGTTTTATGGCAGATTTATATTCAGAGACGTTAACTTTCTGAATCAGTAATATATTATTACAAAAACTACCTAAGCTAAAATATGTGCCTTTAAAGATAAAAAAGTTTAGTATAAATCATTCGTAGGTACAGCAGTTTAAAGTAATAGCCAATGGAATAGCAAAACTGCATTCTCAGCTCCCGACAAAAATGTCCCAATATTTCTTCACTTTGTAAAGATATTGTTTTTGCAAAGCAAAGTCGTGCTCAAAGTGACCACTTCCAACCTTCAATGGAAAGTATTATGTTGCGCGCTCAGCAGTTGTGCACTTGAAATACCATGACCCCCTGGATATGTTGAGAAAGCGAGCGGAAACAATCCGTTTTTTATATAATTTTTTATAGTTTATTTCTGTGTTACTTCTCACTGTACATTTCCTTTAGTTAAATAAACTAATGTGAGCTCATTAGCAAAGTCAGTCGTCTGAAGGTGATCTTGGGGAGGCCTTTGTACCCCAGTGGATATCGTGCGGCTGATGATGATGATGATGAAGCTCTTTCAACGGCAATATTTTTAATTCTAGTGAATACACAAATCATCTCAAATGAAAATATGTAATTAATCTATTTATAATAACTAAAGACGCATACGCCATCACTAATTGGACACCAAGTGGGGGTCGCAGATGACGAGGTCGACCTAGAAAAAGGTGACGCGATGATTTAGACACCTTTGCGTGTACTCTGTGGCCCGAAATAGCAAAAGATTGACAGCTGTGGAAGTATAAAGGGGAGGCCTTTGCTCAGTAGTGGGACACTCAGACAGTCTAAAAAAAAAAACTAAAGCCGATCTGGTCACTTCTATGATAGTATTATCAGGTTTTCTTGCATTAAATCTAACTGTCTTAATCATTAGCTCAAGCTTTCAAGTTAGAGTGTTTTCTTATTATTATGGGTTTATATAGCTCTCTCTCTCTCTCTCTCTCTCTCTCTCTCCTTGGCAATTATTATTCCCATCTGATGGTGGGGGTCTGCCTTCCTAATTTTCTTCTTCCACTTCGCTCTGTCGGACGTGTCGTGTTCGGAGGCATTCTTGACCACATCTGCCCATCTTGTTTTTGGCCGCCCTCTGAGTCTGGGCCCTGATATGTTTAGATTGGCCGTAACATTACCCACATAATCGGGATGTCTTCTCTTTATGTGGCCATACTAACGGAGTCTACTTTCTTGTAGCTTATCAGCGATGTCGCGAACACCGAGACTCCCGCGAACGTACTCGTTGCGAATTTGATCGAGTCTTGTCACCTCGCAGATTAGGGGTTTATATCTGGATAGAATATTAAAGTTATAATAAATTCATAAAAATAAGGACTATTAGATCACGTAGAATAAAATTGTCTACGTGACTGAACTCTCTAAAGCACTACATATTGTTTTCGAATGCAATACAGCGAGCATTCTCTATATTTAATGTGTCAACTGCAACAAAATCATAAAAGGAACCAAAAAAATTATAAAGTTTTAACATCCGCACTGCGGACGCACCCGAGCCCAGTGAGCAATAACGATTTTCCGCAAACTCCGCCAGGTTAATAGCTGTAGCGATGTTATATCTAGTGCATCGTGATTCTGACTTGTTATGTGCCTGTCCAGGCTAAAAACCTTTGTTTATTTAATTGTTTCTGTTTCTAGTTAGCTCTAGAATAATACCATCCTTGTTGAGTTGGAATCATGAAGAAATTACTAAGTGCTTCATGGTTGAATAGTTATATCCAGGTTCATTTAAAACATCCATAAAAATTATATTCGTTTTATTATTTTACTAATTTTGTACCAGTCTCCTGGGTTTTAATCGGCGAGAGTGTATGAGATGAACTATGATGACCGTACTTCCTGCCTGTTCTGCAAGGGATTTTGCGTAATTATATAGTTTGAGAGATTAATAGTAAGTTGAGAGTATTTAATAAGAGAGCGAGAGACTCTCGGTCTTGAAATATATCACCGATAGGTATTTCCAGCGAAAAATGTATTACGAAGTTATAATATCATATACCAAAAAAAGCAGAAAACTCATAACAACCCTCTCATTTGTATTTTTGGCAGGAATAAAAAATATTTTATACATCAATAAATTCTACATTTATTCACATAAACCTGTATCAAATAGAAAATTTTATGTTTTAAAATAAATAAAATCCATGAACCTATTAGAGTAGCTGTTTCAATTTTTTATCCAGTGGGACATGATTTCAGTTCTTTATGTGCGTTGCCTAGATTAAAAAATGCTTTTTATTTCAATGACTTCCGCATTACTGCATACTATCGTTTTACTAATTTTAAGTTCGGGACGTGGTTATTTATAACATGATCCATAAGTGTTCAACTGATAATAAAACTAGCGCCTATTCAGCTCTGTTTAAACTTCAGACCATATTTAAATAGGGTTGAATTTTGCAAACATTTTTCCTTCGACTTCGGACATACCCTTTTTCAACGTTTTGGGACAGATGTTAGTATAAAAAATGTACCATTAGCCATTTCTTTTATTCCAGTGCTATATTAGTGCGTGTTCAAAAAGCGTTCATGCGAATGCGAGTTTAGACGGTACTTAAAAATGAAGGTAAAGATAAATATCAAATCAAGTTTATTCTTTAAAGATCCGAAGATACGGTAATATATCAGCGACTGAATATTAATCTTTTACATATTATTAGCCCACGTAACGGCAAGTTTTTCTTAACAGTTTAGTAATAAAATATTTATTCGAATTTATTCATCGGACCATATTCAAAATGCATGCACTACAAGATTTCGAATTGATAGTTAAGCGTTATTCACAAATGCTGAAATTATTTATAATAAATTCCACACCCAAACTATAACAACAATACTCGTTGTCTTCAAAACTTGACGCCAATTAAAATGCAAACCCCAAATTTCGAGTTTACACTTATGTTTGACTTTATGATTATATATCGCAACTTCTTAACTTAATAACTTGGTAGTTCAGAATTAAACTGGTTAGCAATCAAGTAAGCAAGGTAATAAAATAACAACAATCAACTATGAGGTTACCCATCTCAAGTTAAGAGTGAGTTAATTTAAAGTCGGCTACAGTCTAGTGCAGTTTGTTGGACTTCATATTGTCTTCAAACTGTTCATAGATTTCACTCTCTCTAACCTTCTACAACGAGGCGCTCGCAGCGTTGTGCGACCGCGCTGTTTTTATCGATCTCCGAGGTTAAGCAGCGTTCGACACGGTCGGCCGGCCGGATGGGTGACCGTTTGCATCATTTTCGTATTCGAGTGTCTCCGTGCTTCGGAAGGCACGCTAAGCCGTTGGTCCCGGCTGCCACTCAATGTGGTAGTCGTTCGGCCGAGTTGCTAGCCTTAGGCGGCTTGATGAATTCCAACAGCGCGGAAACAAATTTAGGAGTGGAGACCAGGTATTGGCAAGCACAGCGTGGGGCGGTCACTTGCCAAATGGTCCGACGATCTTGTCAAGATCGCAGGAAGTCATTGGATGCAGGTGGCATCGGACCGGTTGCGTTAGAGAGCTATTGGGGAGGTCCATGTTCCAAAGTGGACAAGTATAGGCTTACATCATGATAAAGATGATGATGATGATGTTAAATAAATAGTAGTACGTACACGCACGCACACATTGACAACTTTTGTACAAATCAAACACTGGCATCACGCACACAGTGCGTAACCGAGGTCGCTTTTCGGCGCCATTCTTGTTAGCAATGCTCAGTCTAGACGAGTCTAAGACCCGTATCTATAATTATGTCAAGAAGGTAATTATACTCAAGTATTTACTTAGTACCTACTTTTTATTCTATAGTTGAGAAACTGTCAAAAGTTTTGAAATGTCAAAAGTTAGTTTTGTATAGAAATTTAAACACATGATATTACTCGCCTAAGTAAATTCTTAAGACTGAGTGATTAAATATCTGTTAATACGGGTGTTAGTCTAAGGACCCAGTGTACTATACACCGATAACTAATTATTGAACAATTGACCATAACGAATCAATAAATACTCACCTAATACATAGGTAGGTAATTATATCGGCTTCCAAGTTATCTAATGAAAGAATTTAGGTGGAAACGAACAAGTTAGGAAGCGAAACGTTGAGTTCAACAAAGGTCTGACAAGGGTTCAGCAACGGCAGACTGTCGGTAAGTTTTAAAGATTACGTAACTGTTAAACTTTAAGATTAATTCGATGCCTTTTAAATTTTAATGCCTTATTTACAGTGGGTAATTAGGTTGTTGGCGTCTATTAGGAGCTTAAATTTGGACGATAAGTTTGTATTCCTTTCTTAAGAATAAATTTAAATTTATAATTAGTACAGTCAGTAACATAAATCGCTTAACATTTTCAGCTTTTCAAATTATTAATACACTTTATTTTGCTAACGTTCGACAAAACCAAATTATTAGCAGCATACGGCCGGTTTCCATATTTAACTCAAGGATAGATTTGCCTACTTCGGATAGAATTTTAACACATTTTGTATGGAAAATCTGTCGAAGTTCTACTGACAGTAAGTAAATTACTAAACTATCAGATTTCAGTTCAGATTGGTTCAGATCACGGAAAACTGAACGTCAAGATCAAAAAAAACATTGATATGATGCAAAATAAAAGTGTACATGTATTGGGACAAAGATTAATTATTTGTCAGGGAAATAGTTTTATTTAATTTAATGGTTCACGTCTCCACATAGATCGATCCTGGGCTAATAGTATCCATGTCTTTCCCGCAAAAGTGTCCGAGTTGTCACGCCACACACGCCAAGGGGCCAAGGGAAATAATTAATAAAGAAAACTAGCCCGCGGCTTTGAGTTTTGCGGAAAATTAATAACTACCGGTCAGTTTCGGTGTAGCAACCTTGCCACAGTGGAACAGTTGAGTTTACCACTTAGTTCACACTGAGGTTCTTTGAATTTTCGTTCAAAAACCGACGACGTATTGTCGCGATTTGATAAACTGAGAATTTTAAGCAAATTATGTTGCTGACGGTACCTACTTACTACCTTGTTGCACTAGTGGCGCAAAGTGCAGTTGGTAATCACGAGGGTTCGAATCTTAGGTCGGACATAATTTAAGTTTTCTATCGAAATATTCTCAATAGCCATGGGAATTTAGAAATTGATGCATTATGGGGTAATTTTACCTGTATTTGGAAATTTAAGCACCCATGTGACTGTTAATCAACATAGTCACGGTTTTGGTTTTCCAATATTTTTCTCTATCTATATCATCACACCAGATCCCTCGCGGGGTAGGCAGAGAGTACAGAGTCCCAACAGGTTCAACTGAAGGGCAAGTCAAAAGACTCCGTTACCGGCGTGCGTGTATTAAACGAACTATGAGAGTGGAGGAGGCCAGAGAGGTCTTTAAAGAAAGAACCTGTTGGAATTCAAATATTTTTAGACCCGAATAATGTTGTAGTTTTTATATTTGCAGCTCCATCACTTATCATAGTACATGGATGGTGGCTGATGATGATTAACTGATGGCTTGATCCAGTGCTTAAGAGCTTAAGCCACTCCGCCCACTAGATTGACCAGTCACGGGTTCGAATCGCACGGGGCAAATCTTTTTGTGATCCAGAAATATCTGTTTTGGTCTAGGTGGTTGTGTTGAAGTTCGTGTTTGTAAACACACCCACGACACAGGAATTTCCAGGAGTGACTTTAAAAAAAATGTGTAAATTATCTAACAGGATATTGAACCTATGACTGCTTAGAGTGCCTACTCCCAAAACACGATATCTTAAGTAAACAACAAAAAAAAAGCTTGTCCAAACGCTGTTAAATGGGAGTGAGAGTTAGGTATGTAAGTTAAGTATGTTTGGGTATGTGATAAATGAGGTCGAAATGCAACATAGTGTGAAGATATGAAAAATAGTATTGGTATAAAATTGAGATTGGATATGCTCCGCTGGTTCGGGCATATAGAAAGAATGTCGAAAGAAAGAATGACAAAATAGATATACAATGTGAAAGTGGAAGGATGAAGGTACTGGGGTAGACCTAGACTATGATCATGACCTAATAGGCCGTGTCTTATCTAAAGGGCAAGTCAAGAGTCTCCGTAACTCGCGTCTATGAGACGGACTATGAGAGTGGAGGAAGCCAGAGAGGTATGTAAGGAAAGAACCTGTTGGAACTCTGTACTCTTTGCCTACCCCGCAAGAGATCTGGCGTTATGATAGAGATAGATATAACAACAATAAAATATAATGCCACGTTATAGGTATTTTCCATTTATTAACTAGAAGTAAAAAAATAGATAACCAGTTTTAAATAGGTATTCACGGTGACATCTGCTAGTCCGCAATAGGCCAGCTTGGTGACCTACTCACCGATTTAAAGGGAGGCCGGTGCCAAATAGTGGCTATTAATATGGCTAAATATTAAATCACGAATGCACGACTATATTTAATATAGTAGAATTGGAAGGATTTTAGTTTTATCATCATGAAAAATCACTATCTATCTATCTATCTATAACCTCACGTCAGATCCCTTGCGGGGTAGGCAGAGAGTACAGAGTTCCAACAGGTTCTTTCCTTACATACCTCTCTGGCTTCCTCGACTCTCATAGTTCGTCTCATACACGCTCGCCGGTTACGGAGACTCTTGACTTTTCCATCAGATAAGACTCGGTTTATTTGGTCGTGGTAAGATAGTCAAGGTCTTCCCCGGTACCTGCACCCTTCCACTTTCACATTGTATATCTGTTTTGTCATTCTTTCCTCTAGCATTCTTTCTATATGCCCGAACCAACGGAACATGCCCTTTCTCATCTTTACACCGATACTATCTTTCATACCTACTCGCTGTCTTACTATGCTGTTGCTAATGCGGTCGGTCAGCTTCACTCCGCACATCTTCCGCAGAGCTCGCATTCCTACCGCATTTATCCTACTTTCATTCTCCTTCTTACATACCCAGCTCTCGCTACCTGTAACAGCGTTGGAACAAGAACTCCGTTATGTATGGCCAGCTGCGCCTTATGGCTTAAGTGCCGGCTCCCCAGTAGCTTTCCCATCGCACCATTCACTCTGTTCCCTGCACTCACTCTTCTCTCTATGTCAGCGGTGTATTTCCCATCCTTACTGAAGGCGCATCCAAGATATACAAACTCATTCACTTGCTCCAGCACATCGTTACCAACCACAATCCTTACATTCGTTCTGGTTTCTTCCCTTTCAAAAACCATAATCTTGGTTTTCTTCACATTCAAGTGTAAGCCATTGATCATGCAGTCGTCTTTCATAACTGTGACTAGTGTTTGCAGATCAGTGGCTGTTGGCGCTATTAAAACCGCGTCATCTGCATAAAGTAGATGGTTTACCACTAAGTCACCCATTTATACACCTTCATTCATCGCTTTCAGTCTTTGAAGACTTTTGTCCAGATATATTATAAACAGTCTAGCGGACAACACGCAACCCTGCTTGACGCCGATTTTAACGTCAAACCAGGGTGACCTGTTACCACCCACCCGTACGCATGCCTTGCAGTCCACATAAGTGGACTGGACGGCTCGCAACAGAGTGCCATCTATACCATACTCTGGCAAAATGTCCCAAAATCTCTTTCGCACAACTCTGTCAAATGCCTTCTCCAGATCTACAAAACCGCAGAAAACCTTCCGCCCCACTGCCAGATGCTTCTCTACGATGTTGCGGAGTGAGAAGACTTGATCCGAACATCCTCTTCCAGACCTGAAACCCCCTTGTGCCTCGCACAACATTCCATCGGACTTCACGCGCATTCTCCGTTCAATAATTTTACCGTACACCTTGGCTGCCAAGCTGATCAAACTGATGGCTCTGTAATTGGCGCAGTCATATTGTGAACCCTTGCCTTTATACAAGGGTACTATGACTGCGCGGCGCCAATCTGTAGGGACTCTACCGGACCTCCAGCAAAGGTTTGCAAGGGCCCGGAAAGCGTCCCGGACGCAAGTTCCACCATATTTGATCATCTCGGCAGATATCATGTCTACTCCCGCAGCTTTACCGTTTTTCATACTTCCTATCGCCCATTCAACTTCTTCCATAGTGATGTCCTCCGTTGATTCTGGTGCCGCAATCTCGCCTTTGGGCACGTCTGCGGCATCAGCATCCGGGTCATCTCCATACATTTCTCCAAAATATTCACTCCACCGGTTTAGCACAGCTTGTGTGTCTGCAAGAATGTCACCATCTTTAGATTTTATCCTTTCCATTCTGGAGCCTGACGAATCACCTCGAGCCTTTTTCACCTTGCTCCAAAAGAGTTTGGTGTTGTTCTCGAAGTTCTTCGCCAGCCTCTCCTCCTCAATCATACTGGCTCTTTCACGCTTTTCTTTCACTAAAATTTTAGTGGCATTCTTGCATTGTCGGTATATTTCTTTCCTCATCTCTGTCATACTGGCATTCAGAGTCAAAGAAGAAAAATCACTGTTTCCGAATGTTCAAGTTTTACTTGGAGACGCGTATAAACTACTTTGTAAAAGTGCTGAAAGTAAGTCTTAATAAGACTTCACTGTCGTCGTCAACAAATAATTTAAGCAGAAAAAACAGAATACTTAATTTTAATGAAAAATCTTCTACATAGGAACGACATTTCGAAGTGGTGGTAAATAAAACTTATTTTTAAAAAGCATCATTGCCCATCTTCTGCATAGGAATGTCATTTAGGAGTGTTAGTAGAGTTTTTACTAAATCAGCCTGCACTGTTCTGCCCCTGGATAAAGGCCTTCTCTCATAAATCTAGCGAGATTGGGTTATACTCCACTATGCGGATTAGTAGAGGCAGCTTTGTGACCACCTGTTTTGGAACTATCACCCCGTCTATAAAGCATCCAATTTAAACTTAAGGACTACCATATTAAGTAACAAAGGGAACCAACAGTTTTATATGCCTACTGAAGCACAGAGAAACTAGAAAATGATTTTTTCACAAACGGTCACCCATCTCAGATCAATTGAACCGGATCCTTAGTGAACACTAAGTACACCACGGTTCCACAAGGCTATGAGCGGCTCAAGGCTATAAAAGTTACATTCATGAAAATTGAATCATACAATCCTTTTTTGGCCGTAGCATACTACCCAAAGACTGTCTAACTAGGTACCATGCGCTGTACTCGTATTTCAACACAATGTTATCCGACTTGCTAATCCCCAATCCAACAGAAATAAAACTTTCCTCCTATCCGATTAAGTTTTGCCGAAGTACGTTATAAGAGAAAAACCTTAGAGCTTCGCCGAGTCCTATCAGGCGGACTGTCGGCGCCTCAAGTTCAGGATTTCGACTATTTATTACAATCCCCTAAGGACCCTGGAATTTACGCGTGAAACGATAAAAAGAACCTTAGTTTTATAGGGATATGCGTTAGTTCTTGCTATCATTGCTATTATGGCAACTAACTCTATTTTATAGAGCCCACTAAACTTTTTCGGCCATTACGGTTTAAGATTCCAATTCAGCTATCGAGTTATAATAAAAAGTAATAGGTGGCGTATAACAGGGTGTTTTCTTGTGATTATGAAAGTAGGTAAGTACTTTTTTGACGGACGATTTGGCGCAGTGGTTAAGAGCTTAAGCCGCTCCGACCATTGCGGCGAATAGTCGCGGATTCGATTCCCGCACGGGGCAAATCTTTGTGTGACCCACAATTAGTTGTTCTGGGCTTGGCATTTGTGTATGTGAATTCTCATGTTTGTAAACGCACCCAAGATACGGGAATAAATTCTAGCGTGGGGCTACATTCTTTAAACAAATCCCCTAGTTTTGATAAAGTACTTCTAAAACCTAATGTAGATAATTGGCGAATAACACAACGCTTTTCTACTAACGAGGTGCGACTCTTGAGTCTTTGATTTTGCATCTTTCAAAATATTTGTTTTGTATGATTCGATGACCTTTAAAACATCTTATGGATTTTAAAATTAAACTTAATTGAACGAAGGTCTCGTTTGATTATATACTCTACGATATATAATCGTGTGTCGTCTGTACGAAGGTGATGTTGCCTTTACCCTATATTAATAGAGATGTCATTGTAATAAAGTGCTATCAGCTGATTGCTTAAATATAGAAAAATGGGGTTTTATATATATGGTTTCCAACTTTGTTATTAAAACAAAACGTTATGTAATATCATGGATACTTCAATAACCTTTCTGATCAATATTTATGTTTCAAATTTCCTCGTATTTGTATAGAACTTTTCTTATTTAGTCTACTACCTGGTATACTGCAAAAGTTCTATCAACCGTAAGGGAAATTGCGTTAACATGTTAAAGTTTATCTAGTAATACTTTATTACTGTACATGTATATTGTTAGAGTTATTCAATAGCCTGCCTCGGACTAGTGACGCTTGATGCGGTCGTCGATCACGAGGTTTTCGGTTCACATTCTAGGTAAGTTTTAGGGATTTTTCTATTGAATATAAACAATTAAGCGACTGAAAATATGTCCGCTAATCGGGAAAGGAAAAAAAAGCGATCGCCCCCTTACATTAAGACCTTACATTGTCGGCGAAATGAGAAGATTGACGATCTGTTTGGTCCGGTAGTCTGGTCCAGTAGTCCTCTTCAATCACTGGATCTAGCAGTAGCAGGTTCGATCTCCGTACGGGATAAATTCTTGTATGACTCACAAGTATTTTTTTCAGTCTGTATTTGTGTATATGAATTTCTTTCTTTTTTAATAAAAATCAAATAGAGATTGGTTGAGGGCTGTCTTTGGAATATATGTATAACGACTCATGTGGTGTTTATCTAATATATTATTAAAATTGAATAACAACGTTATGTGTAACGTTAACAATATAATAATAAAATAAAAACGCGAGGTGTTTGCGCTGCCGATGAGCACACAAAGGGCTAACAACTGGGGCCAATAAATTGTGTGTCACGCACGCGTCCCGCGAGCGCGTCCCGCCGACTGCACAGGGCTGCCAATAATTAATAACTTTATTTACAACCATTTTTATATTTAGCTATTCGTTATTTGATGCTTCAAAATTAAATGATTTATAGCCGTCCTCTTAATATACATTTGGCATATGTCGTAATAGTTTTAGTTATTTTACTCAATGTAAACCAGAACGAATGTAAGGATTGTGGTTGGTAACGATGTGCTGGAGCAAGTGAATGAGTTTGTATATCTTGGATGCGCCTTCAGTAAGGATGGGAAATACACCGCTGACATAGAGAGAAGAGTGAGTGCAGGGAACAGAGTGAATGGTGCGATGGGAAAGCTACTCGGGAGCCGGCACTTAAGCCATAAGGCGCAGCTGGCCATACATAACGGAGTTCTTGTCCCAACGCTGTTATATAGCGAGAGCTGGGTATGTAAGAAGGAGAATGAAAGTAGGATAAATGCGGTAGAAATGCGAGCTCTGCGGAAGATGTGCGGAGTGAAGCTGACCGACCGCATTAGCAACAGCATAGTAAGACAGCGAGTAGGTATGAAAGATAGTATCGGTGTAAAGATGAGAAAGGGCATGCTCCGTTGGTTCGGGCATATAGAAAGAATGCCAGAGGAAAGAATGACAAAACAGATATACAATGTGAAAGTGGAAGAACGCAGGTACCGGGGAAGACCTAGACTATCTTACCACGACCAAATAAACCGAGTCTTATCTGATGGAAAAGTCAAGAGTCTCCGTAACCGGCGAGCGTGTATGAGACGAACTATGAGAGTCGAGGAAGCCAGAGAGGTATGTAAGGAAAGAACCTGTTGGAACTCTGTACTCTCTGCCTACCCCGCAAGGGATCTGGCGTGAGGTTATAGATAGATAGATAAATAGAAAGAAAAGCTCATCTCCACAGTAATGTTGAAAATTACTATTCTATACAAAGTGTAAATTAAATGACCCAGAACCTCCCTAAAGTAACCTTACAGATCGTATTAGAAATAGTGCACTGGGCTCCATGACAAAAATTTGTGATGTAGGTCACAAGGCCGTAACATTAAAATGGAACTGGGCTGGTCACATCTGCCGCATGTCTAATACAGCTTGGGCAAAAATAGTTATAAACTGGGTCCCACAAAACTATAAACAACATCGCGGCAGGCCCAGACGGAGATGACGAGATGAACTGGACTCCTTCTTGAACGACTGGCGTTTAAAAGCCGAAAGCAGGACCAAATGGAAACAGTGGAGGACGGACTTTGTACAACAGTGGGACGAAAACGGCTGCCAATAATAATAATAAGACCTCGGACACTCCAATTAGATGGTTGCTTATTCAATACGCAAACCAAACTTCCAATATTAAAGCGGTTTTTTTTTTTTCTTATTAATTTGATACCAAAGCTAAGCACGAAACTTGTAACTTATTTATGTGCATTGAAAAACATTAACAACACAACAATCAACACAACAAAACAAAAACACAACAGTATTTGAAATGTATTGAATTTCATTTAATACAGCGTCCTTCCTACACGACTAGCAGTTTTGGTAATTAAAAAAAATAATTTAAACATTAAAATGGTCGGAATTGATTCAATTGCCAATTTCGGCGGACGATTTAGCGCAGTGGTTAAGACTGCCTCGTTGGTCTGGTGGCAAAGCGCATCGCTTTGTGATCACGAGGTCCTGGATTCAAATCCTAGGTCGGACAAATGTAGTTTTTCTAACGAAAAATTCCCAGTATGAGTCCGGAGTCTGGAATTGTGCCCGGTATATGGCAATAGGCTCGCCCCCTATCACATAGGACCTAACATCGTCGGCGAAACGTGGGTGTACTCAGTACACCTCTGCCACCCCCTCTGGGGAATATAGGCGTGACGGTGTGTGGTTAAGACCTTAAGCCGCTCCGTCCAGTGTGTCTGATACTCGCGGGTTTGATTCCCGCACGGGACAAATTTGTATGATCCACAATTATTTTTTTCGGTCTGGGTATTTGTGTATGTTTATTTTCATATTTGAAAACGCACCCACGACACAGGAATAAATAATAGTGTGGGGCTACGTTTTTTTTTAAAAAAAATGAGAAATAAGAAGCAAACTACTTCCAGGTCTTTCGTTAATTATATTACACTTTGTATAACATAAATCAAACATTACTGCTCCATTTCTGGGTAACGGCTTTCTGGCACAAATCGAGGTAAAGGAAAGGTGAGTTACAGGGACTCACTGCAAATTGGTGAATGCAGATTTGTGGCCACCGGCTAGGAACTTATCAATGTAGGTAACTTGCCTAAACGACAAGGTACCACCAGAAACGGTAACAGGTATCGATGGTTTTACCTGCCTGCGGAAATTCCTAAAATTGTAAATATCAAAACGATTACCTGTCACTGACTGAGCAAACTCTGCTTTACCCTGGAGATCGCTAAAACCCTCTCAAGCTTGACTTAAAATTAATCAAATCAGATGTTCTATAATATTTAATACTTATACTCATATTATTTTGTCGAACGTTGAGGTAATAAGATATTCCTTGATAATAATGGTTTTACCTATAGATTGTAGTTATAAGATGAGGGAGCCCAACAATACACAATTCTTTGATCGTCTGTTCTTGACACTAATTAACTTGTTATAATTATCATGTACAATAGCAAGTTTTAGGGATGAGCTGATAACATTTTTTGTTATGATTTTTTTTAATTATCTATCTATATTATCACGCCAGATCCCTTGCAGGGTAGGCAGAGAGTACAGAGTTCCAACAGGTAAGAAGTCCTTACACACCTAGTGGAGGAAGCCAGAGCTTTCTTCACTCTTATAGTTAGTCTTATACACGCTCCCCGGTTACGGGTTTTAAATAATAATGAAAATACACACCAATAACCCCTAAACGGGGCTGGCAAAGGTGTACTGTATATACCAAAAACACTTACATACATATCGCTAACGATATTAAGTCCCAGTGTAATCCCAAGCTAATATACGTCACACAATTTTAGACTTCAGACAGTTACAGAGAAATTTTTGATGGAAAAACCAAACTACTTGACTCGAACCTAGGACCTTGTGACCGTTAGCAGCATTATGCAATAGTAGACCAACGTGGTAGTAATTTCAAATAACATTTACTCATATACATTGCACTAAGCATTACTTGTTCCAATAGGGGCCCGGGAGCTAGCGTCACTTGAACGTCAATCTTTTCGTGCTAAGCCCTCCGTTTTCTTTGAAAAATATTTTATTTTTACGGGAGCAGAAAACTAAATATCTACAAATCGTAAAAATTGATATTATTGTATTAAATTCTTGAAATTGGCAATTCAAGTTCGCAATAAAGCTGATTTGAAGGAAAACATCGTTAGGAATACTGCATGCCTAAGAATTTTTAGTTTAGGCCCTAAACCCTCTAAGTTTGACAGGGAAGCCTGTGCCCAACGGTGGAACAGTTTCTTAGCAGGGCTAATACTATTAAAGGCTGATTTTTCAATTATCGGATAAAAGTTATCCACCAATTAAAACCTGGCTGAATAAAAAAATATAAAAGTGGAATATTAGGATGATTTTATTCATTCAGCAATAAGTTTTAATTTGTTTATATTGTTTTAATCGTAAGAATGAATTATACCATTTTAAGATGACAGTGGCATTTTCCTTGAGTCTAACGAAAATTACTTATTGTCGATTAATTTCTATATTGTACTGTATATTATACTATGACACATTCCAATCTCTAGTATCGTAGGCAGGACGGCCAAAATAACATGTTTTTTTAATAAATATAATAAAACTATAATATTATAATATAATATTAGCCCTGTTAAGAAACTGTCCCACAGTTGGGCACGGACCTTCTCTCAAACTAAGACGGTTAAGGCCATAGTCCACCAGGCTGGCCCAGTGCAGGTTGGCGAGCTTTACAGACCTTTGAAAAACTTTCAGGCATGCAGGTTTCCTCACAATGTTTTCTATCTAAATAAATAAATAAATCTCTGTTAAAGCAACTGATAGTTAATTTATTTATATTAATAAATTATAACGCTCATAAAAAGATAACTACTCAATATCACCCACCTAATCATCACTCAATTAACCAACACAAACTAAAATTCAATTAACAACCTTAATTGGAAATAGTTCAATTAAAAATTAGACAAAAGCACAATTACGAACGGGTTATTTGTACAATTATACCCGTAAACCGTATAGGATACACCCGGGCGATATAAGCTTTCGTAATTGACACCCCTGCGTCCCCTTTCTCGCAACAATAGACGAAACAAGTAATTTTAGCAACGTCATTAGTAACAAGCCATGTATTAACTAAGGGTACTGAACTTTACGCAGATTCTGTGATGTTTTCTTCTTACATAGATAAATACACACCCACACACATATATATGCATCTCATCTACCTGTGTGGTGTATCTGCATGATCTACTATAAAACTATATTTTTTTCAAACTAAATCTAAATTTTTACGTCCTAAAAAATGCTAGTCGCTAATTACCTTTTTAAAAAAAGCACTGTTACCTGTATATTAAAGATTTTGGAATGCAAATAAATAAATTGTATTATAATAAATTTGTTTAATATTCAGAATCAGAATCAGAAATCATTTATTGCTTGAAACATGGTTACACAGATATTACGAACTTAATTATAGTTTAACATGTTTCGCCAAATAATTGGCATGCAATATGTAATAAATAATAAGAATACATTAGCTTTTCAATCAATAATTCAGATTCAAACATACATGTCAATCACTCACTAGTAATATTTACATGGATCATAAATGTCGAAAAGAGTCAAGAAATCATGAATTAAATAAAATGAATGTATGTTTAAATGAATGAATGAATGAATCTTTCTTTCTTCTTTCATATATTTGGTATTTTATTCTCTATGAAATGGTGTGTACTAAAAAAATCGGAACCTGGCTTACAGACATCAAAATTTATGCATTATTTAGTCAAGTATTCATTGACAGAATAGTATGCTTTTACTACCAGGAAATCGAATAGTTTTCTTTTAAAAACATTATTGTCTTCTGTTGATTTAATTGCTTTTGGCAAGTTATTAAATAATTTGGGGGAATTTCCAAGAATACTCTTTGCGAACAGTGCAGTTTTATGAGATTTTACTCTATACTAATATTTTTTGGATGTCGCTTATTGTTTAAGGTCTCAAATAAATTGCTGTTACTTTTCACAAACATTATTACTTCGTATATGTATAAGGCGGGCATGGACAAAATTTTAAGTTTGATGAAAAATTTCACACACGCAAACAAACACGCACGCACGCATATTCAGTCGTGAACGAGTATAGGCTGAGATGATGATGATGATTTCTTTTGACATACCCATTGAAAAATTTCAGTTAACGCTTACTCAATTTTACGCTACATCAATCTATTTTTATTTTGTATTTTAGGTTCAGGATTTCAAAAAGCTAAAACTCAACATATTTTCTGCCCCAGATCAGTACAGAATACGGCTAAACAAAAGCATCGCTATTTGTTCACTATTTTACGAGTCACCGGGCGCTTCAGCGAATGTAGAATTTCCTTATTTTCCAGCAGTAACATAGGAGAACGATTGGGCCAAAACAAACAATTGTTACTGAATTTGCGTTCAGGTGCTGTTGTAGGCAAGCTGAAAATTCGGAGAATCGATCGCAGTAATTGAAAATGTATAGCAATAAATACACTTTATATGTATATCGGCAATTGGGTTTTCGAAATGGCCGTTTCAATGCTGGTAACGGTTAAAGGTGGGTTTATCTTCGTTTTTATAGCTGTCCGCATGGTGGCCGAACATAGAAGAAATCTTGAAATAACACTAGGTTCTTGTCCGGTACACTGATCTTCATTGATATCCTAACTTTGGTAGCATAACATCAGAGGATGTTCATAACAATTAAAGATTAATTTTGTCACATGGAATGCAGTAAGGTTAGCTCAGCGATACGTCTGACCGCTCGGCCCGTTGCCAATCGAATAACAACGCGGCGCCGTCCGCAATCTTACATCAACTATCTGTAAACGATCAGTAAATCGTCATCCCTGATCGCTTCACAACTAAACACACTCTAGCAATTATTAGAGGCATAGACTATGTCTATAGACAAGCTTAAAAGGTTACTAAAATGAAAATAACTGCTTGACATTTCATTCCATTGATCTTCAAATAATAGGATAAGACATGTATGTATGTATAATAATAATAAGCCTGCAGGGCAGCTTGTGGCGAGCTGTTGGTGTGTAATGACACCACGGACCCGAGTGCTTCAGAGAGTCGGTCAGGGCCTCCAACTCGGCGTGTCTTCGTCGGTCGAGTGGAAACCGAAGGGTGCCCGCAGGACTCTCAGCTCTGGCTAGCTTTAATTGGCCGTCCAGAGAGGAGCCGTGAGAGCTATATCGATGTAGGTAGATATTGTGGTCCTACGTCGATGTACTCCAGGGGTGGAAGTGTTTAAGAGCATAACGCCGCGAGTAACTTCGTAACTAGGTATCACTAATTATGGCCGGTGTCCGTCCCCTTTGAAATAGTCCAGTTTTTGTCCATCAAACCTCATTTATATAGCCCTCTTTCCATCGTTTACAATAGTCCTTGCACCTGCCGGGGTCAGTTCGCTGGTTATGTTTCTTCATTTTTAGCAAATGATCTCAGCAGGTGACTTATATAACATTAACTTCTCGCAAATGACCTCTACGTGTTGGACCCATGTCCCTATGCAAGCCTTTCAAAGGTCCGGGTAAAGCCCGTGAATCTCAGCGAGATACATAACAATAATAATAAATATCCTTTGAAACAAAAGAACATGCCCCTATGTACTCGGTATAATTTCATTTTTTTTTGTAAATAAATAGCCTCTGGTATGTGTTGCAATAAGACAAATGGAATAAAACTTTTAAAACAACTGTTCTTGTAAATATTCTACATGACTAGAATAAAACTCATTGGATACTGCCTCATTGATCTATTGGCGTATATAGCGGCCTCAGCGTATGTTCACAGTAACACTCCTGCCTCCTACGCTCAGAGAACATAGGCGTGACGAGGTGTATTTTTCTAGAACAAAAAATATCCTGTGAGTACAACAAAAACCGTTTTCGGGTCAAGAGTAAACAACATTACCGCAATATAATATTATTATTTACATAAACAACAAACAAACAAAGACCTATTAATCTGGCCACAGCTACCTAATGGACACGAATTAGTTGTGTTTGTCTTCGTAAGTTATCAAATAGAACATATATAATCTGTGGCAATCACAGGTTAATTCGTGTATAATGACGTAACTAAAATTCGTTGACTATTAATATGATAGTATTGTCAGGACCTGTGAAAATGCCCTTGCCCACACCCACCATAAGAACAGATTGATACAATATAAAACCTCGAAAGAACACCGATTCCTACCAAGAATGGTTCGCGAGGCTATTGACATTTAAACTACACCGTCACGCCTATATTCCCCAAGCGGGGGTGGCAGATGTGTGTGAGTATGAGTCCGGAGTCTGGAATTGTGCCCGGTATATAGGCTCGCCCCCTATTACATGGGACCTAACATCGTCGGCGAAACGTGGGTGTACTCAGTACACCTCTGCCACCCCGCTGGGGTATATAGGCGTGACGGTGTTTTTTTCTAGACATCAAATACCCTAAATCCCTCCGTTGACCATAAGTGCTGTACAGCATTCGAAGCGTCAGGAACTTGAAAAGCTAAAATAAACTGCGATACCAGCCAGGCATGCCTTTTAAGTTCTGTCGTTTCCATATTTCCCGGCAATTTTGAATTTGGAACTGTTCTATATTCGAATGTGTTTAAATTTTGAATCTCAAAACAGTTGAAAGTATTAGGATTAATGCTATTGTTTAGTCACAGCGTCGATTGGAATCTGTCAGGTTACATCTTACATCAGACGATCTTCGAGAATTAGTTGTCTCACAGCAATGATGTTATCTTCAGTGAAGGCGGATTTTGGGCGCCTTCGCGAGATTTGTCACTAACAATAGTATGCCCACGCTGGAATTCTAAATACCAGCGTTCGACAGTCCGCAGACATGGGGCTTCATCACTGAACACAGATGTTAGCTCTTAAAAATACTGAAGCCGTGTCAGGCCTCTTCTAAAGTTGTAGAAAATAATTGCACGAACATTTTCCTTAGAAAGATTCATTTTCGTACGTAACCTGACAGATTCCAATCGACGCTGTGACTAAACAATAGCATTAATCCTAATAATTTCAACTGTTTTGAGATTCAAAATTTAAACACATTCGAATATAGAACAGTTCCAAATTCAAAATTGCCGGGAAATATGGAAACAACAGAACTTAAAAGGCATGCCTAGTATACGTCCACAAGAACACTACAACGTACTCTATTTAAAAATGTAGTATGCGTGTTTTACAACTTAAATCAAGTATTTTTTCATTTATTACCTATTACAGTATGATAACTCATACTAAGGTTTTTAGCTTTTATTTAGAAATGAAAGCATTAAAACGACATAAAGCATTAAAATGACATAAATATTCCACTGATTTAAAGCAAAATAATTAATGTATTTCGGATTGCCTCTAAACTCAAACATTTACAGTGTCATCTTTTAATCATAAATAATGTTATGTACTTTATGTAATGGCATTAAATTTGCATTTTGAATACAAAAGATTTTCATTTCAGATAGCTTAGCTGTGAACGTGCAAATATCTATAAATTTTATTAAACTATGTTAAAAAGGTTATTATCTGAATGTCAGGTGGAAATTAACATAGTATTAACCACAGACTGAAAAGAAAATGATAAACAAAGTGAATTTGTGAATAGGTACATTAGTGGTACCCTAAAGTTTCTTAGTTTTTTGAATCGCTTTTCTACTTTCGGTTTTATACATCAAATTAATTTTCTCGATCTAAATGAGATTTAAATATATTATGCTGCTAACACTTAGTTTTGACAGTGTTTATTAACTTTTTCTAAATGAATAGTATTACCAATTTAAAAAATGCAATTTAATTTTCCGCTAACTGTACGAACATATACTTTCTACTGTCGTTTTTTTAAGTAGCATTTACTTGATAGTAGCGTTAACTTGCTTTCATATCAAGTCAACGCTACTATACATAAGTGCTTACATCTAAATTTAACTGTAAAACAAATAGTTGAACATAGGGGTAAATTTGGCTCACATAGATATATTTACGGTGAATATCATTGTTTTTATCTATTACTTTTTCCTTTTTTTACTAACTGATTGTGTCCCACTGCCGGGCGAAGGTCTTCCACTTCTTCTTTCAAACAGTGCTATCCTCGGCCAATGGTGGCCATTCAGGCCATATGCATCGAGGTCATTGCACCACCGCTTCTTAGGCCTACCACTACTACTAATATATCTGTTTGTTTTGTATATATCTATCTATCTATAACCTCACGCCAGATCCCTTGCGGGGTAGGCAGAGAGTACAGAGTTCCAACAGGTTCTTTCCTTACATACCTCTCTGGCTTCCTCGACTCTCATAGTTCGTCTCATACACGCTCGCCGGTTACGGAGACTCTTGACTTTTCCATCAGATAAGACTCGGTTTATTTGGTCTTGGTAAGATAGTCTAGGTCTTCCCCGGTACCTGCATCCTTCCACTTTCACATTGTATATCTGTTTTGTCATTCTTTCCTCTGGCATTCTTTCTATATGCCCGAACCAACGGAGCATGCCCTTTCTCATCTTTACACCGATACTATCTTTCATACCTACTCGCTGTCTTATACGCATGTATATATCTGTATATTTTTTTATTGAGAATTAACAGACATTAAATTGTAGGTTAGGTTGACAAATGAAAAACGTCGCTTTTATGGCTATCAATAACAAACTGTCGGCGGACTTTTTTGTACCATTTATCATTCTATAATCGATCTTATCTTTGTCGACGTAACCTCAAACATTGCAACTTTGTACCATATCTTATTAGATAATACGATTATGATACTTAAAGACAAAATATTTTTTATTTGGCGGACGATTTAGCGCAGTGGTTAAGAGCTAAGGACGCTCCGCCCACTGTATCTAATAGTCGCGGGTCCGATTCCCGCACGGGACAAATCTTTGTGTGATCCACAATTATTTGTTTCGTTCTGAGTATTTGTGTATGTGAATTTTCATGTTTGTAAACGCACCCTCGACACAGGAGTAAATCCTAATGTGGGGCTACGTTTTATTAAAAAAATAATTAAGCTGCTTAACGTTCCTTCACTAAATAACTTTTGCTCCACAAAATCAAGAAGACATCTTATTTATTCCAAATCACCAAATTCTCGAAATAACACACAAAACGTCACCAATAAATCCATTCACAAATAAATCTCAAGAAATACCAAATCGATTCCATTGGGTACAATTTGTTTTACCAGCACAAATGCAGGAGATATCTCTTTGATGAACATTTATTTTTGATTACAAATTACAGGGCTAGAAGGATTACCCTTAGCGACACGCAACCGTCCAAAAGGGGGGTATTTTAACCGCGGCATCCCGGTAGGTAGCTACTGAGACAAATAAAGTATGAGAGAACAATGCGCGACGATTCAGTGAATAATTTTAGCTCGGCGCGACGCGTCGGTTACTTCTGGATGTAAAGTGGTCATGGAAACGGTAGAGTAGTTGTTGGTTATTATTTTCTAAGCATATTTGAACTAACTGCATTATTATATTATTTTTAAAAATTACTTTTATTAAATTAAGTCTAATAAAACATTTGCTGGCTTGTTGATTGGCTAGCGATCAAGGATTCGAATCTTTGTTCGGACGAAGCGTTAATGGGGTTTCTCTATTAAAAAATTCTCTTGGCATCCAGAATCTGGGCCCATGCCCAGAATAATGGCAATAGGCTCCTCTCTATAACATTAGAACCTACTATTGTCAGCGGATAAAATGTGAATGTTCAGAGTACATCTCTACGATACTTGCTTAAAGAATATATGCGTGACGATTTAGACTTATATCTGACAACAATTCTCAGTTTTGTGGGCCTTCATAGTAATCTGTGTAGTATCTGAGTGAACGCACAATAAATTAATTTATATAATCCACATTGCTTTGATTCTCTCGAGTTAATTTTCCTTAAAAGTAGATATGCAGTGAACATTGTTGAAACTTTTCACTTTAACGCTACGCTTCCAGTACTTACATTTTTATAACTCGACCTAGACTGCGCTATCTTTACCGCCCTCCGGGGAAATAACGTACTGTCACGCAGAATATACTCTCCCGCACCACAATTAGAGATCGCCAGAAATTGCGTAATTAGAGGCCATTATTCGATCTTGCATAGTCTCGTCCACTTCCCTCTTTGTTCGTTGACTCCGGTCGCTTCTGGTCCGTTTATGCTCGAACGACAAATTAGTTTGATATATTGTTCTAGAATTACGATGCGGTCTTGTTAGTTTTGTTTGGATTTCATAAATCGCATCGCTTGTTGGTTTTGATTTATAATCTACAAGCAGCCGCCGGCGACTTCGCTGCGTATGTATCTTTATAAATTATTGTCTATGTGTGATTGTGATGTATAAGCTATCTTACTGTAGTTATATTGAATTCCGTTCAGTAGTTTTGGCGCGGGGCAGTAACAAATATCCATACATCTATACTCATTTTCTCATTTATAATATGAGTTGGATGATGCTTAGTAAAATGATGTATTATTAATGTGTAGGTTTTTACATAACACAGTTTTTTCTGCAGTTCATAAATAAATGTTCATGATATTATAAAAATACTGAGCTTAGATTCATCACGTCTATGTTGAATTTAATTAACATGTTTTATTTTTTAAGTACAAGTCACGTCAGCGACATAAGTCGCTAAACACTCGCAATTTTTCAAATAGGTAATACTTTTATACTCTATAATTTACAATTGTAGGAGATCGTTTGTCAAAAGCAAATATTAGGAGCATAATAAAATATTATTAAGATCAAGTAAAATAATGTTAATGATAAGAAAATACTCGTAGTTTGTCATATGTCGTTGATCATACTTTTTAAAAATCATTTGTCGGCGTCACTGGTCAAAATTGCGGATACAAAATTAGCAGCCTTTTTACCCCTAATTTTGATAAGTGCCCCAATTTCATTTTTCGTATAAAAAGCGCCATATCCGTTCTTATTCTTTGGAAAATAGTTTCTAGGCGTCCCAGGAAGTAGTTGACCGAAAATGTGCGACAAAATATCTTTTGCTCATACTTTTTGACAAAAAGGTTACCCCAACCGCATTAGGCGATCATGGGGAAGAGTAATGATGGTAAATGGCGGGAAATTACCGCGGTACCTTATCGTCGAATTCAATATAAGATAGTTTGGGGAGGCAATAATGAAACTGCACCTACAGACCATTCTGTTTGGTCTCGCTCAAAACGTGGTAGCTAATGATTTGGATATAAGTAATGATGCCATTGCAAGTCAATGTTGATGGTCAATTTTTAGCAAGTTTTTGTTATTTTTTTATGTTTTATTCATTCGTATTGTATGTTGGTATAGTAGAGCAGTGGTTAGACCGTTGGACTGCAAAGTCAAAGGTCTCGGGTTCAAACCCAGGCACGCACCTCTGTCTTTTCGAAAGCATGTGCGTATTAAAAATTAATTATCACTTTCTTTAACGGTGAAGGAAAACATCGTGAGGAAACCTGCATGCCTAAGAGTTTCTCAAAGGTGTGTGAAGTTCGCCAACCCGCACTGGACCAGCGTGGTGGACTATAGCCTAAACCCTCTGAGTTTGAGAGGAGGCCCGTGCCCAACAGTGGGACAGTTTCTTAATAGGGCTAATATTATTATATAGTATGTAATATCGATGTCTTTTTATTTATACCATTGTCGTACCTATATTCCCCATATGAGGGTGGCAGAGAATGTACTATGTACACCCACACTCAGCCAATGATATTCTAGGTTCTAAAGCAATAGGGGACGAGAATATTCTAGACTTGGAACTGCTACCGGAAATAGTAGAATCCCAGTAGCAGAGGGCAATTAGAGACCTCGTGATTGCTGGATTAATTTAAAAAATCTGAGTGGAGCATGGTGGCATATATATATTATGGTTATATTCCGTAACAGGCGAGCACGTATAAGACGGACGAAGATATTATAAAGAGGAGACATTGGTATGTTTGTAATCGATAAATCTTTCTCCATTAAACCGCTACACGATTTAATAGTAACATAGACTCACTAGGTGACGTTTTGTCCACTGAGTGTGAAACCACATAAAAATCCTAGTATGTTATTTTGTTTGGAATTTCATAAAATTTAAATTTGTTTCTAACTACGTTTTATCATGTTCCAGTCAGTTGGCGATGTTCCTTTAACGATCACATCAATAGAGGTAATTGCCGTTCACGACTTTCTGTCCGTCGGTGTGACGTATTGACACGTATTCATTTCTCTAACATCATAGTAGTGTAACTGTCTGATACGTTATATTACGCTTGACGTGGGTAAAATGTTAGCTTTAATGGGAAGTGGCATTTTAAGTTTTGAATGGCATATTAAATTAATTGGTTATTGACAACAATATGAAGTTTTCTTCTATATCATCATGCCAGCTCCCTCGCGGGGTAGGCAGAGAGTACAGAGTTCCAATAGGTTCTTTCCTTACATACCTCTCTGGCTTCCTCCACTCTCATAGTTCGTCTCATACACACTCGCCGGTTACGGAGACTCTTGACTTGCCCTTCAGCTAAGACACGGTCTATTTGGTCATGGTAAGATAGTCTAGGTCTTCCCCGGCACCTACATCCTTCCACTTTCGCACATGAAGTTTTCTTAATGGTACAATATTACTGCTTGGTAGTTCTAATGGCGTAATCAGTGACTGGCGATCATGAAGTGCTAGATTCGAATCCTACACCAAACTAATTGTCACTGAGTTTTTTCCGTCACGCCTATATTCCCCAGAGGGGGTGGCAAAGGTGTACTGAGTACACCTACGTTTCACCGACGATGTTAGGTCCCATGTAATAGAAGGCGAGCCTATTGCCATATACCGGGCACAATTCCAAACACCGGACTCATACTGGGAATTTTTCGTTAGAAAAACTACATTTGTCCGACCTAGGATTTGAACCCAGGACCTCGTGATCACAAAGCGATGCGCATTGCCACCAGACCAACGAGGCAGTCGAGTAATGAGTTTTTTCTATCGAAAAAATGTTATTTTACATTGGGGTCCAACATAATTTGTAAAATGTGCGCCCGCGCCCCGTCCGCTTGAAGAATATAGGAGGAACAGTGTTTATATGGTAATTATGTATTCAACGTATTTTTCCCTGCAATATAATTTTTGTGGGAAATCCGCAAGCTTTAGAAGTAAGTAGATAAAGTCCAAGTCCAAGTAGATAAAATGATATGAATGATGAATGATTGACGGACGATTGTAGTGGTGGTGGATCGACGAGCTTAAACCGCTTCGCCCACTGGGTTGAGGAGTCACGGGTTCGATTCCCGCACGAAACAAATCTTCGTGTGACCCACAATTATTTGTCACAGTCTGAATGTTTGTGTATGTGAGTTTCATGTTTGTAAATGACACAAAAAATAAATTCTAGTGTGGGGACTCGAATTTTATTTTCTTAAAAAAGGAATAAATGTAAACTTTTTGGTGTTTAAATTTTGAGTTCATAAAAATACACATTCTATTACAATCACCTCTAACGAAGGCTTGTGTGTGTATCGGATCCTAATGCAAAAGGGGGCGAGCAAGATACCATTAAAATATTTTTATGCAAATCAAATTAACACTCAAATATAACTAAGCTTATCAATTTGGCGCATCACTAACTCAATCAACTCTTAACCTATTTCCAATACACACAAACCAACCTACACCTGTAGGACTCTCATACAATTCTACATATTCCCGCCCACAACGAATTCAACCCTTAATAAAACGTGCGCCACATTTAGTCGAATCTTGAGGGAACATTTGTTCAGTAAAATGCGTGACAAAATTGCGACCAGAGAGCTGAGCACGAAAAGATTGATACCGTGATGCTAGCGAATTGATATACCATCCTTGTCGCACTACAAACACACTAAATAAACCTGAACGAGGCAGTATGATTACTCGCTAGCTTTACGCTACCGTCAAAGTTTTCGTGCTAAGTTTACAGAAGCGGCCCTGTCGACGTTTTCGATCACTCTCGCCCCCAACACTTAGCCTTCCCTTTTTACCAATTTCAAGAGCTTTTTTCACACATCAATCTCGTTCTATACGAGAGTAATATGATGTAAAAGCGTCATACTGCGCAAATGTCGGTCCGTTCTTGCGAGAATTCGTTCGCTTTGAAGAGTAAAAAATCGTTAAATATGTAATCGTGGCTCCTTCTTCTAGTACAACAATTAAAAATTCATAATGTTATTCTTTAACTTTCGGGTTTTTAATTCCTACACCCGGTGGTAAAGAGTAAAATACAGGTACCCATGATATTACCGTGCGTAGTGTACGCCTAGAGTCACATTTAAAAAAATATGACTTTATTCTTCTATTATTAATTCCTATGTAATTATGTAGAAAAAGCCTTTACTATTAACAAAAATACATAACATTTAGTTAATTTTATTATTTTCCAGTTAGGACTCGAACTTTGAAAAAACAAGATACAGTAAAATAAAATACACACGCTTTTTTCTCTCGAAGTTTGCTTTCTTTGATTTATAGCACTATTTGTGTAGAAGTGCGATATTTATAACTTCATGTTTTTTTAGAGAAAAATAATGAAGCGCTCGTAGCACTGTGCGACCGCGGTATTCTTACCGATTACCAAGGTTATGCAGCGTTCGACTCGGTCGGCCTGAGATGGGTGACCGTTTGTGTCATTTTCATATTCGAGCGTTTCCGTGCTTCGGAAGACACGTTAAGCCGTTGGTCACGGTTACCACTTAATATGGTAGTCGTTAAACCAAGTTGGAAGCCTTAAAGTCGGCTGGATAAGTTCCAACAGCAGGTGGCCACAAATCTGCCTCCACCAATCCGCATAGGGTCCGCGTGGTGGAGTATAACCTAATCTCTCTCTCTCTCGATTTGTGAGAGAAGGCCTTTGCCCAGCAGTGGGCAGTATAGTCTGATATTATATAAGTATAAAGTGTCATAACAGACTTGTTTAGAAAATTTAAAAACAAAGAGGTTTTCATGTAATGTCGATTACAATTTACTATTAAAATAAAGTTTTCAAAAGACAACTAAGCTTCCAATAACTATCAACATGTATAACAAATCAGATAAAACTAGTATATGTTATTATTTTACGCCACGTTATTACCGAAACAAAATCATTATTAGTTGTGCACCAGAATATTATCTTATCTGCCCTCCGCAGACATTATCCCGTGTAAGTTGGAGTCCATAGAAAAAGAAAAAGTGAAGGGAACTAAGTACTTAAGTGCTAATCGGGATGAAACTCCAGACAAACGTATATCATTGGATTTTTTACTATTATATCATGTATTACTCCTGTACAAGTTGTATTAAAAAAATTGATATAATTGCTTTAAATATGAAATTGTGTAAAGATAAGGTAATAGAAGATGAGAGATATGGTGAATTTGACATACGATGAAGCCGAAACCTCATTAAGTCTCCAACATTAAATTTGCCACTCACCCTCCCACACACACTTTCTACACTTAGGGAGGACCGTCACTTTACTTTTTTTTTTTTAATTTTTTTATTATTATTTCAATTTTGAGATTCCGTGAGTCCCCTTAATTAGATATATTTAAAAAAAAACCGTCACGCCTATATTCCCCAGCGGGGGTGGCAGAGGTGTACTGAGTACACCCACGTTTCGCCGACGGTGTTAGGTTCCATGTAATAGGGGGCGAGCCTATTGCCATATACCGGGTACAATTCCAGACTCCGGACTCGTACTTGGAAGTTTTGGTTAGAAAAACTACACTTGTTCGACCTAGGAATTGAACCGAGGTCCTTGTAATTACAAAGCTATACGCTTTGCCACTAGACCAACGAGGCAGTCGTCAGACCAAAGAGGCGGGTCAGTATAGTAAATTGTGAAGAAAGAAAGGATAATAACTACTTAACTAAAGGATAATAACAACTCTATCACTTATTCTTAATGTCATTCCTGTGGAAAAGGAGTACAAGAAACTCCACGTTTACTCATTCAAAAACCGTAATTTTGCAATTATCGTTGTACACACTCATCTCTTCTAACAGATGACATGAATCCAAGGATACACGTCCATTCAATAAACCCCATCTCTACGTAACAAGCGTCTGAGGAGCAGCGCTTGATTAGGTCGGCCTGAAAACGGCCGTATGCGCCATAAACATTTTTGGGTAAATGGGTAAATGTAATATTGAGTCGTTCCGGTAATAGTGCGGCCGCGAACCGCCCGCTGCCGCAGTTAAGGCGGTATCTGCCGATTTACTTCATGTAAAGCGGCAGATAAAGAAACGTGTACTGTGTTGTGTCGTTTTCTCAGTTTAGGGGTGAATGAAGATATATTATGAAAACTTTTTAAGAATGTTTTTGGTATGTTGTAGTTATTTGTAATTTTATTGTAGTTGTGCCGTTTTATGTATAATATTTGCGGTATTTTATTTATTTTATAAGATGGGAATTAACTTGGATGGGATTACTCGTTAAATTTTTGTTACTACGGGTTGCTTTTCTATGAGTTTACTATATTTGTTATACTTGCACTTATCTACTATTTATGACAAGTAGGAGACTGTTGCTTATATGGTAACCTTTCATATCATAACACTGAATTAGTAAAATTGCTTACTACTTTTTAACGCATTAGCGATGGCGCTTATGCGTTAAAAATAACACGTTAAAACTAGAAACACAAATATAAAAGAGATTTTCCGTCATTCTCTTTTTACTTAAGTATATAGATTTATGGTAGAATTAGATAACCAAAGAAGATACAAGAATAAAAGGATACAAGTTTTCTAGCAACAAATAATGTTATTTCAGACACAGTTCAACGTACCGCCGTCCTAAAATCGTCATATCTTTACAAGAACGAGGACTCAACACAAGAGACTTGTTACGTCAAAAGTAGCGAAATAATTCCATCATACCGAAACCAGCTAACACCTTCATATCCTTTGTGTCTAATGGTTTAATATTTCAATAGCTCTTCATTTTCTGTACAACACGAAATTATTTGTGAAGAAAATACTCGTGATATCTTGAGAAAATAAGATTTTCATTTGGTGGATAAGAACCAGTGAGATAGAATAAATAAAATAGTAATAGACGCGTGTAGTTCTAAGATATTGCACTGTTGTATTATTTACACAGATAGAACAAGACATTATATACACAGAGACATATTTGCACAGAGAAAAAAGATTACAAAGAAACACTTTAGGTAAGATCGCCTTATAAGAATATCAGCGAATCGAGGTGAGAGAGATTAGGTTATACTTCACCACGCGGACCTAGTACGGATTGGTGGGGCCAGTTTGTGACCACCTGCTGTTGGAACTTATCAAGCCGCTTATAAGACTTCTTACTTGGCTTAACGACTACCACATTACGAAGTAACCGAGACCAACGGTTCAACGTGCCTTCCGAAGCAGAGACGTTCGAATATAAAAATGCTACAAACGGTAACCCATCTACCCACTATCTTACCTCGACCAAATAGACCGAGTCATATCTGAAGAACAAGTCAAGAGTCTCCGTAACCGGCGAGCGTGTAGGAGACGAACTATGACAGTGGAGGAAGACAGAGAGGTATGTAAGGATAAAACCGGTTTGAACTCTGTACTCTCTGCCTACCCCGCAAGGGATCTGTCGTGATGATATAGATAGATATAGATAGGTTACCTATCTCAGGCCGACCGAATAGAACGCGGCTTAACCTTGGTGATCACTCAGAACACCGCGGTAGCACAACGCTATGAGCTCCTCGCCATTCGAAATCGCCTAATAATTACAAAATATTTTTGGCTTTACATAAAGTGACGGCCGTTAAAGCAGAAAGGTTCTTGAGCGGCGACCTCGTACCGGAAGACGTGGAGTGGGTAGGCTCTCCACTAAGTGGAGCGATGACCTGTTGAAGGTCGTCATGGCAACGTTGGAGAAGGCCTTTGCCCTGCGGTCTAATATTCTGGCTCTTTGTACCAGTAACGCATGCTGATCATGAGGTTCTGGGTTTAAATTTTAGGTCAAACGAGGTGTTTGTTGATCAACCGAGATATTTTGAAAAAAGTGAAGTGGAGGATTTCTTTTTCTGCAAAAATAACACTAGATATGTTCATAATATCATAATAATGATCCACGCACAGATTAAAAAAAGGTTCTATTTCAAACTATAAAGTTTGAATCTAGGGATTACATAGGAAGTTTCTCTAAAACCAACAGCTTTGATTATGAAATAAAACTATTTTTCGGATTGTATCGCAGTAACGTCAGAAAATTAAAAATCAAAAATAATCTATCTATCTATATCATCACGCCAGATCCCTTACGGGGTAGGCAGAGAGTACAGAGTTCCAACGAGCTCTTTCCTAACATCAAAAATAAACCGCGATAAAATCCGAAAAATAGATTTATTTCATCCGAAAAATAGTTTTATATCCGCATAAATCTATGAACTCAGTATGCTTTGATTTTTTCAAGTATAGTTAATAATTCTAAATCTTAAATATATCCGTAAAAGAGCCTCTTAAGTTAGATATTTTATCTCGAACGTCCTTAATCCCAGATCTTTTCAAAGATAAAGGTCTTCCAGATACTGGCACGCGGGTATTTTATGGAATGTGCACCCCATACAACGATTCAATTTAGATCCGCAAATCTGATACCAACCCAACTATCAAAACAACCTAGTTCCCGGAAAAACTTCAAGAAAAAACTGGACTTAAATAATATTTAATTGATATAGTTTACTTTACGAAAAAATCGAATATATTTAAAAAAACATTATACAGTTTTTTTTATTATAGTGATACTGGTATTAAATGCATATATGTACATCAAAACGCCCCAAGTGAATCAAAACTCTAACTCTATTCGAGAAAACACAATATCGCCGTCTTCTTCAATTATACACACAATTCAATATTTACAACCATCACAACACACAAATTAAAAAAAGAAAGTTTATTTTAGATTTTAATTTCCTGACATTCCAAGTGCTTTATAACACACATTACTATTGACTACGGGACGGACACAAAAGTTCATAAATCTAAATAAAAAAATAACTGCATTAAAAACGGAAAATTGTATAAGAGAGATAGATAGAGTACTCTTTATTGTACACCAGTGATATTACAATTAATTACATATAAAAAATATTAACACTAGCTAGGTACAATTGGCGGTCTTATTGTTAAAGGTAATTTCTTCCAGACAACCAATGTATTGGAAGAAGCAACATAAGAAATAGGGCAGTTTTGGTGGCGTACACTATAAACCTAGATAAAACATATTGTAATCATATTACCTACATACATATCATAGTTATAATACAATACTATATACATTCATATATACAAAAACAATACTATGCAAATAAATAAATATATCTTACACATAATACAGACATAGTGTGCAGTAGAAAGATTATACATGAAGAAAGTGGTGGTAAACCATACGCTCTTATTTCATGTGTAATATTTGCGTTAATCTAATAACTTCCCCAAAAGACTTCACCCTTAAGTGATTTCACCCTTAAATAATAAAAATTAATGATTTAAGTAAAAAGTCATATACCAGACGACGGTGGGGTTGGACCCGCCCCACCCATCGTTTGTTACAGTCAGCGCGTAAGATGAAAGCCTCCGATACAAACTGTCGCGCTTCTCAAGTCATCGGCCAAGCGTGAATCGTAAAGGATACTGAGTGCAATATGGTTCCGTAGCTCAGATCTGTATATAAAATCAACCTATCAAAATTCTGAACGTTTTACCAACCCTGACGATATCTAGTTCTATCTGGCACGACATTCTCGTTATGAAAGCAGACGCAACTCAGATTAGTACTGGATACCAGCCCTGGTCGGTTTGGATATCAACGATAGCGTTAGTTCATTTCGTTGTTGGTTACAACACTTATGAACCCCCGAAATACTCAATACTCTACCATTTATGAACGTCATTTTAGCCAATAACTAAAGCAATGTACTTTAGGGGAGACTCTTAAAAGAAAATAATTTTACATTTTTTTGAAGGCAGTTATAGCCTAGTGGTTAGGCCGTTGTACTGCAAAGTCAGAGGTCTCGGATTCAAACCCAGGCACGCATCGCTGTCTTTACGAAAGCATGTGCGTATTAAAAATTAACTATCACTTGCTTTAACGGTGAAGGAAAACATCGTGAGGAAACCTGCACACCTAAGAGTTTCTCGAAGGTGGGTGAAGTTCGCCAACCCACACTAGGCCAGCGTGGTAGACTATGGCCTAAACCCTTTCAGTCTGAGAGATGGCCCGTGCCCAACGGTGGGACAGTTTCTTAACAGGGCTAATATTAATAATAAAAATTTTTTTTGCGTACATTGTGAACTGTTATTTTTTTTAAATATAAGAAAACATTTTAGAGGTAGACCCACTGATGTTTTCATTATTTTAAAATTATAGCAAGGTCCATGTAAAATTAAACAAAAATATACTGCCTATGTGAAAGGCTACACCGTTTTCACATTTATGCAAAATAAATGACAACCCTTAAAATATCAGTTTTAGATAAATACTAAGTATCAGCATATTTTCTATTAATGAAAACCATTATTAGTACTCGTAGAACGAATCAGTATTGGTTCTTGCAATGTCTTGTTGGTCTAGAGGTGCATGCAGCGGCTGTCGACTTCGAAATCTGCTTTAAATCCTAGTTCGGACAGTGTTATTGCGGTTTTTCCATCAATAATTTCTCAGTAGCAATCTGGAGTCTGGAACGATGTCCGGTGTAATGGTAATAGGCTCTCTCTCTATCACATTGAAACTACATATTATTCATGTAATAAAACTATTTTCTTTCGGATTTTATCGAAACACTAGCACTCGAAACGTCGGGATCTTAAAATTCAAAAATAAACCGCGATAAAATCCGAAAAAAATAGTTTTATTTCATGTGTAATATTCGCGTAAATCTAAGAACTCAGTACCTCATATTATTGGCAAAATGAAGGTATTCTCGCGTAACACTAGCACTCGAAACGTCGGGATCTTAAAATTCAAAAATAAACCGCGATAAAATCCGAAAAAAATAGTTTTATTTCATGTGTAATATTCGCGTAAATCTAAGAACTCAGTACCTCATATTATTGGAAAAATGTAGGTATTCTCGCGTATACCTCTGCTGCCCCGACTCTCAGCATCGCAGCGTCTCTAATCTAACAAAGGGAATAGGAAATGTCTTACTTGTATTGTCACAATAATTTATGTAGTATACCTACATTTGGTCCATAATGTTAGGTCCCAATATAATCAGAGAAGGCGAGCTTATTGCCATATCACTAGGTGCAATTCTTACTTAAATAAAAAAAAGAAACACTTTAACGCTATATTCCCTTAGCGGATTATATGTACACTCGCTTTTCGCCCGCCGGGACCCATGTTATTACATAGGCCCTGGCGAATGAAAAGGGCCTAGCCTATTGCTTTTGTACTGGATACAACGCCAGACTCCAGACTAATATATATAAGTTGCAGTGAATTTTTTTCCGTTGTAAAATCACACTTTGTCCAACCCAACACCTTGTAATCGTCACGCACATTATTTTTCACTAGACTACCAAGGCAGTCGCCATAACCAAAATATAAATATGTTTATATCTTCTAAATTCTTTCGTTCTCCTCTAATCCCTCGTTTCTTTATCGGGATATCGTCTCGATATCCGGCCCATTATGGCGAAGATAAAACTTTGATTTGATACTGTATCTCGCTCTGGCCACAAAAGACTTTATTCGCAACTTTATAGCAAGTTTTCCTTTGATATGTTTTAGGAATTTTTATTTTATTGGGCTTGATATAAATGATGAATATTTAGTTTATTTGGTTACAGAATTTTAGTAAGTTGTGGTCTTTAGTAAAATTAAATAAACACCGACAAGTGTGTATCTTCCAAGCGGGGTTGACAGAGGTGTACTAAATACGCCAACGTTTGGCTGACGTCATTAAATGTCCGTATGTAAAACGAGGCCGTCCGCTTCATACCGGACACAAATATAGACACTGAATTCCGACTAAAAATCTGTCCATCGAAAAACCTCTTTTTTTCGGAGGAGCAACGTAAGATTCAAATTCAGTGATTACCAGTTACACGATGCATCAGTAGATGAATGAGTCAGTTTCCATTGCTAATAACTAACTGCGTACATATTATTTAGCTTTAACTTCAGTTTATACGGAATATTCAAATGTATGATTAATAATTAAAAACACTAGCGTTTAATTGATTTTTTTTGGATCAAAGCTGCAATTGTTTGATCCGGTGAACCGAGAGGTATACGTTTAAACCTCTAGATTAATTGGACAACTGACATCGACATGTCAGAACTTTATGCAAAACTTATGTTGTATATACGAGTATGCGATAAAGAGGTCCTGGGTTCAAATCCTAGGTCGGACAAATGTAGTTTTACTGTCAAACAATTCCCAGTATAAGACCGGAGTCTGGAATTGTGTCCCGTATAATGCTCGCACCTATTACATGGGATTTAACATCGTCGGCGAAAAGTGGGTGTACACAGTACATCTCTGCCGCTGCTTAAAGAATATAGGCGTTACGGTGTTTATTTATTTAAAATATTGTATACTTTATACAAGAAACTAAACGAGAGCTATACAGCACCGACGCTTTAATTACTAAACTAACAGCACCGTTTAAGAAGTTTCAAAGGTTTGAAAATACAAGGAGTTGGCAAAACTTCTTGATTGATGAACTCAAAGTTTCGCCGTAAGAACTGTTGTGAGGAGGAAATATGTGCACTTGATTAGATCATAACGAGAAGCATGCGTGTTTGGAAAATTCAGTTTTTTATAGGAAAACACGGGAATTGCAGAGACGCATAAAGAGATTGACGGGTACCTATAAGGCTTGTCCTAAGACGTGTAACTACGAGTCTGCGGTTGTCACACAGTGCCCTTATCAGCGTCCGGCATTTTTGCCACGCTAAGTACCTTATTAGGTCAAATTAAGTGGCAAGTTTATGGTCAGCAAGTCGGGCAAAGACCTGCTTATAGAGCTTCCACTCAGGCGTGTGTCTACAAGTCTGCAGTCATCATATCCTTTACCAGCGTCCGGCCAAGCTAACAATTTTATTAAGTCAAATTTAATGGCGACTTCCAATGGTTATGAAATGCATGTTAAACTAGCTGTATCAATCCTTAATTTTAACACACTGTTCAATTGAGTACAATTATGCAACATTCTTTCAACAACTGCCTCGTTGCTCTAGTGGCGAAGCGCACCGCTTGGTGATCACGAGCCCCTGGGTTCAAATCCTAGGTTGGACAATGAAGTTTTTCTAACGATAACTTCCCAGTACGAGTCCGGAGTCTAGAATTGTGCCCGGTATATGGCAATAGGCTCGCCCCCTATTACATGGGACCTAACATCGTCGGCGAAACGTGGGTGTACTCAGTACACCTCTGCCACCCCCGCTTGGGGAATATAGGCGTGACGGTGTGTGTGTGTCTTTCAACAAAATAGTAAAGCCACCGTAGTGTCGAATCAGTCGCTAGAACAATCGGCCTCAATCTTAATAACTTGCCTTTTACAAAATCGATCTGTTTCAAAAAAGCGTCTAACTTTTTTCTATTGTGGCGGATTTCGGTATAAATGTATATTTATATGGCACATACATAAGTAGTTTCAAAGATTTTATAAGCTACACGTCCGCCCGCCAGGCTGGTTGATTGATGAGCCGAAACTTTCGCACTAACAACTACGGAACAGGTATTACGTACTCTTGATTAGAACATAACGTATGGAGGACGTGTTTAGAGTTCTTAGTAAAGTTTATGGCAAGTTTTCCGTGGCTAATGTATTTATAATTTAAACTAAATATAATTTAAAGATGCTCGTAGCCTTGTGAGTTTGTGATAGTCTTAGAAATCACTAAGTTTAAGTAGTTATCGATTGATTGGTCCATATAGGGTAACCGTTTATGGCAATTCCTATTTAAAGCATATTCGTATTAAGGCTCTAGACCGAACGCCAGTGGTAACGCTTTGACATACATCACATTAAAAATTCGGAAGACACGTTTATAAAAGCGCGGATTATACCATATTTCTATCTATCTATATCATCACGCCAGGTCCCATGCGGGGTAGATACCTCTCTGGCTTTCTCCACTCTCATAGTTCATCTCATACACGCTCGCCAGTTACGGTGTTAAAGTATACGCAATATTTCTAGTATACTTTATATCTATTTCTTTACGGCAAATCCCTTACGGGCGTACAGAGTTCCAACAACAGAACTCTCTCGCTTCCTCCATTCCCATAAGTTATGTCATACACGTTTACTATTTACAGAGGCTTTTCGCCAAATAAGACACGATCTATAGTCATGGCAAGTCAGTCTAACTTTTGCACTGTAAATCTGTTTCGTAATTCTTTCCTTGAACATCATTTCTATACATCCGAATCACCAAACACAATAACATACAAAAACATCACATATCACAAATTCGATCTTCTTGACAAAAATATAAGATAGAAAACGCAACAACGAACCCATATATTAAATAAAATACTCCATCAGAGCTTCGTATCCGATATGAGATCAACATTATTTCCTAGCTTTGTTAGCTAGTTGAGAGCAAGTTTTATAGACATTGGCGAAAGGGGACCGAATGGAATCGGGTTTGCGGGATATATCTGAAATCGTTTTCTTTATTAAAGTTAGGTTTTGTGATAGGTGCGTTCTTGGTGCCATAACGCGGTGCTCCCACAGGAAATAAGGAGACGTGTCTGCGCTGGGTCGGGAAGCTTAGGTCCTCTGGGGAGAACCTTAACACCCTGTTTTATTATTTTCGTATTATTTTTGTGTCCTTTTTATCTGCTGTGGTTTTAATATTGGATAGTGTTTATTAGATTTTTTGTGTAAAAAGATCTTGCATTTGTTCATGGTCGCAGTACGGATACTAAGTTAAGTGTAACCTTACTTATCGCCGACAATGTTAGATCCCAATGTGGGAGTGAGCCTATTGCTACAATTCCAAGCCCTAAATTGTATACACCTTTATGTAAACTGACACTATAACATACATATACGTAAATTAAATAAACACCAATATGCCTATATTTCTTAAGTTTGTGAGGCAGATAGTGTTCATCTACATTTCGCCGACGAAACTAATGAAAACTTAAATATTTGCAATGGAATCACCATCATACATTGCATTATCTTAGAATTTGAAAATTATCTTTACATACAAAAGGGGCAGCGCTAAAATAAAATTTTAATCAACCGAATCAGATTCATAATAACCTCAAAAATCCACGGCTATCACGCGTCAAAATATTCACACTATAGAATTCATTCATAACACGAAAGCCTTCAAAGAATTTGAGGTTATTTTTCTCATTTCAAATTCTCCGTACGGCGAGTGGAATCGTAAAAAGCGGATTATGGTTTGTGCGCCCGCGCGGCAGATAGAATTCGTGGGTATAAGCCGAGTCGGTAATATAGCTGCTTTATTTACTCGTAGTCACTAAGCTGCATATAATGAAAACGCACTGTTGCGAGGCGTCAAACGGGGATGGAACAAGTAAAAATGTCTAGTCATTGCGGTGCGAGAGGTCTTGATACTTCATCTGAATCGGAAGATTGCTGTGAAGATATGTGACTGACTGTAAGTTACTGTATGACATTATGTCAAGATTTGAGGCTGTCCTGATGCCAGTTGCATGAATTTGATAGAGTAATATTTTTACGTAAGTTGATTAAACTAGTCAATAGCAATTGGCTACGACCAATGAATTACTCTGATAGGAATAACTGAAAATTTATAATTATATTTTTGCGTCATATTGCATGTAAGAATTATATATCAGATTTAAATAAAATTAACAAAAATCATTAATTTCATAAAAGTGGTCGAAAAATATTATATTTTTCTTTTATTAATATTACTTCCCCCCCCCCCCCTCAAATAATTTTACAATTCTGCCTGTGATATTTAAGATTGTAATATCTAAAATATATAATAACTCTTGTACATAATACCCGGGACTCGAAATTAGGGTATTTATGTTCCTATAATGGCGTATAATAAACACAATCAAATTTATATAACGAAGCTGCGCTTATGACCGTGTAACACGTATTTCTGTTTAACGTAATGTATAATTCCCCATAGACATGCAATTGCAGGCGCTCCACCTATTTAACACCATGATAATGTGATTTGTAGGTTCATGATACGCTCAAATATGGAGTAACAGGTTATGTTTATTGCTTATGACGCTGAAAATCGTAATTAACATACGAAATTGCTTTAAAGCGGTGTAACTCATTGTAATTTGTTTGACTTTTTTGAATTTTGATTGAATTCATCTTTATAATTAAAAAATAGCTTTACTTGTAAAATCATGTAATAGAAATTAACATTAACAATAATTATGACAGATGATTTAGCGTAGTGGTAAAGAGCTTAAGCCGCTTCGCCACTGTGTCGAATAGTCGCGGGTTCGATTGCCGCACGAGATAAATCTTTGTGTGTCCCACAATTATTTGTTTCGGTCTGCGTATTTGTGTATGTGAATTTTCATATTTGTAAACGCACCCAGACCACAGGAATACAAGTGTGTTGAATTACGAGTTTAAAAAAAAAGCCGGTTAAGGGAGAAAATTAATTATTTCAAGATAAAATATGTTACGATATAAAATTAAATATTGTAGAACAACAAAATCGAATTCAGAAATGTGCTTATCAGTTGAAGGCTTACTATTCTTACATTTGGCTCATTATCCTGAGCAAATTAGTTCTCCATTGCTAAAAATAATCGTCTCCACACTTCAGATACTTCGATTTAAACGTAATTGTACACGTTCTTTCTCTGACCCGATAAAGCTGTAAAAGCTACTTGACCAACAGTGTAGAATATTCACATACACATAAAAAAATTAGAAATCATCAGAAAATTATAGTTAATGTTATTTTGTCATGTTTCCAACTACTTATTTATTCCGTGTTTACAACGATCAAGATCACTCAGCCACAGTACGTCAGCATCGCGCGGTTGCTTATCCGAACACGTCGCGCGACTTGTCACTTGTCGCACGCCACGTCGACTCCCCACTATTGCGATACTGAAACCCTATAGGGGTTTTCCTGTTCTTTATTCAGAATGTCATCCTATTCCAATAAGCTAATTGGGCGGAGTTTTATTTGAAAATATTGTTTTGGTGTATTCTGTTGTGATAGTAGTTTTTGGCTTCGTAGATCCCAAATATTTAGGCGAAGTTGGAAAGGCGATATGGTACGGCAGTATTTTTAGTGATTACTGAGATTCAGGAGCACGCGACTTGGGTAGTCATAAACGCTGGTTTGTGATATTCCCATTCTTTAGCACTTCGTGCTTTGGGAGATACATTAAGCTGTTGATACCGGTTACAACTCCATGAGATAGTCGTGAAGCTAAATTGGTAGCTTTGGCCCGTACTAACTTAGGTATGTGACCTACAGAACTCTCTCTCCTCAAACAAGGGCCTAATACAGCAGGGAGTTATGTTACACGGTTTTTCATAACATTAGGTTTTTCTCAGTAGTTCAAAGTTTGGGTTTGCGCCTAGTAATGGCAAAAGAATAGCTCTTATTACAGTGGAATTTAACGTCATTTGTGAAATGTGGGTGTACACAGTACATATATGCAGCCTTCGCTGAGGGAACATAACCATTACGTATTTTTGGTAGCAATATAAATACTCTTTTAAAACATAAATTTACTAGCATGCTATTAGCGTAACAGATACAAAAAAAGACAAACAACGGCTACGAATTCTGGCACACTATCAGAAGTCAACGTCTTCAACAACATGAATATTTCTATTGACCTATATACAACAAAGAACCCTGGCATGAATTTCCATTTCCTAAGCAATACATTCCCAGCAATATTAGCAACACAAATAAGACAACGAAACTCTCAGACAGGCAATACAATTTTATACGTCGTCCATAAATCGTTTGTTATTATTCCTACAAAGAGGTTCCAACTATTGTGAGGCGTTCGACTCATATCACTTCCCATAAAAATGTTTTATGTTACTGGCTAATAAATGACATCAGCAAATTCTCTAAGACAATATGGGAAGCTGTGTATCCGTTTCTTTTATTCCGCCCCTAGTAATCATTGTTTCTGGCGAGGGGCGCCCGGCCGTCGCTATCGAATTTAGCACGACGGCTAATAGTGTTTTTGTTAAAACCACTGGGGTATAATTCGCTATGACTAAACATGGCACGTTGTGGTGTCTTTGTGGAATATTCGTATAAATGGTATTCTTTATCTATCTTTATCGTTCATACTACATAACGGATCAGGAACATTTTTCAACTAACCTGAAGTGTCTCACTACTGGGCGGAGGCGTGCATTGCATATTGGCAATTATACTCATTGTTATCTCGTCCTCGATGATGACAGATTACAAGTGTAGTACCAGTCTTCCAGTCTCTGGCACCACATCATCTCATCATCTTCGGACGAGATAACAACTTCGCATAATTGTAGTCGAACTTCACGAAGCGATTTGCCTGTTCAAAAAGAATTCCATGACTTTCTACTAGAAACGTATTTTAAAAACTATTACTCTGTCAAAGAATATATGAAGGACAAGTTTCCTCACAAATGGTTCAATTTATTTTATAATACTTGTTGAATTTTCCTCGTTTGTTCATCCTTCCTATCCGTCCTCTACCTTTGACTGATTGAACATGTATCGTTGTACTGTTGAATTTTGTCTCGTTCGGCATCACACTAGAGCTATAATCAATTATTTTGTACACTCTCTTTCCATATTTTATAATAACCCTTTCACTTACTTGTATTATTATACTTTTTATTATATACCTTTACAAAGTCCCTATTTTATCATTGTGAGAATTATGTAGACACTGACTGATACCATGAATCTAAGTACACTTATGTTTTATCTATACTTAAACACATATATTTAGCTCGTTGCAAAGAATTATAAAACTCTCATTTTTTAAAAAGTGTAACTGTGTAGTTTCTTGTCCTTCTTCTCCACAGGAATGATTTTCCGAACGGGTGGTAGAGTCTTAAGTAATCAATAATTTTCTAATTTTGACTATTCATAAGTGCCTTTTGGTCTATATGAACAAAAAACTTTTGATTTTGATTTGACTCGTAGTTGCTAATAGTAGAAAAGAATTTTTAATCATTAATAAATTGACAACTGTTTATAAATGTCGTTTTAACAAGCTGTAGCACGTTGACACGTCTTCACGTTGGCTAGGGTCGGAGCGAACTAATTCGAAATAACACCACACCCAAAGTCGTGCTTTTATTTTTCGGGGCGTTGACTTTCACCACAAATCTTGTTACTTATGGTATTTTGTATGCCACTGGATAAACGATCATTTCATGAAGTTATCGTAACCGGTCGCGTTACGTAGTTAATTGGTCATAGCGAATAAGAGCCCAGATATGCCATCTATGTGTGTAATTGGACGCGGTCGTTCGATGGTGTATAAAATTTTATGTACAGTCAAAATATTACATCGAATTCGATTCCGGTATTTTAGTGTGTGTATTCGCTATCTTCCCCGTTTTACAGTTTTGGTATTTTAACTGTTACTTTTGTGAGTTTAGTTTTGGAAAATTAGTCGAACCGATTATATAATTTGTAGCTACATATACGAGTATTGTATTTACACACGTTGTTATAGGTTCTCGGATCGATACTTTGATAAAATATATCTACTTACAGAGCGTTGTAATCATAGGGAACGCGTTTGGTTGACCATAAAACACAAAATAATATACACCGTCACGCCTATATTCCCCAAGCGGGGGTGGCAGAGGTGTACTGAGTACACCCACGTTTCACCGACGAGGTTAGGTCCCATGTAATAGAGGGCGAGCCTATTGCCATATACCAGGCACAATTCCAGACTCCGGACTCATACTGGGAATTTTTGTTAGAAAAACTACATTTGTCCGACCTAGGATTTGAACCCAGGACCTTGGGATCACAAAGCGATGTACTTTGCCACCTGACCAACGAGGCAGTCAATTTACAAAGTAATGCCAATAATGTAATAATAATATCAGCCTATAATGCCAAAAATGTAATAATAATATCAGCCTATACTGCCCACTGCTGGGTAAAGGCCTTCTCTCACAAATCGAGGTGAGAGAGATTAGGTCATACTCCACCACGCGGACCCAGTGCGGATTGGTGGAGGCAGGTTTGTGGCCACCCGCTGTTGGAACTTATCAAGCCGCCTTTAAGGCTTCCAACTCGGCTTAACGACTACCACATTAAGTGGTAACCGGGACCAACGGCTTAACGTGCCTTCCGAAGCACGGAGACGCTCGAATATGAAAATACCACAAACGGTCACCCATCTCAGGCCGACCGAGTCGAACGCTGCTTAACCTTAGTGATCGGTAAGAATACCGCGGTTGCACAGCGCTACGAGCGCCTCAATAATGTAATAATGTAATACTAATATGTAATAAGCACCTGCAGTGTTTAGTTTTTAATATACGTATACATACTTTACAGAGATATGTGGCCACTGCAGTGGCACAAGGGCTGATTCTTTTTTCTTTTTTTATGCATACGTCATTATAGCCAATCTGAATTTGTAAAACTATCGAAATCAATACTAAAATATTTTTATTTGCGAATATAACTATCTAAATGGTAAATAGAATCTACTTTCACAAACCTCTCTTACCTACTCCAATCTCATAGTTCACACTATCCGCCTATTCCATAAGGGATAAATATAGACATACTAATATTAGCCTTGTTAAGAAACTGTCCCACCGTTGGCACGGGCCTTCTCTCGAACTGAGATGGTTTAGGCCATAGTCCACCACGGTGGCCCAGTGCAGGTTGGCGAACTTCACACACCTACGAGAAACTCTTAGGCATGTAGGTTTCCCCGCGATGTTTACCTTCACCGTTTAAACAACTGATGATTAATTTAAGAAAAAAACACACATGTTTTCTAAAATACAGAAGTGCGTGCTTGGGCTCGAACCCGAGACGTCTGACTTTGCAGTCCAATGGTCTAACCACTAGGCTATCACTGCTTAATATAGACATTCTATTCAAAATTTACTTCCTTCATGCAAACGAAGACACACATTTGTCATCCCCATCAAAACCATTTTGTCTTCTCCCACCATTATTTGTCTTTCTACGTTTTAGCGAGATTATTTCCACTCTTTCACACCGACTGAAGTTATTGTTCTAAGATCACATATCATTATTCAACGTCACATATCTGCGAATGCCAGCACTTTCTACGAATGATGTGGAGCTGAACGATATCCATTAAACATCGATTCTCATTTCTAATATTGCAGAGACATTTTGATAAAGTCGATTAATATCAGGCGATTTATATTCTTAATATCAACTATTAAACGTGGTATGGGTGATATATATGTGTGCAGAGGTCATAAATATTTTATATATAAGATCATTTGAGAAACATACACACCGCTGAAAGGATCTGGCGTGATGGTGAAGGTACCTGGATATTAGACCATAAGAGTAGGTATATAACTACTCTTTATTATAAGTACATATTTAATAAAAATCCCTAACAATTAAATATGAATTTTGATGAATAAAAACTTAATCCTAACACATTTTGTTCTCAAACTTTCCAAATTTGCAAATCATAGTTTTGTATATGAATCTGCTTCCAGCCTTGCGAAATTAAGAATGCTTAAATGTTTTCGTCTACGTAACTTGTAACCTTTATTATAATAGCTTTTATGTATTCCAATCAAACTTTAAAACTTAGTGAACAAACCATCTCTAGTTTCAGATGTGTTGGTTGTGATTGCAATCTATAACAAGTGTAATATGAAGGCGTTAGTATTTCCGAAGACGTTGCAATGAAAACGTGTTTAGCAAGAAATCGGCGTTTTTATGTTGAGTAAAAAAGTTTTAAAATTTGATTGTAATAGACTATATGTGGATTTATCAGCATGTCAAAAGTATATAGAGTCAATCAAGGATATTTTGGTCCGCGGCCAAAATCGGAACTAACGCTGTCATCAAGAAAAATGACATTTCATGACAATCGCGGAGTTTCCGTTTGCTATAAAGTTTACCCAAGTTCTTTTTTTTATTCGTAACCGAGCGGACCCACCTGTCAAAATATTCCGCTGAAATACAATGGAAAATTTTACTAAGTGATACCCCTAATTTCACACCCCCTGTCAATGTCATCCGCGGGCCAAAATATCCTTGTAGCACTATAATCGTAAATGTCAAATGACAATTGTTGTGATGAAAAAAGTTAGTGGCCGTAACATCGACACAGTATGTATCAGTCATTAGTTCAACATGATAGTATATATGAGACATAAAAATCTGTACTAATATTACAGTGATAGCAGACCTTGTTTACTACAGTGATAATAGATTAGCGTTATAATAACAAAGAATAATTTTGTGAAAATATACAACTATCCAAGTCTATAAAATAATAATATGCTCTCTGATGATTTAAAAGACGAAATCAGGCGAATGTGGGGGGAATGTGTCCCGATAGTACTGTCAACAACTGGTGTTATTCCAAAGCACCAGTCTATAAAAACACTCAACCTTCCACCATTTATCTATATCACTTTACAGAAGGCTGTCATATTAAATACATGCAGAATAGTTTGTAAATTCCATCGGACAGATAAAGACACACACATAGCTATCACACTACCATCCTCATCCTTCAGTATACAAATAAGGACCTACACCAATAGAACACCAATCATATACAAATTCACCGCAGAGCCAAATCCAGAACCTATCCGATTAAGACTTGTCTTAGGCCCCTGTAAACCTGGTATACCGACCGACATGGTCGAGACATAGAAATGTAAAAATAATAATATTAGCCCTGTTAAGAAACTGTCCCACCGTTGGGCAAGGGCCTCGTCTCAAACTGAGGGGACCTAAGTCTATAATAATAAAAAAAACAACAGTGGCACTCCGGGAATGCCAACACAAAATATATACATATTTATATACAGAGGTGTCGGTAACGGTAACAGTGTCGCGAGTTTAATTGTGTTTTCCCATCTCAAAAATGCCCAACGCTCCTAAAGTTTTCACTTCAAAAACAAATTCACAAATCGAAGTAAGATGGATAAATAATTAATAAGCCTATACTGTCCCTCCATAATTTTATATTTATAAGCATTTAATCTGAAAAATAATAATTTTTTACAACTGCATATGGACCGCATCATCATTTTTATAAAATTCTTAATACCTGCGCATACTAATATAAAAGTAATAACTTATACGTCTCGGCCGGATCATCACATATTAGGTAGCGAGTGATAAAAATTCAGTGCACATCTCGAAAAAACTCCCAGAAAGAAAATATCCAAGACTCAATCTCCGATGTTTGCTCGTGGTGGTTAAGCTGCATCTAATGAAATCCCCTGTCAGGATATCCTTGCACCATATCTTACCGCAATTAAAACGTTTTGATACTAGGAAATTAATTGTGCCCCCGTCAATTTCTGTCCGCTTTTGGTAGTGGATATTTTTGTAGTGTGGTTAGTAAAAAAAATGTGGCAATGGTTTAGTGGCAGTCGTACTTTAAGATTTATGATTATTTTTTCATAAATGAAGAAAATATGTTATTAAGTATCAGGTAAAACAAAATCGAATGATGAATCAAAAAAAATACAGTTTAAATTTAGATATATTGTTACATTGTTTTTTTTTAAAAAGCTACAACTAACATTTAGATATCACGTTTATTTTTGTCCCAATGTTAAACAAAGTCGTTTTGCTCTTTAATTGAGGTAAAAGAGAATATATAGCTTCTACTTTATCAAGTGAACCCAATGTAGATTGGTTATTTCGCATTTTACAAATTTTATTTATTTATATTCTTTAATTGTTCCTTTCCTACTACTCTTAACATAGTAGAATTAAACCGTGTGATAATATTTGCATATTGATTTCCTCAAAATAATTTCACTTCACATAACTCATTATTGCCTTAAGTACCAAAACATATCGAATCCTCGATACCAAATAAACACGTGGACATAGAGTATTTGAGCGCTGTTGCTTTCGTCCTTTTATTTAGGGAGTGCTATTCCAAACACGAAGACACTAATCTCCTTTATTCAATAAATATCCATTATCAATATTCTACCTTTCAGTGATTTTCTTCAATAAATTTAGATTGGTGATAATTATTGTATAAAAGATAACGGTCTAATTCAATCAGAGTGGGCGATTTGAACTTTTGTGCGGGTAAGAGTGCTACCTAAGAAATCTTCAGGCGTACCCAACTGTTCATATCTTTGAATAAAGCCCCCCTTCAATTGAACAATGGGACGGTTCAACCTAGTGGACATATAACGCTTGACCAATTTTCTTTGTGCGAATGCCTACGATCTGGGAATATCAAACGGGTGCTCAGACAGTGTTGCTGATTGAGCATCTTTTTTTACGCCGAAAACCCATTGATTTTATCCAATTCAGTGAATAATATTACAGTGTTACAGCCACTTTGGAAAAATTCGAAAAAATTGGGTGCGTACATATGACGCACTTTTAAATAATTTGTAAAGTTTTGTAAGAGCCTTGTAAGCGTCTTTTTTATCTAAGTTTATATTTGAAAATTATTTTGTGGGCCGTTTAAGACGAGGTCAGGGCGTGCGTTAATCTGGTTATGATAATAATTACGTTGATGTTTGGTATACTTGTAATATTTTTAAGAATAATTTTGTTAATTATCTGAGGACTTTCTTGCTTGATATGCTTAAAAATTTGTATTTAATTTGAAAATAATATAAAGACACAATAAAAACAAACAATTGTCATGAATTTAGTAATTTGTTAACGCAAATTGAATATAGCTGGTTCAAACAGGGCTCTATTTTCGTACGAGCATCTTTGTAATTTATTTGTTCAGTTTTGTTTTATGAGATGCGAATTTAAAACATTAAAATTTTAAATTTAAACATCTTAACTTAATTAAAACTTCCAATATTTATCTCCTATTGCTTTGCCTGATAATCAATCTGGCTTTGCAATAAAATACATAAGGGGACCTCCTCTAAAGAATTCCATATTTATTGAGTTCTTAGATTTACGCGAATATTACATATACAGTGTCTCAATAGTTCTAAGTATTCACACAACAGCACATGTTAAGCATTCATACCATTTTGTTAGTGAGATCAAAATCTACATCTTACTGACAATGAAACTATGGCCAGTTTCGATGTCCAGTCACTATTCACATGCCTACCTGTACAAGACTGTGTCGAAATTGTAAAAAGGAAACTAGCGGAGAACAACATGCCAGCGGAATACTTAGAACTATTTAGACACTGCCTTATATCTGGCTACTTATTGTGGAAGGAGCAGTTCTACAAGCAAGTAGATGGCGTGGCAATGGGCTCCCCTGTATCTTCCATTGTTGCCGATATATTCATGGAAGACTTTGAGGAGACAGCCCTTCGTACCTCACCTGTAAAGCCAAGTTTCTACAAGCGGTACGTAGATGATACTTTCACAATATTACCATCTGACAAAATTCATGTATTCCTAAATCATCTTAACTCCATTAACCCTACAATTCAGTTTACAATGGTGTTGGAGGCAAACAATTCCCTAGCTTTCCTAGATGCGTTAGTAATCCGTAACCCCAACAACACCTTAAGCCATACGGTTTATCGAAAAAAGACCCATACTGATAGGTACTTAAACGGTGAATCTCACCACCATCCAACACAGTTAGCTGCCGTGGGTAAATCTTTATTTCAGAGAGCACAAGGGATCTGTGACAAGAAACATCTGGCTGCCGAACTTCAACATGTCAAGCAAGTCCTGCACGACAATAAGCTTCGAGTCCCACGCCAACGTCACAGTGACCGAGTGAAACCAGCCACAGTTGAGCGTCTCTCTGCTGTACTACCTTACATGAGAGGAATCACGGACAAGATTGGCTACATCTTGAAGCGTGCTTCGATTAAAACATTTTATAAGCCGCCAAAGAAGATCAGTCAATTTTTACCATCTGTCAAGTGTCAGATCCCTCTACAAGATGCAGGAGTTTACAAGCTTGATTGTGAATGTGGTCTCTCTTATATGGGACAAACAAAAAGACCGGTAAAAACTAAGGTTTAACATCAGATTCGATAGACCACAAAACCTCGTGAAAGAACACCGATTCCTACCAAGGATGGTTCGCGAGGCAATTGAAATTAAAAAACATCCTAATTTCAATAGAGAAGATAGCTGGGTGCTTCCATCGTCTTGGGATCCGGTAATTAATATAATCAAATCCAAAACCAAGCATAACACTGCAAGACCTCAAGACACCGTGAGCTCATTCTGCGTAGATCGGACCAACAACAACAAACATAATTAAGAAGTTTGAGGGTACCCCGGAACAACTATGCCTATTGGACGTCTAACACCTCAGTCCCTCCCGTGACCACGGGTGCTGCAAAGAACTCGAAACGTCGGGAACTAAAAATAAAAAATAAACCGCGATAAAATCCGTAAAATAGTTTTATTGCATTCGATAATTCACATAGTAAATAGCTAATTTAAACCGAAGCGTCTAATTCTTGTTCGGGCTCTCCGTGTATTTGTATAATTCAGTTTTATTCTTATGCCCGCGAATTAACTATATTTAAAAATTGTAATGTTAAATACCAACCTCTGCATAAAAACGTGTTTACGCAATTTAAGAATTAACTAATACCGCCAAACTTAATCAAGCATCCCTTTACCAGAAAAACAATTTGGGAACCTACTTTCAAGAATTCGATAATTTATCACCTCGAATAGAAAGCAACCGGTACAAACGGAAGCGTCTAATTTTCGTGCAGACACTCCGTGAATTTATTCATTTGGCTATGTTTTTCTTTAATTAAAAATATTTAAATGTCATCTACTTGTGAAATTAACTAAAGCCGTCAATCTTCGCCATAAATTAACCATGAAAGTAGATACATGTCGCCATAAAATAAACAAATGAACCTACAGTCCAAAATTTGATAATATGTGACAAATTGAAATTATAGGCATCTAATTTTGACACGGACACCCCATTTTCCATTTATTTGCACTTTATTGGACGTTTTACCATTAAATAACCATTGCTTTGCCAGAAAAATAATCTGACTTTGCAATAAAATAGTTACGGAATCTACATTCAAGAATTCGATAATTTACCACCCCGAATAGAAAACAATTTTCTTGCAGATACCCTGAGTATTCATTCGGCTTCGTTTACTACCAGTGAATTAAAAAACTGTGATCTTAAACAAGAGAAATTAACTAAGACTGCTTTTTATTTTGCTAGAAATTGTTAGATAATCTCACACGCTTTGCCATAATAATTCAGATTAAAGGTGCGGCCAAACCGATGCGTTCCGCCGCGGCCGGGGTGGCGTGTACGGTGGCGATCAGCTCCTGCAGTAATATTTGTATGGAAATGTTCACATCAACGCGTCCTGCGTCCTGCACACGCTATCTGGGTGGCGTCTGCACGCGCAATCATAGGGACATACTGATCGCCACCGTGATCGCCGCCGGGGACACGGCGGCCGCGGCTGAATGCGTTAGTTTGGCCGTACCATTAGGAAATTTTGAATGCCACTAAAACACGCGAAATTAATTCATCCCACCAAACTGAACCAACCACCTCTATGCCAGAAAAAAACAATCTGGTAACCTAAAGTAGAATCCACTTATAATGACATCGAAGTAAAATGACAAGTACGTCATACTAAGCGACTGTCATACAAAGCATAACCTTAGAAAAATAAAGCTTTTATTTTTGTTAGTAATTTAGAGAAAAATTACTACACAATATGAGTATCTATAGAACTTTATTTATATTTTTTAACTTAACCAAAAACGGGAACAATCTCTATCTATCTATCTATAACCTCACGCCAGATCCCTTGCGGGGTAGGCAGAGAGTACAGAGTTCCAACAGGTTCTTTCCTTACATACCTCTCTGGCTTCCTCGACTCTCATAGTTCGTCTCATACACGCTCGCCGGTTACGGAGACTCTTGACTTTTCCATCAGATAAGACTCGGTTTATTTGGTCGTGGTAAGATAGTCTAGGTCTTCCCCGGTACCTGCATCCTTCCACTTTCACATTGTATATCTGTTTTGTCATTCTTTCCTCTGGCATTCTTTCTATATGCCCGAACCAACGGAGCATACCCTTTCTCATCTTTACACCGATACTATCTTTCATACCTACTCGCTGTCTTACTATGCTGTTGCTAATGCGGTCGGTCAGCTTCACTCCGCACATCTTCCGCAGAGCTCGCATTTCTACCGCATTTATCCTACTTTCATTCTCCTTCTTACATACCCAGCTCTCGCTACCATATAACAGCGTTGGGACAAGAACTCCGTTATGTATGGCCAGCTGCGCCTTATGGCTTAAGTGCCGGCTCCCGAGTAGCTTTCCCATCGCACCATTCACTCTGTTCCCTGCACTCACTCTTCTCTCTATGTCAGCGGTGTATTTCCCATCCTTACTGAAGGCGCATCCAAGATATACAAACTCATTCACTTGCTCCAGCACATCGTTACCAACCACAATCCTTACATTCGTTCTGGTTTCTTCCCTTTCAAAAACCATAATCTTGGTTTTCTTCACATTCAAGTGTAAGCCATTGATCATGCAGTCGTCTTTCATAACTGTGACTAGTGTTTGCAGATCAGTGGCTGTTGGCGCTATTAAAACCGCGTCATCTGCATAAAGTAGATGGTTTACCACTAAGTCACCCATTTGTACACCTTCATTCATCGCTTTCAGTCTTTGAAGACTTTTGTCCAGATATATTATAAACAGTCTAGCGGACAACACGCAACCCTGCTTGACGCCGATTTTAACGTCAAACCAGGGTGACCTGTTACCACCCACCCGTACGCATGCCTTGCAGTCCACATAAGTGGACTGGACGGCTCGCAACAGAGTGCCATCTATACCATACTCTGGCAAAATGTCCCAAAGTCTCTTTCGCACAACTCTGTCAAATGCCTTCTCTAGATCTACAAAACCGCAGAAAACCTTCCGGCCCACTGCCAGATGCTTCTCTACGATGTTGCGGAGTGAGAAAACTTGATCCGAACATCCTCTTCCAGACCTGAAACCCCCTTGTGCCTCGCACAACATTCCATCGGACTTCACGCGCATTCTCCGTTCAATAATTTTACCGTACACCTTGGCTGCCAAGCTGATCAAACTGATGGCTCTGTAATTAGCGCAGTCATATTGTGAACCCTTGCCTTTATACAAGGGTACTATGACTGCGCGGCGCCAATCTGTAGGGACTCTACCGGTCCTCCAGCAAAGGTTTGCAAGGGCCCGGAAAGCGTCCCGGGAACAATGAACTGACTAAACATAAAATAAATAACTTTTTTAATATACGTGACTTTCAAGACTGCTCAAGAAGACAACACAATTTCTTAAATATAGGACATAATAAGCTGTATATCAAAAAGCGAAGTCAATATACCCAAACATTGTTTTATAAAAGTTTATATGGACCCAAACTTCGCAATTCGTCCTATTAAGCAGTTGCTCAATATTGCCGGAGTCATAATAAACGAATTCTAATGTACTTTCAAGAATTCAAAAATTTATCACCTCGAATAGCAAATAACTGGTTCGAACGGAAGCGTCTAATTTTCGTGCAGACACCCCGTATATTTATTTCATTCAGCTTTGTTCTTCTACCCGCGAATTAAGCAGGATCCGCGATTCGCAGAATGATTTATAAAAGCCACGCTCATCCCGTTTTATTTACGACTACCGTTCTACAGAATAATTACAGGGCCGTGTAAACGTTTGCAAATGTAAAAAGGGATTACCCTTTAATGATTGCGCTGTAATTATGCAAAGAAATAAGTTATGGTTGGAAAAGAATTTCACTTTTTTATCTATCTATCTATATTATCACGCCAGATCCCTTGCAGGTAAGCAGAGAGTTCAGAGTTCCAACAGGGTCTTTCCTTACATACCTCTTTGGCTTCCTCCACGCTTATAGTTCGTCTCACAAACACCCACACTAAAGTATTTTTCACATAGGAAGGTCACATACGGTAGTGGCAGTTCTAATTGCCAAACGAAATTATACTTTATTCAATGCCAATAAGAGGCATGACCCGTTTCTATACTTATGGTTTTGGTATGGTAACGTGGTTATGGTAACACAATGGTGTTAAGGCATAAAACCATAAGTATAGAAACGGGTCATGCCTCTTATTGGCATTGAATAAAGTATAACTACGTTAGGCAATAAGAACTGCCACTACCGTATGTGACCTTCCTATGTGAAAAATACCTTAGTGCGAGCCTACGTATTTTTTAAAATAAAAAATAACTAGTGGCAGACAATAATCTAAAAACATAATCTTGATCCAAGGCTCTCATTTTATTCCGTAGCCGTACATCTATATAATCTTCATTGAAAATTTACTTGAAACAATAAACCAATTTAATGTTTCCGCGCCAGAGCTTCGCATCGCCGAAAAACATAAACATTTTCTACATGCGTTAACAAAAACAATGGCGAGCAAACCCCAAACATTTCTGTTTATATTTTCCACAAAAAAAAAGATAAAAAAAGTTAGAGTTGGCCGCATTCAATCCAATGGTCGGGTATTGTTGCCGCGATCGGGGTCTATTCATATACTCGGGTAAACGAAAAGCTTGAAAACATTCAAATTACTCCATTGTGATTTATTATACTCGGCATCGTTGCACAATGCGAACGATTCTGATGAAGGTCAAAGTCATGAAAAGTACGCTGAGTTTCTGTTGGAATGTCTTAATGCCTAGATCTCGAAGCGACTTTTACTGTCGTAAAAATGTGAATATATTTTTGCGATGTTTTTTTTTTGTATTTCAACCAAAAAGGTTAACAAAACTATTATAATCTTATTTTTGCGTGAAAGGTGACAAAGCAATATCGTGTGTATATTCAAATCTCTTTCTTACAGAAAAGTGAGATTATAATATCTTTGTTAAAGAGATTGTGGTACGCGCACTGGCTCACTCTTAAAAGTTTTGATCTATTTACACATAGAAAGAAATGAAGACCGAGTCTTATCTGAAGGACAAGTCAAGAGACTCCGTAACCGGCGAGCGTGTACGAGAATTACGAACTATGAGAGTGGAGGAAGCCAGAGAGGTATGTAAGGAAAGAACCTGTTGGAACTCTGTACTCTCTGTCTACCCCGCAAGGGATCTGGTGTGATGATATAGATAGATAGATAGAAAGAAATTAAATAAATTTAAAATTCGAACTTACCTCACTTTTTCTTTCTAAGGCCCGTATTACAGAAAAAAAATCAGTCGTGAATCTAGTTCTAAAACTAACGTTTTAGTACAAAAATCAGTTCTTAAAACTAGATTCACAAACTCACGACTGATTTACGTTCTGTTATACGGGCTTTAGCATGGGGTTCTAATTTTAAAGGACTTTGTTAAAATTGCCCCAGAACCAACAAATATTTGACCCATGCCATCATTATTTATCTATTTTATTAAAATAATGGCAAATATTCGTATCTAACGGACAATTTGCAATCTAAAACGAATATTTCAAAGTATAATGAGTTTTTTTATCGAAGTCGCCGACATCTTTACTGAATGTCAACACACAATATAACCTCATATGTATTAAATGGCTACTAAATTATAACCTCAAAATCTAATACTTTTTGTGCAATATTGCAATTCTCCCGCTTGTCCGTTTAATAATAAATGCCTTAAGAAAATTTATTGGTGATTTGAAATTATACAAGTATTTTTTCATTGCTGTTGGTTCTGGGGCAAATCGTGTATGGGCGCAGAACAATGTTCTTTGATCATACCTTACTTATCCATGATCACTGATCTTGTTTCCAGTGTGATCATTACATATTGCCAATACAGCGCATTTTTTTAATGAATTTTACTTAAAAACATGCCATTTTCGCATCACTTCAAGTCTAGTGCCGCTACTAAACATAAATAAATATGCAAGTAAAATTTGTATTGAAAGAATTTCCGTCGCATTTTGCAATTCATAGCGGGCGTCGAGTGCATTAGCCGCGGCTCGGTGCGGGCATGTAATCGTATTTGCATTATAAATTTGTTCGTACACCTAATAGCTCCTGCGAGTGAGGGTAAACAAGCCGGTATTGGAAGCACTTGCGGTGTTAACTGCGATAGAGCTTTGGGATCGTATTTGACCGAAATTTCTTGATCGACACTTTCGATATCAACCATAACCAGAGTTGTGGAAGGCTATCATTGGTTTTTCTATATTCCACAGAAATGCAGTATGTGCCCCACTTAGCGCCAATTAGATTAGTGAAGTATATTCATGTTGGTTCGTAACCGGAGAGAGTTGTGCTAGAAAACAAACATTGTGTCTCCTATATCCCACAAGCAAATGTGCCAGAGGTGTTGAGAAGAAAGCACATGTTGGCTCATAGAGTAAGTCCTTCTGTTAAAGGAAACACTTTATGCTTATATTTCACAAGCGAGAGTGGTAGACGTGTATTAAGTCTACCCACATATAGCCTGCGATGTTAGTTCCTAATATAACAGGGGCAAGCTTGTGCTATCATACCACGCATGATTGCAGACCCCGAACTAGGTACTATTGACTAGGTTTTTTCGATAGAAATTCCACACTCCGTCCGGTGGGACGGATAGGGCCCATAGCACACCTTGGATCATATATGATCGTCAGCTGTGCTATGGGCAGTGATGGGCAAAATGTAATCAGACTAGGGATTATAATTGCATTTTGTAATATGTGCGACCGCGGTATTTTTACCGATTACCAAGGTTAGGCAGTATTCAACTCGGTTGGCGTGAAATGGGTGACCGTTTCTGGAATTTGAGCGTCTCCGTGCAAGCACGTTAAACCGTTAGTCTCGGCTTCCACTTAATGTGGTAGTCGTTAAGCCGAGTTGGAAGCCTTAAAGGCGAGTTGATAAGTTCCAACAGCAGGCGGCCACAAACCTGCCTCTATCAATCCGTACTGGGTATGCGTGGTGTGTGAAGTATGACCTAATCACTCTCACCTTGATTTGTGAGAGAAGGTCTTAGCCTAGCTGTGGGCAGTGTAGACTGATATTATTATTTATAATATTCAGTTATGATTCAAGATTAAAAGTGTAATCGTAATTGTCGAAGATTACAAAATGAAGTTGTAATCGTTAATCATTAATATACCATGACGCCTATATTCGCCAAGCGGCGGTGATTAATCATTAATCTGATTACATTTTGCCCATCTCTGGCTATGAGCTACTAGACAAATAAGGCAGTCCCATTAGAGCTACGAGGTAGACGATATTATTAGAAGACTCTATTACAGGAATATAAGATTAAAGACTCAACAATTACATGCAACTACATAGGTATATTAATCCTACTAATATTATAAATGTGAAAGTTTGTATGTTTAGATGTTTGGATGTTTGTTACTCAATCACGCAAAAACGGCTAAACGGATTTGGATAAAATTACACATAGGATACTTAGAATACTTTTTATCCCGAAAAAATGTTAGGTTACCTGTCTAAAGTCAACGTGGGCGAAGTCGCGGGCAAACACGAGTATAAAATAATAATATGCCACTTAAGGCGTTATGTACCTTGAAATATTATCTCATGTGGCATATTTGTATGAATATTTAAAATAGATATTTGAAAAACAACTCTTTAAATCAAAATAAATCATAGGTGCTTCTCAGAATAAGATTTATTTCTTTGAACAAATGAATAACACCAATAAACGACATAACACAACATTATTTTGCACGCTTGTGTTTCCCACAGGGTATCCCCCAATTCCCAAACGGCAGAGGCGTACACAGCATACCCACATTTCACAGAAGTGTTTAGAGTTGAGACCCTAAACACTTCCGTGAAATGTGGGTGTGCTGTGTTTGTTATTTCGCCTCTGTTACATTGGGATGTACCAGAGGCGAAATAACACCAATATTGCTACATTACTCGTTTAAGTTAAATAAATATATTTTTTTATATATTTATAAGATAAGGAAAACCAACAACTTTACCATATGAACATGAAAATGAACATGTTTATTTCATTAACTTATGGTACTAAGTTTTACAGGAGTTGGGGTTTTCATTTAAGCAAAATATTGCTTGTGCTTGAGGACACCGCTCTAACATTGTGATAGATTATATTTACACGAGTATATAATTGATAGTGCTTTTTTTATAGCCAAGCCTGTTTACTTTAGGCTCAATAAGTTAAAATGACGTATAACAAAATTCATTAGAATCTCAACCTCTTAAAGTACTAATCAAATATTGTTATTTTTTCTTCATTACTTCAATATTTGACTAGGCACAGACTTCATAGTGTGTGTTTAATTTAGTATAATAGGCAATATCAGACGCCATTTAATAGTTTATTCATACGGTTAGTGGAGATCTGCAGTTGTATACGGAACCCATTGTCCAGGGTCCGTCCTGTGACAGCATTTAGATTGGGTTATGACTGCGTAATATAGCCATCAGGGCATAGACTAGGCTTGACTGAACTTGGCATCCGTGGACGGGTCTATGTAAAATTGAATACCTATGATTTTGAATGTCACTATACTAAGTATCTTCTACTTCTATAATAATTTGGCATTTATCCAACTGTTACTTAGGTGTCATATTTAATGAGTGATATTTTTTAGACAAAAAGACAAATACATTAATTTACTATGGAAAACGATAGCAAAATATACATTATGCATGTATCAAAACTCGACTCACAATAAGTTTCAATTGATATCTACATTTTGTATGGAATAAAATCATGACACATTATCTTTTCTGTAGATATATATTTTTTTTTTGTATTTATTATAAAATCAATAAAAGGAATGACCGGATCTCTGGCAAATCTATCACGATTACTACCTTTGGCTCGGGGGGTGGTTATAGCGTGCGAATTTTTTTTCCTGCGTTTGCAAAAAAAAATGGTAATTAAAAAACAATAGCGAATTTTCACTTGAAATAAAAAGTAAACGATTTTTGATGATAACGTGTTTTAGTTACGTACAACTTTATAAAATTTGCAACCTAATACTATTTACATTCCTACCTCAAACAAACACCCGGATATGCCAAAAATTTTCCCAGTTTTTACGTAAACAAATATTTTTAGGAAAATTTTCATAAAACTTAAACAAATTATTTATTGCACTTTCTAATTGTAAATAACGAATAATTAAGAATGCATATCTAATTTTAGGGTTTTCTAAACAAATAAACAGCTTAAAATACCTCGTAAGCTACCAAAAAGAATTGCCTGGATTTCTTGTTTAGATAGGCCGAAATCTAGGCTAAAGATTTTATAATAATTAAAAGGTTACAAACAATTTTTTTAGCAAAAATAGAAAGAATACATCCTATTTTAGCATTATACACATAAATCGACACAAATAAACATTTATTTTACGAAAATGTATCCTAAATTTACACAAAGGTGACTTACCGTGGATAATATTAATCTTTCCATTGGGAATCTCGAAGAAACACTTTTTATCACTTATCCTTTTCACTTGCTTTTATCACTATATACACATTGTAATAAGAATTCTAATAAGAGCCATTCATCAATAAGAATGATAAATTTGTTTATTTACACGCGCGGCACTTGAGACGCCACTTAGCGGGAAAGCGCGTCGGTCGGATGTTTACGTTATCCGTTCACAAAAGCACAAACACTTACCACTAAATATTATACATAAACAAAACTAGTAAATATTATCCTTAAAATTTTGTTACAGCATTGTCTATGGATATAATTTAGTGTTGGCCCACAAAAACCGATAACGCTATCGACTACCGCAACGTACTAATATGTACGTTCCCCGAGCTGAAGGGACGTCGAATATACGCTATTCATGTCCCATTTCAGGTGCTATGTTTTTTTTAGATCATTGATATTGTAGCAGCATGTGGTATATCGGTAGCAATGACCTTTACCTAAATTTACTGTTAAGATTCGAATATCTGTATTTCTGGCAGTGCCAAAATGAAAAACTATGCTAAAATGACCTCTTTTTTAGCACTACTGTCCATTTAAAAATTGGGGCATTACGTCAAGAGAGTAGTTTCATAATAATTATTTAATATCGTCCACGGACGAAATTGGAGGCAGTTCGTCAGTCCCGCCACTTTATTACAAAGCGTCGGCTGCCGCGCTTTCAAAAGAATGCTTGCAGAGGTTATGTCCACAGATACCATAGAGGCGGCGTTGACTTTTTAATTCTCTGAATGACGCGCGGTTGCCAAGCGACTCGAGAGAGCTGCTAATATAGTTTATATCGAGAACGAAGGACACAGTATAATAATAGACGCCTATGATATCGGCAAACATTCTAGTTGTTAGCTAAGCCATTGCAATCCCGCAGTCGAGAATGTTGGCACAGCGCGGGTTGCGGTCGAAGCCAGACCGCCCCGCCCGTATCGTGCAAGTGGTGGTTAAGTTCAACCACGTCTGGAAAACTGGTTCATAGTTATGACTAAGCCTTGATTTACATTCTGCCAAAACGCGGGGCAATAAGCAGAAAAGTGGCATGATAATGAAATTTTCAGTTTACAAAAACACTCGTCTCATTTACAAAAAAAAAGAAAAACGTAACGTTCAAAATCTGTTAAAAAAACAGGTAAACCGACTTCAAAAAGCAAAAAATAAATATTTGAAGTCGGTGCTGGTTGGTGCAGTCGGTTACTTGGCACCGACTTCAAATATTTATTTTTTGCTTTTTGAAGTCGGTTTACCTTTTTTTTAAAACATTTTCATTTTACAATTTTAAGTGACGAGTGAATTATTTAGTAATATTTATATACCGATATTATATTATTTTGCTGAGTTGTACAGTAAGGTACCTACAGGATTAATATAATGACTATAATAACGGAATCTATACATTCGTGCTGTTCGCCGTTAAGGAGTTCCCTCTTGTATCTTCAAAGTCCAAGGTCCAATACCAATAACATTAAAATAGGACCACCTCAAAACTAAAAGAATCATCAAAATCGGTTCATAAGCAAAGAAGTTATAAAAAAAGGACGAATTATGAACCTCCTTTTTTGAAGTTGGCTAATATACGGCTTAGTTCTATAGTAGGGTACCTATAGCATAGACGTAATACCCATAATATCTCAATTTACACATGCCTATTGTTTGTCGTTAAGGAGTTCCCTGGTGTATCTTCTTAGTCCAAGGTCCAATGCCAATGAAATTAAAAAGGAACCACCTTAGAGCTATACTGAACTCAATGCAAAAAAATTAACAAAATCGGTCCACAATTGACGGAATTATCGCTGAACATACATAAAAAAAGCATACAACCGAACATAGAACCTCCTCCTTTTTGAAGTCGGTTAAAAAGGAATTATTCCTCAGTCATTGGTGCGACATTTGTAGGTCAAAGATTTATCCCATGCCGTTATCAAACCCGCGACTATTAGATCCAGAGAGCGCAGCGGCTTGCACTCTAACCACTAGACTAAGCCGTCGTCCGTTTTATCTCAATTACTTACCGCCCTCCCTCCCTCGACTTACCGCCGCGGTTTACTTTTCGTTACTTTTCGTTAAACTAACCAATTGGTTAGTTTCATGTTCATTTCTCTGCTAATTGCCCCGCGATGGACTGCGTGTAATTGTCACTGTAATTAAGCCATTGATTTGACGGCGGACTTTTAAGGTTTAGTCAAATAGCCGACGGAGCGAGACGGGAGCGCGACGAAAGCGCTTGGCTACGTCCAGTTGTCACGTTTGCCGTCGCGCTAAGCGGGGCTGCGCTGTGTGGCATCTCCCGTACATTTCAGTACATTTCAATTTTCCAAGCCGCGCCACCATCGCGCTGCCGCCGCGCTGCATCGGCTATGTGGTGAGGCCTTTAGCGGATCCTTGCAGGGGACAAATTTTTATCCATCTATATCATCACACCAGGTCCCTTGCAGGGTAGGTAGTAAGTTACTACAATTATTTCGTTCGGGCTGTGTTTGTAAAATTCATATTCGTAAGCGCCAGAGATAAAAAATTAAATTACAATTTAAATATTTCGGCTTTGCTCGCGGCTTAATTTTGATTTTTAAGCGTCTGACGTTTCTAGTACTATACAGCACCAATGGTCATGGGAAGGACTGAGGCGTTTGACGTCCAAAAGTTATTGTTATTCCGGGGTACCTTAGGAGAATTAATTTAGTGCAATTCATTGATGCTACAATTAAAAATTTGGTTGTATTTTGCCCAACACTGGTAAACGACCTACAAAAGAGAAATGAATCCGATTATATGCCTGAAACGTTAAAAATAAAAAATACGAGGTGTATGTGAACATACATACTTACATTTCAAGCTCTTTAACTCTAACAAAGTACCTAAAAATGTTCAGATCATTTTTTTTTTCTCATAAAATTTGTTTTTACGATGCAAAAAAGGGTCTTATGAGATATGTAATGTGTGTATCTGTCTTTAGCATTTTAGCACTTAACGGATGAACCTTTTTTTGATTTGATTTAGTTTTTTTCGTTTGAAAGGTGACTTGATCGAGTGTTCTTAGCTATGATTGTTTTGAGTCAGAGCTTTTAAAATTTAGAATTTAAGTTTTACTTGTTAATTACTATATCTATCGCCTTAAGTCAACGGTGTTTAACAAAAGGTTCAAATTAAACATAAAAAGGCAAAATATTTTTTTTCTAAAAAATTACATTACATTTATTTTAGTACCTAACTATATACAACGTGTAACATAATGAACGCAAGACCTGAAAGTCGTTTTTGTCTAAATCGGTAACTGAATTGATTCCAGCTATTATTAATGTATCTTACATTTTATTTTAAATTTCAAAAATTGCTGCTATTCTTTCAGTGCGCTCTAACAGACCAATTTAATTTTTAATTCATTATATACGGAGATTACAAACGCATTTCTAAAACGTATTTCTTAATACATATACGTACAAGTTTCGTTGATAATTGGGGTATAAAAGTACTTAAAAAAAGAGTAGTAAACTTTAAATCTGGTTTTTCCATTTAATTTGCGAAGCAATTATCTAATTGGGGAGGCTGAAGTCCTGCGTTATTTACGATACACCTTGTATAATTATATGATTTTTGAATGTCAAATATTTTCCATCCATCTCATATATATATATATTAATCTCAATAATAAAGTCAAGTCAATTCAAGTGAGCTAATAAGTCTCACACATATTTACTCCTAATATCTCTCAAGATGCGTGCGTTAATTAATTAACTAAACCGCTTCGAGATGACACATCGTTGTTAGTTCTTGACGTAGGTTAGCCGCTCTCAATAAGTTTCGTTATAAGAAAACCACTATTTGCGAAATAACGCAACTAATTCACAATGACGTTGGGGACAAAAGAGTCATATACTCAGGTCATACTCGCATGATGTGAGAGCTAACATTTATAACGAAAGTGTAACGCTATTGAATTGATAAAGTTCAATACGACAGCACACTTTCTTGAGAACGTTTTGGTTACTATAATGTGAAATAAATAAGTTCTTGAGTGAAGATCACGGACTGGCAAACGTAATGCAGGACGCCCTCAGGCTAGATGGAGCGATGACCTTCGTAGGGCGACTGGCAGAAACTGGATGAAAGTAGCCGAGGATCGTACCCAGTGGCGTCCACTTGGAGAGGCCTATGTTCAGCAGTGGACTGCTATAGGCTAATGATGAATGAATGAATGAATGAAATGTGAAATGGTTTGTGATTGACTCTCTGATACGTAGTACTTGTTTACGTAAAATGCGCAAGTGCCAATAATCATCATTTGATGATGGTAAAACCAAAACTACAAAGATCATCCAATGCAGCCATAGCCCATAGCAGGGGCTAGCACGGGCGACAAGACTTTTTCGCGTAGGACAAAATTTTGTCGCCCGAAATAGTCTTGTCTATACGTCAGTACAACACAACTCTATCAACGAGTTTACTCGAGTCAATCTTTTTTTAATTTTACGCCATGCTAGCAAGTAAGACAAAATAGTTATCCCACGTCTAGGATGACAAAATCCGTGACACTAGATTTGCAGGACAAAGATCCCAAGGATTGCTCCAACGACTGGCTGCACTCAATTGCGCCCGCGTTTTTAATGACTGAAAATGAACATAGTTTGATAATTTTCAATTACATCCAATACTTTAGACTGTTAACGCAAAATAAGCAGGTAAAGGAAACTATATGAAAAACAAATATCCTAAGACAAACACTTACGCGGTGGGACGCGGAAAATCAACACTATGCAATGTGTCGAAGAAAATTCTAAATGTTAGTACCTTTGTACTTGTACTAAATGTTCATGGGGTGCATGAAAAGAGCCTCCCCGTGTGACGTATCTTATGAGCCTCCGTACGTCCGGCGCACCCTGGTAACAATTGGCGGATTTCCTACGCTGATTGGCTAATCATTTCACCACGATGGCAAACACAACCAGTCCAGCCCTAAAGCCGGCGCTGTGTGTAGTCTTTATTAACATCGAGGATTTTTCACAGGCCTAATCAGAAATTCTTTCTGAGTTCTGCCGCAAGACGCACTGCGACATTGTGTGTGTCCAAGAAACCCATAGAGACGAAACTCAGGGCTGGCCACACATTCCTGGAATTATTAATTGTATTGTATGTTTGCCGTCGAAACGCTAAGAAGACTTGTACTAAAGATACTAAGTATCACAAACAAACAAAAACAAAACAAAGTAATAGAGGTGATTCTAGTTACACCCATATAAGATCTAATTACAGATAACTAGATATAACCACAAACACTTAACTCAACTTCGCAAAAGCGAAATGGCTAAAAAGCCATTTACACTAAACAACTTATCCACAACCAAGACAAGACAACATAATTTCAACGCCAAATAACTCTCAACATATTAAGCACAAAATCAGTTTCACTCAGAAGCTAAAAAAATTGTGTCTGAGTACGCACAAGTGTTTGTGGAAAAGAAGGCGTCATTAATGCACCCCTGTTTGTGCCCTCACATTCAGATAAGTAAGTAAAACAACTTTATTTGATGTCTGCGTCAGTGGACGCATCATGGCACGAGGGTGGCAGACGTGATAAAATACCTAGGGCACTTAAGGAACCCCGCATTTGCGTGCGGGACTGAATTTAGAATAGTAAGTTTCCTTGTGTGTGTGAATGATCTACGCTGTTGGCCGAGGGGCCTTTACAGCTTCACCGGGAAAAAAATGAGTGAAAAGCTACGCTTCAGCCGGAAGAGTATGTTTATTTCCGATGGGGACATTCGTATTGTATGAGGTAGTTTAAGTTGCAGGTTAAAAGAAATCGAACACATCAAATATCAACTGCACGTTGCACGTTTCTGGATTTAAAATAAATAAATAATAAATAGTCTTTATTCATTTATCAAAGGACAATTGTTGCCTAATACTTATGTACTTACGTAATAAAGAACTCAAGTAACAACTTTATGGTTCGGTGGTATCCTTACTAGTTAAAGAAAACTGACAGATACGTAACTAAAAAGTGTCATGCCTATTTTTCCAAGGGGGGGCAGAGACGTCTTCGGTGATATGTGAATGTGCATCACGCAAATACACATATCACTGAAGATGCCTTTGGACGTCTACCACCTCAGTCCTTCCCGTGACCATGGGTGCTGCAAAGCACTCGAAACGTCGGGAAATTAAAAATCAAAATATACCGCGATAAAATCCGAAAAAATAGTTTTATTTCATCACTGAAGATGTTAGTTTACAATGTAATAGGGGAAAAACATATTGACACAATACTGGGAACAATTCTGAACCCCAGAATTTTTGATAAGAAAAACACACTATCAACCCAAAATCTCCTGATCGGTACTAGACCACCGATTCGGTATCTCTTACTCGGTAACAATTTCATCACGACTACATAGATATATTCCATATCTACATACACAGGCGGCGTAAGGCGTGGGCGACGTGGCCCATCGCCTACCTCCTCGCGGTCCGAAGGGCCTCGCGCCTTGAAGATCGCAACGAAAAAAATGTTTCGTCATCAAACGATTGCTATAATATTGCCATACCAAATTTACAATTACTACTGTTATGGATTTTATAATATATATACCATGAGTCAAGAAAGACTTTCAGCTTTGAGAGTTTTATCTACTGAAGCAGATACAGCATCTAACTTGTATTACAACACAATTATTAATGAGTTCAATAAAGCTCAACGTAGGAAATATCTGTTTCTTTAATTTCATTTTAATTTTTGCATTTCACTAGGCATATATAAGTATTCTGTTATACATATTTAAGCTTAATATTTATATGATAGTGTTTTTGCATTTTTTTTATAATTAATTCATTCTGACCTATTATTCTGTTTTAAATTGTTTTGTTTGTCTCTCGTTTATTTTCGTCCAATTTTAAGTATACTTTTATGTTTGTGTATATGCAGTAGCACAATATAAAATCATTATGTATATCAGCCGAAAGACGTCCACTGCAGGACAAAGGCCTTCCCCAAAGATCATCACAACGACCGGCTTTGTGATTTACGCATCCAGCTTCTACCTGTGATCTTCACCAGGTCATCGCTCCAACTTGTGAGGGGCCTGCCTACTCCACGTCTTCTGGTGTAAGGTAGCCACTCGAGAACCTTTCTGCCCCAACGGCAGTCAGTTCTACGAGCGACGTGCCCCGCCACTACCACTCAAGTTTGGCTATTCTGAGAGCTATATCCGTGACTTTGATTCTCCTGCGAATCTCCTCATTTCTGATTCGATCTCGCAGAGAAACTCCGAGCATAGCTCTTTCCATTGCCCTTTGGGTGACCTTGAGCCTTCTTATGAGGCCCATCGGGAGTGACCATGTCTCGGTGCCGTAAGTCATCACTGGCAACACACACTGGTCAAAGACTTTTGTCTTGAGACATTGGGGTATTTGGGACGAGAAGATATTACGTAGCTTCCCGAACGCTGCCCAGCCGAGTTGGATTCGACGATTGACCTCTTTCTCGAAGTTGGACCTACCCAATTAGAATTCGAAAACAGCTTATAGACATGACTCAGAAGTGATATGGGTCTGTAGTTCTTCAATAGAGTATTGTCGCCCTTTTTGAAGAAGAGAACCACCACACTTCTGTGTTATGACTTTGGCGTTTTGCCCTCGACAATGACGGAATTAAATAGCTTCTGGAGAGCCTTTAGTCTCGGCTTCTCACCAGCCTTGACAAGCTCAGTTGTCATACCGTCATCAGAATCAGAATATTTTTTATTCATGTAAACCATTACAGTATTTATGAATCGTCAGAAAAGTAACAAAGTCTCTACCGCCACTTCGGAATGTCATTCCTGTGGAGAAGAAGGGCAAGAAACTCCACGGATACTCTTTTAAAATAAGAAATTACAAACTTTTTCATCTACATTCTGTTGTGGGGTATGGGAGAACAATGTAGGTTGGTCATCAGGTGAGTCTAAGTTAAAAAAGCGAATAATACTATTTATGAGAACGGCTACATGGTTCATTTACAAAAAAAAAGTACATATTGTGTTAAATTAATAGAAGGAAGAGAGGAAATGTTAACTAACAGTTGAATAGGTTGTCATGACTCAAGTGGAGCTGGAATAGCATCTATCCAAGCATTTTTATCTTTTAAATAATAATCTATTGAATAATAAGCTTGCTTACAAAGTGTTTGTTTTACACAAGCTTTGAACTTATTTTCACTAAGTTTAGTGACGTCAATGGGAATTTTGTTATAAAATCTAACACAGTTCCCCATGAAAAACGTGTGAATTTTTGACAGACGAAACTGCAGTTGGTCTAATTTATTTCTATGTCGTGTGTTATAGCAATGCCTATCACCTAGCTAATTAAAAAGATCTAATTTTTTTCTAGTATACATAATGTTTTCATAAATATATTGAAATCGGACCGTCATATCAGCTACTTTAAACAGTTCTCTTAAAGAGTCGCGACTACTCAAGTTATAGATGGCCCTAATAGCCCTTTTTTGCAAGATAAAAACAGACTCAATGTCCGCTGCCCTACCCTACAATAATATATGACATGACACTATGAAAGTAGCTAAAATAGACTATCCTCGCGGTGCCCATATCAGTTAGTTGTCTGATCTTCCTTACGGCATAGGCAGCGGAGCTAAGCCGTTTACCTAAATTCTCAATATGAGTATATTGTAACTTGGAGTCAAGCGTAATCCCTAAAAAATATGTATCATTGATGAACTCAGTTTCTCATTGTTCAGTATAATATCATGTACAGTACTTTTTACATTTGGCAAAGAAAACCTTATACATTTAGTTTTCTTGTTATTGAGCACTAAATTGTTGGATGTAAACCAGTTATGTAGTTGAAAAATAGCGTTATTTACTTCGTCAAAGTTATTAACATGTCTACCTACTTTAAAAATCAAAGAGGTATCGTCAGCAAATAACACTATCTTTGCTTGATTTTTAATTACTTCAGGTAGATCATTTATTTAAATTAAGAATAGGAACGGACCCAGTATCGATCCCTGTATGCCCATTTTAACTAAAGAGCCTAGTGATTTAGTTTGATTTATTTGAACACACTGATGTCTGTTCTTTAGGTAAGATTTTAAAAGATTAAGTGCTTTACCATGGATACCATAGTGCTCCAATTTAAGCAGCAGTGTTTCTTGTTTCACACAATCAAATGCTTTGGAAAGATCACAAAAAAATGCCAATGGCGTCCTGTGAGTTCTCCCAGGCATCGAAGATATGCTTTATTAGAGTTACACCGGCGTCAGTAGTAAAACGCCCTTTGGTAAAGCCAAATTGCTGATCATGCAGGATGTTGTTTGCGTTAAAATGATCTAGCATTCGCATGAGCATTATCTTTTCGAACACTTTACTGAGCACTGGCAAGACAGACACTGGCCTATAGTTGTTGGCATCTTGCCTATCGGCGGATTTGAACAGTGGTATTACCTTACTAAATTTCATTGAATTCGGGAAGACTCCTTGATCTACGCACATATTAAAAATAACAGCTAAGTGTGGCGCGATTGTATGTATAATGGATTTACACACTTTTACCGACATTCCCCATAAGTCTTCAGTTACTTTTAATTTTAAATCATTAAAGACTTTGATAACAGACCGGGGATTAGTGTACTCAAACCTGAACTCCACCGGACAAAGAGTAATGTTGCTTTTAACAGAAGAAATTGCAAGGGAAGAAGAGCAATATAAGGATTTTTTTATCTCTACCGGAATATTAGTTAAAAAATATTCGAATTCTTGAGCTACGTCACTATCTGCCTGAATGAGCCCACGCGCAGTCTCTAGAGTAAAGTCTACACTGCGGTGCTTAGACCTCCCAGTTTCACTATTAACAATTTTCCAGGTGGCCTTAATTTTGTCATCTGCAGATTTAATTCTTTTACTTATATGTAGCCAATCACATCGCATCGCGCCCTATTGTTTTTGAGCTATACTAATCTCGTACAGACTGATGTCCGGGATATCTTCGGTGTAATGTGAAGTCAATCTGGCTCTTGGGTCTTTAACAATATTGCTAACAGGTGGGCGTGTTGACATATAACTGTCCGTAGAACTTCTCGACCTCTCTCAAGAGTTCAGTTTTGGAGGATATAATCCTGGTATCTCCCTCTGTCAGCTTATTCAACCGGCTTTGTCCAACAGACAGATCTCTAGCAAACACTTTGGAGACCTTGTTCTGCTCTATAGCCTCTTTTGTTGTGCTGGTGTTGTAATCGAGCCTGTCGCGAATCAGGGACTTAGAGATCTGCCTATTGAGCCGCCGATAGCATCCATTAAGCATCATCCGGAGAATCTAGGGCCATAATGGGTCTTTCCTCAATCAAATTTAGGGTATGATCAGTGAACTTTGGGTTCTTTTTGAACGGGAGGCTTTGTAGAACTTATTTTTGACCGTATGGACAGTTTCCACGATGCTTTTATTGTAATCGTCCACGTCTATGCACTCGCCTAGACATTCGAAGCGATTTTGCAATTCGAGCTGAAAACTATCGTGGTTCTATATTTGGACAGGGTCTGGACAGAGCTCAGACTTCATCACTTTAGACCTTTCAAGCTTGAAGTTAATATTCAATGTGCTTCTCACCATTACGTGATCGCTACCTGTTTTGACCCAGTTGATCACAGAGACATCATTGAATATTTGCCGCTTTGTCGACATGATGAAGTTTATCTCATTTTTTTGACGCCATCGGGACACACCCAGGTCCACTTACCGTGTTCCCGCTTCTGGTAGAAGGAGTTCTTTATATAAAGTCCCTCCTTCTCCATGAAGTCCGCCAACATCTGCCCCCGGGAGTTCCGTTGTCCAGTACCAAATGTCCCTACTCTCAGCTCATAATCGCCTCGTCTGCCCAGTTCCGCGTTGAAGTCCCCCATGACAACCGTGTAGTGAGATTTTGAGGTATGTATGGCTCTAGATATATCCTCATACATAACCTCCACCTCGTCGTCAGGGTGAGTCGAAGTTGGTGCGTATACCTGTATAATTTTCAGTGAATAACTTTCGGTCATGTACGCCATCCTGTTTGACACACTTTCGATCTTAAGGACGTTGTTCAAGAGGGATTTGTGGATGATAAACCCGACACCACCCTGGGAATGATAGTCGCCCTCCCGAAAATAGAGGAAGTTACCTGATCTGAGTGTTATCTAGTCCTCGCCCTCCCATCGGACATCGAATAGCCCTACAACATCCCAGTGTGATTAGCTCAGTTCTTCCTCCAGTTGGTCGGTCCGCCGTCGTTTGTGGTAGCCCGGTCTCTGCCGGATATTGTTAGCAGCCCCTGCCTCGCCGTTACCCCGTATTCCCTAGTTGTCCCTTAGTCGCCTTGTACGACACCCGATGGGATGAGATGGGTTGGTCCAATTCTAAGCCGGGAACCACACGGCGCATTCTAAGCCGGGAACCACACGGCGCGTCTATTTAGCTATTCAAAATTAAGCTGTCACAATGTTTTCATTATTTCATGTAATTCGTCGTAGTGCGCCAGTAGAGGTCCTCGCGAAATATAATTTGCCCAAATCAAATTTAGCTCTTGCGCCGCCACTGTCTACATAAACATACTTTCCAAGAACGGTAACTTTAGCAAGCGTAACTTAATTCAAATGACCTTGCCTGTCGCTGCATATACAACTTTAATACCAGGTCTAAAGTACCCAATTAAAAAAGCAATGTACAATATCCGAGCATTCACAAAATTGCCCACACAATGCATACATATATCGACCTCTCGCGCTCCGGCAAATGGATCGAGCGCTCGGTAGCCTATTTCCATCCAAACTGAAACCTTTCTGCATAGAGACAATAGTTCTTAAAGCGGCAGTCACTTAAAACGTCCCACTTACAACCACAAAGGAACTTTTACCATTGCACTTTCCCTATAACGTCTGACTTTGTCATTACTCAATTGTTTGTCAGTGAGAAATGCGGTGCAGTCATTAAAATAATTACGAATGGCAGTGCTGGTTTAATGATCTTTTTTGAAGGATTTTTGGAGAAGTATCTTGCTTTAGAATTTAAACATGTATAAGATATTGCCTCGTTGGTCTAGTGGCGTTGAATGCACGTAGTGATCACGAAGTCCTGGGTTCAAATCCTAGGTCGGACAAAAGGTAGTAATTCTATGAAAAAAATCCTAGTATCAGTCTGGTATTTGAAATGGTGCCCGGCATAATGACAAAAAGCTCGTCGCCTGCAACATTGTGACTTAAAGTTGTCGCCAAAAAAGTGATTGTGGGACACCTTTGCCACTCCCACTTGCAAAATATAGGTTCCACGGTGTTTATTTATTTATTTTTTCTAGAAAATACCTACTTAAAGATGTCTCTTCAGCTATTCCAATATCTGGTAAGAAGCGTTTATCCGGTTTAAGATGAAAATATTAAAAAACCTTTTAAGTAGGGCACTACCAGCGCACACGCTTGCGTTGATGCAACAATTTGGTGCTAGATTTAATTTTAAAATCGAACAAAAAGTAACAGTAAAACACAAGCATATCCACTTTTCTTTGTTCTTAATATATATAATTTATAATATCGAACGTCAATTTTCCTTAACATCTCCACAATTCCCAGTTTCACGGCGACATCGAAACGTACGCCAATCGAAAACCTAAATTTAAATACTAGATGTATAATAATAAAAATCGTATGCACCATTCGGGATAGGATGCGTCTACACGAATTACATAAATTACACACGACTGTTACGTACCAATCACTTTTCAACGGGCGACACGCGCTGCGGCCGCCAGATGGCGCTCCAAAATCCGCGGTAATCCCGAATTTATTATCTGTTTGCAACCATTCCCAGTTGCGATGCAATCCAACGTATTCCGCGGGATGCATGAATGTGAACGAATTCGCGCCGATATCGCATTGGAGAACGGTTAAAATCAACGCATAGAATGTGTGATACGTAAATACGGGGAATGCCGATCCATTCCGCGGATACAATTTTCATAGACAGTTCGATATAGGTGCAATGTAAATTCTATTTTGTAATGTATAGAAACGGTTAGACCAAGAGCTAACAAAACCCATGATGTAAGAGGCTTTGAGAGCAGAGGAGAAGCGAAAGGTTTGTAAGGGAGTTGTGATCATTAGAAAAACAATGAAGATCATGCCTAATGATTGATATTTGGAAGTAATATATATTTTTTGAAGTGCTATAGTGCCATATCATACGCTACGCTACACGTTATAGCGTACCTATATGTGTACCATAGTTGATCAAATGCTATCAAAGTATGGTTGATCAAACAAATTAGTATCCAATTACCACCTAGTGGACAATCGCCCAAGTGATTACAATCTAATCGATTTTTTTTCTCATTTTTAGTGTTATCCGCGGGCAAAACACTTTGGTGATAAAATTCCACTCGGAGTTTTATGTGAAAATGAGAATATTGTTCAAGTATAGTAAAAAATGGGCTAATTATTCACAGGCTAAAGGATGATAATAATTTCTCTGCTCCCAGTAATCGTACATGGTTTAGTGATGTTCAAATGACCTGCGTCCGTGGTACGCAGATGTCCTGCAAATCCGCTGTAAGCCGGGACTTAGTATGGCTCTCGTGTAAACGCGCCCCTTGAATTATCGTTCGTTTAAATACAATTGTACTAACATGTAATTTTGGTTAACTGCATGGAATGAAAATATTAAACAAAAAAATACACACCGTGACGCCCATATTCCCCAAGCGGGTATGGCAGAAGTGTCGGTCGCCCACGATTTTAAGTCCCATGTAATAGACGGCGAGCCTGTTACCATTATACCGGGCTCAACACCAGGCTCTAGACTGGTACTAGATTTTTTTCAATCTATTTATATCATCACGCCAGATCACTTGCAGGGTAGGTAAAGACTACAGCGTATTTTTCTATTGAAAACCCCAAAGACATAGCCCCGTGATCGCTACGCGCATTGTTCGCCACTACACCAAAGAGGCAGTCATCAATTTAAAATATCTCGTAAGTATATCTTTCTAGTTTATCGTATCGATCACTAGATGAGGCCATCGTATTTCGGCTGATAATGATGATGATAGTATCTTAGGTACTTCAACAATCCACACTGGATCCGGGTGGTTACAAATGACCTTGATTTGTGAGAGAAATCATATTTTGTCTTGCCTTTATGTTTTATCTTAGGTACTTACATAGATCTTGCTCCATAAAATTAGAGTTATGACAAGTTTTTTTTGTAAATGGGAAGTCACCTAATTTGGCTTTAATAATTCACTTTTTTCTGTCATTTCTTTCATATCAGTGGTATAGATTATCATGTTCATGCATCCACAGTATACACGCTTTATTAAAATTCAGAACACTATGCTTTTTTTTTATAAAGTTCAACATCTATGCTTCAGGTACAGCGATATCTAACTTTTCTACCTTTATTAAAATATTTGCCACAGGTTCACGAGTTGCATCTGCGATCAGTGTCCCTTACTCCAATATTACCTAGAGACGAAGTAATCCAACACCTGGGACTGGCGTCGGATTAAATCGCAAGCGAAGGTATGAGCTGCCTCACCGCAAATATGGCATGTGATGTTAGCTACCGAATGAATATTATTCATAAACAAATACAGAATATTTCTGAAAAAATAAATCTAGAGTGTAAGCTCGTGAAATCAGCCTGTACTGCCTTAGTGTGGGCTAAAAGCCTTCTTCACAAAATGGGGTGAAAGAGAATTGCTCCATTGCAAAACCAGTGAAGATTGGTGAAGGAAGGTTTATGACCTTTGTTGGAACTTATCAAGCCTCCCATTAGGCGTCCAACTTGGCTTCACGGGTACTATATGAAGTGGCAACTAAGGTCAATGAGACTGAGGTTTAACTTTCGAGGCATGGAGATGTGAAAATTGAAATTCCACAAATGACGTAAGCTGAATGAGCCAAATATTGCTTAAACTTGATGATGGCTAAGATCATCGAAGTACCAATACGCCGAACGATCCACCAAAGATCGCCGAAGTACTACTACGAGCGCTTCAAAGTCATGTAACTTGTCCACATATTATTGATATTTATGTCGATTTGGACATCATCACCACACAAGTCATATCAATGTAAACCATCTCGGTTACTACACTTATGTCACCGTATGATTAATGTTGAGAAAGAACAATTTGTCGTGATTTAAAAATATACACGTTGGTGCTCCAAAATTGGATACTGAATTTCAAAAGTATTTTACCTCGTTTCTTATACTTTTCTTACAAATCCTTAGTCAACTCGCAACCGTAAGTAATTCGAAAAAATACGTAACAAAGATGCAAGCGAAAAGAAAAGACTTGCCAAAGAAAACATGGAATTTCTTTGACTTCGAAATTCGAAATTATACCAAAAAAGAAATAGGTGAAGAGATGAAAAGAAATTGAATTACTATACGAAGTTGAAATCTCTGTGATGTTTGTGGCAATAGAAAAAAAATAGAATGCATTACGTCGACCCCAGAGAGCTTAGTACTAAAAGATTGACGTTAGTGTGACGCTAGCGAGTCGATATGCCATCCTTGTCACACTACAAATTTGCTAAATAAACAAACGCAACAGCATGATAACTCGCTAGCGGCACGCTAAGGTAAAAGTTTTCGTGCTGAGCCCTCTGAAAGGTGTCTCATACAGAAAGGTGGAAGTATTTCTGGACCCTCTTCAGCTTGCACTACTCATGAATATTTTAGTGACGTTCTTACGATCCGAAAAGTGGTAAATATGCTACGAGATAATATCGTATGACTCGGCAGACTTACGTATGTACCGAGTGAAATTTTATTGAGCTCCTGTGTATTGTTGTAATATTTTATTTAGGTACGCAGATCTATTACTTTCCGGGAACGTCAAAAGCTGTTTGAATACACTTTTTTTCACAAATTCGTAAAGTTAAGTATACACTAAAATGTAGTTATGGACTTACTTACTAAAGTATGTGGCTTTGTCGACTAGTATTTTGACTGCCTCGTTGGTCTAGCGATGCATTGTCCCGAGGGTTTTTTTTTCAGAAAATTTTCAGCAATTGTTCGGAGCCTGGAATTATTTTCAGTATAATGACAATAGGCTCATTTCTTATTACAGGAAGAACTAACATCATCCATCAGCGATAAGTGAGTGTACTCAGTACACCTCTTCCAGCCCCGCTTAGGGAATATAGCCGTTACTTTTTACCACATTACCAAACTAAATTGCGGCGACGACTATCTCATAACATAAACATCGTCGTCGTAAATTTGAACTAGTTAAGCCGTTGTAAAATAAGGACTACAAAAAGGAGAAAATAATGAGTAATACCTCAGAAGTTTTTCAGTCGTAATAATCCACATAATTAGACATTCCCGGCGCGAAAAATGTTTGATAAATAAAATTTGTTCCGTTGTGCTTGTGATTTTTCTTCTTAATCCCTCGTTACGGTGACCGAGCTTCTGTTTAACTCTTACCACGGAAATTATTTCTATAAAATTGCATTACTGTTTAAATAGCATTTTTATGAATGCCGGGAATAATTTTTATTTTTACTCATTTTGTAGCTTGAACTTATAGGTATATACAGGTAGGTACATACTTATTATTAAAGTTTTGGCAAATACTTTAGGGCAGAATTTCGACGGGTTCATCCAGACGGGTGTTGTGTCTGCCACTCCCCGAGTTAGGTTCGGGGCTTGTACACAAGTACGTAGATATATATGATTTTTTCTTTCTTAGATAACTCTGTAGAAGACTCAGAACTTGCGTGCGCGGGCTGGACCGTACTACGGCGTGATAGGGGCACGCCCTGTGGAGGTGTTTTATTAGCCGCGCGCATACCTATATCGTTGCGTAGGCGACAGGAGCTTGAGACAGACTGTGGCGACGATTTGTGGGCGAGTTTCGTCTGGAAAGGACGTACTATCTATGTGTGTGTAGTTTATATTGAGCCAAGCGCCAGTGACGACGATTATATGCGTTTATTTTGTAAAATCGAGAGTTTTATTAATAATTTAAAAGGTATCTTTATAATCTTTGGTGATTTAAATCTACATAGTGCTTCCTTGTGTATTAATAATTATTATTCTTATTTTTTGACATATTGTAATTTATCTGACAGGAACAGCATTACAAATGTACATGGTGGGATTTTAGATGTTATATTGGTACAGGATGAGATACAGGTGTCAGAATTACAGAAGGGCTCGTCTCACCGGATGCCTATCATCCGCCCCTCGATTTTAGCTTAAAAATTAGCTTTTGAAGTCGGTTTACCTTTTTTTATAAAAGATTTTTATTTTACAGTTTTAAGTGATGAGTGAATTATTCTATAGTAGGGTACCTATAGGATTGACGTAATACCCATAATATCTCAATTTACACATGCCTATTGTTTGTCGTTAAGGAGTTCCCTGGTGTATCTTCTAAGTCCAAGGTCCAATACAAATGAAATTAAAATGGGACCACCTTGGAGATATACTAAACCCAATGCAAAAAAAATCATCAAAATCGGTCCACAATTGACGGAAATATCGCTGAACATATATATATATAAAAAAAAAGCATACATACAACCGAACATAGAACCTTCTCCTTTTTGAAGTCGGTTAAAAACGCGCATATCACTCGCTTATGACTCATATGTAGCCAAAATTGAACAGAATATTAGGTCAAATCCTCGTCAGTTCTGGCACCACATATCGTGTATGCGGTCCAAGGGGGGTTTCGAACCAAATGTTGAATATAAGGGCAACGTCGTGAGTGGTCTGGGAGCTGCTGAAGCCTTTGCAAACTTTTTCTCTGGTGTTTTTCTTGACGAGACACCCAAGTTAGACGTAACAAATTTTAAAACTTGGAGTAATTACTCATCAGGCGGATATGTTACAATAAACAAAATAACTCCAAAAGACGTACATATGGGTATACAAAATCTTAAATCGAGTAGCTCGGTGGGACCTGACTGTATCCCACCATGGATCCTCAAATTATGTAAAAAAGATTTTGTTGGTCCGCTTTGTCACCTCTTCAGTGTTGCGCTGCGGACTGGGCAGTACCCTTCACAATGGAAAACATCGAAAGTCACCCCTATACCTAAAAACTCAAATAAGACGTGCGTTGAAACATACAGACCTATCGCGATTCTCCCCACTTTAGGTAAAATATTCGAGCAAATTCTTCGTACTGCGATTAACAGACAAGTTGAGCCTTTCTTATGTAATGAGCAACACAGTTTTATGAAGAAGAGGTCAGTCAATACCAACCTGCTAACTGTCGTCGATTTCATCTCCTCCCGACTAGACCATGGGAGCCAAGTGGATGTCTTATACTTTGATTTTCGGAAGGCGTTTGATAGGGTGAACAATGACATACTTCTCGGGAAGCTATCCGCTCTGGGTTTTACACCTGCCCTCCTTATTTTTATAGCAGATTACCTTCGCGATCGCCAGCAGTATGTCCGGCACGGTATATACGAATCTCAGCCCTATCATACGCGTTCCGGAGTAAGTCAAGGATCAATACTCGGTCCCCTTCTATTTATTTTGATGATCAATGACCTGCCCTCAGTCGTTAAGTTTGCAAAGTGTATTCTCTATGCAGATGACCTGAAGTTGTTTTTGGAGATCAGGAGTGTGGAGGACTGTTTAATTCTGCAGCGTGATATTGATGCGGTTTCTCAGTGGAGTGTAGACAACAAAATGGAATTTAATCCCATAAAGTGTTCTGTTATGACTTTCGTACGAATGCGGCACCTTATTGAGTTTTGCTATACATTGGATGACACTAATATATCGAGGCAATCGAGCACCATTAAAGATTTAGGTGTAACATTTGATCGTCAACTTACATTCCATGACCATATCATCATAGTGGCCAAAGAATCTTTTCACCTGCGTTTTGTACTTCGCAACTCTAATGATTTCCAAAGCGTCGGTGTAATCAAATTGATATTTAGTGCTTTAGTCCGCAGTAAACTTGAATCAAGTGCGTGTGTTTGGCATCCGTATCAGAGTACGTATACGCTCATAATGGAAAAAGTCCAAAAAACTTTCTTGAGGTATTTATATAAACGCACTTATGGGTACTACCCATATATGTAATTTTTGCTCGGGTCTCTTGGTTACAACTCTTTGGAGGTCAGAAGAGAGAGAGACCAACTTGTAACGATGTAAAAAATTCTTAAAGGAACTAAAGATGCTTCTGGTCTAAGTGGCGAGTTATGCAGGCTTTATTCTCCCAACGATTACCGACGGTGCAGACATCACAGGCTCTTTGCTGTTCCGCCGCACAGTGGCTCGATCTAAGTCACCTGTACCACGTACACTGGCTGCGCTCAATGCCCTCCTGGACGTTACGCCACATTGCGATCCGTTCGCAGATGAATGGAACGTGATACTGATAGTCTGCTTGCAGTACTGTGAGATAAAGGCGTGACGTATGCTCAAATATAAATTTTTATTTTATTATTTTTAATTTTATGATTACTTCATTTTTTTACTATGATATTCTTTGTGACTAATTTGTTTGTTTCGTAGATAAGTTTGTATTTATATATATTATGATTTTTAGACACATTAGTGTAATTGGTTAATCCGTACTAATATGTAAAATGAATAAATAAAATAAATAAATAAATATGTCACGCGTCGTGCGAACTGTCATATCGCGTTCTAGACACGTATGGAGAATTGTTGTCTACATTCAGCGTCATAGGTAGATACGGAGTCGTAATTTATAGCGATGTATAGGGCATCTACAAAGTGAATAAATAACTAAATACTAATAGGAAATTAAATAATGTTTAAAGATTCAAATAATTAACAAACACCATCACACCCAAGCTGCAGAGAGTGTACTGAGTACACTCATATTTCATCGAGTGTTACGTCGTAACATAGTTTTAAAATATAAAATAAAAATAAAAAATCTTTACACACAAACAAACAAAATAACTAGTTGTTACATCGAATGGAAACCGCGCGCCTTAACTAGTAATAGCATCATAATGACCATATAAGGTATTCGTTGGCACCGGAAATCAAATTCCTTCTAGAACACCAAATAAGAAACGCCCACAACATAGAAGGATCTAGAAATAATACAATAGCGAACAACGGGACAATGATCCTATCTCACTCGGTTCGGTTATTGCTAACTTAGTCCCACAAGAATTTTATAAAAAACAGACAATAGTTTAGGGCGTGCCTTGCTTCGGTTGAGCCGTTCTTTCTATATCTCTGTCCTCGTCTCAGACGAAGGATCAAGAGATCTGGGGAGTGCGCACTGTTGCCAGGCAGGAAGTAGGCCGTCCTGGGGGGGCAGTATATAAAAACGAGCTCGCGCAGGAACAACCCTTTTGCGACGCCAGAGCTCGCACGACAACAGTTCAGTTCAAACAGTGCTTTATTAAAATAAAAAAATAAAAAAGTTTAAATTAGCAACATTCTTCAACCCCCTTGGTAAGTTTAATATAATTATTCCAATAGTTCTGATTGCTGTTAACTAATTTTTCGTGTCTGGATTAATTCGATTACTATTCAACAAGTGATTTGTTCTACCTTTTAATAGTGTATTTTTCTGTGGCTATATATATTTCTTAATAGTGGGTAACAACGTAACCAAATGTGACAGCTAGTATCTTAAAAATGGTAAAATATAACCTTTTCTATTTAATCATTCGATAAGTTTTGAATATGTTTCACCGCGGTATTTTTCTTCATTTTTATTATCATATTAATTTCGTCCAAATCGATCCAGCCTCCACAAGAAACCAGGAGAGATATAGCCGCGATAATTAATTCCCACTGTGCATTCCACGCGTGTGTTGTTGAACATCGGTGGCTTGTGAATATCTATTTTTCTAAATATTTGTTGTCAAAAATTCCGTAATAACTAAATTTCTAACTTCATACATTAAAATAATGAGCTTTTTGTTTTGTTAATCTATTAGAAATTGCCACCGCAAATTGTATAATGTAAACACAAAATTATTCGCTGGATTGATGTCACGAAAGAGGGTTTTCTCAATATACCCGACAAAAAAAAATATCAATGGTCATTGTTTCGATGTTTTTATAGACCTACCGTAATCTGTAGAAATAAAATTTTTTTGTACCTCATAGCGTAGTGGAGTGGTGATAGTCCTAAATATAATGTTGGGGTTTGATTCTGGGTTGGGTAATAAGTTTTATTATATATTTGTTTGTCCTTATATTTCAACCGGACGTAAATATCACCACTCCATTTCGTGAATATTTTAATTGCTTTGCGAAAGATGCCGACGCCCACTCCTGGTCTCACCTAGTGCCTGGGGGTCGGATCTTTCGCGCTACATGTGTCCAATTCGGCGCGTTCCAGAAAACTGGGGGTCCACCGTACGGGTTGACAAGTACGGTTTGGGAGACAGCAGGCCTCATTTCTGCCCGTCGACTCCCGCTGACCTCAGCGGCTGAGGGCCTTCTACAGGGCACCTCCAAATTCCTCACCTAGCCGGTGGAGGCTGTTACCGAAGACCCCCCACGCGTCATGGGATCGAGCGGCCTAAAGATAAGTCCCCTGCGCCCATAGGTTTTTTTTGTGGACCCGAAAACTCCCCTGTGCCGGGAATTCACGCCCCATTTTAATATTGATACTTATTTTAATTTTCTGGATTGTTCTTATTACGATTTTAATTGTTTGCGTAATTAAATATATTTTTCCTGTTAACAATAAACAATTGTATTTATTTTTTATAATTGTGTGTTTTATTTGTACCCGCCGTCAGGCGGTCGTAATACGAGGATGTTACCTAATTCCTCAGATAAGTCTAATATATTAATAACTTGATTTCTAACTCCAGTCTGCTGCTGGAAATGATCGTATAGGAAAACACTAATCACACTGTCATATGCGTCCCAAAAAAAGCTATTAAGAATAAATGTAAAGGAAACTTTGAAAAGCCTAATTATTCACACCAGTCTTTGAGCAAGTTAATCACACATACTTCATTAATCGCTTTATATACGGTGCTGTTTAATTATTCATCTCATTAGAGAACTTCTGGCGTTCCTTTGTAGGTAGTTGGATCGAGTGCAATGCCGATAGCCTAGTTTGAGGCGCCCGCGCTTGCGAAGTTCTGAGGATATGTGTCGCGGGCAACTTAGTGCCTTCCAATTGAGAATCGCTGTTGAATTTCTAAATGGGAATCGGATATGTCAAAAATATTATTCTTGGGTAGTTTAGACAATTATATGAGTTTGTTATTGTTGAGTAATGAAGTATGCCCGAAGATGGTTTTTGTGTCTTTGGTGAAATGCATAGTTCCAAAATAGATTTTTGATAAATGTGAGTTTTGATAGAAAAATCTACTTTGTGAGACCTACTATCAATACGCAAGACCTCGTCATCATTATCCGTAACGTCGTCACTAGACCACCAAGGCAGACACTATTTTACATCTTTAAAAGTATTAGGTACCTGAATATTAATCTAGCCAATTCCCATTAAACATGCGTTCAAAAATTATGAATTCCATCAAAACTGAATGAAAACGACTGTTCTATGCAGCCTTCGATCAATTTAGACAGCAGCATGTCAGAGTTCAGATGGGCATAACATATCGTCCGCCGGGGACAGACGGACGCGGGGCGCACGCGGAACGGACGTCAAGCGGACGTCTAGCGGATGCCATGACGAGGGGGACGTCACTGCCATCGCCAGGAGCCGAGTCAATTCTGTTTATAGGGTTTTATACCCTTGCTAATACAGAAAGTGGAATCGTTTGTATGTTGATATACGCAAAAAGTTTATGTAAGTATACCTATAGTTAATGCTTTGAAATCCTTCAATTTTGGCAACACCAAATATGTAGGTGACAAATTTATGACATTAAAGTTATTGTGAAAGTGATAAGAGACTACATTAATTCTTATGTTTAAATAAATGACTACATATCTCTATCTATCTGATATAGATACGCCAGATCCCTTGCGGGGTAGGCAGACAGTGCAGAGTTCCAACAGGTTCTTTCCTTACATACCTCTCTGGCTTTCTCCACTCTCATAATTCGTCTCATACACGCTCGCCGGTTACGGAGACTCTTGACTTGTCCTTCAGATAAGACTCGGTCTATTTGATCGTGGTAAGATAGGTTTTCGTCGGTACCCTTTCTCATCTTTACACCGATACTATCTTTCATACCTACTCACTTTCTTACTACGCTGTTGCGAATACGGTCGGTCAGCTTCACTCGGCACATCTTTCGCAGAGCTGGCATTTCCACCGCACTTATCCTACTTTTATTCTCCTTCTTACATACCCAGCTTTCGCTACCATGTAACAGCGGTGGGACAAGAACTCTATTATGTATAGCCAGCTGCGCCTTTTGGCTTAAGTGCCCGCTCCCAAGTAGCTTTCCCATCGCACCATTCACTCTGTTCCCTGCACTTACTCTTATCTCTATGTTTGTATATTTCCTATTATTACTGAAAGCGCATCCAAGATATACAAACTCGTTCACTTGCTCCAGCACATCGTCACTGACCACAATCCTTTCATTCGTTTTGGTTTCTTCCCGTTCAAAAACCATTATCTTGGCTTTCTTTACATTACAAGGTAAGCCATTGTTCATGCAGTCGTCTTTCATAACTGTGACTAGTGTTTGCAGATCAGTGGCTGTTGGCGCTATTTAAACCGCGTCATCTGCAAATAGTAGATGGTTTACAACTAAGTCACCCATTTGTACACCTTCATTAATCGCTTTCAGTCTTTGAAGACTTTTATCCAGATATATTATAAACAGTCTAGTGGACAACACACCACCCTGCTTGACGCCGGTTTCAACGTCAAACCAGGGTGACATGTTACCACCCACCCTTACGCATGCCTTGCAGTCCACATAGGTGGACTGGACGGCTCGCAACAGAGTGCCATCTATACCATACTCTGGCAAAATATCCCAAAGTCTCTTTCGCACAACTGTGTCAAACGCCTTCTCCAGAGCCACAAAACCGCAGGAAACCTTGCGGTCCATTGCCACATGCTTCTCCACGAAGTTGCGGAGGGAGAAAACTTGATCCGAACATCCTCCTTCGGACCTGAAACACCCATGCGCCTCACACAACAACAAAAAGCCTACATACTCGTATGTTTAGTGAATTATGAGCTAAGTTACTATGAGTCAAGAAAGAAATCTGTTTATATTTTTACCTACATTCAGTGCGGACATGTGGCAGTGAAAAAAAACACGTACGAGTACATGTAACTGACCAGCGCAAAAATGATGAAGAATTAACCTTTAGAGTTAAAATGGTAATAAGAATGGTTATGATACTAAACCCAAAAAAATCTTTATAAGAACAAGTTTTTTAGCCCAAACAGCTATCACGTTTAGTTAAAAAGTTTCTATGGTTACCTTTCGGCTTCATCATCCTGGACACCACATAATACTTGCCAACACAAATCCAATAAGCCCACACACGACGGAGTTATGTTAAGTCGTTAGGGAGTTCCTATGGCCAGCTTCAGACTCCATCATCAGACCGACTCTATGGTACCAAATTATTGCATTGTCACCAAAGTTACATACGTGTGGCAAAATTAAGCGCATTCGGATGCCAGCAAGTGCTTTAAAAATAGATCACAAAATTTGAACCAGAAACACAGATATACATACAAACAAAGCAAGTTAAATAAAAGCTTGTAACAAACATTTTATTGTACTGCCAAGCAAGCATACTAAATAAAGTAGGTTACCTTCACGATCATAGCCAGGACAACATCTTTACCTGCAGATATAGAATAAGACTTACACCAAAAAACATCTAAAAAATGTATACCTGTATTTAAAAAAAACATCCTATAACTCTTCTGCAAAGATCCTGGTATGTCTCGTAAATGTAGCGTGGATTAGTGGCGAGGATCTTATTTTAACAGTACCAATTGAAATAGTTTGGTCAAAGTACATCTTTTATTTATTCCAGCAATTAACTCCAGACGAAAAGCGACTATCGATTTATACCAGTTAAATATAAGCATCGATTTGAAAACTGCCCGCAATTCATTCGATAAATTTTCTTTCGCCAAATTTGTCCGTTTTATTCACCGAATAAAATAGAGGCTATCAGACTAACACGCCATTTCAGTACCCATCTCAGGGATAATACATTAAAATAGTTATTGCCATTAACCTATTGACATTTTAAATTAACGTTTGTAGAAAAAACTTTTTTTGAAAAAACTGAATTTGTCAATGAATAGATTCAAACACAATTGCATACATATATACGATTGCGTGGTTTTGTACTTAGAGGTCAAAGTGAAACAACAATCGTCTCGGATAGTCCGAAATAGGGCACTGTTTGTGATAGTTCCATATTCAAGGCAAGCCACGCTAAGCCGTTTGTCCTGGCTACCAGTCCAAGTCCGAAACAAGGAAGGGGGGCTTTATGAGCGGCTTTAAAAGGTTCAAAGAGCAGGTGGCCACAAACCTACCTCCATCAACATGCACTAGATCCGCGTGGTGAAGTAGGACCTATTCTTACTCACCTCGATTTATAAGAGAGATCTTTTACCCTTCACAAAACGCAACCATTATCATTCAAATGGAACTCTGCATAGTAATAACGTAACGATACTATCATATTGTTACGCTAAACATCAATCTTGAAGCATTGAAAAGTGCACCGCGCAGCTCTTGGCATAACCCTTCGAAATCGCAAACCAATTTAGCGTGAAAGAGCGGGGAAGCCGTCAGGTTAACGGGACAAAGGCAAACAAGTTCAATATCGTAGAGAAAGAACAACACGGAGTGTGGCGGGTGGCGTGACAAATGACGTGCAGGTGTCACGCGCGTTATCGGCACGCCGCAGCTGCGAGACACCGTGATTGTGAATAAGCTGTGATTAATAAATACAGCGAAATTCAACGTGACTACAAAAATATCGTGTAAGTACCCTTAATGGTGATATATAGAGGACCGAATATAATAGAGATAAAATTATAAGGCAAGACTTATAAATAGAGAAACAGCGAAGCAACATCCTGGAAGGTTTTTTACTACTGTTTAACTGTCTCACTCCTAAGCAAAGGCCTGAATTTCATTTGTATTAAAATGCCGATCTTTATAGCCAAGGATAGGTAATTAACAAAACTATTAGATGTGAATAGTTCCATCATCATTATCAACCGCAAGATATCCTCCGCAGGACTAAGGTTTCCTCTAAAGATTTCCAATGCCCCGACGACCATCTTTGTATTATATGTATGTACGTGTCCAGATTTACCTGCCAGCTGTATTTGTGTGTATAGTATCAGATACAAATATTTTAATTTGTACACCCACATTTCGGTGACTACGTTAGGTACCAATTTTATCTATATTAATCATTATACAGGGTCCAATTTTAGACTCTGTACAGCTACTGATATATTTATATATTAGAATAGATAGTCTGGCGCGGGTCACTCCCTTCCCTCCAATGTGATCGAGGGGAGTGATGGTTGTTCCCGTAGTCAAACTCGTGAACGGGTGTTGCTAGTGGGGGCTGTGCCACCAAAGTTACATACGTGTGGCAAAATTAAGCGCATTCGGATGCCAGCAAGTGCTTTAAAAATAGATCACAAAATTTGAACCAGAAACACAGATATACATACAAACAAAGCAAGTTAAATAAAAGCTTGTAACAAACATTTTATTGTACTGCCAAGCAAGCATACTAAATAAAGTAGGTTACCTTCACGATCATAGCCAGGACAACATCTTTACCTGCAGATATAGAATAAGACTTACACCAAAAACATCTAAAAAATGTATACCTGTATTTAAAAAAAAAAACATCCTATAACTCTTCTGCAAAGATCCTGGTATGTCTCGTAAATGTAGCGTGGATTAGTGGCGAGGATCTTATTTTAACAGTACCAATTGAAATAGTTTGGTCAAAGTACATCTTTTATTTATTCCAGCAATTAACTCCAGACGAAAAGCGACTATCGATTTATACCAGTTAAATATAAGCATCGATTTGAAAACTGCCCGCAATTCATTCGATAAATTTTCTTTCGCCAAATTTGTCCGTTTTATTCACCGAATAAAATAGAGGCTGTCAGACTAACACGCCATTTCAGTACCCATCTCAGGGATAATACATTAAAATAGTTATTGCCATTAACCTATTGACATTTTAAATTAACGTTTGTAGAAAAAACTTTTTTTGAAAAAACTGAATTTGTCAATGAATAGATTCAAACACAATTGCATACATATATACGATTGCGTGGTTTTGTACTTAGAGGTCAAAGTGAAACAACAATCGTCTCGGATAGTCCGAAATAGGGCACTGTTTGTGATAGTTCCATATTCAAGGCAAGCCACGCTAAGCCGTTTGTCCTGGCTACCAGTCCAAGTCCGAAACAAGGAAGGGGGGCTTTATGAGCGGCTTTAAAAGGTTCAAAGAGCAGGTGGCCACAAACCTACCTCCATCAACATGCACTAGATCCGCGTGGTGAAGTAGGACCTATTCTTACTCACCTCGATTTATAAGAGAGATCTTTTACCCTTCACAAAACGCAACCATTATCATTCAAATGGAACTCTGCATAGTAATAACGTAACGATACTATCATATTGTTACGCTAAACATCAATCTTGAAGCATTGAAAAGTGCACCGCGCAGCTCTTGGCATAACCCTTCGAAATCGCAAACCAATTTAGCGTGAAAGAGCGGGGAAGCCGTCAGGTTAACGGGACAAAGGCAAACAAGTTCAATATCGTAGAGAAAGAACAACACGGAGTGTGGCGGGTGGCGTGACAAATGACGTGCAGGTGTCACGCGCGTTATCGGCACGCCGCAGCTGCGAGACACCGTGATTGTGAATAAGCTGTGATTAATAAATACAGCGAAATTCAACGTGACTACAAAAATATCGTGTAAGTACCCTTAATGGTGATATATAGAGGACCGAATATAATAGAGATAAAATTATAAGGCAAGACTTATAAATAGAGAAACAGCGAAGCAACATCCTGGAAGGTTTTTTACTACTGTTTAACTGTCTCACTCCTAAGCAAAGGCCTGAATTTCATTTGTATTAAAATGCCGATCTTTATAGCCAAGGATAGGTAATTAACAAAACTATTAGATGTGAATAGTTCCATCATCATTATCAACCGCAAGATATCCTCCGCAGGACTAAGGTTTCCTCTAAAGATTTCCAATGCCCCGACGACCATCTTTGTATTATATGTATGTACGTGTCCAGATTTACCTGCCAGCTGTATTTGTGTGTATAGTATCAGATACAAATATTTTAATTTGTACACCCACATTTCGGTGACTACGTTAGGTACCAATTTTATCTATATTAATCATTATACAGGGTCCAATTTTAGACTCTGTACAGCTACTGATATATTTATATATTAGAATAGATAGTCTGGCGCGGGTCACTCCCTTCCCTCCAATGTGATCGAGGGGAGTGATGGTTGTTCCCGTAGTCAAACTCGTGAACGGGTGTTGCTAGTGGGGGCTGTGCCACCAAAGTTACATACGTGTGGCAAAATTAAGCGCATTCGGATGCCAGCAAGTGCTTTAAAAATAGATCACAAAATTTGAACCAGAAACACAGATATACATACAAACAAAGCAAGTTAAATAAAAGCTTGTAACAAACATTTTATTGTACTGCCAAGCAAGCATACTAAATAAAGTAGGTTACCTTCACGATCATAGCCAGGACAACATCTTTACCTGCAGATATAGAATAAGACTTACACCAAAAACATCTAAAAAATGTATACCTGTATTTAAAAAAAAAAACATCCTATAACTCTTCTGCAAAGATCCTGGTATGTCTCGTAAATGTAGCGTGGATTAGTGGCGAGGATCTTATTTTAACAGTACCAATTGAAATAGTTTGGTCAAAGTACATCTTTTATTTATTCCAGCAATTAACTCCAGACGAAAAGCGACTATCGATTTATACCAGTTAAATATAAGCATCGATTTGAAAACTGCCCGCAATTCATTCGATAAATTTTCTTTCGCCAAATTTGTCCGTTTTATTCACCGAATAAAATAGAGGCTGTCAGACTAACACGCCATTTCAGTACCCATCTCAGGGATAATACATTAAAATAGTTATTGCCATTAACCTATTGACATTTTAAATTAACGTTTGTAGAAAATACTTTTTTTGAAAAAACTGAATTTGTCAATGAATAGATTCAAACACAATTGCATACATATATACGATTGCGTGGTTTTGTACTTAGAGGTCAAAGTGAAACAACAATCGTCTCGGATAGTCCGAAATAGGGCACTGTTTGTGATAGTTCCATATTCAAGGCAAGCCACGCTAAGCCGTTTGTCCTGGCTACCAGTCCAAGTCCGAAACAAGGAAGGGGGGCTTTATGAGCGGCTTTAAAAGGTTCAAAGAGCAGGTGGCCACAAACCTACCTCCATCAACATGCACTAGATCCGCGTGGTGAAGTAGGACCTATTCTTACTCACCTCGATTTATAAGAGAGATCTTTTACCCTTCACAAAACGCAACCATTATCATTCAAATGGAACTCTGCATAGTAATAACGTAACGATACTATCATATTGTTACGCTAAACATCAATCTTGAAGCATTGAAAAGTGCACCGCGCAGCTCTTGGCATAACCCTTCGAAATCGCAAACCAATTTAGCGTGAAAGAGCGGGGAAGCCGTCAGGTTAACGGGACAAAGGCAAACAAGTTCAATATCGTAGAGAAAGAACAACACGGAGTGTGGCGGGTGGCGTGACAAATGACGTGCAGGTGTCACGCGCGTTATCGGCACGCCGCAGCTGCGAGACACCGTGATTGTGAATAAGCTGTGATTAATAAATACAGCGAAATTCAACGTGACTACAAAAATATCGTGTAAGTACCCTTAATGGTGATATATAGAGGACCGAATATAATAGAGATAAAATTATAAGGCAAGACTTATAAATAGAGAAACAGCGAAGCAACATCCTGGAAGGTTTTTTACTACTGTTTAACTGTCTCACTCCTAAGCAAAGGCCTGAATTTCATTTGTATTAAAATGCCGATCTTTATAGCCAAGGATAGGTAATTAACAAAACTATTAGATGTGAATAGTTCCATCATCATTATCAACCGCAAGATATCCTCCGCAGGACTAAGGTTTCCTCTAAAGATTTCCAATGCCCCGACGACCATCTTTGTATTATATGTATGTACGTGTCCAGATTTACCTGCCAGCTGTATTTGTGTGTATAGTATCAGATACAAATATTTTAATTTGTACACCCACATTTCGGTGACTACGTTAGGTACCAATTTTATCTATATTAATCATTATACTGTGTCCTTCGTTCTCGATATAAACATGCAGCTCTCTCTACTCGCTTGGCAAGCCGCTAAATTTTTTAGAAACGTCAACGCCTCCTCTATGGTATCTGTGGACATAACCTCTGCGACCATTCTTTCTTTTAGCGTGGCAGCCGATGCCTTGTAATAAAGTTTTGGTCGACATTTAATTTAATCAAATAATCGTAGCAGTGAAATTATATAACAAAAGGTTTTTATATACTCAAGTGATGTTGTGAAATAAATTTAAAACATCGTATAGGCAAAATTCAGAAATAATTTACGTCTTGACAAAAAAGTACATTCCAAAAAGATCAAACTGATAGTTGTTTAATTGTGGCGTTTTCAGCTTAACATGTTTATGTATAATAATATCGAATATTTGGAGACGTGAGTTTTATTATAAAGTAAAGTCTTCACTCGAAAAGTAAACTTACGAAGTCTCATGTCCCTCTTCGTGTAAAAACAGTTTAACACGCAATATACCTGCAAACAATTATTAACCGTCTATAAATTGGCAAGGTAAAACCTCTAATGAGAGAAATTAGCGGGGACATTAATCAATAATGATTGTTAAGGATCGATGCCAATTTAAGGACACGGGCGATGTACGAGATGCATCGACGTGGTCCGCAAGACTTAACGGTAATTCAAGGACACGAGCGGTGTACGAGATGCATCGGCGTGATCCGCAAGACTTGGGGCCCATACGAGATATGTGCTGAAGGTCATACTACTCATAGGTTTCACCCATGAGGTGCTCCTGTGCAGTTCACATTTCTACAATGGTAAGAAACTAAAATGTTACCCAACATACATACCTTAAACAGTAAATACAAAGACTATTGCTATAAACTATAAGCAATTTGTGATATTATATCTCCTAAAGGAGACTTTCTGAAAGGGTAACTAAAGGGACATTGTTTATGAATTTATGAATAACAATACATTATTAATAACATAAGCCACCCCTTTGCAGAAACATAATGTTTTGCATTGATTTCATTATTAGACATACTTGTATAATAATCCTAAAATAGCCCAAAGTGGAGCTTATTACACAAAGAATTGTGCAATATTATGAGCACTTGTATTAAAAAGGTAAACCTTGCAATATTTATCCCTGAACAGGGTTTATAAACAGATGAGCCAAAGTAGTCTCTACTTATAACAATGCCTGTTATAACTGACAAGCAACAGAATTGTGGAAATATTCCAAATATAATATCACAGTCTACCGATGCTGAGACAGGCAAGTTGTACAATAATTTGTGTTACACACATACATCCTTAAAATATAATATAAAATACCTGGTCTATCCAGTTAACATAAAACTAATAATTATCAATATTATCAGCCCAGACCCCTTGCAGGGTAGCCAGGGAAGATGAGTCCTAACAATACAGTCATGAAACATTGATTGGGATAAGAACCTTTGTGGTCAGCAGTATATATTTTGTATTAAATAAGGTTAATATAGTGGAGTACCAAGATGGAATTATAACTAGCTATTCATAAGCAGTAGTTTAAATTTCAAGAAACCACCAGTGTTGTAACCAATATGGAACAACAATCCTCATCCGGTGTGTAAAAATGTACATCTATCCACAAATGTATGTATAAATGTACCTACAGTGTACCTATCAGCCCACCAAAAACAAATCACAATGGACATTGGAAGTCTCCTACCAGAGAATGTGAGGTAAGAAAAGCTTGCTAGGCTTTTTACATAAAGGCTTGTTTTGTTTATTTTATGTTACTGAAAAAATCAGTTAAACATTCAGGAATACAACATGGCTGTTACAAATAAACCATAATATTGGAGGCTAAAGGTATTCACTGACTTTGGTATGTAACAATGTATCTATGACACTAATAAAAATGTGTGTCTGTCTGCCTTCAACGGCAAACATAACTTTATGGGTTTTGTGCAAATACTGCAAGTAATCCAGACAAGTGAAGGTTAAATAAATCTGGTCCTACATATATTTAACATTATGTATAGAAACATTATTATTAGAAACATAATTTTTAATAATTGATATACAATTTATAGCCATTCTCATTAGAATTTAATTAAAGATGGATGATCACAACTGTGCTATAATCCTTATCCCACAAAGAAACTCAATGCTAATAATAGACATTAGAGTCATATTAAATATACTAATAAAAAATTTATTAGGAGCTATTCAGCTTTCTATTGGGTAATGAGTCCAATAGTTTTGGTTTTTGGTTGCGTCCTGCATCATTTATAGTGTAATTAATACATTAGAAATTTGAGACACACAGAGGAAAGATTATACATCAATTCATGAATTGAAGAATTAGATGTTTTATTGTACTTTTGTTTGATAATATTTTAATCAATTAATAATATATAATCAAATAAAATTATTCAAGTAATTAATAACTATAAAAAATAGGTTTGTGTTTAGTTTTGAATGTGCACATTTATATTGAGCACCAGTGATGTTTCTGGTACAGTTAGGATATCGGAGATATGACACAAACACAACCTGCTACTATTATGGAAACAGGTGGTTTTAGAGCAGTATACATGCTGTAATTTATTTAAAGGTGGTTCAGTGTAAAAGTATTGAATTGGAAATGTCATACAAAAAATTTGCATTTTTCATATTGTTACATTTAAATTATTACATCCACATGTTACATGTATCTTATTAATGTATCTATATATAAAAAGAAAATAAAGTCATGCAAATGACTTAATAATAATACCTATTTAAAAATTGTTGATGTAGTTGATGAAATATTGAGTTACAATATTTAAAAGTATAGATTATCTTAAACAAGAATAATCAAAAGTATATTTTTATCACAGGTATGATAAATATTAGGTAGTATCAGCAATAACCTTAGTCTTAGGGAACTTGATAATATTTATTTATTAATAATTATAAGACCACGCCATATCCCAAGTGGGTAGGCGAGGGCGCAAAACATATTATTATGATATTAAATGAAATATGAATGATACGTAGGTACTACATGTATAAGTTAAGGGACACTCAATCCTCACGGTTGGAAATCTAGAACTAACTAAAAAGTTACTCACTACAGTTGCTACTTATAAAAAACAACCACATACAAAGAAGCAGAGGAAGTGTGGCATTTAAGGGTATGAAAAAGTTAAGTTATGAATAGGATTCCCAATATCATAAAGTTATAGTCCGTGGTTTGGTCTAGTTGCCTGTGACTTATTCGCTACTTAAGTCATTACTAAATTAGTAAATTTGAGTGTAATTTTCATCAGCAATATAACGGGTCAGGGGTGGCCCGATCGTATTGCCAAAAATGAATGTTCGCGGGCGTTATTGCGCAAGAACGAATTGTTAAGTGATACATAAATATTTAGGTGGACATAAAAATGATATCCGGGATAGTTACGGAATATATAATAATAATAGTAGTATAGTTTAACAGTGGGGCAGGTTAAATTAGGTTACCACACATCAGCACTGCCCTTCGTTCCAAACCCAAAAATGGGGGAGGGGGGGGGGGCGAGATCATATAGTTAAGGTACATAGCCTTATGTGAGGAATAGCTCTAGATAAGGACATTAGTACAAAGGCCTCTAGTACAAAAATGTTAAATTTTGGTATATGTGCATCTTTAAAGATTATAAATATAACTAACATTAAATATAACCGAACTTTGACATAAAGGAAAATACTTTATCATAAATTAAATAAGTAATTATAGCAAAGCATCCTTATAATCACCAATAGAATTGGTAGCCTTTGTCTGGTACTGTACTCACAAAAGAGAACATTTGACAAAAAAAAAAAAAAAAAAAACACATAAAGCCCCACATGCCACTTGGAAGACACGTTAGTGGGGAAACAGGTTTCCCTGTCTTATTTGTCTTATATTGTTATAGATTGGGTACTAATATAGTTTGTTTCTAGATCTAGTACACAGTAAGAGTTTTCTATCGATCTCTATCTATATCGTCACGCCAGACCCCTTGCGGGGTAGGCGGGGGGGTGCGGGGTTCCAAAAGGTTCTTTACTTACTGGCTTCCTCCACTCTCATAGTTCGTTTCGGAAGGGTTTTCTATGATACAAGAATTATTATAAAGGGATTAATTTCATATAAACAAAGTTCTGGATCGGTAATTCCTCAACTATCGTTATATAAAGGGACATCTATAAAAAAAAAAAAAAATCTTTATATAGAAGACATAACAGATGGAGAATGCACTGATATCTTGATAAGTAATGATTGATTATTATTACCCGGTAGTAATGAGTTAAGGACAACAGGTGTGCTATAACAGGTGCTTTAAAGAATTTTGTTGGGATGGATCTACGCTATATAACATAACATGTTATAGAATTTGATTAAATAAATTTATTTTGAATAAGTTAGACAGACTGGTTGTAAGAAACAATATAGGTGTATATATACTCGTCTGTATATATATATATATATGTTGTATTTGTGTTGTATAGCAATGCAAACAACGGGAATGTGTTATACAAATGTACTCATGACATATTATGTTTTAGAGCTCACGCTTAAAAATGACATTCATGTGGTATACTTCAACTTTACCCTTATAGCTCTAAACAGCTGCATGTTTATATCGAGAACGAAGGACACAGTATAATAAGTGATCAAACGAACTTACCTGAAGTGAAGTTCGATCATTATTATACGAAGTCCTTCGTTCGAAGATATAAGTACCCAACCCGCCCTGCCCGTTGGTAAAGTTGAAATGTACTACTTCTAAAAGGAATGGTCGCAGAGGTTATGTCCACAGATACCATAGAGGAGGCGTTGACGTTTCTAAAAAATTTAGCGGCTTGCCAAGCGAGTAGAGAGAGCTGCATGTTTATATCTTCGAACGAAGGACTTCGTATAATAATGATCGAACTTCACTTCAGGTAAGTTCGTTTGATCACTTATTATACAGGGTCCAATTTTAGACTCTGTACAGCTACTGATATATTTATATATTAGAACAGATAGTCTGGCGCGGGTCACTCCCTTCCCTCCAATGTGATCGAGGGGAGTGATGGTTGTTCCCGTAGTCAAACTCGTGAACGGGTGTTGCTAGTGGGGGCTGTGCCACCAAAGTTACATACGTGTGGCAAAATTAAGCGCATTCGGATGCCAGCAAGTGCTTTAAAAATAGATCACAAAATTTGAACCAGAAACACAGATATACATACAAACAAAGCAAGTTAAATAAAAGCTTGTAACAAACATTTTATTGTACTGCCAAGCAAGCATACTAAATAAAGTAGGTTACCTTCACGATCATAGCCAGGACAACATCTTTACCTGCAGATATAGAATAAGACTTACACCAAAAACATCTAAAAAATGTATACCTGTATTTAAAAAAAAAACATCCTATAACTCTTCTGCAAAGATCCTGGTATGTCTCGTAAATGTAGCGTGGATTAGTGGCGAGGATCTTATTTTAACAGTACCAATTGAAATAGTTTGGTCAAAGTACATCTTTTATTTATTCCAGCAATTAACTCCAGACGAAAAGCGACTATCGATTTATACCAGTTAAATATAAGCATCGATTTGAAAACTGCCCGCAATTCATTCGATAAATTTTCTTTCGCCAAATTTGTCCGTTTTATTCACCGAATAAAATAGAGGCTGTCAGACTAACACACCATTTTCAGTACCCATCTCAGGGATAATACATTAAAATAGTTTTTGCCATTAACCTATTGACATTTTAAATTAACGTTTGTAGAAAAAACTTTTTTTGAAAAAACTGAATTTGTCAATGAATAGATTCAAACACAATTGCATACATATATACGATTGCGTGGTTTTGTACTTAGAGGTCAAAGTGAAACAACAATCGTCTCGGATAGTCCGAAATAGGGCACTGTTTGTGATAGTTCCATATTCAAGGCAAGCCACGCTAAGCCGTTTGTCCTGGCTACCAGTCCAAGTCCGAAACAAGGAAGGGGGGCTTTATGAGCGGCTTTAAAAGGTTCAAAGAGCAGGTGGCCACAAACCTACCTCCATCAACATGCACTAGATCCGCGTGGTGAAGTAGGACCTATTCTTACTCACCTCGATTTATAAGAGAGATCTTTTACCCTTCACAAAACGCAACCATTATCATTCAAATGGAACTCTGCATAGTAATAACGTAACGATACTATCATATTGTTACGCTAAACATCAATCTTGAAGCATTGAAAAGTGCACCGCGCAGCTCTTGGCATAACCCTTCGAAATCGCAAACCAATTTAGCGTGAAAGAGCGGGGAAGCCGTCAGGTTAACGGGACAAAGGCAAACAAGTTCAATATCGTAGAGAAAGAACAACACGGAGTGTGGCGGGTGGCGTGACAAATGACGTGCAGGTGTCACGCGCGTTATCGGCACGCCGCAGCTGCGAGACACCGTGATTGTGAATAAGCTGTGATTAATAAATACAGCGAAATTCAACGTGACTACAAAAATATCGTGTAAGTACCCTTAATGGTGATATATAGAGGACCGAATATAATAGAGATAAAATTATAAGGCAAGACTTATAAATAGAGAAACAGCGAAGCAACATCCTGGAAGGTTTTTTTACTACTGTTTAACTGTCTCACTCCTAAGCAAAGGCCTGAATTTCATTTGTATTAAAATGCCGATCTTTATAGCCAAGGATAGGTAATTAACAAAACTATTAGATGTGAATAGTTCCATCATCATTATCAACCGCAAGATATCCTCCGCAGGACTAAGGTTTCCTCTAAAGATTTCCAATGCCCCGACGACCATCTTTGTATTATATGTATGTACGTGTCCAGATTTACCTGCCAGCTGAATTTTTGTGTATATTATCAGATACAAATATTTTAATTTGTACACCCACATTTCGCTGACTATGTTAGGTACCAATTTTATCTATAATAATCATTATACAGGGTCCAATTTTAGACTCTGTACAGCTACTGATATATTTATATATTAGAATAGATAGTCTGGCGCGGCTCCAATGTGATCGAGGGGAGTGATGGTTGTTCCCGTAGTCAAACTCGTGAACGGGTGTTGCTAGTGGGGGCTGTGCCATTAGAAATCCTTTAGACACTCTTTATAAACAATATTATTAGTCTCATATCTCGTTCATAAGGCAGCACACTGGAGCAAGATCATAAACTATTTAATTATCTATCTATGTCATCACGCCAGATCCCTTGCGGGGTAGGCAGAGGGTACAGAGTTCCAACAGGTTCTTTTCTTACATACATCTCTGGTTTCCTCTACTCTCATCATAATATAATCTAAAAAACAGAAAGAGAATTAAATAAAAAAGACAAGCCCCTTTCTTTGCCGAATCTTCTTAGGGGAGGCCGCGTTCCAACCCAGTTGTAGATTAGTAGTGGAGTTGATTTAAAAAAAATTAAATTGCCTATTTGTAAGTGCCATCGCAGGGTTTATACAAAATAAATTATTTAAGCTTGACTTTAATAAACTACACTACCAAAATTTTAGTCTACCTAGGACTCAAAATCAGGACCATCCAGCCCAGCACCATTCATTACTAATGTGTTAGTAGACCAAAGTAGCCGTGAAATTATTTATGTATATACGTCAAAAGAATATAAACTCGAAATCTACCGTGCATCACACTGCCCCTATCACTATCTTCAATGCTATTTTGAGTCATAAACAAACCGATTATTTTGCTCGTAACATGCAATAAATCATAATATTACAATCGATATCTCAATAACAATGGGTTCATTTCCAGGAATGTATCAGATGCAAGTCGTGCAAGGCTTCGAAGTTCTGCGGAGCCGCAGCCAGAGGCAAACGATGCGAACATTATGAGGACATAATTCTACGAATATATCTACATACTGGTATTTTGTATCTTCGAAGAATTTACAAGAATCACTTCACTGCTAATAAGTGCTAAAGGCAATAAAAAATAATACAAAAGATTAAAATTCGTTGCTTATTAGATTAGGTATTACATTTTAAAAAAACGTGTGTTATGACCGCGCTTATGGTCAGGACAAGCTAGCATACGAGTACAATACTATTTAATGCTTACCGTAGGGTCTTCTTTCCATCCGTTCGTTACATCTTTCACTTCAACTTAAATTATTCCAATTTGTCTATTCCATATTTTCATTACGCGAAAATACAGGCTGTATTCTGGTTTCCTGAACAACCAGCAACAAGTTAATATAATTTTTATATTGGAGTCAGAATAAAAATATTTTTAAAAATCTTTAATAACATGGCAAACATAAGTTGACAGCTGTCAGTTATAATAATTAATTGTACTTCGTTATCTAATCAGACGCTCAGAACGCATGCCTATATTTAATTGTGCCAGCTATTTTTATTTTAATGTTATCATAATTCGTGACCGGAGGTTCTGCAAAGCACTCGAAACGTCGGGAACTTAAAAATCAAAAATAAACCGCGATAAAATCCGAAAAATAGTTTTATTTCATGTTCTCATAATTCTTAAATGTTTAAGACTACTCGATCGGAATTTGGTTTTTTTAGAAAAAGAAAAGGTACTCCACGGTTACTCTTTAAAAAGAGCTTACTTTTTTTACAAAGTTAATCATATTCAAAACGAACTAGATAAGTTATATCTTTATTTTATTTTACAGAAAGCTTACTAAATATTAACAAATTTAGCACATTATACTGCAGGTAAAGAAATTTGCTGATTACAGGCTTTCACACATATACTTACATCCACATATATGCTTTAATGGTTGCCTTATAAGTCACAAATATGGTGATTAACTACTATTCTGGCAAAAAGCGGCCAAAATAAGAAAAGTTTGAAATATGTACATATATAGATCGAGATAGCATGTTTTTTAATATGTCTGCTAGTAACTGCTTTAAAACATGTTGTATGTAGATTTTACCGTCTAGACACTATTTCATGCTAACTTCCATCATAAAATTTATTCATATACGACAAAACAAACAACATTAAGAAAGATCAATTTTCAAATAAGTGTAAAGCCATGTCTCCCGAAGTGTATCAGATACGTCAGTTTGGCGAGATAGCGGGCTCCACGACGCGGCAGCCTCGGGCGAGCGTGACAAATACTATGCGGGCGCGACTTCGCGTCTCACTCCTTATCGCGAGATAAAGCTGAAAGCTTTCGGCAAATAGCCGACGGAGCGGGACGGCAGCGCGACGCGTACATCCCACTGCGGGCACGGTACTAATGACATAATGGCATGAGAAATAACATTCCGAATTAGACATAGACTTTGCTACTATTCCGACATTTCATAAATACTGACATTTCATATTTATGAAATGTTGGATAAAAAGAAGAAAAAATATTCCTTATCTGACATGCCATAACTATGAAAACAGCGTCCTTTTTAAAGTATTTTTAAAAACGTACTGGTTAACATAATAAAATGACAAGAGGGTAAACGTGTAACGATTACTCTCCAGTCGGAATGACAAGGGGGCAACTAACTCATGCGCGCCTTAAGATGGAACGACCTCGGCGTGGACTGGCGCTTTGGCGAGATGTGCGGTACCTCTCGTAAAGTTCGGTATCTTACAACTTCCCACGAGGCGTCGGCGTCACGTCGTCGTCCCGCCCCGCCCTCTATATGCCCAAGGCAAAAAAGAAGTATATCCGTGGCCTTGTTAAACTGGCTGTTGAAGCGAAAACATATTTTATGAGACAAAACTGCGTGATTCGCCGTGACAGCGCGATACCGAGTTATGCGAATGTTGTAATTGTTGTGACATTATCTTGCTATATTACTCGAGTTGGAACTGTTTTCTCGTGACATGATACTTGAGTATTATTTACGGGTTATAATTGTGTTGTGAAAGAGTTTATATAGACTGTTGTCGTTTCCATTTCATGAGAACCTAATATCGTCGGCAAAGTACACACTACTTTCGCTTGGGCTTTTTCTTTTCTTGTCAAATGTTGCCCTAGACTAGGAATTATTCCCGTGCCGTGGGTGCATTTCCAAACATTTGTCACAAATATTTGTCGAGTAGGGGAAGCGGCTTAAGCTCTTAACCACTGTACCAGTCCCATACAGGTAGGATGTGTTTCTTTTTATTATAATCTAACATTTTACCCGCCTGCCTGCCTCCTTGGTCAAGTGGTGGATAATGTGCTTCGCGATCACGAGGAGACAAAATGTAGTTTTTCTACCAAAAAAACTCCCATTATCAGTCCAGAGACTGGAATTGTACCCGATATATGGCAATAGACTCACCCCCTATTACATGCGACATAACACCGTTGGCGAGAATTGGGTGTACTCAGTAAACCTCTGCCACCCCTGCTGGGGAATATAGGTGGGACGGTGTTTATTTAACTAACATTTTACTGTTATAGTCTACTCTTATCAAAGTACACTTTAACTCGAACAAATCACGTTTCTCTGTGAATGCTATCAGCTCGAGATAAAACTTTATAGACGGAGGCACCGCAATGTACGTTTCGTATAAATTAAATTCCTCCACGTTGAAGGAATAGTCAAATCGACGAAGCAGCGTGAACGCAGACGCCTGCTTGTGAAAGAATCCACCCTGTATTACCTATTTCCTATATTTTGTGATAGGATTTCTTAGTTCCTTAGGTTTTTATGCGGTACCTCATGCTTGAATTACGAATCCGTAACTGCGCCATCTATTTTCGCATTGGTCATAATTTCAAAATCTAGTTTAATAGTAATATGAAAATGAATATTATGGTTAGACAATAATTACCCTTTAAAAATATTTCACAATATAAGTTATGCGGATTGACATACGAAAAATAAAACTAATTTTGCGGATTTTTATCATGGGTTATTCTTAAGTGATTTAAAAAGCTATGGTAGCTGTGAAGCATTTTAAATTTAGGAGCTTAAAAACCATGAAAAGCCACGATGAAATCCAATAAAATACGAATAATAACGATAATACTATTCGTATTTTTATCGTTTATTCTCGTTAGTATATTTGAAGACGTTCGATTTTTAGTAGATGTAAAATGGATTATGCTATTCACTTGAAATACTATAAAACTTATAAAACTGGCACAGATTATTTAAGTGGTTAGAATTACCGTATATGTTCCTTTATTAGTTAATAACGGAATAATTCTCCATCACTGCCTTAATTTTACACCGACATCCAAAATTATTATTCAACGAATCCCCATACATATTTTAGCGAACCCATAAAATCGCAATCACAAAGCCCCGCATCATTGTGACACCGTATAATGCATATTATTTCAAGTGTCGGCTGAAACCACAGCATAACGATATCTCCCGTGGCCAGCCTAAAATATTACCTTTTCACCCATCCTGTAATAACACTGAACAAATGTACTGTGTGTGTGATTAACGCTATTGTTTTTATGTGCAACTGCAACGTACTTGGGTAATCTGTATTTTTATTGGACACGAAATTATGAAGCGCCTACCCGGCAAGGGATCTGGCATACAGATATTGATAGATAGACAAAATTATGTACAGTTAGGGCAATAATGTGTAGACACCACAGAACAGAGAAGCATTACTTCTTTATTCCGTGGTAGGCACATTGCTAGGAAAGACAGTGACAACCTGGGAAATGGGTTATGACTTACGGGGCCGAGACGTGGACACTCACAGTGGGACTAGTCCACAAATTCAAAGTCGCACAGCGGGCTATGGAGCGAGCTATGCTCGGCGTCTCTTTGAAGGATAAAATTCGTAACGAGGTAATCCGACAAAGAACCAAAGTTACCGACATAGCTCGCAGACTCAGTAAGCTAAAGTGGCAATGGGCTGGTCACATCTGCAGAAGGACCGACGGCCGATGGAGCAAGCGTGTCCTAGAGTGGAGACCGTGACTTGGTAAGCGTAAGGTAGGACGGCCCCCAGCTAGATGGACCGACGACCTCAAAAAGGTCGCTGGAACAGACTGGATGCGGAAGGCGGAGGACCGTGTGCAATGGCGCGTGTTAGGAGAGGCCTATGTCCAGCAGTGGACTACGATAGGCTGATTGATTGATTGATTGAACCTGGGAATACTGATGGTCACTGGGAAAATTGAAGGCAAGCGACCACGAGGAAGAAGCCCAATACACTGGATGGATCAGATTCGCATAGCTCTTGATACCACGGTTCACGATGCTCTACACTCGGCTGCAGATAGGAATAAATGGCGACTTATTATCCGTAGAAAACTGTTTCCAAAATATGACCAAGACCCTCAGTAATGAGGAAATCGATGCAAGGAGGAGGAGACACTAATATTTTATCACAATAATATAATATCCTAAAGACGCTCGCTATATTTTGTTTTTAATCATTAAGTACTGGTAACCCATTAATCAACCCTATCTCACCTAGTGGAAAGTGATGACGGGGTCAAAAATGGGGCTCGCTGACACAGTAATAGTTCCTGCCTTTTCACTCTGAAATAGGCTGAGGAGACGCAAGTTAGCTCAAGTTTTGAAACGGTATGATCGGACTAAGGCAACACTGCTCAACATGCTGAAATATGACTGAGTCGCGGCGGCACGATGCTAAGGTAGGATGGATGCAAAATATGATAGTAGATGAGGCCCGATCTCATGAAGCTGGTCCACTGTAGGATGGGATGGCCCTTAGTGCGGGACGCACGTCGCATGTAGCGACGATACTCTCGTTCCGTCTCATCGTCCAGCGACATTTGTCGCGACAGGCAGCGTGGCTTTAAGCGCGAATGCCTCAAACGATGGAAATACGATTACATCGGCTCAGGAAACATATTTGAGGCGTTTAGGGTAGACACATTAGGTCCGTGGGGGCCGGGAGCTCACTGGATGTTGCGACCAGAACGCTAGTATATATTTTGGTCAGCATATAAGCATTGCTATTCATCGCAGCAATGCTGCCAGCGATCTAGATACACTACCAACTGGCAGCGGCGTGGAACCATTCGGCCCTATGTATGTATATTTTTTACACCGGTTTTTTGTTGCTAATTTTTTTGCTGTTTTTTTGTATGTAATTACACATATTGTATATTTAAATACTAATATATTAGTCCTAAAGTACTATTTCCCTTGACTGTACCATGGGCTTGAGAATAATTTTAGGCTAAGCACTCCACTCCACACGCTAAGTACTCATAAAGTCAAAGAGTCAAGTATTACGTACGTCTTGAGTTTTTAGGTCACATGATTTGGCAATTTTCCGAACATCCATGTAATCGTTTTCCCAAGGAATTCTATTAATAACTGAAATGGGAGTATTTTGTTCAGATCCAAATCGTCTGGTAAAGATGACCTAATACTGCAATTTTTTTACACAACATAGATATTACATGTTTACCACAAAAAGCTAAAGATATTTAAAAATATCTCCGAATCTTACAAAATGTTTTTCATCGTTACATAGAAAAATATTTGATGACGGCTTGGTCCAGTATTCAAAGCGTACGCCTTCATCACTTCGTCATCTTTCACAACATTCAACAATCTTGGATTCGATTCCCGCATAAAGATAAACTTTGACCCACAAACATTTTTGCAGGAATAATTTCCTACGTGGGGGTAATGTTTTATAACACCGTCACGCCTAAATTTCCCAAGCAGGGGTGGCAGAGGTGCCACTATTCGCAGACGTTGTTAAGTCCCGTGTAAAAGGGGGCGAACCTATTGCCATATACCGAAATTCCAGACTCCGGACTCACACCGGGACGCTTTTGTTAGAAAAACTACATTTGTCTGACCTAGGATCTTAAGCCAGGACTTCCTGATCACAAAGCGATGCGCTTTGCTACTAAACCAACGAGGCAGTCACTAAACCAAGTAGTCAATGTTTTATAAGAAAAAAAGCACTATTACGTGCGCATTTCGCATAGTAAGCTAATAAGCGATCACTTATTTATCGCTTTAGGGCATACAAACTGTAAGTACAGCACTATATTCTGTTACTACAGTGCACTTACACCACTCGTATAGCTTTACGATACACACTGGCACCAAAAGAAAGACTGCAACTACCACCAATAAAGTGCAAACATCCCACCAAAACACACAGAACTCAACCTAATACAACTCCAGTAAGATTCCACTCACGTATGACATAAGTAACGGCGTCTTCGCACTGAGCGTGTGACACCTAACGTTAGGTGGTGTGAAAAATGGTCCATTTCCCGCAAGGGAGATAAATTTATCACCGTGCAGACTATTGCGACGAGCGTTATTCCAGTGTTAATATTCATTGTGGGACAACAACGTGACTTTTGTGGTTCTGATCTTCGGTTGAGTTATCACTCAGTTTGTGAGAGCGAATTTTGTAAGTACGTTTTATAACTTGTTTTTTTTTTTAACATTGCTTTACTCAAACTAAATAATGCTTTACATAAACCGTTCAGTCACGTTCATCTTTATTTAGTAATAGCGGTCTAGTGGATATTGCGTCCGCTGCATAGGAATGCGCGACTACCTATTTTATAGATGTACACGCCCCTCCCTCGCCGCGTTGCCCGCTGCGCTACGTGGGGCCACACCGGCCACGGCGCGGCGGCGTTTATTTTTCTATTAGTATTTTGTTTAGATTAACATTTTTAAATTCATAATATCTTTTGAATGGAATGTCCGATTTGAATAATTCAAACAGTAATCTACAGGTATTGAAACAGTCTTGAATACGATATAATTTATTTGGATAAGGATTAATACAAAGGTATGGATAACATGGTATGATTCTGGTCGGCATATCTATCAACTTTTAAAATACAAAAAAGTAGTTACAGTGACGTAACTACACTAGTTGGACATATGGTATCTAAAAGTTTTTGTAGATATGTTTTTTAATATTGTAGAACATTTTTTTGTTCTATCATCAACAGTTTCCGCAGCGCGTGCGATAAAAGACATTTTATGGCTAATTTTTTTACACCTTGGGTACCTATAACCTACTAAAACTTCAATATTGTAAGTTTTAGTAGGTATCCCTATTTTTTTCTAGTAAGTAAGTAAGTAGTAAGTAAGTAATAAAGTAGTTTTCTAGTAAGTAAGTAATAAATATAGCCTTTGTTACTCAGGGATAATGTAGCATTCTTATGTTGAAAGAATTTTTGAAATCGGTCCTGTTATTCGTTACATACATACAAAAATACAAATCTTTCCTCTTTATAATATTAGTATAGAAAATTTATAATATGATGAAAAGCATGGAATATCAACTCGATAGCGTTGCACTAACTTGAATTTGTTCATATTGTTGTCCAAAAAGCATGTTGGCATGCTATGCGTCATTTTTACTCAGTAAAATTAAGGTGTGAAGAGTTTGGTATATAACTCAATAGCGTTGCGGTAACGTCATTCTGTTTATGCTAATTTCGCTGTAGCTTTTTAAAATAAAAATGATGTAGAGGTTTGGTTAGAAGCTATTTTTTGTATACTGAATATACACCATAATCGTTGACTGCTCTTAAGTAAGGAAATAATATAAATGCATAAATTGTTCAAAATGTTAGTGTCACAATCTAATTAATAAATAAAGTCTAGTGGTTCAAAACTTACATCGATTTGTCCGACCTAAGGTATATGCCGACTTTTCTGGAGAAAAATTCTCAGCAGCAATCTGGAGTCCAGAATTCTGGCTGGCCCCTGTTTCTTTTTCATTAGGACACATAGGGACCTAACATCATTTGTGAAATGTGGGTGCACAAAGTAGACCTCCACTTGGGTAATATACGATGTTTAATATTTAAACATCGTCACGCCTATATTCGCCAAGCGGTGGCTGCAGTGGTGTACTGAGTTTACCCACTTTTCGCCGACGATGATAGGTCCCATGTTGTATGGGGCAAGCCTATTGTCATATACCGGGCACAATTCCAGACTCTGGACTCGTACTGGGAATTTTTCGTTAGACTTGTGCGACCGAGGATTTGAACCCAAGTCTTCGAGATCACAAAGCGATGCGCTTTGCTACTAGACCAACGAGGCAGTCGTAATAATTTACAAACTGTCAATTTACATATTTTTTTTGTCTAATCTAACTAATAATCTACCACCGGAACAGATCGCGGCTTCCACTGAGATCCGGCGAAGAATCTCAGTGGACTCGTCTTTTAGATTTAATTCTTCGTTTTTTTTCCATCATTTTTTTCAATCATATTGTATGGATACAATGTTTAGGTTACAATTAACAAGTTTACGATCTAGCTCCAGTGTGATGCCTTACGACTAATTTTTCGTTAGAAAAACGACATTTGTCCGATCTAGGATTTGAACTCAGGACCTCGTAATTTCAAAGCGATGCACTTTATTATTTTAAATTCTTTAAAAACCCAACGGCCTATTAAAACTCTCAATTTGCATTTCATATTCGCCGTGTTTCACTATTAATTCGCTCTCTGATTTTATTTTATCGTCGCAAAAACATATCTCGTTGAAAATTTTAAACCGATGACAAAGGCAATGCACCGAAAATGTCACGCGACCGCAACGCCAAACCAATTAAGCATATATCAGTAGGGGTAGCATAGGCGGCACGACAAGATATATATCACAGAATTTGTCGCCGGAGGCGTGAGATAGCCATTTTGTCTTACGTGATAGCATGGCGTGCCGTGACAAAAAGTTGACACGAAAAAATTTGATTAAAGAATCGTCTATCTCTATCTATCTATATCATCACGCCAGTTCCCTCGCGGGGTAGGCAGAGAGTACAGAGTTCCAACAGGTTCTTTCCTTACATACCTCTCTGGCTTCCTCCACTCTCATAGTTCGTCTCATACACACTCGCCGGTTACGGAGACTCTTGACTTGCCCTTCAGCTAAGACACGGTCTATTTGGTCATGGTAAGATAGTCTAGGTCTTCCCCGGCACCTACATCCTTCCATTTTCGCATTGTATATCTGTTTTGTCATTCTTTCTTCTGGCATTCTTTCTATATGCCCGAACCAACGGAGCATACCCTTTCTCATCTTTACACCGATACTATCTTTTATACCTACTCGCTTTCTTACTACGCTGTTGCGAATACGGTCGGTCAGCGTGACTCCGCACATCTTCCGCAGAGATCGCATTTCGACCGCATTTATCCTGCTTTCGTTCTCCTTCTTACATACCCAACTCTCACTGCCATATAACAGCGTTGAGACAAGCACTCCGTTATGCATGGCCAGCTGCGCCTTTTGGCTTAAGTGCCGGCTCCCAAGTAGTCTTTCCATCGCACCATTCACTCTATTACCTGCATTCACTCTTCTCTCTATATCAGCGGTGTATTTCCCATCCTTACTGAAGGCGCATCCAATATATACAAACTCATTCACTTGCTCCAGCACATCGTTACTAACCACAATCCTTGCATTCGTTCTGGTTTCTTTCCGTTCAAAAACCATAATTTTGGTTTTCTTCACATTCAAATGTAAGCCATTGTTCATGCAGTCGTCTCTCATAACTGTGACTAGTGTTTGCAGATCAGTGGCTGTTGGCGCTATTAAAGAATCGTAATTACGTATTTCCAATATCAGTCCAGAGTCTGGCTGTATGCCCAGTATAATGGCAATACGCTCGCCCCCTATTATATGGGATCTAACATCGTCGGCGAAAGTGGGTGTATACAATACACCTCTTCCATCCCCACTTGGGGAATATATGCATGATAGTGCTTATTTTTTTATTTATTTACTTACAGACAAGACTGTCTTGACTTTCGTACAAGACTGTTATTACGGCCCAACAAAATCTTGTCCTGCGAGATAAAAGTCTTGCCGGCCGTGGTAGCCCTGCCACGTATAATTTGTCTCCACATTGGGGTGGTTGCTAACGGAAATATGACAAAAATTCCGAGACCAGACGACATTAATCCAATTGTCGCCGGTCAGAATGGATCTATGTTAGACAGATCAACGTGAAATCTGATATTTGGCGGGGACGGACAATTTCCTTACGCGGCTAATGGATTGTGAGGGGCCGGCTTATGCGATTATTCATGCTTGCCACATGTCGAATGTTTTGGTGCCATAGTATAATTATATTGCCAAGTATAATTATTTTCCGTGCTGTCGAGAAGTGACATTATCGCCGCTTTAGACCTACTGATATTGTAAATGCGAACATTTGTGAAGATGGATGATTATTTGTTGCTATTCCGAGCACAAACTATGAAACGGATTTTGATGAAACTTATAGTAATATATAGCTTATTCGGAATGTAGCCTATGGATCAGAATGATCTATAGGCTATATTACGAAATAAATTACAAAATGAATGCGTACGTAGCCGCAGGTAACAGCTAGTTTAATAATAAGTCTGCCTATTCTGTCCTATTGATTGGGTGAAGTCTTCTCCCAATACGTACACATTTTTACGCATGTAGAAAGGCATATATACTACAAAAACCACGCACAATTTTCTACTAGAAACTAATTCTATTACTTAAAGTAGCACAATTAGCCCAGAGCAGCCAACAGCAGGGCTACAAAGGCGGCGCCATACGACATTTATGTCACTGATTTTGTCGCCGAAGGCGTGGTAATTGTTGTGTCTTAAGTGCTAGCACCGTGTGATGTGACAAAAGTTTAAAACGAATAACTCGTTTGAAAAATTGCATTGAAGCACTGTATTGACGTATAATACAGACCATTTGACTTATTTGACTCAAATCATGGGCTGACAAACTTTTAACTCGCGCTAGAAATAACATGTCGCTTTGCCCGGCAGCAAAACCTACCTTGTTTCAATAAAATTGAGTTTAAAGTGTTACTAACTGAAATAGAAAAATTATTGACCATGACCAAATAGACCGTGTCTTATCTGAAGGGCAAGTCAAGAGTCTCCGTAACCGGCGAGTGTGTATGAGACGAACTATGAGAGTGGAGGAAGCCAGAGAGGTATGTAAGGAAAGAACCTGTTGGAACTCTGTACTCTCTGCCTACCCCGCGAGGGAGCTGGCGTGATGATATAGATAGATAGATAGATAGAAAAATTATTCTACATGAAGTCTGTGTAAATTTTGTGGCCATATTCACCAGACGACCTAAGTAGCGTTGCTAGCAATTTTGGAAGGATCAAATCGTTTCTTAGAGAATTACATAAGCAAGTGTGACTGTTTACCCGTATCAACTTGTGTGTGTCTATGACACGTGAAAATTGGATTGGTATTTGCTTTTATTTAAAACTGTGACATAAAATCATGAAATAATCTTTTGTTATATCACTTGTCTGGGCTTGGATTTGGCAGTTTATCATTGTATTTTTATTAAAGCAACAATGTAATGGATTTTTAAAGATCAATATAAAAGTAGACAATATCTTTTTAACCGACTTTGAAAAGGAGGTATTTCTATGTTTGTCGGTATGTATGCTTTTATATGTATGTTCACAGACATTTCCTTCAATTATGCACCGATTTTAATGATTATTTTTGCATTGGGTTCAGTATAACTTCAAGGTAGTCCCATTTTAATTTTATCGGTATTTGACCTTGAACTTTAAAGACACACCACGGTACTCCTTGACAGCAAACAGCACGAATGTGTGAAATCAATTACATCAATCCTCTAAGTACCTTACTGTAGAATTAATTAGAATAATTTAATATAGGTATATAAATATACATAATTAATTCACTCATCACTTAAAATTATAAAATAAAAATTTTCAAAAAAAAGGGAAACCGACTTAAAAAAGCAAAAAATAAATAATTTAAGTCGGTGCCAAGTATCTGATTGCACCAACCAGCACCGACTTTAAATATTTAGTTATTGCTTTTGAAGTTGGTTTCTCATTTTTTTTAAAGTTTTTTATTTTATTAAGGATCGGTCAGCGATAGATTTCTAACTCACCTGAAGAAGTGACGTTGGGGCCGAACATGTGACTCACTCTGAAAAAGGCTGAGGAGGGTGAAGTTAGGCCGAGTTCTGAATGTGGATGATCGGGCTACGTCCACCTGCTCGTATGACAACTCCGCACAACATGTTGGAATGTGGCTGGGTCGCTTGGCGACATGACTTTGCTGGGAGGGTAGTGACCAGTAACGGCCGAAGCCTACCAAAGGTGAAAGTGCTGCTCATTTAGCACTTCCCAGAGGCCACGTGTAGGTAATCGATAGTGAATCTTACAGACCGGAGTGGTTTCGAACCCCATAAATCGCCGTTCACTCAAGTAAAAAAACAGTATCTATATAATAGTGTTCCATTTTAATAAGTTTTATGAGGCAACTCTAAATATTTTAACTACTATTAATTTGTCTATAAAGCTGCCCTATTACTGACAAAAAACTTTGACTGACGGCTTGGTCTAGTGGTTAAGAGTTTAAGCCGCTCAACTCACTGGATCGAGGGGTCGCGGATTCGATTCCCGCACGGCACAAATCTGACCCGTGACCTACAAATATTTGTTTCAGGCTGGGTGTTTGTGTATGTGAATTTCATGTTTGTAAATGACCCCATGACACAGGAATAATTCGTAGTATGGGGTAACGTATATATAAAAGTAAAGAAGGCAACAATGGTCACGTGTTAAAAAGCATCAACCAAACTCGTAGTACATACATTATTGGCGCCGTAAACTAGTACTAGCTACTAACTAGTATTTGGATAGCTATGGCGCTATTTTATGGCGTCAATAATATATGTAGTTTGGTTGATGCTTTTGGTGTTATAGTTGTTTCGCCGGCTCAAGTTCCATTTTGATAATGTGTCTGATAGACGATGCCCTGTCTAGTATCCAGGGTGTCTTCAAATTCAGATTATTGTTTTCAATGTTAAATGTTGATTGTTTTAAAAAAAACCGTGGTAAAAATAGGTGGAGCTTTGGTAACACCAAATATTTCTGATCACCTATACAAAAACCGCCTCGAAATGCGTTTTTATAATCTTTTGACTATACCCAATAATTTGATATACAAAGCTGTCTGTAACCAACAAGAAAAGAACAAATTAAAAAAGAAAAAAACCAACAATAACTCGTGTAAAAATGAAATAACTGGAAATAAAAATAAAGTTCTGTTTTATAGTTTGTGTCAAAATTGTAGCGTTAAAGCATGCATTTATAACCCAAACATGAAAGTGTTTTTATTAGACACATAAATGCAAGGGTAGTAGGTAATTCGTTATACCGTATTTAAAACATATGGACTATGTCAGTTCCACAATTTAGCGGCTTAACGACACCTCCTATATTACATTCCATCAGGCCGATTAAGCTACAAAGTGCACCAAATAAAAATACAATCATAGATACGTACACTCGTAAAAGGGCAGTAGAAAAATTATCCAACAAATGCATCGTTACAATTAGGATATATAGAAAAGCGCATCATATTTCAAAGGATCACAGCTGCTCGGATGACTCGAGTCCCTTTTTGCAAGTGTATCTGACATCCAGCAACGGCCATTCAGTGTATTTGTTATTGGCAGAGTCTTTATCTCATATTATACACATAATTAAGACGAATGTAACGACACCTCATATTATGCTAAAAATCGTGGCATAGAAATAGACATGCATACATATCACTCGAAAAACATTTCCCACCTTTAGGAGCACCCAACCATCATCCAAAAAATGCACAGTTACTTTATTATTCATTTTATGGAAAAGCGCATCAGCTATCAAAGGATCATAACTGCTCGGATGACTCGAGTCCCATTCTGCAAGTGTATCTGACATCCGGCAATGGCCATCCAGCGTCCCCAGGCCATGCAAATTGAGTTTTCTGCCTCCACGCATCGCATTGATTCCAATTGACAAGTGAACAAGTCCCCTTAATTAATATTAACGCCTATTGAAGGATGAAATTCAGATTGGTGTTTTATATTTGTAGTCATTTTACGTATGTTCATTAACTTTTAAAGCCGGGTATGGTTTAAAGAGGACGTCAAACATATCACTGCGAATTTTCATTCATTAATAAGGGAGACATTTGATAATTATTCTATCTATTTATCTATTATATATTATTAAGCCAATTCCCTTGTAGGCAGAGAGTATAGATTTCTAACAGGTTCTTTCCTTACAGACTTCTCTTCTCGAGGAAGCCAGAGAGGTATGTAAGGAAAGATCCTGTTGGAACTCTGTACTCTCTGCCTACCCCGCGAGGGAGCTGGCGTGATGATATAGATAGATAGATAGATAGAAAATTTATATGTTTGAATGTTTGTTAGTCATTCAAGCGGCTAAACAGATTTGATACAGATAGTTTTTTACCTGGATTTACACATAAGATACTTTTTGTCTTGGAAAAAAGTTAGGTTCCGAGTTTAGGTTCGCGGTCAGAAAGTAATTCTCGTAGTACATAAACTCAAAAAAACCTGGGGCATTCTGAAAAAAAATTAAAAGCAACTAGTGTTTTAACTTGCAACAATCCATTTTGACTGGCTGGCTATGCCATCGTCCCGATAGCCTCTACAAACGACTTAAGTTAGGCTTTGTTGATGATACTTAATATAACATGCGAGCCGTAAATCCTGGAATAACAAAATATAGTGCAGATATGAAATTTACTTAGGACATGTTTGGATAGGTCCGACTTCAAGCCGAGGCTATTATTAAAGTAAGAAGGCTTAACGCCTTAATGCGTAGCAAACAAAAAAAGAGGTATTCTGTAGTCAACACGTAGTATTAATATGTAGGTAAAAAGCTTTTAGGAGAGGCTAGGCTAACTATGTCTAATATGAGAAACCACAAAAAGGTTTTTTGTCCTGAATGCCGTAACGCCTATATTTACCAAGCGGAGATGGTAGAGGTGTATTGCGTACATCTACGTTAATTGGCTGACTAATGACGATGTTACGTCTTACTGTAATTGAGAGCGAGTGTATCGTCATTATTTTTTATATTTCAAAAGACGTCGCCCCATATTAGAAACAATTCCAATGTCGTGGGTGCGTGTACAAACACGTAATTCATATACACAAACATCCAGACCGAAAGAAACATTTCTGGGTCACACAAGAATTGTCCTGTGTGAGAATCGAACCCGGGACTGCTCGATCCAGGGGGCTGAGCGGCTTAAGCTCTTAACCACTCGACCAATTATTAAGCTATCGCAATTATATAATACCGAGTACAATACCAGATTATAGTTCCGCTTTGTACTAAGAATTGCTTTTAAACTTTTATTTGAGATTTAAGAGTATTGTAATAACAATATGGTAGGTGATTACTACAGCGACATAAACATCTAATTATACTGAGTTAACACTATTTTTTAGATTTTATCGCGGTTGATTTTGATATTTCCCTTCCCTCCCAGTGCCTCCCGTGACCACGAAACGTCGGGAACTTAAAAATCAAAATAAACCGAGATAAAATCCGAAAAATAGTTTTATTTCATAGTTAGTTATATAACATAGATTCATGCATTTTCAGTCATTTTTTAGGCATAGAATGCATGTAGCATTATTATTAAAAAAAATTACTAGGCAATTTTGCTCTGCCCCTCTTAAAGACTTCCCCTTTATACTTCCTTTGCGGGTACTTTGTGGTCTGAAATAGCAATAGACCGACAGCTGTGGAATCATTGCAAGTTAAAAAAAAATATGTGACCATGTAATTTTCGTCCGTCCTTTGCAGAATTCGCTGTGACGATTTCTTTTGTTAAAAATCTGTAATTGATAATTTAAGTATTAAATGTGTAACGAGAAATTCGTTGAACCGGCTAATAGAGTTTTTGTTCTTCATGTTAACATTCTAAGTGGTTGAATTTCGTAGCATCAAAGCAATATAATAAAAACAATATCAAAGAAAAAAAATAAGGAAAAAACAAACTTTATTCAAACCTGTGCTTCGACCGACGTATTTTCCGTTTCTTTTTTGTTTTACAGGAAACATTGATCAACGTTAAAGGTTTTTGTGTTGACATGTATATACACGATATAAAGAAATCTGCACAAATTCTGAAATAGGCTTCAGTTACCCATCAATATGACCCATAGGAAATAAAAAAAAACAATATCATACAAAATCTTCAGACTTTACAAAAAAATTATGCCTGTCCCTCCAAAATAAAAGACTGTTTTTCACGATATTGCCGAAATTAATGAATATTTGTAACAATGGATATTTTAAAGTGTGTCACAGATGAATGAAAACAATCTTGTACTTGTGAAAGATCCTTTGCAATACAACCTAAATTCCTACTCGATATAAACTTTGATGTCATTTCTCCGATCAAATTAATACTTCGTGTACATGTTTCGCTCACATCAACAGAATTTTGATCATTAGTGATCGCATTTCCTTATTTCCTGTTGATCCTTTGTTTTTATACAGCATTATTGATTTGATAGCAAACATTGCTTAATTAAACATAAAAATACATTGCGGTAGCTTGATGTAGCATAAAAGGTAAGATATATCTACTGCGGTTATACTTAATAATGCAAGGCTAAAATAATCATTCTTAACAAACTATACTTTAACGTAAAGACATTAAGATTTAACCTCACTGTCAATTCCTTCTGCATCCTCAAATTACAGGCAGAATTCTTACATTGTGCGAGCGAGCTGGGCAACAAATAAAATATTTAAATACTTGTTGCTCGACTCATTCACTACGAAATGAAGTACGGTAAGAAAGCAGGTGAACCTATAATTTTTCTCTTAGTATAAGTAAAATTGTTTGTTGTGTGCAAAAACGGCGATTGTTAAAACATTTTTCATAAACCATAAACTCAAACTCAAATAATTTATTTTGTATAAACCCTGCGGGGGCGTTAACAAATATTCAATTTATATTTTTTTAAACTAATTTAACAAATTCGCCACCGGATCGAAACGCGTCCGCCACTGAGATGATCCGGCGAAAAAACACAGCGCGCTTGTCTTTTTAATTAATTCTCTTTCTCTTTTTTCTTTTCAATTTTTTTTATTATATTGTGTGGATACAGTGTTTAGGTTACAATTAAATAGTTTACGATCTCCAGTGTGATGCCGTAGGACCGAGATATGAGACTAATGAAGTTATTTATAAAGAGTGTCTAAAGGATTCCAGATGGACCAGTCCCCACAAGCAGCACCCGTTCACAAGTATGACTACTGGAACAGCCATCTTACCAATATTATTGCTTCACGTGGAAACCTGTAATTGTCTTTGTGTTATTTATGTTGCTTATTATTTTGTATGTAGCTGATGGCTTTCTTTAAAAAATAAATCAATATTATTTCTGTTTACAAGTACCTACTGTTGTAGTGTTTTAGTTATCTGTGGTTTGGTTTATGGTTGATTGTCTTTGGTTGTCATCCTTGTATCTTGGAATAAATGTAATAAATTAACGGTAAATATTTTAAATTTATTTATCATAACAATGTAAAAATATAAAAGAATAACCGTTAATTTATTACATCTATTCCAAGAAACAAGAATTACAACCAAAGACAATCAACCAAAGATGTTGTAGTGTTTTAGTTATCTGTGGTTTTTTTTTAAACGTAGCCCCACACTTGGATTTATTCCTGTGTCGTAGGTGCGTTTACAAACATGAAAATTCACAAACAAATACCCAGACCGGAACAAATAATTGTGGATCACACAAAGATTTGTCCCGTGCGGGAATCGAACCCGCGACTATTCGACACAGTGGGCGGAGCCGCTCAAGCTCTTAACCACTGCGCTAAATTGCCCGTCTATGGTTGATTGTGTTTGGTTTTCATTCTTGTTTCTTGGAATAAATGTACATAAGATAAAAGAATAAATGGGGTTTTGGCGGGAAGTCGAAGAGTGATGTTCGATTTCCAAAACTTGTGTTATTTCGACTAATAATGAGTTATTTTGGTGGAATATTAACCATTATGTGTTCTTATATGTGCATGAGTGAAGGTAATTGTAACAAAGTGATAAATCGTGCCTTTTTGACTTCCCTCAAAACGGCCGTCGCAATTGGTATGTAAAGTATCCACCGCTTTACTATCCAGGGTGGGGTACTTCATTAATTTCATTATCATCGTTGTCATCAAGTTCATCGGGGAGTTGAATTAATTTAAACAAACACGATTATATATCTCACTGGACAATGGCAAAATCCACTTAAAATTAGTGTGTAGCCATAACTTAAAAAGGAAGAAGAAGGAAAAGAATAACCGTTAATATATTACACCTACGTAGGATAGTAATACTATCGCCTCGATGATCGATAGACGAACAATGTTCGTAGTGATCGCTGGATCCTGGATTGGGATCTTGGCCTGATAAAGGGAATTTTGGAAAAAAATCCAGTATGAGTCCAGTGTACGGCATGGGGTGATGAAAATCGGCTCGTCCCCTGTTACAACAGAACACATATAGTATCCACTACTTAGGAAATAAAGGACTTACTGGGCTTATTTTAAGCAGACTTCAAAAAGAAGGAGGGTCTATGTTCATCTGTATGTATGCTTTTTTATGTATGTTCACCGATATTTCCATCATTTCCAACCGGTTCTGATAATTTTTTTTTGCTTTGGGTTCAGTATAGCTCCTAGATAGTCTTTTTTAATTTCATCGGTATTGGTCCTTGGACTTTGAAGATACACTAAGGAACTTTTTTTACGAACACGTTTAGCCGATGATGTTAGGTCCCATGTAATAGGGGGCGAGCCTTGACCATATACCGGGCACAATTCCAGACTCCGGACTCATACTACATGTGCGTTTTAACAATTAACTATCACTTGCTTTAATGGTGAAGGAAAACATTCTGAGGAAACCTGCATGCCTAAGAGTTTCCAGAAGGTATGTGAAGTCCACCAACCCGCACTGGGCCAGCCTAGTAGACTATAGCCTGAACCACTTTCAGTTTAAGAAGAGGCCCGTGCCCAACGGTGGTACAGATTTTTAACAGGGTTAATATTATTATATGAACTACATTTGTCAGACCTAGGATTTGAACCTCGTGATCACAAAGCGAAATTCTTATTCAATTCGTTATTTACGGAGGAACAAAAAAAAGGAATACAAAACGTTATTTAATTTATTTATACTATAGGTATCAGCCGAAAGACGTTTATCATAAGACAGAGGATGTAATTCCCAACGACGATGGTTTTTCTAGTAGTCACACGGAGGTTATAAGCGGGTACCTAATAAATTTATAATGAAATAAGATCAAGATCAAAGAAATTTTGACATATTTAAAGCTAACAAATTTTCAGATCCGAATTAATTGATGACTGTACCAACTGCTGCCTAAAATCTCTTAGTTTAATGAAGTAAACTCAGTTAAATAGGTTTAAGTGATACTTAAGTAGTGTAAATATTTATCAAACGGAAATTTATTTCAGAGCCCAACCAATTATGTTTGGGTTAAATAATAAATAACACCAGTTAACTCTGGAGAATCGAGTTATAAATTGATAAGTACGACCTTGTCTATTTTGTTGCAAAGTTCTATTTGAAGCTAAAGATGTCGTCTGCGCCAAATTTTTGCATAATAATTATTGAATCATGCAATGCAAATGATATCTGTACCCGTAAATGTAAAACCGCATTGATACGGAAGAGTATTCTAGGCATGGCAGCAGTTATTTATAATAAATTACCAAATCGGATTAAGATCATGGATATAAATAATTTTAAAAAGACCTTGACATTGCTATTAATCAATAAATGCTATTACTCAGTAGATGATTTTATAAATGACAAATGTATAAAGTGAACTATTAGGTAATTAATATATATTATTGATGATGACATAACACTGATTAACAAGGAATATTTGTAACTACAGTTAATTATCTTAACCACTGTCATTTGTACGCCTCACAGGCAATACTTTGCTTATACTTTGCCTGTATATATACGGTATATATATATATATATATATATATATCCTCCTCATCAAGTTATCATCAGGGATTTCCATGTGTCTCATGGATTTAATCGCTGCTTAGTCCCTTTTTTCCTAGGCTGAGAGTGGCACACCCTTAATTTGTGAACAAAGGAAGCATAGGAAAAGGTCTCCCCCGCTTTTCTCCATAAAAAGAGTAGTCATTAATAAAAAAATAGATTTACCTACCTAATTTTGTTATTTATTAATCACTCATTAGTGCTACAAGGAGATTAACAAGATTTATATTATAGATTGTATGATGCGTTTCCGGAGTAACTGATTCTGTACATTATTTACTACTTTATGATACTTCATAATACAAGAACTATAACAATTGATATCAATTACCTAACTTTCCTTTTAAACAAAAGCTGCAATCTGATAAATGACTTCAACTAGTCCACCGATAGCATATAATTTGCACTAACCAAATGACCCACTTTCAGCAAACCTCTTGCAAACTCAGAACGAGGAAGTAGCTGGATAAATCATTCAACAAAAGCTTTAAAATAGATCGAGGCGACAATAAAGCCCGTAGACATTGTATTTCCTAGCTGTTAATAGTTTAAACAAGACTGGTACAGAAGTAATCTTGTTAGCTAACAACCTGCGGGAGAAGGGCCCTCGGTTCGAAGTTAAGGCAATTCCCTTTACTTAGAACGCAAGTTTCTCCACCAAATGTACGTAGTTTGTTGGATTGCGTTGTGATAGTTTAGTGTTGGAATTTAATTCTTAGATGTAAAAATACGAGTATGTCAAGATATTTGAAATAGTGAAAATAAGTTCAAAGCTTGTGTAAAACGAAATCTTGTAAGCAAGCTTATTATTCAATAGAAGATTATATAAAAGATAAAAATGCTTGGATAGATGCTATTCCAGCTCCACTTGAGTCATGACAACCTATTCAACTGTTGTTAGTTAACATTCCCTCTCTTCCTTCTATTAATTTAACACAATGTGTACTTTTTTTGTAAATTAGGGAACCATGTAGCCATTCTCATAAATAGTATTATTCGCTCTTTTAACTTAGACTTACTTGACGACCAACCTACATTGTTCTCCCATACCCCAGAACAGAATGTACAAAAAAAAGGTTGTAAATTTTATTTTAAAATAGTAACCGTGGAGTTTCTTGCCCTTCTCCTCCACAGGAATGACATTCCGAAGTGGCGGTAGAGTCTTTGTTACTTTTTTGACGATTCATAAATACGGTAATGGTTTACATGAATAAAAAATATTCTGATTCTGATTGTGATTTGCCTTTACTAAAATTTGAATTTTAAGTCCCAGAAGAAATTAATTTTTCATACAAAAATAACAAGGAAATTGATTCATGACGGGTTAGACTAGTGGTTTCAACCTAAGTAACTCTGCTAACAAGATGCAATTAACTTGCATTAGTTACTTGTATCGTGCACAAGAGACATAAAATTAGTAAAAAATGTATTAACGTTTAACGTCAAACAAACGCTAAGCATGAACAGATTAACTTTAGTCTTACTATTGTCGAGAAATCATGCTATTACGTTCACCTTTATTAGTAAATTTGTAGTATAACAAGAATGATATACCATCGCGGCAGCGTTATGCTAACGTCAATCTGTTCGTATTAAGCCATTTGTACTCACTACAGTCACAATCTGTTATACTTACGCGATTCCTAAGTTGACTTAAATTAATAGAAGAATTGAAAAAAGAATTGTATAAAAAAAATTAAATGTCACTCAACTTTATATATATTACACTTGCATTCTAATAAAAAAGATAACTACAAACTCCATACAAGACGACGATTTAGCGCAGCGGTTAAGAGCTTGAGCTGCTCCGCCCACTGTGTCTAATAGTCCCGGGTTCGATTCCCGGACGGGAAAAATCTTTGTGTGATCCACAATTATTTGTTCCGGTCTGGGTATTTGTGTTTGTGAATTTTCATGTTTGTAACGCACCCACGACACAGGAATAAATCGTAGTGTGGGGCTACGTTATTTAAAGAAAAAAAAAAATCTAATATATAGCTCAATAAAAAATTTATCAATCATAATTTGAGAAACAGAAATAAACTTGCGCTTATAAATATACGAACCAATTACGGAAAGAAATCAATAACGTTTGAAGGAATACAGCTGTATAATACCCTACCAAAAGATATTAAAGATTGCAATGATATTAAGACATATAAAAGGAAACTTAACAACTTAAAACATACGTCCAGACCCTTTGAATAACTCAAGTAACCTTATTTAACGCTAACACAAAAAAATCATTACTTATTTATGAAAATTGTATCTCATTATAAAAGAGCTTAATGATTTTATAAGAATAAATTCTTTTAACCCAAAACAGTTAAAATATGTACCTACTGATACTCAGGAACAGTTGGTGATCTGACATTACTTCGTTCCCTGTGACAAGGAAGCTCGAACACTTAAACTCCCTGGGATCGTACATTGAAAATACTTTAAGTTCTATATACCCGTATCTACATCTTCACGCCAGTTCCCTTGCGGAGTAGGCAGAGAGTACCGAGTTCAGGTTCTTTCCTTACAGACCTCTCTAAGCTAGCGCCTTCACTCTCATAGTTCGTCTCATACACGCTCCCCAGTTACGGAGACTCTTGACTTGCCCTTCAGATAAGACACGGTCTAATTGGTCAGATTCTTAAAATTAACGAATCTTCAATCAATACAATCAAAAGCGATATAGCGCTATCACAATCCCCTTATACACGAAGGCACTAAAAAAAACCTTATTCAATATGAAATCACCTACGCCAAATTAACGTTCCACAGACCAAAAAACTAGTTGATTTTTTCACATAATATTTTAAAGAAAACCCTACTTACAGGTTTCAAGGATAGACGTTTGACTTAGTCTGTATTTTTGCATTAATTTTGTGAACACGATGTTTTTTCATACAATAATAATAAAATTAGCCCTGTTTAGAAACTGTCCTACCGTTGGGCACGGGCCTCCTCTCACACCGAGAGGGTTTAGGCCATAGTCCACCACGCTGGCCCATTGCGGGTTAACGAACTTCACACCCCTTCGAGAAACTCTTAGGCATGCAGGTTTCCTCACCATGTTTTTCTTTACCGTTAAACCAATTGACAGTTAATTTGTTTTTATGTAATAATTGTTATTACGTTCAAAATACTTGTTATTACGGCCATAACCACTAGATACTGATAATCCATGAGTCTAACTGATCATCACATTAGCACTGTGTATTAGATGATACATTTTAGCACTACAATCTATCTATCTATATCATCACGCCAGATCCCTTGCGGGGTAGGCAGAGAGTACAGAGTTCCAACAGATTCTTTCCTTACGTACCTCTCTGGCTTTCTTCACTCTCATAGTTCGTCTCATACACGTTCGCCGCTTACGCTTACTCTTGACTTGTCCTTCAGATAAGACTCTGTCTATTTGGTCGTAGTGAGATAGTCTAGGTCTTCCCCGGTACCTATATCCTTCCACTTTCGCATTTTATATCTGTTTTGTCATTGTTTCTTCTGACATTTTTTTTATATGCCCGAACCAACGGAGCATACCCTTCTCATCCTCCTCACCTTTACACCGATACTATCTTTCATACCTATTCGCTTTCTTACTATGCTGTTGCGAATACGGTCGGTCAGATTCACTCCGCACATCTTCCGCGGAGCTCGCATTTCCACCGCATTTAACCTACTTTCATTCTCCTTCTTACATACCCAGCTCTCGCTAACATATAACAGAGCTGGGGCAAGAACTCCGTTATGTATTGCCAGTTGCGCCTTTTGGCTTAAGTGCCGGCTCCCAAGTAGCTTTCCCATCGCACCATTTACTCTGTTCCCTGCACTCACTCTTCTCTCTATGTCAGCGGTATATTTCCCATCCTTACGGAAGGCACATCCAAGATATACAAAATCATTCACTTGCTCCAGCACATCGTTAACACTACAATCATGTTACATAAAACTTAGCCTAAAACAAGTGTTTATCTAAATACTCGTACAACCATTACATACTTTTTATACAACTTTCCACCAAAATATAATTATTTGCGATTACTGTAGTACTCGTATATATTGCGGAACTCGAGATAAATGAATTTCACATAAAAACCTTCCCACCGAATCAGTCTATCCATTAGTGAAAACTATAATAAAATCAGTTTGATATTTTTTAGATTAGTTTGAAAAGACAAACAGGCATGGCGGAGGACTACTTTTCCAATTTACATGAATATGTAAAAGTTGAGTATTTAATCATCAACCCAAGAATAAAATTTTAAACAAAATATTCTTATCATACCACCCGACCAGACATTCTCAAACTTTTTTCTTCACCCACAACCCACGAAATTGTCTGCGTTAAATTTACGAAGAGCTTAATAAAGCATCTCAACGTACCCATGATATAATGAAAACGCCCGTTGTATTCAAATGAAGTAGGTAGTAGACGTGGCCTCGGGCTGAATGAGTCTCGCCACCCGAGCTGCGTGCCCGCCTAGTGTCTGCGTTGCTTATTACAATCCATTGTTATACGCATTATATTTATGTGTGAAAACGTAGGACATAAAGGATTTTTTTGAGATATGAATATAAGGTTGCCTCAGATTGCTTGTAGCCATTAATTATGTTTACGTGCCCGCAATATGCAAGGAACTTTTCAAAGAAGAATGGTTACATAAGGCCACATGCGATAGCACGAATGTCAACAACAGTGAGTGGATGCAGTCACCGTTGCCGAAACTGGTCTAAATCAATTAACTTTTAGAAGATTCTTTAAGTACAATACTGTAATATATCATATTAAAACGGTGTCATAATTAACATAACATTGAAAATGCAGAGGTTTTCTGTGTTAGAAAAGTACCAAGAATCAATTAAGAAAATAAATTTCTAATGACGGCCATACGTACATATACAATGTATTAGCATGACCGGCCTTTTACTTTTTTTTTGATATCAAAGTTGACAGGCTCTTATACCTTTCCTGTTTATTTTGTGAACTATGATCGATAATTTTGAATATTGAGGATCAGTGTACGTCTTTCAGTGTTTAATCGAATATGTTAGTTACCGCAGTATAACCATTACTGCATTGAAAACTACATAAATAAAATGTTCAAAGCCGCGCCGTCACTCACTCGCTCGCTATAACAACATATTTCAGTGCAGTGAAACTTTTCAATTGGCATAAAGTTCCGAGTGCCGGGCGCTTGATCAAATTATTACCATGTTGTGGCTCCAACTGCTGCGTCAGAGTGCCATTCCCCAACTAAATCGTTGTATCTGCATGACTGATGTGCCACTTACAACCTCCTTCATACGAATTCCATGTAAGAAAGTCGTAAGTGCAACAAGGTGTGTTCACTTTGAGCTATACCACTTGCCGTAGGGCTCTTCGAGTTGACAGGAATAATTACAAGCCGTGCAAACTTCTTAATAAATTTTCGCAACATTTGCGTCTCTAACTTGAAATGTACACCAACTTTATTCTTAAATCTTCTAGTCTAGATTGTTAGTTGCGGGCTGAACAGCAATGCCTGTTTAAGCTATAGGTTTCACATAAAATCACAGATTTGCCACAGCTCTTTACCGCCATGGCGTTTGAAGAAGCAAACACGAAAATTAGCAGTGCAGATAAGTTATCAACCTACACATTGTGATATCAAATTCCCTGCTCACTGCCACGGTTTCCATTCACTTACTAGCCAGTTATTGTCCATTTTTTCGACTTGCTTATGAAATTCAAATAAGAAATTCGGTGTCATTGCGATAATTATGGGTAGGTAATAATTTTATCCATTTTATCGGCCCCGCTTCTTTCACGTGTTCTTAGAATGAATGAAACTTAAACAAAGTTACTAAAAAGTATTCGCCCTATTGTGTTGAAAAGAAAAGATCTCTGCAATGAAAAATGACGGTTTGAACTTAGACGCAAGTTGCTGAAAGTAGTTTCACACCAAGTTTTGGTGTCTTTGTTGCAGTGAATGGGTGTAATATTGGATTATGGTGAGTACATGGCCATAATAAATTCTATTACTTTGGCGCTTTTATATGTATATATAAATAAATAAACTTTATTGGCAAAAAAAAAAAATTACAACCTTAACCTATCTAATTAATACAATAAAGTGTAGCAGTATAATTACTTACATGGTTGTTTGATCACGAATCGTACTGGCTTCCGTACTAGTATAAAACTGTCTCACGGTAAGCCAGGCATCCTCGTCCACAAAAACCAAGCACACAATCTATTTATTTAAAAAATTACAACTGCGTAATAACTACATGAGATTTGCAGGTCATTATATTTTTTGGTGCGATAATATAAGTAAAATGGAGGTAGATTTATAAATTGCGTACAGTATACCTAAAACTAATAGAGAAAAAGAAATTGTCTGCCCCTCGATGGGTCAGACGTGGTGATATAGTTGAATAGATAGAAATAAATATTATAAATAATAATAAAAAACTAACATAATAGTGCAGTGTGTGCGTCCATGTGTGTGTGTGTTTGTGCATGAATGAAGTGTTTGTGTGTATGTGTGTGTGTAAATATCACCAATCATGTTAATGTGACAAGTATTATGCTCGATTAATAAAAAGTTCTTCTGTGTTGTCGTAGTTTAGACGAGAGAGATACTTGTCAATTGCACTTTTGCAGGAGCATATAGTTAGGTCACGTAACTTGATAGCTTTAGATATATGGTTGTAAAGGTATGGTCCGAGATATTTAGGGAAATTGCGTAAAAACGATGTTTTACATTTAGGAACTGAGTAAACAATATCCTTTCTGCGTTTAGTTGTAAATTCAGGAGGGTTTTTATGCTGTAGTAAAATGGTCTTCATGATAAATAGTTGCCTTACAGTAAGGACAGACGTCTCTTCATATAACAGGTGAGTAGGATGTGTATGCTTTTTAAAATTCATTACCTTGAGAATGACACGCTGAGCTCTTTCAAGTGTTAGTAAGGTGGTTTTATGTACTCCACCCCAGACTGAAATACAATATGTCAAGACAGATTGGCACAGAGCATAGTAAACAGTACGTAGTAGTTGAGGATGGCAGACATTTCGTATGTTTTTAAAAATATAAATCATTTTCCTGATACGACAGGACAAGGTGCCTATATGTTCTTTCCAATTAAGATTTTGGTCTATTATTATACCGAGGTATTTAACTGATGATACTTTAGTAAGGCAGTAACAGGAGCAGTTTGTAGGGCTATTACATGTATGAATTTTGATATTCACAGTGTTTATTGGTGGCTGCTTATTATTACGAATACTGAAGGTGATGTACTTTGTTTTTTGAACATTTAGAGTAAGAAGATTTTGATCTAACCACGTCGTTACAAGAGCAACACCCTGGTTGACTGATCTGTTGGTTTCGTCCCATGAGCGACCATTAAACAGGAGTACCGTATCATCCGCAAATGTTATAATTTGTCCTTGGGTCAACTTTAGGTCACATAAGTCATTAATGTAAATTAAAAATAACGTAGGTCCCAGGACACTTCCCTGTGGCACTCCGAATTGAACAGGCTCTGATTGGCTCTTGTAGTCATTTATTCTGACACACTGTTGTCTGTTTGTCAAATAATCTGTAAGTAGTGCCAAAGGGAGACCTCTAACACCTATATTCTCAATTTTTTTTAGGAGTAAGGGAACCGAAACTGTGTCAAACGCCTTAGCGAGATCGAGGAATATCCCAATTACTTTATCGCCTCGATCCAAACCATCAGCAATAGCGGAAACCAGTTGTTCTACTGCATGAGCAGTAGATTTGCTTTCTCTGAAACCATATTGATTGGCGGAGAGAAGATGTTTAGATTCCAAGTAGTTTTTTAATCTAGAGTTGATAAGTCGTTCAATTACTTTAGAAAGAGATGGTAGCAAAGAAATTGGTCTATAGTTTGTGATAGATTCTTTGTCACCTGATTTGTGTATTGGAATGATCAAAGAGGATTTGAGAGATGTAGGGAATATGCCTTGACTGAAGCATGCGTTACAGATACAGGCTATGGGTAATGAAAGAATATCGATGCCTAGTTTCAATAATTTAGTAGTTATTCCGTCAATTCCAATGGAGTTAGATGGTTTCAAACCTGTAATAGTTCGTTTGACTTCGTCTTCGTCCGTTGGTAGTAGGACGAATGAGTTGACGGTTGTATTTAATGAACCTGCAGTCCTAACTCGGTCAGATTCAGATATATGAGACCTGTTTAGTATGCTGTTAGGCAAATCGCAACCTATATTTGCAAAGTATTTATTTATAATGTTAACAGAATCTTGCGGAGTTTGTTTATTGAGTAGTAATTTATCATTAGTTTTCGTATTGATGTTAATGTTACATATATCTTTTATTAGAGACCATTGTTTTTTAGGATTGTGTTTGTATAGGTTTATTTGAGATTTAAAATAGTTATTTTTGAGCTGTTTTAAAATGTTGTTACATGTATTCCGATAACGCCTGTAAGTTATCCTGAGTGTTATGTTATTTGGATCTTGTCTTGTTTTTTTATGCAAACGATCCCTTTTATACATGCAACGACAAAGTCCTGGTGTTATCCATGGCTTAATATTTTGCTTCCTGTGGGAGAGTTTTCGAATTAAGGTGCACTTATTTATACATTCATTAATAATGGAAATAAATTCATTTGTCATTTCGTTAGGATTATTAGATGAGAAAGTTGTTTGCCAGTTCATTTGATTTAGAATATTGATAACAGCTGCATAGTCAACTTTTTTATAATATTTGTTTTTATTTACTTTAATCATTGTTTTTTTAGCTAATGAAAGTATTAGTGAATAATGATCCGTGATTGTTGAATGGCAGACTATAGTATTATTTAGAGATTTTGTTTTTATAAAGCAGTGGTCGAGGCAGTTATTTTCACGTGTTGGAAGAGTATGTGTAGCAAGTAGCCCATGTGAGGCGAGAAGGTCCATATATTTGTTTGATTTGTTGTTAGTTTTGTCTGCAATGTTTATGTTAATATCTCCCACCAGGATTATATTCTTATATTTTTTGTACGTGTGAAGTATTCGGTCTATTGTTGAGAGAAAGTTGTCAATATTTTTAAAAGCGGGTGGTCTGTATATTGATACTATAGCTAGATCGTTTTTAATTGTGGTGATCAAACAATTTACGTCATCATCTTCACATGTCGGTTCGGTTACTGTAGCTTTAAGGTTCTCATTTATATAAATAACGATACCATCGTTTTGATTTAAGTAATTATTAGTTTTAAAAGCTTGATACGTCGCAATATTAGCTACTATTGTTGTATCGGTTAACCAACATTCAGTCAAAATAATAAAGTCAAATTTTATATCTAATCTATTAATAAGTACTAGGAGTTCATCAAAATTATGATTCAGGCTCCTAATATTCTGTGTTAGTATTTTATAACTATTCTCCTCACCAAGTACATCTTTGCATTGTTCCGGTAAGTCTAAGTCAAAAGTATTGCCTACATTGATACTTTTATCAATGTCAGAAGATATATCTAATACATCATCCATATTGTTTATACTGGTACTTATATAAAACTTGTGCGGCAATAATTAAACCCCGACCATCCCGAACAATGAAAATGGAACAACATGGCCATTGGTAATATATATCAAATGTAAGTGTTACTGAGTATTGTGAATTGTGTAGGTGTGAGTATTGTGAATTATGTAGATGTGAGTATTTGTTCTGCGTAAAAGCTAGGAGAAGACTAATTAGAGTACAGGCATTTTTTTTCTTGTATATAATATAATTAAGATATATAATAGAGCAAAACAACACAACAAGGGACATAGTTAGAAGTAAAACATTGGTAAACCATAAATTAAAAGTGAAAATAATAGACAAAAATACAACGATATAATTATCTGGTATTAACCGTGTATAAGATATTATAATAAGAAAGAGTGTGGTTATTATAAAGTCATCATGCATAAATCTCGAAAATGAAAATGAAAAAAAGGTAAAAGTTATGATATTTTTCATACGCCATAGTCATTCTGTTCTTTCAAGGAAAGACAGAACTTCACCAACAGATTTCACGTGAATGGAGGGCCCATTGTCTTCTTTGCGAAGTAGGACTTTGCCGTTTGCTATCCAACAGTGCTTGAACTTACCCGATTTTTTCAAATTTCTAGCAGCGTAAAATATGTTTTTGGTTTTTTGAGTTAGGTAGTCAGAAACATAAACCGGACTCTTATTGCTTTCCATATCTAAGAGTGCCATATTTAGCTTCTCTTCGCTAGTTGTGTTGTATTTTTTTACTGATTTCAGTACCTTCACCTTTTGCTCTAGCTCCTTATATTCGACGATAATCGTATTTGTGTTTCCTTTCTTCAATTTGTAAGCTTGTTTGATTAATGGTTCTTTTTCCTCTAGGTCCAGGATTTTATGAAAATTTGCTACAATTGTTGGAATATCACTTTTGGCATCAGTTGGAATATTATTAATTTCAATCATGTTTCTTCTTTCCTTTCTTTGTATCATGTCTAATTGATCTTCAAGATTATTGATTTTAGCAAGTGCCTCAACGTGTTCCTTAGTTATACATTCCATTTGCTTTTTAAGTTCTTTATGTTCCCGAAAATAACTTTCTAGCGTATTTTGTAACTGGGTATTTGCTGATAATATTTCTGTGTTTTGTTTCTTCATGTCTTCTATTGCTCTGTTTAGTTCGCGAAATTTATCGTCATGGTCTTTTTTCCATGTTTGTAACATTTTCTTAATTTCTTCATGTAAATCTGGAAAGTCGTTATCAATATTTTTCCTCTTTCTCCTTGTCACTGAATACATACTGTCATCACTATCAGGGTTTGATAGATCTGTTCGAGACAGATACGTTTTTCCCGTTGGAGAACGCTGCATTTTATCTGTTAATGTTGCGTATACTACACAGAAAAGGAGTGTACTTTGTACCGTTTTGCAAGTAAGTCGTATATACGACCGCACCGCGAGCGAGCACGACGAAGAATGAATATGGAAGCGCTAAAGTAATATCTTCTGACTCTTTCAGTATAGCAAGAAAGTATTGAGGACAAGTGTAATAGCAAGATCCTAAAAATAGTGTTTCTTATGTGGCTATTTATTGAAATAGATACCCATAGGCTTCAATGACTACAATGTTCGTAGCGATGACTTACAGTTAAGCAGCATTTGGCTCAATCGGCGATAGTTGAGCGTTGGTGACAATTCCATTTCCAAGCATCTCTGTGTTTCGGAAGGCACATTAAGCCATTGGTCCCAGCGGTCATTTAATGTGGTCGTCTTTACGCCAAGTTAGATCTTCAGACGGCTTGGTATGTTTTAATAGCTAGCGGCGACAAAATTGCCTCCACCAATCCGTTTGTGAGTACTACCTTATATCTCTCGTTACAATTTGTAAGAGAAGGTATTTGGACAGTTATGTGACAGTACTCGTTGTTTTATTATATCTTTCAAATAGCGCAATAACCTGATCAACCCCCAAAGATCGCCACTTTGACCGGCTTTACGCTGAAGCATTATAGCATAAGAAGTTTTTAATGGTTTTAAAGGTCGAAATCCTTTAAATCAAGTTTAATCTTACATAAGAACAACAACAGCTCAAATCTGACACATTCCAATAAAAACTTCTAAACCACAACTCTCAGGAATACCGACTCTAGTGAAATTTTATTTTCTCACGCTGAGAACAATTGTGTTCCTCCGCGGGCCACTGGTCATCAGTCACCCGAAGTGGCCACTAGACTGCACAGACAAGGGGATTGCAGCCCTCAATGCACTTTTACTTTATGAATTTATAGTCCGCCACTATTCGCTTTCCCCCATCGTTTGTCATACCTGTGCTGTCAAAGCGAATTTGAATTTCGAATTTGGGAACGAGATAAGTTGATTGGCGGAAACTGTTATGCTCTTTTGTTTGTGTATTTTTGTTAGTGTCGTTTTAATTTGGTGGTACACTGTTTTAATTGAAGAAAAATGTTGTTTACTGTGGTCAATTGAAACAAAAGGTCTTTGTGTGCCGTGCCCGTTCAGTTAAAAGTGAACAATTGTATTAAGTTGTTAATATATGCATACCTCTATTCAATTTCCCAATAAATCCTAGATATTATTACAACCATGCATAAGACTATAATTCATTAATGTACCGTCAAATTACAATTTCGTTTTGTATATTTAAATTTGTATTTTAAGAAGAAATATCATATTAAATTTCAAGCTTAATACAGCCATTGTATGGAGTTTTGTAAAACCACAAAATCCAATATTAAAATAGATAGACAATTGAAATTAATACCTACATCAAAGCTTCATTAATTTCACATATTAATCGGCTTTGACGGACGATTTAGCGCAGTGGTTAAGGGCTTAGCCCGCCCCGCCCAATGTTTCTAATAGTCGCGGGTTCGATTCCCGCACGGGACAAATCTTTGTGCGATCCACAATTATTTGTTCGGGTCTGGGTATTTGTGTATGTGAATTTTCATGTTTGTAAACGCACCCACGACACAGGAATTGATCCTGGTGTGGGGCAAAGTTTAAAAAAAAAAAAAAAGAAATCCACAACTCGCCAACATAAGTCCAATCACATTTCTGCTAGAAAACTCTGCAGACTTTCCAGCTTGCTACAAACTGCGTCTCGAGATAGTATCCTGGCTATTACAAACGAAAGCTCTCGCTGGAACTGAAGTCCCGCATCATCAGTCACAAGAAGTGCCCTCGCCCCGACGCGTTGACAAAGAGATGGTTAAATTCGTTTCACTGCGTCCCCGCGAGCTTCAGTGAGATATGATTTTCTTTATTGCACTACACGGTCTTATTTGAAGTTTGTTTCCGAGTTTTTAGTTTCCCCGCTAATTTTCTTGGCGGTTTAATAATGTGAATTTCTATGGAATTCCAAACGGGAAATTTTGATGAGAAATGTTGTTAATGGTTAATTTAAAGTTGTGTTTTTCGTGTACGTTTTACAGATTGTTACAAGAGGTACAGTTCAATTTATCAATCTACCCTTGAGATAGTATATTCTAGAGATCCTTGGGATTTTGATTGAAATTTAAAAAATATTTGGAATACTATTTGATAAGAAAACTTAAGAATGGCATAAATTGCATCAACCAGTAAACATACTTACATAGCAATCCGTGATAAGTTTCGTAGTATTGTCTATAACCAAAAAGATCCAAGTAACAGAAACGAGACTAAAAGTAGATTGTTATAAGTTAATCACTTTATATATATAAAAAACATAAAAGTCTCCACACAATAATCCAATAAATACACATAGAAATTCCAAACAAAAGAGAATCGAAAAAGAGCTACGCATCACAGCGAACTAATTTACATAACAATAAAGCACGGATTCATAACAGAACACATTTGAACTTGCGGGAAATTACATTCGGAAACATAAACATGTAGTGGCGTTGTAGGTTATTATTCCGTGGAGTTGGTCGGTGTCATAGCATTCGCAAAGCAAATGTTCCAATTATCATAGCTAATGTGCCGAAGAGATGGGTGAACGCTGTAGCCGCAGAACGCAAGGCAACCGACGTCTTTAACATATTCCCGACGCTTTTTGTTTGACTGCATTAAGCTGAATTTACGACGAAATTAAGAATGTGAGGGTATGTAAGCCTGTGATAATGGAAATGGGAATAGACTTTGAAATTGCAGAGTGTTTTGTTTTAAAATAATTATAAGGACGATAAAGTTGAGGAGCTCGAAATATCCACTAGATTGGTATAATTTTGATTGCAAAATTTTTGGTTGGAATGAATAATCTGCCGCCAATAGAGAATAGCGAGTAAGGCAACAAATTCTTTCAAACAGAAATTACTTTAAACAAAAGCTGCTTTAAACCACTCTTATTTTCACACTAAAGATAATATGAAAATTATCATACTAAGATACAACGAAACAGATTCTAGAGGCCGTTCTCAGGCAGCCGAGTAGTAGAATTAAGTTTAACTGCTCGCGAATAAAGATGTCCTTTCAAGATAAAAATATCCAAAGGGGAAGAAATTTTCTAGTTTCCATCGGAACGGTCTCAGCGACAGAGGGTTCGGACGTCGACGAGTGACAATAAAATTAGATAAGTACAGGATAGTCCCGATCGGGTCCGGCGTCCGTCTTGCGGGCGGAATCAATCGCAGTAAAACATGGCATAGTGAGACCCAACCCTTTACCGTTTCGAAATTTCTATACATTCAAACGTGAACTTTAAAACTATCAACATTGAGTATTAGTCGTGTTTTCGCAACAGCAAAATTATGTTTGCCAACGTGTATATCAGTTCGCTTTTCTGTAATGACACGAAACGAGTGGACTTTGAACGAAACGGGGATATCAGAATGGATTACAGAAATCTCCCTGTGAATCGGCGAGACGAAAAATGCACTGGATGCTTTTAAGTCCTGCGGTTTTTGGTGAAGTAGATACCTATTCCATCGTTATTTTAAATTAAAATATATTTCGAGAATCGATTTTAATTGAATGGCTTAATTCATACATACAAAAAAAGGTTATTCTTGATAAAAACTAGTAAAGACTGTTGCTAATTCTCAGCAGCACTGCCTCATTGGCTGATGATTGCGAGGTCTCGGGTTCGAATCCTAGGTCGAACAATCTGTAATTTTGTTTTGGAAAAATGCTTATAAGTGCTATGGAAATCCAGTGAATTGTGACCGATAATGGCAACAGGCTCTGGCGCCTACAACATAGAGACCCAAAATCGTGGAATTGTCCCGTGGAATTGTTGTATTCCCTCGCGTATTGACGCGAGGGAATACAGCACTCATACTCAGCAAGACTTTTGCTGACGATCGCGAGGTCCCTGGTTTGAATACTACGTTGGACAAAATATTACTTTTCTATAGAGAAATGAATAAAATCAATCCAGAATCGAATGGTGCCCGGTTTAATGGCAATAAGCTCCCATTTCACAATGAGACCTAAAATCGTTAACAATACACAGACGAAGACCGTACTCCTCAACCACCCCACCGGGTTAATGTAGGCGTGACGGTGTTTAGAATATAACAGCATAACAATAACATTACAAAATAACATCCCACATAAACAAACACCATTAAATCCTAACCAAGAAAACAGATTCAATAGCCATAGCATAAAAGCACGTGTCGAAAAATGAAATTGATTTTACCCTCGCATCCGCATCGTGCCGTATCACCGCGCCTCGAGTGGTAGGGGCGCGGCAGCGCTAATAACTACCCGGGAAGAGCTGCCAGAGATGTTTATTTAATGGCGAACCCATAGACTCTAATGGGGATTCGCACTCATGCCCCCTATCTAGCATCGTAGAGGCGACGCGGCGAAAATTATTTTTTCACGCAAATGTCTGCCGGTTATGTGAACTCGAATGATAAGAACCAAGTTGATATTACTGTTTATTGTACGGGAGTGTTAAAGAAACTGTTCGATATGCGGTTTATATACATCTGTCCTTTTGGAGGGGTGGCGGAGTAAAAAGTGGTGACTGGTTATGGTCTCCCACGATTTTTTAATATTTTGACTATAATATGGTGTCTTAAAATCATTTTACTCGTCGCATTTCACAAATTAGGGCTGTTAAAAGCTAATTGTAACACAAAAGTCAAGTTTGTGCGCCATCTCGAATTTAATTCACGTTTCAGGTATTTTTATGTACTAGACTTAAGTGAACTAGAGTTATTTGTTAAGACTGTATGCTAGTGGATATCTAATTTGTATTTTCAAACGTGACTACTATACTAGGCAAAATTTGTTCAGAATCGTGTTTTCGGCAGAGTATGATTTGACGTTTTTTGAATAAAAGGAAAAGGTTACGCCTTTGTGATTCATTCTTATTCTTAATTAAAACTTGAAAAAAAAACAACCAGATGAAAAATATAATTATTAAAGATTTTTTGACTACACTTAAGTAATTTTACCTCGATCCGATTGAAGTATCTTACACTAACCTAAGACATCAAACACACCTGTTCCCAATCAATTTAAGTCCAAGGAAGTACAAGCATCATATGTCGGTATTAAACGTGCTCATTCGTATAACGTAACGTCAGGTAACGCGTTTAAATCAAGCTAATGTGACGTCGCTGGCGGCGCCCGCCCTGCCGCGTGTTATACGAATAAAACCGAAGAACATACTCAGGTTATGCCACAAATTTCTATAAACTCGTAAAAGCCACGGCAATGTTACAATTGATGTAATGATTTACATTAATTTCAATATTAAAAAGATTTAAGCAAAAATAACAACAGATGCATGTCTTATTACATTTGGACTTGGGCAATTTGTGGGTTTGAGGTGTGTTCCATTTGTGTGTGTGTGTGTGTGTGTGTGTGTGTGTGTGTGTGTGTGTGTGTGTGTATAATCTACGCTGTTAGCCGCGGGGCCTTTACTTCTTTACCTGACTTCCCCTTAGCTTCCCCTGCTTAGAGAATATAGGCGTAAATGTTATAAAGAAAAATATCTAACTATATCTATACATATAATAAAACTAACCCAGCCGAATCTCTACATTGAATATTTTTCGAAAATTTTAATTGTGGTACATTTTCTTATCGATCTAAAGGAAGAAGTATTTTTTTTTTGGATTTATTTTTTGTCTGTCTTTATGTTTGTCTGTCACTTGGTGTTTCAATCACGTAAAAACTACCGAACGGATTTCAATGAAATTTGGTATGGTACCCTAACTTTAAATAATAAAAACTTTTTATCCCGGAAACAACAATCAATCCGGAATAATCGCGGGATAAACCATAAAAAAATATCATTTTTATTATTGTTAGTCTCGAGCTGCAATGTGTTACGTTAATAGGCATGATTTTACCTACACATGAATTCCTCCATGAACTGATATTGGACTCAGGTTCGTCTCCTCACGAGAAACTCTTCGGTGGTTAAAAGCACTATCCTGAAATTGTTTGATTTAAATACTTATACATGATTTCGCATATAAACCGACAATGCATTCCGGATTGTCTCATCTGGAGAAAAATCTGTAACGATGAATGGCCGGTACACGAAACTTTTTATAATCATTTATTTAAGATATTATAATGAATCTAGCACTGATTTTATAAAATAAAATAGCAGGTTAAATGAAAATTACCGACAATTTAATAAAAACAGAAATACAATGTAATTGCTTATACCAAATTAACTTCTAAACCGAATTCCCTAAGCAACCGTATCCGACAAGCGTCGAGCCAAAAGTATCTGCCCTCTAGCCAGCCCCTGGTTCTGCGCTCTCGTTTACTGTGAAGTTTGCCGCCATGAAGTTGGGCGACAGTGCTGACATCTAGTTTTTCAGCTGCATGCATAACACGGCCTCTCCTGACAGGGGAACGTCCTCGTTCACTTCTCCCGACATAGCTTCACAAGGGCGTGATACTGGCTTGATTGGATTTCCAGGTATACCCGGCAGTGACTCGTCAACTTGAACTACAGGTTGGCCAATTAGAGTGGACCCGTTTTCTGCGTAAAGATAATAAACAAATCTAAAGTAATCTATTATTTGGTGATATATAACAAAATATGCTGTTATTGTTTGAGAAACAGCACCTATGGAACCATACTCATCATGGAACCATGTTTTTGCATGAATCAATAAAGACAAAAATAAATACAATACGGGTGTGTGTATGTCTGCGTGTGTGAGGTCTGCTCACAGGTGAGGTCTGCTCACAGGTGAGGTCTGCTCACAGGTGAGGTCTGCTCACAGGTGCTTACTTTCAAAGAACGCCGCACACGTCTCCGGTGTCCACTCGCCCTTCCACGGCAACATGTATTCTACAGCAGCGTGAGTGCACTTCCCGTAGGATCCTGCGACTAACTGCAGTTCGTAGCGCCCATGAGGTAATGCCTTCACTACGCGGTAAGGACCGCGCATGCCAGAGTCCAGTTTTCCGGTTGATTGAGCCTGTTTTGTAACAAAGACTAAAGAATTAACTTCAAATTTTCGAGGATGATGTCTGCCGCGGTTAACACGAGCATCTTGATCCAGTTGGTTTCGCCTTAATTGCTTGGCTGCTCGTTGCCTCGATAAAGCACGGAGAGCCTCTCTATTAGGACTAGAGCTTTCTACAGCCACATCTCGAATAAGATTACGTAAAACAGGTGTCACAGCATTTGTTCCGACAAGCAAATTCAATGGTGAATACCGAGTTGTTGAATGCTTAGTGATATTAAGTGTGAGCTGTAACTTCCACATAACGCTCGACCAGTTTTCCTGACGATAATTACTCTGTATCCTTATCATGTTCAATATAGTACGGCAGTAGCGCTCGGCTTGACCGTTAGACTGGTGCATTTCTAGAGTTATTAAATGGACTTCACAACCTAGCTCACATGCCCAGGATAAAAATTCGCTACTTTGGAACATGCGACCCCGATCAGCGACAATTAATTTAGGAGTGCCAAACAAGGAGATAGCATTAGTAAAATGAATTTTTAATTCATTTGCGTCTTGTCTGATCATAGGATATAAAAGACAGTACTTCGAGAATGCATCGATTATAATGAGAACGTATCGATTGCCATTTAAATCAGGAAGAGGTCCTAAAGCATCGGCATGTATGGTCTCAAAAGGACACTCAGGCTTTTCATAAGAATGAATGGGCTGGAATGGTGCTCGAGGTAACTTCTTATGTGACATGCACACAACACAATGCGCAATATACTTCTGAACGAATGTCCGCAACGCTGGGAACCAGAAGTGTCTTAAAATAAGGTCACACGTTTTATCTACGCCGTGATGATTGTGCTCGTCATGGAAGACGCGGAGAAGGCTGAGGCGATGACCCTTAGGAATGAAACATACCAATCTAGGCTGTTCACCAGTAGGACAATATTTGTAATACAGGAGATCATTCTTCTTGACGTACTGGTTCAGATGTAATTCACCATCAGTAACTTTCTGCATAAGTGTTTGGGTTTCTTCATCCGCAGCTTGTGCGATTTGAGCCTAATTTAGAGGCTTTTGAATCCGCACGAGGTTGACTGGATTACGCGAGAGGTAATCCACATGAGACATGGAAACTCCCTTGCGGTACTCAAACGTAAAATCGAAGTCCTGCATCACGTACATCCACCATCTAGCGACTCTGGGTACGAGATCTTTTTTCTTTTGTGTTTGTTTTAGAGCATTACAGTCGGTAATAACTTTAAAATGTATTCCTACTAGATAATGTCTAAAATGTTGCAAGGATTTGACCACTGATAAGGTTTCCAATTCATAAGAGTGGTATTTTGATTCCGCTCCTTGAGTGAGCTTACTAAAGTACGCTACTACACGTTTGTGACCAGATTGATGCACTTGAAACAATACGCCACCGTAACCTATGGCACTTGCATCTGTGTGAACCTCTATAGGAAGTTGCGGATCATAAAAAGCAAGAACGGGGTCACTAACTAAGAATTCTACTATTTCTTTCCTCGCAGTTTCTTGACTGACACCCCAAACAAAAGGAACATCCTTTTTAGTTAAATGTGCAATGCAAGCGGTCTTGGAAGCAAACCCAGCTATATATTTACGAAAGTAACCGGCTAAACCTAAAAACTGCCGGACCTGCTTTACATTTTTTGGAATAGGGGCCTCTACAAGAGCTTTGACTTTTAGTGCGCTAGGCTGAACCTTACCCTCACTTATTGTTCGGCCTAAGTATTCTATCTTTTTGGATAAAAAGGTACATTTCTTCAAATTTATTGAAAATCCGCCTGCAGTTAAAGTCTTAAGGACTGATTGCAAGATATCGAGACCTTCAATAATAGAGTTGCTCATACAGAGGACGTCATCAATGTAAACCAAGACTTTACCAGACTCGATGTGTTCTTTCAGAATTTTCGAAATAATACGTTGGTACACCACTGGCGCATTCGCTAAGCCATAGGGCATCTTTAAATACTCGTAATGGCCCTCTGGCGTAACGAAGCCCGTCAGTGGGATTGATCTCTCGTCCATCGGTATCTGGTGAAATCCTGTGGCCATATCAAGGCTCGTAAAGAATTTGTGACGGCCTAATCGATCAATGTGATCATCTATTAATGGTAGAGGAAAACGATCTTTTACGGTTATTTCGTTAAGTTTTCTAAAATCGACGCACATTCTATCTGACCCATCTTTCTTTTTAACAAGAAGAATAGGACTAGAATATTCCGATTCAGACTCACGTATGATGCCTTTAGAAACTAAATCTTTAACGATTTCCCGAACGAGTAAAATTTCCGCCTGAGACAGTCGGTACGGCCTGTAGTTTACTGGCGTATTACTACTTAGTTTGATGGACATACTTCCCGTATTGACTGTAGAATTAGCAGTACCACTTATAAAATGTGGAGAAAACTCCCTTAGTACAGCCAGTAACTTGTTCAGATTGTGACCAATAAGCTCAGTGTTAATTGCAGGTTGTCCATCAGACTCAATAGCAAAAACCTTATCAAAGTGAATATTTCGTGTAATATACTGTCGTGTAGCAGTTCGCACATAAGTGATGTCTTCACGGTTGAGGACATCTGTGCCAATGATAACAGGTGTATTCATTAGCGCCGCCGAAACAACAAACAAATCAACTTCCAAAGTAACGTTATCAAATTCAATAGGCAAAGTAACAAAATAGGTAGACTCGACCTCTTGGTTTCCAATCCCCTTTAATACGCGAAAGGCAGGTTTCCGGGAACACTTAAAATGTTTTATTAGAGAGGAGGAAATAAGAGATATAGTCGAACCACTATCTATTAAAACATCTACTGGTACGCCTTGAATAATAGCAACGACAACATCATTTTTATGACAACTATTAATTTGCCGGCAGAAATTGACATTCGATTGATTTCGAGAATCTGATTTTAATTTAGCAAAACAAGTTTCAATTTTGTGGCCCAGCTTCTTGCAAAATTTACAAGATTCAACTTTAGACGATGTAATAGAAACGTTAGATGGTGCTTCAACAATAAAATCGCGACCTAAATTGGTTTTTAACCTTTTATTACACAAGGCCTGAATGTGACCAGGCTGACCGCAATTGAAACATTTATTGCCTTCAAAACGTCTTTTTCGGATCACATCAGAATGTTTTCCTTTAGAAATATCGCGTTCCGTTCGCGAGTGTGGTACGAAAGAGTATTGTTTTGACGAACTGGGCTTAATGTAAATTGAAAAGAATTCTACTAATTCACTAGGCACCAGCTTAGCGTTTGTAGCAGCTGCTCGAATATGCGGGTCTGTAATACCACGGATTATAATGGCAGAAATTAATTGATCACTTAAACCTGTCACGATACGTAGTCGGAGCAACGAACGACGCGCATAATCTGCGTAGGTTGGAAAACTGTCAGAATTAGTATTCATGGTATCGAACAGAATGTTAGCTACGTCAGGCTTCTTTGGACATAAAGGCTTAAATTCTTTCTTAAAGTTGCTCCAGCTACGGTCGGATGTAACCCATTCGCTTAGCCAAGTTCGAGCTTCCCCTTTAAAACAATTGCCAATCCGAGACAAACACTCATTATCACTCCAATTATTAATAGCCCTAGCCCTATCTACCTCTTGGCACCACACCTCAATATCATGCAGATTCGGGTCGAAGTTAGAAATATAATAAGGTTGGTTAGATCTCACCGCGGTGTTGAAGGATCGCAAAGCGTTCATGAACGCGTCTGCTGGTGCTGGCTCTAATGTAACCGAGCTGCTCACTGACTTCTCCTGTGGAGCAGTAACGCCCGCACAGCTGGCAGAGGATTCATCTCGTCCCACGGGGTGACCACAACGGCGCGGCAATGGTGGTGTGCCCGGTGGCGCCGTACTCGCAGAGGCAGTGGTAGACTCCAGCAGGGGTGCGGTACCTGTGGCTGGCAGCGACGGTAATGGTGTCGGACATGGTTGCCTTTCTAACGTATTTAATCGATTCAAAACGCATTGCAACTGTTGTCTGATATCATTACTGGAAGATCTATCGCGCCTGGAATACCGGTGTCGACTTCTACTACGTCTACTCCTACTTCGGTGTTGGCGAGCACGTGGTCGTTGGTCAGACATTTTACCAAACCGCAAGATACCAACGAAAATTCGTATCAAAAGTTCCAAAGACAAAATTTTAATATAATGGGGGTAGATATAAAACTGTTACGCAAAGATTGAAAGCGAAAATAACTGTTCTAATGTTTTAAGTTTAAACTAACAATGCTATTACGGCACGTAACGGAACTAATACTTTATATTACGCACGAAAATTATTAAAAATAACCGTAAGATTTAATTTAACATTGTCAAAAAATCTACCTCCAAACAAAATAAATAAAAAAAAAACTTCACGGTAGAATAAAATTATATTTAACCTAATGGATTAATATAACAGTCACTTATAAGCAATTACATTTTTAGCTTAAAAATCAACTCAAATTTATCATATAAACGAATTTAATAAAAATATCAGGTACCGAAGCGAATTGGACACGTTTATCATATCCCACTTCTGATATAATGAATCTAGCACTGATTTTATAAAATAAAATAGCAGGTTAAATGAAAATTACCGACAATTTAATAAAAACAGAAATACAATGTAATTGCTTATACCAAATTAACTTCTAAACCGAATTCCCTAAGCAACCGTATCCGACGAGCGTCGAGCCAAAAGTGTCTGCCCTCTAGCCAGCCCCTGGTTCTGCGCTCTCGTTTACTGTGAAGTTTGCCGCCATGAAGTTGGGCGACAGTGCTGACATCTAGTTTTTCAGCTGCATGCATAACAATATCTTAACATAAATTTGATCATGAACTTAAACTGTATATTCTTACGAGAAGATTGACACGACACGTACTGACGAAACTATGTTACATACTTAGCTCGCAATGTACCTTTTTTAAATATTATTTCGCCAGATTACGATATTTGGCAGGGTAGGTTACATGTTTTTTTTTTTAATGAGACGGCGTTAGGGTTGAATATTTGAAGTTTAGAAGATTAATTAGTCGAAAGTTAAATATATAATTACATTTCCAGTTTGATTGATGTTGACCGATTGTTATTTCTTGATGTTGAGTAAATAACATTATATTGTTTAGTGCGCTCTCAGCGTACTAATAATAAGAAAATATTATTTAATTCAACGATCTATCTATTTAATAGAATGAACTGATTTGTAGCAATTATAAAACCATTAATCAAATTACTAAATGAAAGCAAAATAAGACTTAAACAATTTCTATTGAGAGTCATCGAATAGTCATCTCTTAATATTCGTATTTCGATTTAACTGAGGTATCACTAACTTCAAAATTACCAAACATTATTCAACATATATCGCAGCATACCGCATAAGTTTAAATGTGTCTCTGCAGAGTTAGTCTAAATACATTAAAACTAACGCGGCTAGATCAACTCGCGCAACGTACTACCTACACACAGCGTATGCTAAGTGTGGTTGCAGCTTAATTCGCAAAGCGTATGGCCAGATTATCATTTGAATGTGCCCTCAGACGATTGTCGGATTTCGTGACAGTTGTACAATGGGGATGCCGGCCCGAAGCAAAATATTTTCGCCGAATAAAGACCGGTGTTTTCGCTACCTATACGGGGAAATTACATTTTTATCACGAGTCACATTTTACGTTTTCCTGTTATCTTACCTAGGCTCGTTTGTATCAAGCCCTTTACGTATTCTTGTTACGTGGTTATCGATGCGTTTTCTGTACGCTTCGCGCTTAATAAGTTCGTTTTTATATTATTGTTTGAAGTTGGGTGTTGGATAATTCTGGATATTATAATTTAGTCGCTTCTTTTTTGGAAGGGCTTGATGTTTTATTTTGTAACAGTAAAAGAAGCTCACATTAGGAATTGTTCATGTCTCATTAGTGCAGATACGAACATGTATCCAAATTGTTTCAGTCTGGATATTGCATGGATATGGATGATATATAATGTGTATTATAAATAACACTAGACCTCAGACATCCCGATTAGATAACTGCTTCACAAATTCAATACGAAAACCAGTTTTCCAAATTTAACCTTTTTTACCCCTTCTTTAAGCATTTGTACAATTAACAACAAAACTTGTACGTGTATGTGAGCATATTGAGAAATACGTTTTACAAATGCATTTTAAATCTCTGTATTACTCTGAATCAAGAACAAATTTAGCTTATTATAGTGCGCTAAAGTAGTAACAGCATATTTCGCAAATTAAAATAAAAAGTAAGATACATTAAAAATTGTTGGAATCAATTTAGTTACCGATTTAGAAAAAACTACTTTCAGGTCTTGCGTTTATTAAGTTACACCTTGTATATGAGGATTACACAAAAATTCTCCCCCAAGCGCACTTAGTCCGAGTAGTGAAGTATGACCAACTCTTTTTTAATTCAATTTGTAATATAAAGCTTTTACCCGTTAGTGGTCCAATGTAGGATTATTTATACCTTCTCGAAGACCAACAGGTCAAGAGTCTGCGTAACCGGCGAGCGTGTATGAGACGAACTATAAAAGTAGACGAAGCCAGAGAGATGAAGGAAAGAACCTGTTGAAACTCTGTACTCTCTGCCTACCCCACAAGGGATCAGGCGTGATGATATAGATAGATAGACTCGAAGATCTGTCCTAAAAGTGAAACTTACATTTCTAAGTCTGACGTTTGAATGCGAGGTTAGTATGAACCGGTGATGTAAACTAGTCGATGCTGTCACGAAACTACTGCTCCATGCGAGAAGCAGTGGTAGTAGCATAATGTAAATTCAGTGTAAACAATCACGCTGGTCAAGGTAGTCTGAAGTAGTTCTTCATCCAGAATTACCTCACATGTTTACTTTACACGCAACCTCTTATGATTAAGAAAACTAACTCACCATAACACAGGCAATCAATGGAAGCTAATGAGCTTGCTTTGTCTTTTGAGACATATATAATACTAAATTTAGTTAACCTAAATAATAATAACTTCTGAATTATAATAATATAAGCTTATTCTGTCCCACAGCTGTGCAAAGGCCTTCTCTCACAAATTGAGTTGAGAGAGATTAGGTCATACTCTACCACGCGGACCCAGTGCGGATTGGTGGAGGCAGGTTTCTGGCGACCTGCTGTTGGAACTTATTAAGATGCCTATAAGGCTTCCAACTCGGCTTAACAACTACCACATTAAGTGGTAACCGGGACCAACGGCTTAACGTGCCTTCTGAAGCATGGGACGCTCGAATATGAAAATATCACAAACGATCACCCATCTCAGGCCAACCGAGTCGAACGCTGCTTAACCTTGGTGATCGACACCGCGGTCGCACAGCGCTACGAGAAACAAGGCGTGCAAAGTTAGTGACTTAAGAAAACTATTACCCTAAAGTATTGAAGAACTTATGATACTATAGATACAAAAAAGTTCTAAAGTAATCAACTAATAAAATAAAGTAATATTAGCCCTGTTAAGAAACTGTCCCACTGCTGGGCACGGGCCTCCTCTCCAACTGGGAGGGTTTAGGCCATAGTCCACCCCGCTGGCCCAGTGCGGGTTGGCGAACTTCACACACCTTCGAGAAACTCTCAGGCATGCAGGTTTCCTCACGATGTTTTCCTTCACCGTTAAAGCGAGTGATAATTAATTTTAAATACGCACATGCTTTCGAAAAGACAGGTGCGTGCCTGGGTTTGAACCCGAGACCTCTGACTTTGCAGTCCAACGGTCTAACCACTAGGCTATCACTGCAATCAACTAATGTAGCCCACTAATTAGTACTTTGTGGCCCATTCTATATATGGACATTAGTTTATTGAGTGCGTACGACCTCCCTGGGGCTTAAGAACCCCAAGTTAAGAGACATTCGGTGACTTAGAGGCGATATTCACGCGATGTACGAACTAAGGGGTGTTTTGATAGTTGCATTGCGTTTGTATTATTGTTATTAACCATGGTTTTTGAATACCGTGTGGGATGTTTATTTTTTCTTTTTAAGTATTCATTGAAATTACCTACTCAGGTAAGTATGGATGGCAACTAGTGTGGTCCGCGCAAGAGATAATAAGATTTATTTCTTACGAATAATACACACCGTCACGCCTATATTCCCCAAGCGGGCGTGGCAGAGGTGTACTGAGTACACCCACTTTTCGCCGACGATGTTAGGTCCCATGTAACAGACCGACATAGGATTTGAACCCATGATATCGTGAACACAAAGCGATGCGCTTTGCCACTAGACCAACGAAGCAGTCAAATTCAAAGTCTTAATAATTGTTGTAATAATTGTCTATAACCTAGTATCTAAATTGGAACTTTGGAAAAATTGATTGGAACAAAAGATCGGGCGTGATAATTTAGTAGTTGTAGTAATAAACTGACTATTTCTTATATAAGCGGATTTTTAGAAATAAAACTCGAACGAATCGAAGTATATATTATCTAATATTTACTATACAAGTATTAATGATGAGTTCCCTATGAAGTTAAAATAGGCAATAGTTCGCCAAGTTCATAAAAAAGGAGACCCTAAAAATATGTCCAACCACAGGTACCTATATCCATATTTTCAAGCATAAATAAAATATTTGAGCATTGTGTAGGTCAACAAGTGTCAATATGGTTTTCAGAAGGGCAAAAGTACAAACACTGTACTGGCAAATTTCACAGATGAAATTTAATTATTAATTTCATCATTTATTAATTTTAGATGATAAAAAGTTTGTTACATTTTTTGATTATAAAAAAGCGTTTGACACTTTACAAACGGAAACCCTTCTTAGTGCATTGGCTGAGTTCGGAGTGAGTGAGCCGCTAAATCATTGGTTACACGACTATCTCACAGCACGCTCTTATCGTGTGAATGTGGGCGAGGCGTACAGTGACAGTATGGCAGTGCAGTGCGGCGTACCACAGGGATCGGGGTGTGGGCCTGTCTGCTACCTCATACACGTGAATAGCTTGTGCGGTGTACTAAGGCACTGCTCGGTATTCATGTACGCAGATGATCTTTTCTGCGCGGGCACTGACATCAATGACAGTTGCAGATTCGTGCAACAATATATAGATGCAGTAGTGAAATGACAATGGTATCGTGTTAAACGCAGACAAAACAAATTTTATGATTATACACTCACCTTATTTACACTCATCCTTAGTAGTCCCCCTCGTATTCACTCACGACTATTCATGTATTCATAACAATCTTACCAATTGTAATTGTAAACCTATCGAACAGGTTAAATGTATAACTTATTTAGGTAAGAAAATTAATGAAAGCTTCTCTTGGTGTCAGCACGTAGACTATGTTTGCAATAAATTAAGAAGAAAAGGTAAATTTTACAGAGTTCCTATTAATACTCTAAGATGTTTATATATGTCTCTAGTAGACTCGATATTAAGTTATGCTCCCGATAGTTACGGTCTTACATTTAAAAGATTAATTAAAAACGCTCCAAATTCGATTCCTAAAACTACTTGTCAATAAGAAGATTAACAATAGCTGTAAGGATAACTATATAAAATTATTTCAAATTTGTAAAATTCTTCCAATCAGTTTAAAACACAAATTTATTTTGATTGTAAATAATCGCGACCATTGAGAGTTTGTAACCCCAGTGAGCAATGTGTACAGTACGCGCTTGGTGACCAACGGCAAAGTTCCAAGGGTGACCAACTACTTCCGAGACAGGGCGCTAAAAAAACGCATCCCATACAATTTGAATAGTCTGCCGGCGGCCGTAAGGGGCTCGCCCCTTACAATATAAAAAATTTTAAAAGGAATCTGAAACAGCATTACCTAAGTTTGTGTTAAGTTAGTGTTACCATCATATTAAGTTTGTAGATTCAACTGACCCCACAGTGAAACTGGTTGCATAGTTTTGTGGGGCGATGATTTTTATATTGTGCATTATGTTGTGTTCGTAAGTAAATAAATAAAATAATAAACTGTTAAGAAATGTTGGGGATTTTGTACCTGCCAAGTTGGGCTAGCGATCACAAGATCTTGTTCATACCATAGATCTAGACAATTTGTACATGCAATGGAAAGTAGTGCCATTTGGACCCGGTATAATGGAAAATAGACTCACCCTTTACAACATCGGGTTGGGACCTGACGAAAAATACAGCGAATTGTATTCAATACACCTCTGTCACCCCGCTTGGAGGATAAAAGGGTTAAAATATATGTGCGTGTGCTTGTGTGTATGTGTGCGTGTATATTGCATCTGTATAAGACTTTTTTGGCAATATAGATTGACCTACCATGCACATTTTCTATGAAATTTTGCACCTGCATTAACGCATAACATTCTTTCCTCAGACCTTTAATGCTGTTATCTTTGTAAATATTTCCACAAGTCACTATCAATCATTATAATGGCGCGAATAACCGCCGTCATTTCGTTACTTACCGTAAAACAAACTGTGGAATGATAAAGCACGAAATATGGAAGAAGAAAATTAGATTTAAAAGCAATTAAATGACGCGGTGCTTTTAAAAATGAAAAATATCGGGCGCGTCCGTTTTGGAGGATGCTTGCCTTTTTCCCATTGCTTTTTTTAATGAATATTTATTCGCGGTTTTTTTAATAGTCTCCATATATTCCACCACATTCCTAAAGGGATCAAAATCATTTGGTACATAAATCTGAATCCTAGTTGAATGTTTTTATGGCAATAGCGTTCACATTATAAGGAGTCTATTAATAGCCAATATAAGACTAGGGCGATACTAAAAAGAGGTCCAATAAATGTGGTAAAATACACGAATTTTGAGTGTGCGTATTTCAGTGTTGTTATTAATCATCGATAAAATACTTCTTTCTTTTATAGAAAATTGTTTTTTAAACTGCATTTGTACTTCTTAATTCTTAGGTGGACAGTGTTTTTGGAGTTTTCCTATCGATTATGGATAAAAATTCACGGTAGTTATTATTATTAGTATATCCCTTTATACATACTTGGTAGGTATAATGGGAATAGATTATTAAGTTTGTGTGTGTGTGTGAATGATCTACGCAGTTGGCCGTGGGTCCTTTACAGCTTCACCGGACAAGAGGGCGAGCGTGCAACCACTACGTTCGAGCCAAAAGGGCAAGGGGGCGACTAGCTCAAGGGTGCCTCAAGGAGGAACGGCCTCGGCTGGGGCAGTCTCTATGGGGGAGGGAGATTCATAAGTAATGGGAATAGATATACATCAAAAGATTAGGGTGTAGGTACACTTATCATACCCACACACATACACACACACACACACACACACACACACACACATACACACCGTCACGCCTTTATTCCCCAAGCGGGGGTGGCAGAGGTGTACTGAGTACACCCATTTTTCACCGACTACGTTAGGTCCCATGTCATAAGGGGCTGGCCTATTGCCATATACCAGGCACAATTCCAGACTCCGGAATCATACTGAAAAATTTTCCAGATTTTTCAGACTGGATTTATTCCAGAGCCAGATCCTTTGCGTTCCAACAGGTTCTTTCCTTACAGATCTCTCTGGCTGCCTCCAGTCTCATAAACAAAATATTTAAGCAAAAAGTTTAATTAATAACTAATTTACGCCTCTGCATTCTTATACACCGTGATAATTTGATAGTAAAATGCGTTACATTTAGTCACCTTAACGAAGTTGAAAGAAAATCTAATAAGGTTTAGAAATACGTATAGGTAGACTTGTCACCTGTCACTAGGGGACCAAAGTACTTCGCTGAAATATGAATGCACTCTGTCTACCCATTTCTATCCCTTTGTATCACATAATATATTTGTAGTAAGTATAGTGTCCTGCATACCGTAGACATGAACAGAAGTGGACATGAACAGTGCGGGGATGTAAATTCCCTCCCTCCAGCACTTCCCCGCCACTGCCGTAGCTTACTCGCGCTGACCACGTCCATGTACGTTTCTCTGCTCACTACTGCGCGAATGGGCTAAATGTAATTCAGGAGTTAATATTACATTTACAAGAAAAAAATTACATTTTGGTAGGAATTGTTTTGAAATATACAAAGAAATGCAAATCGAATTTGGGGAGTAACCTCCAATCTACCTTCATAATATCATCGGTAACGGTTTGAAGCCGAGGAGAATAGCGACGGAATTGATTCTGCTAGTGGCCTGAGGCGACGATATACGATCACGTTCTTGGGATCCGTACTGAATGAAAGGAAACCCAAACAAGTGCGGGCATATTTTGTAAATTTCATAAATATTTTAATAAGTACAACATCTTATGTTTTTTATGAGCAAAGAAGCAGATAAGGCTGTACGTTACAGACACAACCTTTCACTGATAATTTGGAAATTTCAACATAGGTAGAACGAATATTCTCTTTTATCAGTGGATGCAGGAAAATTTTGTTTTTCTAAGGAAAATTTTTCAGTATGATTCCGGAGTCTGGAATTGTGCCTGGTATATGGCAATAGGCTCGCCCCCTATGACATGGGACCTAACGTAGTCGGTGAAAAATGGGTGTACTCAGTACACCTCTGCCACCCCCGCTTGGGGAATAAAGGCGTGACGGTGTGTATGTGTGTGTGTGTGTGTGTGTGTGTGTGTGATTGTATTCTGTTTTGTGTTTTTTATCAATAAATAAATAAATAAATAAATGTGTGTGGGTATGATAAGTGTACCTACACCCTAATCTTTTGATGTATATCTATTCCCATTACTTATGAATCTCCCTCCCCCATAGAGACTGCCCCAGCCGAGGCCGTTCCTCCTTGAGCCACCCTTGAGCTAGTCGCCCCCTTGCCCTTCTGGCTCGAACGTAGTGGTTGCACGCTCGCCCTCTTGTCCGGTGAAGCTGTAAAGGACCCACGGCCAACTGCGTAGATCATTCACACACACACACAAACTTATGAATCTATTCCCATTATACCTACCAAGTATGTATAATGGGATATACTAATAATAATAACTACCGTGAATTTTTATCCATAATCGATAGGAAAACTCCAAAAACACTGTCCACCTAAGAATTAAGAAGTACAAATGCAGTTTAAAAAACAATTTGTAGTACCTTTCCACAAGGATATTTTGGCACGTGAATAACATTGGCAGAGGGGCGTTGGTGTGAAATCAGGGTTATGTTTAGTAAAATTTTAGCACGTGGATGACATTGACAAGGGATCGTTGGTGTGAAATTAGGGTTATATTTAGTAAAATTTTTCTACTTTCAGGGAAATATTTCAACAGGCTTCCGCAAGGTTAGTAATTTAAAAAAAAAAACCATCGCAAATGGCAACTCTGTGACTGTCATTAAGTTGCATTTCACTTGATGACAGCGTTAGTTCCGAAGTTAGCCGCGGACCAAAATATTCTCTTGAGACTGTAGCAATATAGATATTATTGTCTCTATTAACATTAAAAAAAATGAGAACCCTTTATAAAAATAATGTTTACGCTTAGCCAGCTATTTTCGTACCGACCTTGTAACCAGTTTTTGCGAAAAAAAAATAATAATATATTTAAGACGTAAGTATTACCTGTGACTATAATAATCAGTATTTATCCCTCGCCACTTTGAAGTATTTATATAATATTTATTGTGTCTTATCTGAAGAAGTAGTGATGTCTTCAAATCCAGCTGTTTTTTTACCATTGGTGATGTAGACCGACGATTTAACGCAGTGATTAAGAGCTTAAGCCACTCCGCCCACTGTGTATAATAGTCGCGGGTTCGATTCCCACACGGAACAAATCTTTGTGTGATCCACAATTATTTGTTTCGGTCTGTAAGCATGAAAAATGTATGACTGCCTCGTTGGTCTGTTGCAGTGGCAAAGTGCATCGCTTTGTGATCACGAGATCCTGGGTTTAAATCCTATGTCGCACAAATGTAGTTTTTCACCGACTTCAAAAAGAAGGAGGTTCTATGTTCGGTTGTATGTATGCTTTTTTTCTGATTTTTTTTATTATTTATATTTCCGTCAATTGTGGACCGACTTTGATGATTTTTTTTTGCATTTGATTCAGTATAGCTCCAAGGTGGTTTTTCCATTTTAAATTTCATTGGCATTGGACCTTGGACTTAGAAGATACACCAGGTAACTCCTTAACGACAAACAATAGGCATGTGTGTATTGAGATATTATGGGTATTACGTCAATCCTATAGGTACCCTACTATAGAACTTAGCAGTATATTAGCCAACTTGAAAAAAGGAGGTTCATAATTCGTCCTTTTTTTTATAACTCCTTTGCTTATGAACTGATTTTGATGATTCTTTTTGAATTGGGTTCAGTATAGTTTTGAGGTGGTCCTATTTTACTGTTATTGATATTGGACCTTGGACTTTGAAGATACAAGAGGGTACTCCTTAACGGCGAATAGCACGAATGTATAGATTCCGTTATTATAGTCATTATATAAATCCTGTAGGTACCTTACTGTACAACTCAGCAAAATAATATAATATCGGTATATAAATATTACTATATAATTCACTCATCACTTAAAATTTTAAAATAAAAATCTTTTTAAAAAAAAGGTAAATCGACTTCAAAAAGCAAAAACTAAATGTTTGATGCCAAGTAACCGACTGCACCAACCAGCACCTACTTCAAATATTTATTTTTTGCTTTTTGAAGTCGGTTTACCTTTTTTTTTAAAGATTTTTCTATCGAAAATGCCCGGTATCAGTCCGGAGAATGGAATTGTGCCCGCTGTATAGCAGTTTTATATCGTCGGCGAAAATTTGGTCTACCCCTCTGCCACGCCCACTTGGGGAATATAAGGGAGACGGTGTGTTCATATAACTAAAAAAGGGTTATCCTTCTAATCTTGACAACCATAAGTCATGAAAATTAAAATTCTACGCTCAAATTTTTCGCCCACCATCCACAGTATCACGTGTCATGATAACAAAGTTATGGTAAGCAGGCCCCTATCGATAGAATAAGTAAACTGGGAATGTCAAACCTAACAAAACCATTGTTTAACGTAACCTTTTTACCGTATGCAGCCCGCGTACCAACCGGGTATATTCGGGTTATCCTCAGGGCCTATATTCGCTATAAACGAACGCGATACGTTACGATATCTTTGTGAAATGGTTGTGCAATGGTATTACAATCTCATAACAAAGGACCGCGGATGATGCATACACCTGTACAATACACTAGTGCGTAGTATGCTGGAGTATTGCAGCACAGTATGGAGACCACACTACGCAACTCATATGCTCAGATTAGAGAGGATCCAAAAAAGATTCCTGTACCACCTAGCGTATGCAACCGGTAATACAAAGACAACAACATACAAATCTCGCCTTAAAAAATTTAAAATGAGATCTTTGGATAGAAGGAGAGATATGATAGATTTAACCTTCCTATATAAAATACTTAATAATAAAATTGATTGTCCCGAACTTCTTTCTTGCGTATGCTTGAGGGTACCACGTCGTCCTCCTAGAAATCCCATAAAGCTACTTGATGGACCAATGCGTAGATCCGTGCTTGGATGTAATTCACCATGGGCCAGGCTGTGCAAGCTATGCAACGCAATTGACCAATCAATAGATATGTTCGAAATGTCACTTAAAAAGATTAAACTCTCATTATCGTCATGAACCTCAAACATCTGCCCATCTTTTTCCTTCGATCATCAAATAACATTCGATCATTAGATATAAGTCACTAGTTAATAAGATTAATAACTTAAAATTAGTAATTTTAATTTTTTAAGGATGTAGTGTTTACCTTTAAGTAACGGTGCGCTTAGTTTTACTATATTTTGAATATTTTATTAAAATGTAAGAGTGTAACTGTTGTTGGTGAACCAAAATAACAATAAAAAAACAATACGCTGTCAGCAATCGACGGATCTTTCTTGCTAGGGCATCCAGTTCAGACTGAGTCCATCCTAGTAAGGACAGGCATAACCCAACCATTGAAAGCTCGGGCTTTATTTCCACCTGATAGAAAGTTTTTTAACATATATCAAGCGGCCACACAGAAGTATGCCACTGGCGTCTCGCACTCTTTCGCTCCGTATGTTTTGCCCTTGACAGCCTACCTAAACCCGTTTGACCCTTAAACGTTAAAATGGGCCAGTTAGCCCCCGTTTTTAGCCTTTTTCAAAATACACTTTTGGACAAACTTTTCAAGCCATCAACTTAAAATAAGTTGTAGTCACAGTGAATTAAAATTCAGATTACAATATACATTTATTTTGAAATAATATGGTTTTATTGAAGGAGGGGTGAATGGGTACGTCATAAAATTAAAAATAAGTTCACCCTGTGTTGATGGGCGAACAGGGTACATGTGGTAGGTTGTATAAAAAGGGGCGAAAAACAGGGCGAACGGGTGCGAGATCGCAACTGGAGTACCATTAACGGATTATTTTACAAACTTATCATAACGTGCTGCGTTAAGTTTTTATTAGTCATAGCTAATACGGGCCTCGCTAGGTTCTCGCTGACGAATCCATCAATAATGCTAAGCGATTTTGAGCTTTAGCAGCTTTGAATAGTGACGCAAATTTGCCTTGGGAAATCGTGGCCGGCCCTCATCTGTCATGATCGACAGCCAGCTTTATTCAGATTGCGGGTCTGTAATTTAAAATTAAGGGTTTTTAAACTCCAAACGCTGGACAGAGGCTGTATCTACTATTTAAAACAGTAAAATCTGCCAACGACATTTTTCATGATTAATTAAATGAGAGTAAATGTAGGTTAGTATACAGTTTTTTGTTCAAAAATTGTGTTTATCATATCAGTTTTTGTCCGACTATATAATATTTTGCCACGCTCTGTATATTATACCATAGATTATACATTTATGCCTAAAAGGCTTGACGAATTTTAACATAAGGTGTTTGATAGATTTGTATTCATTGAAGAATTCATGGCATTACGTATAACATTTTAATATAGTCTGCCAAAGGGGAGGGAGATAAAAAAAATTACAAGAACTCCAAATACTAAGTTTGAAATGTTCTCTTTTCGTAGTCATAATTTTTTTATATTATTATAAACTTTCTCTACTTTTGAAATAATTTACAATCAGTTATTACATACATACCGTCACGCCTATATTCCCCAGAGGGTGTGGCAGAGGTGTACTGAGTACACCCACGTTTCGCCGACGATGTTAGGTCCCATGTAATAGAGGGCGAGCCTATTGCCATATACCGGGCACAATTCCAGACCCCGGACTCATACTGGGAATTTTTCGTTAGAAAAACTACATTTGTCCGACCTAGGATGATGATGAGATGTTATTACATACTTTGGAATAATATTTAAGTTGAGCTATTAAAGTAACTGTCTGTATATAATACTCTGTGTATTAAAGTATACTTATATTTTATTTTGATTTAAAAATGAATTATTCTACCTATCTATCTATATCATCCTGCCAGATCCCTTACGGGTTAGGCAGAGAGTACAGATTTCCAACAGGTTTTTTCCTTACATACCTCTCTGGCTTCCTCCACTCTTATAGTTCGTCTCATACGCGCTCGCCGGTTACGGAGACTCTTGCCTTGTCCTTCAGATAATACTCGGTATATTTGAAGCCTATGAATTATTACTATTACGTGAAAGTGCATCCCCGTGTATTCCATAGCCAAAACTAATTTCTCATCCTTCTTTTGTTTTTATTTTAGTCACCTGTTTGTTATTTTGATATATTTGTTATTGGTGTATGATATATAATTATCTAAGACAACAGCCTATTTCGTCAATAAGAATTTAACCAAACGAGTAGTCGGCACATCACGAAATTTCCGAAATGAAAAACGGCCGACCGGCCGACCGCAACAGTCTGCGGTCACGCAATTCATTTTGCAAAATTTATTACATTCCGATAATCTCTGTTATTTTCATCCGGCCCGACTGAATGATATCTATTGACCGGAGATGCGGAGTTATTCGTACATAGATATATATCAATCATTTTTTATTGTTAAACTGGGTCCTTATTCGGTATTACTTAACGCGGCCCGTTACGATAGCTTTGTGAAATTACTGTTTTATGGTACTCCAGTTATTGTAACACGACGCGTTTGGTCATAGCGAATAATAAAAATACCTTCGTAACATAACGAAGTGCTTGTCCCAACGCTGTTATATGGCGGCGAGAGCTGGGTATGTAATAAGGAGAATGAAAGTAGGATAAATGCGGCGGAAATGCGAGCAGCGGAAGATGAGCCGAGTGAAACTGACTAACCGTATTCGCAACAGCGTAGTAAGAAAGCGAGTAGGTATGAAAGCTAGTATCGGTGTAAAGATGAGAAAGGGTATGCTCCGTTGGTTCGGGCATATAGAAAAATGTCAGAAGAAAGAATGACAAGACAGATATAAAATGCGAAAGTGGAAGGATGTAGGTACCGGGGAAGACCTAGACTATCTTACCATGACCAAATGGACCGAGTCTTATCTGAAGGACAAGTCGAGAGTCTCCGTAACCGGCGAGCGTGTATGAGACGAACTATGAGAGTGGAGGAAGCTAGACAGGTACTGTGTCTACTAAATAAATAATCATGTAATGATATTTTGTATGTCATTGAGGTACAATCAAATGATCATTTCACGAATTTATCGTATCGCGCCGCGTTACGATTAATTGCTCATAGCAAATAAGGATCCTGCGCGTATAGTCCAACTCTTTTGATAGAAGCCATTGTTGTCCGCGGGTGATATCAAATATTTTTTATTGGTAATCAATGCTATGAGAATGAGACGTGGTCGCTTACTATAGGTCTCATAAAAAAGCTCAGAGTTGCTCAGCGAGCTATGGAGAGAGCTATGCTCGGCGTTTCTCTACGTGATCGAATCAGGAATGAGGAGATTCATAGAAGAACCAAGGCCACCAACATGGCCCTTAAGATTAACAAGCTGAAGTGGCAATGGGCGGGCCATATAGCGCGAAGATCAGACGGGCGTTGGGGCAGAAAGATTCTAGAGTGGAGACCACGTATTGGCAAGCGGGCGCAAATGGACCGAAGATCTTGTGAAAATCGCAGGAAGTCGTTGGATGCAGGTGGCATCGGACCGGTTACGCTGGAAAGCGATTGGGGAGGCCTATGTTCAGCAGTGGACAAGTATAGGCTGAGATGATGATGATGAAACAATGCTATGTATAGTTATTTGTAGAGTCTGGTGGAAGGTAATCCTACTAATCCTACTTTAATATAATAAATGTGAAATATTTTATGTTTAGATTGTACGGTGTACATGTATTGCGCAAGGTGGCGCCGTCAGCATTTCCCAGTCGGCGCATCGCTCCACCATAATTTTATATAATTTAAGTTTAGTACGCAATCAACCATCGCGCGCTCATTACCATTTTCATTGTTCACGTATAACCATCGCGTGTGCGTTACCATTTTCATTCATTATATACCAGTTAATTAGAGTACCAGTAAATAAACCATTATTCTCTCTAATTACTGATCTTCTTATTTTACCATAAACTGACATACCACATAAACCAGAACCCTTAAATGGTCCTTCGATCGCGAAGGGGGCCATTCGCGAGTGTTAACGGTGAATCGGGACTTATTCCGTGTGCAAGGATTAAGTACTGTGCCACCTATAACCTCAGTGTAGTGGTTCCTGAACAACCAGCGTAGTGGATAGCACCAGTCCATTACCGGAGTTTACCATACCACCAAATCGGAGAGCTGTGGATCAGTGCGATTCTCAGCAGCGTACGTAACCAGCACCTCAAGTAAGGCCTTTTATTTTACCAATAATTACCATCAACCAGTTATGGAGGGTTTACTGCAAACTCAGCAGCAAATCATGGTAGGCATGGACCAACTTCTACAAAATTTCAAGAAGGATGGCCGTGACCGTAAGACACCAGATTATATAAAACGCAGGCTGGAGACACTGGATTCCTACTGGAAGGAATTCCATTCTAACCATGTCCAGTTATGTTCGTTAGGAGACCAGGATTATTCTTATTTTGCGGAGAACGATTATGAGAAAACCAGAGATTTTTATAGTCAAGCAAGGCAGGTTATTGTGAATTATAAACCAGAGGTTAAACCAGATGCTAAACCAACAACACCAATACTCAAACCAGCCACGTTACTTCCAAGTCAAGGCTCAGAACCAGCTCCGGGTACGTCCATGACGGAAGGGACGGAGAGCAAACTTGACGAGATGCTGCGAAAACAGCAAAGTAACTTCAAGGCATTCTCTCGAACTGTTAAGAATATTGATGTTAATAGGCTGACCGACAAATGGGAGTTCGAAGACGCCCTTAGAACTCTTCAATCTCGCTGGTCAGTGATAGATAATTTACATTGGGACATAGATAGCGAATCAAACGGCGACTACGAATCGTATGAATTGATGTATAATAAACACGAAAAAACATACGACGAAATGAAAAGAACTATAAACAATAAAATGTGGTCTGTTTCGCACCGGGAGAAGATAACGCCCCAAATGGACATACCATACTTTTCTGGAAGTTACCAGCAGTGGACTTCGTTTAAAGATCTTTTCCAAGAAGCCATACATAACAACCATTCACTGTCCAGTGCCCAGAAATTACAATTTTTGAAAAGTAAGTTGAGGGGAGAGGCTGAAAAATTAATTCAACATCTGGCAATTAGTTCCGAAAACTACCAAATATCGTGGGAGATTCTCAACCACAGATACAGTAACACCAATTTGATATTCACAGCGCATGTCGACACTCTGCTTGATTTACCCGTCATGCAATCTCAGACTGCAGCTCAGATCAAAAGATTGCATGATACTACCAATGAATGTTTACATGCGATTCAGAAGTTGGGAGCGAATACATCGTCATGGGATCCATTATTAGTTCATTTATTGTCCAAAAAACTTGACGCTGAATCTCATAACGACTACGTAACGTCACTAGCAGACCCACGGAAATTACCATCCCTTCAAGATTTTCTTCGTTATCTAGAAACCAAATTTATATCGATAGAGGCGTTTAGAAGAAAACAAAACACGACCAAGACACTAAACCATGAATTTAACTTCAGGAAACCAGTAACTCAATTTTCCCCGGTCAACCATTACCATAAGAGTTACAGCAAGCCATCACCATCACCATTCAAAACCATGAATGTGACGGCACCGAAATGTCCAGTGTGTAAAGAGAATCATCCATTATTTTCTTGCAACAGGTTTCGAGAATTAAGACCGGATATGAAACTAAAAACCATTGCGAAATGTAATTTGTGTTATAATTGTTTTGTTAACCATCAAGGCAAAGAATGCCTGTCTAGCAAAACATGCCGTCATTGCAATGAAAAACACAATTCGTTACTTCACGATGCAATTGCGACACCAGCAAGCAACAATAATAATTTCCAAGGGTCTCAGCAAAATTGTCACGTGTCGCAAGAGAACATGGCCGAAATCCTGTTGGCAACCGCCATATTATGCGTAGAGGGAGTCGATGGTAGTCCCTATCGAATGCGTGCCTTGATAGACCAAGGTTCCCAAACATCGTTAATTACCGAAAACGCAGCACAACTATTAGGATTACCAAGGAAACGATGCAAGGGGGTTGTATTTGGAGTCGGCGCGAAAGAAAACAACTGTAAAGGCATTCTAACCATCACTCTGTCGTCTTTACATAACGATTTTACCTACACCACGGATGTTTATATAATGAATAACCTTATAAATAGATTACCAAACCGATCTTTTACCAGGCCAGAATGGCCCTATTTAACCAATATAGAACTCGCTGATCCTGAATTTAACTCAAGTCGCTCTGTGGATATGTTGCTAGGGGCCGACGTCTACTCTGCTATAATACTTGGAGGCATAATCAAAACAGATTCATCTCAACCAGTAGCGCAACAGACGCAATTGGGATGGATTCTGTGCGGAAGCGTAAACCCACTCCAGTGTAATGTCGTCATACATGAACTAGACGACATACAAAGATTTTGGGAAGTAGAGGATGTACCAGAAGATTCATCTTTATCGAGCTGTGATGACCATTGTATCCAGTTTTATAAGGCTACTACCAAAAGACACGAGGACGGGCGATATGACGTCAGACTTCCACTCAAACCAAATTTTGAGGAAAATTTAGGCGCGTCGAAACCAATGGCTATTGCTCAATTTCGTCAATTAGAACGTAGATTTACCAGAAACCAACAAGTAGCTCATGATTATAAGAATTTTATTAATGAATATTTATCTTTAGGCCATATGATACCTGCCGTCGTCGGTAACACGACGCGAGAATTTTATTTGCCACACCATTGCATACAAATGTCAGAATCGACGACTACGTCACTTCGAGTTGTTTTTAATGCGTCAGCTAAGACGTCCAGTGGGTTAAGTGTCAATGACCTTATGGAGGCAGGTCCTAACCTACAAAAGGACTTGCTATCGATGATTCTAAAATGGAGACAATATCGCTATGCCTTTAGCGCAGACATTGAAAAAATGTTCCGCCAAATTTGGGTGAATAAAGATGACCAACAGTTACAAAAAATAGTTTGGCGAGACAACCCTTATTCTGTACTCCAAGAATACCAGCTCGCTACTGTTACTTATGGCACAAAGGCAGCACCATTCCTCGCCATGATGACCTTAAGACAGCTTGCTTCCGATGAAAACCATAATTACACCAAAACCAACGCACCAGAAGTCCTGAGGGAATCAATGTATATGGATGATCTTTTACATGGGGCCCACGGAATACCGTACGCTAAACGACTCCAGTTGGACCTTATCCAACTTCTCAGATCAGGGGGGTTTAATTTGAGAAAGTGGAAATCAAACGCACTAGAATTATTACCTGAGTCTAGTGATAACCAGGAATACTTAGACTTTCGGCAAATGGAGTCCACCAAGACCTTAGGATTAAGATGGGACCCGCAGACAGATAACTTTACTTTTAAGCCTAAAATCGACCAAACAATATCACACCATACTAAACGCACCTTGCTATCAAATATCTCCAAGATATACGATCCGTTAGGTTGGCTATCGCCGGTTACTACAAAATTAAAATTGTTATTTCGTTCTGTATGGCAGTTACAAACCAATTGGGATGATGAGTTACCAGAACACATTTGTACAAAGTGGAAGAATATTAGGGATGACATAAACCAAATTGAACAGATCCAGATACCAAGGTGGATAGGCACAAGAGAGAAGGACACCATTGAACTCCATGGATTTTGTGATGCCTCAACTAAGGCATATGCAAGTGTGGTGTACTGTAAAACCAATCAGAAGAACCAATCGTCTGTGGTTTTAGTCATAGCCAAGGCTCGACTTGCACCTACCAGCAAGACTGTCAGCTTACCAAGGCTCGAACTCTGTGGAGCACTATTGTTGGCCAGACTAATTACCAAAATCAAAAGATGCCTATCCGATTACCAGATTGAGATTTACTGTTGGATTGACTCTATGGTGGTTTTGGGGTGGATACACGGAGAACCAAACCGTTGGAAACCATTTGTATGCAATAGAGTCAAACAAATCACAGAAACCATGTCACCGTCGTGTTGGAGGTACATAAGGTCTGAGGAAAACCCTGCTGACTGTGCCAGCCGAGGTGTGACCGTTAGGCAACTGAAGCAGCATCCTCTGTGGTGGAACGGTCCACAGTGGTTATCAACTTATAAATCAGGTCCTGATAATAACCAAATAGATTATCACACCGATTTAGAAGAAAAACGATCATAACAAACGAACGTTGTAATACGATCGAGCGATGACACCATTATTCAACAGCTGATAGCAAAACACGGCACAATTACACGAGTTACCAGAATATTAGCGTGGATATTACGACTACTTCCTGGAAATAAAACCAAGCAACCATATTTAAGTCTATCTGAATTGAATAAATCGAAGTTGATGATTATTAGGGACCGCCAACAATGCGAATTTTCGGATGAAATTGCCAAATTAAAAGAAGGAAAACTGATAGATAACCGCAGTAAAAATTTGGGATTTTGGACGAAGATTTGGCAGAACAATACAGGAAAGATATAGATTTAATTAAAATCAATCAAAAACATCTGTCTAATTTGTGGAAAAACCAAACCAGTATAGTAGAAGCAGAATATAACCTGTTGAAGAGAGTGGAAGGTAACATGGACAGTCAACATAAGAAATTTAATCAGCATATAATGGCATTAGAAAAGGCATCTAACGCAGCGAGTACAGCACTTCAAAATGTTGAAACTATCAACAATTTTGCAATGTCGTCTATAGTCGCCAGCGATCTACTGACCAGCTTGAGATACATACAGGATACTCTATTAGACACCATTACCAATATATACTATGGAAATTTCAACATCCATCTGTTAAAGCCAGAACAACTTCAACGGGAATTGAATTTGATATCTGGCCATCTAGACAAGGATTTATCGTTGCCTGTGGATAATATACAAGATAATTTACACAAAATTTACCATTTATTGAAGGTTAAGGCGCGAATTACCAACGAATACCTTTTAGTTGAGATTAAAATTCCTTTGGTCAGTCGAGATATGTCCGATCTTTACAAATTAATACCGATCCCGCGGAAGGTTGACAATACTATGGTCACCCTAGTGCCAATAGCCACGTACGTTGCGATTAACTTGAAAAAGGATATATATTGGCCTTTAACTGAGGATGATTTGCAATCGTGTTCTCATTTAGACACTACCACACATCTGTGTTCATTGCACATCCCCATGTACCAATACGAAACTGACCAGTCACTCTGTTCGAAGGATTTAACCAACAAGGAGTGTAAAACCAATGTTGCTCCGTGCCAAGATATGTGGACGCAACTTAGCACACTAAACACCTATCTATTCTCATGTTGTGACAAGTGCTTCGTGCGAATGATATGTGGACAATCGATAACAGCGCTGAGACTCACCGGAGCCGGTATACTCACGTTGAAAGAATATTGCCTCATGAAAGGTGACACATTCACTATAACGGCCCATAAAACATTCAGCTCTAAGTTGAACGTTCAACTAGATAACGTGATGCCACTTATACCACCCATAAACCACGTCGTTAATATCTCTCTACCAATTGCGAATATTGACACGAATACCAGCAACTACAATGCTGAATTCGCAGATATAGGTGAAAGAATTCACCACATGAAGTCACAAGAGGGTCTCTTGGAGGAAATTTCGTCCCACGACATTCACCACTATGTCGCTATCTACGTTTTGTGGGCCGCCGTAGCAGCTGTGGCGGTAGCGTGCGTTTGCCAGCGTATGCGCAAGCGTTCGCACCGCCCAACCACTCGCCAGGTCAATGTGGAAGAAAGTGTTGAAGTGAAGGGTATTAGTTTAAAAGAAAACCAATACAGAAGTGATAGTCCAAATGTGTTTTGTGTTAGTGTACAGGAAAATAATGCCACTTGTAGTGCGCGTATTGATAAGACTACCTCGCCTTCGCCTCGTAACCAATTTAAGGATACCTTAGCCATGCCTATGGATCCATAGAGACTATAAGTTTTACTAACAACCTATTGGAATCATCTTGTTAATCATCTATTATTGTTGATCATCTTGTATCACCATTGAACCAAACCATCAACTTCTCGCATCTTAATTCCTCATTCACATCTCCATCTTTCTGGCTGGGGAATATGTACGGTGTACATGTATTGCGCAAGGTGGCGCCGTCAGCATTTCCCAGTCGGCGCATCGCTCCACCATAATTTTATATAATTTAAGTTTAGTACGCAATCAACCATCGCGCGCTCATTACCATTTTCATTGTTCACGTATAACCATCGCGTGTGCGTTACCATTTTCATTCATTATATACCAGTTAATTAGAGTACCAGTAAATAAACCATTATTCTCTCTAATTACTGATCTTCTTATTTTACCATAAACTGACATACCACATAAACCAGAACCCTTACATAGATGTTTGTTACTTAATTGCGCAAAAATGGCTGAACGAATTTAAATGAAATTTGGCACATAGATATTTATTACCTGAATTAACACATGCAATACTTTTTATCCCGGAAAAATGTTAAGTTTCTGTCTAAATTTAACGCGGACGAAGTTGCGAACAGGAACTTAATACTTGTTCCTGTTCGCGACTTCGTATAATATATATGTATAATTTTGTTATATTATATATATAATTTGGTTTAAAATATTTGAAAAAATAGCCCTTATAAGGCCTTAATCAGTAGGCTAAACGTTTCTAAAGTATTTTTGTAAAACACAAAAACAGCCAACAAATTATTAAAAATAAACTCTTTATAGATAAATTGCTTCATTTGTTTTAATTTGTTAAACGAAAATCCAAGCACATAAATCAAAAGTAGAAGATTACATTTCGATAAGGATGTCTGATTGGTGCTTTAACTAATATCATAATAAAAATAAATCAGCAAGTGTACTGTTCCACTGCTGGGCAAAGGCTTTCTTACACAAATCGAAGTGAGAGAGATTAGGTCACACTCCGCCACGCGAATCCAGTGTGAATTGGTGGAGCCTGGTTCGGGGCCACCTGCTGTTGGAACTTATTAGTCCGCCCGTAAGCTTTCCAACTAGCCTTAACGAATGCCATATAAAATGGTGACCAGTACCAACGCCTTAATACGCCTTCCGAAGCAAGCAGACGCTTGAAAATGAAAATGTGTAGTTACCAATCTTGGACTGACCGAGCTGAACCTGATTCGTCCCGTACGAGAATCGAACCTGCAACTATTAGACACAGGGGACAGTGCGACTCAAGCTCTTAACCACTGCGCTAAACCATCCGTCCGAAGGGCTATTAAACGGAATTCAGCATTTACAATGCTTCTATATTTTTTTGAACCTAAAAAAGTTAGTCGGCTAACGATCACAAGGTGTTACTTAAACGCTAGACGGAATCATTGTCTAGATCTTCATGTCGTTTAGATCTAGTCCTAGTTCCACGCTCCGTACTGCTTCTACATGAAGTACGGAGGGTGGAGCTGGGCCCGGTATAATGGCAAGTAGGCTCGCTCTCCAACACATTGGGACCTAACGAAAAAGATCTCGAAATGTACACAGTACACCTCTATTACGCCCGTTCGAGAAATAGCAGGCGTTATGACGTGTTATATTGTATCTGCATAAGACTTCTAGCGGCTTAAGCTCTTAACCACTGCGCTAAATCGTCCGTCAAACTACTCGATAGTACAAACTAAGAAAACGGCAACTCCTTATTTCTGCAACGTATCCTATAATCAGCAGAACATCGCACACCTTCGCTCCCGAGTCTCCTTGCAAACAATTCCTCATACAGATAAGATAATATTGTTCAACAGAAATCATGAATTATTCCAACATAGCGCTGTGAAGTGTAGAAATATTTTCTATGTTCTTAATCTTGGGAAGTAAGCGGATCACGTCGACTTATTTGTGTTTGTTATGAGATCGGAGCCCCCCGGCGCCGAGTTGCAGGCTTGCAACGCCCTCTATTGTGCAAATTGAACTAGTTTAGGTTCGATGTACACTGGTTACGTAACGCGAGATGATGGAGAGTCCGGAGTTTATTTTTGTTCTTTTCAGCTTCGGAGGAAAAAATTCTCTTAAAACAATTTCATTTGACCAATACACTAGAAGAAGCCTTTACAACTTCACTCGTTAAGAGGGCGAGCGTGCAACAACTATAACCCATCCAGTACTGTCTTAACTATAAGGGCACATGGGCCTGAGTTCAGGGCCCAGCTGCTTTGTAGACACACTGGCCACCGTCTAAGGGGTTCTGGTTTGGTCATGCTCACTATAATACCTTTGCTTGCGTTGGCCTGTCTGGCGCAGGTCACTCCTTTTCCTCAAATATGGTCGAGGGGAGCGATGGCTGTTTCAGTATTCATACTCGTGAACGGGTGCTCCTTGTGGGGCTGGTCCATCTGGAACCCTGTAGACACTCTTTATAAATAACATCATTAGTCTCACATCTCGGTTGTAAGGCATCTCACACTGGAGCTAGATCGTAAATTTATTTAAAGTAACCTAAATATTGTATCCACGGAAAGGAAAAATAAAGAGAAATAAACACAAATGACAAGTTTGCCGAGTGTCTTCGCTGGATCTTCTCAGTGAAGGCCACGTTCCGATCCGGTGGTAGATTAGTAGTGAAGTTAGATAAAAAAAATTAAATTGACTATTTGTGAGCGCCATCCCAGGGCTTATACAAAATAAATTATTTGAGTTTGAGGGCCTCTGATCTCGGTCTAGAACCTTTTCGCACCTTTATTTAAAATACGACACCTCGATATTTCGCGAACGCGTCTAATCATAAAAAAACCGGTAATCATAGCCGACTTCGAACCTAACTTTCCTTCTATCAGCCGCTACCTCCGTCCGCGGCATATTCTCACCCGCCCTCCCGATGCCCTTACATCCGTTTATTTGGATACAGATACCTCACATAGGATCAGACACTAACCTCGCCGGTAAGGTCGAAGAATCCCTTGCCCGCCAGCCGGTGCTGAGCACCACGGCGAGCCACCTAGTATACACCCTCCCCCATAGCGACTGCCCAAGCCGAGGCCGTTCCTCCTAGAGGCGCCCTTGAGCTAGTTGCCCCCTTGCCCTTCTGGTTTGAGAGTAGTAGTTGCAAGCTCGCCCTCTTATCCGGAAGCTAAAAAGGCCTAGCGGCCAATAGAGATCACACACACACACACGAGTTTGAGGGCTCTCATTCTCACGTGGACCCCGAAAGGCCGATATATTCGCTTATATTGTATTTTTTTTGTCTATTTTCGACTGATATAAACCAACAAATATATTTAAAATAAATGAAGAAGATTTTTTCGGCCGTCTAACAACACTGAGCGGTAATAATAATTACGATTTACATTGTGTAGTTTTATATTTCGCTAACATTTAGGTTTTTTTCTACTTACTAATTAACACCGTCAACAATTTTCTTTCTTTCTCGTTCTCACTATATATCTAGAGTTGATAACACCAAAGTTTGTGGTACGTGACCCTCAGTGTGCAAGTTAGACGCGTACTTGTTCAGTTTTTTACTTTCCAATAGGGCCCCATATTATCGTCTGTCCTAGGGCCCCGGAATGGGCTAAGACGGCCTTGGCCCCAGCCTGATGCATTAATTGTATTGGGCCAAACAGGACACATTACCTCAGCAATTGCTGCACTATATTTATACCAACATTGCACCATAGTTATAGTGCAGCACTAGTATTCTGAAATATAAATTTAAGAGTATTTGCCTATAACCGTACAAAAGTGCGTTGTAGTAGCGATAACGGTATGTAAGTATATATTAATCATGAAAATCATTTCTATAGCCGTGTGATAGAACTATTTGTCTTAATATCTGAGTATTTTTCTTTTGGGCGACAAACCATATACGTTCAATGGCTCATACTTTTTTCGTGTGATAAATGCTGCATAGGACTTCCGTCGGCCACGGGAGAAGCTAGCGGGGCATGTCGGACTTCTACTGATTCAAATCTCCATGGAGGTCACCTTTGACACTATGTAAGCATCGGTGCCCCTTATGCCTTGCTCTGAAGAGCCCACCATCGGGAACAATGACTGGCCCTACAATACCATATTATTTTCAAATTTTATTACTTCATGCATAAATCAATTCTTGGCTAAGCAAACACGTCTTTGTGCCAAGACTGAATTCCTTTCAAAGAAGATAATATTAAAATAACTCAACATTAAAATGAATTTGAATATTTTTTTTAGAATTTTATGGTAGTTTATCTTGGTTTTAAGTTTCGGATGACTTAAGTGCTTTGGAGCAAATTAAATAGCTATAAAAGTCGTTTATTTTTTGTATAATATATGCGTAAATCTGAATATACCTACTTTAAAATACTTCATTTTTTTCCCTACCGGTGGTGGCAGGGGTATGTTGTATACGCTAAAGATGTTAGGTCCCAATATAATAGGAACGAGCATATTACCATTGCTTACAACGGGCACAATTCCAGAGTCCAGACCGCTACTGATTTTTTTTTTTATAGAAACACCCATCAAAATATACTCTATTCGGCCAAGTATTTGGACCTAGAACCTCGTGAGTATCAACCGCATTATGCATCACTAGAGCAACGAAGCGGAGCCTCAGCATATTATAGTTAAAATTATAAAATCAATCTTTTTCTTCTTTTTTAATAATAGCCCCACACTAGGATTTATTCCTGTGTCGTGGGTGCGTTTACAAAAATGTAATATTACATGCACAAATACCCAAACCGAAACAAATAATTGGGGATCTAACAAAGATTCGTCCCGTGCAGGAGTCGAACTCGCGAGTATTCGACCCAGTGGGCGGAGCGGCTTAAGCTGTTCACCGCTGCGCCAAATCGTCCGTCGAAAATTCATCCTAATTTCCACCCATTATTTCAATCAAGTGTATGAACACCTTTACGGCTAACCACGTACCTACCTGGTCCGCGGAACAATACTGTAATTTATGTGTCGGTCTCTGGAGTAATGATAAAGCTAACAAGCCTCTGAATAATGCAGGCAGCAGATCTGAAAGTGGGTGACCGCCATCATGCTGTCACAAACGGCGTTACACGTTAATAATGCGTTTTATTACTATTATACTCCTGCTCCAAGTGATTTTGTTAATGTATCAACATGTTTTCGTACGTAGATTTAGCCAATATTTAAAAGACAGTCACGGCTATATAACCTAAGCGGGAATAGCAGTAGTGTACAGCTACTTTACACCAACGACGCTAGGTCCCAATGTAAAAGGTGCGGACCTATTACATTTCATGGCACAATTTCAGATTTCGGAATACTTCTGAGAAATTTCCGTTAATAAAAGTTAACCACCAGTGATCCATCCAGTGCTCTAATGCAAGGTTGACAAAATTATTTGAGGATGTCAATGAATAAAAACGCGCGGACTGTATTATTAAGGTGAATATATTAATATGATAACTAAATGCGTTCCCCCACAACTCTCTCACGTACAAAGAAACATATTTCTGACCTAGTATTCGAACCGCTAGCTATATCATGCATCATTAAACCAAAGAAATGAATCTGATGATGAAAATCACTATCAAATTTAACCTAATTTCCAACCATTATTTAAATCAAGTGTATGAACAGCTCAACGCCTAACCAAATACTTAGTTCACGGAACAATAGGTACAGTAATTTATGTGCCAATCTCTAGAGTAATGATAAAGCTAACAAGCCTCTGGGCCATTATTTGGTATGACCAATTGAACTCATAACGCACCGCGTTAGGATAACTCTGTGTAATGAACGTTTAACGACAGACATCATATCATTTCACGAAGAAAAATAAAAAGGCCGTGTTTTGTCATCGCTCCCACAACACTTGCGCACTATCACATTTTTTCGACCTGGACCAAGGACCAAAGGCATAATTTGATGAAGTAAATCATTAGCAAATTCATCTTAAGTGCTACCCACTACTTCAATCAAGTTTATGAATAGCTTTAAACATAATCAAGTCCTTGGTTCACGTCCAATCATAGAAATTCGGTAATAATCGTAGCCGCCGCCGACTACGAACCTAACACCCCTCCTATCAGCTGCTACCGCCGTCCGCAGCATGTTCTTACCGACCCTCCCGATGCCCTTACATCCCCTCTTTCGGATACAGATACCGCCCACAGGATCAGACACCGATCTCGCCAGCAAGGTCAAAGAATTGCTTGCTCGCCGGCCGGTGCTCAGCACCACGGCTAGACATCTAGCGCACTTCCCTATAGCGACTGTCCAAGCCGAGGCCGTTCCTTCTTGAGGTGCCTTTGATCTAGTTGCCCCCTTGCCCTTCTGGCTCGAGCGTAGTGGTTGGACGCTCGCCCTCTTGTCCGATAAAGACCTAAAGGCCCCGTGGCTAACAGCGTAGATCATTCACACACACACGGAACTCCAAGTCGCATAAAGTATACCATTACACGGTCATTTCATGAAGTTATCGTAACGCACCGCGTTTGGTTATAGCTAATAGCGGTCCTGAATGATGCACGCCTCAGATCTGAAAGTAGGTGACCGCCCCGTCACAAACGGCATTACACGTTAATAATGCATTTTACCGCTGTTATATTTAATGTTTATTGGTACATGGTTGTGTTTTCAGTTGGCAGAAATTAATAACTATAAATATCGTAAATGTACAGTAAATCTGTACTTATCTGCAATATTAATGGCTGAGATACAATCGCAAACTATCAGTGGAATTAGATAGTAGACTTATTAAACCGAGCCTCTATAACGAAGCCAAGAATCCATACTATTTAAAAGAGCTTAAAATCACCACACGGCTCTCTACAATCTGCCGACAAAGAGCCCTCAGTTTCTTCGGACACATTACACGGTCCTCAAAGCACTGTCTGGAGAAGCAGGTTCATTTAGGCAAAATGAACGACAGACTTGCTTAGGGAGGGGGCACCTAAAAGATGGTTTGACACAGTAAGGAAAGCGGTGGGTGGCAACACGCATCGAGCGGTTCACCGCACCGCAATGGAAACTGATTACACGTGGTCGCGATCCTTAGCAGTGAGGAAACGAGAAAGATAACCAAATCACGACGGAGATATCTTGCTTAATTCAGGAGTTTCTATAGTCACCTTCCAACTTCATCGGATGCCAGCATGTGCTTAAAAATGGGCCACATTATTTTAACCGGAAGAACATACGTAAGTTAAATTAAAACTTCAAAAATAGATATAAAAGGAGAATTACATATGAAAACCCAACCTTCCCAATGTTACATTACATCACGAAGCATATTGAGAGAGGATATGGCATTATTAGATTACCCTATACAATCAAGCGTGAATATGCGCACGGTGATGAGACCATTACGCGCACTTCTGTATTTGCCATTTAGCTGAAAATGACAGATTGACGTAAATTATGCCCACCGCGATGACGTCAGGGCTTAGTTAGTAGACACAGTGCACAGTTGCTTAGGCCGACTCCTCTTGATATTTCCTTCGTATACATACCGTACATGAGAAATAAGTACATATAACTTTTTTTAAAAAAAAAAACGTAGCTGTACCGTAGGATTGATACCTGTGTCGTGAGTGTGTGACAAACATAAAAATTCACATTCACAAACACCCAGACCGAAACAATACATTGTGGGTCACACAAAGATTTTCCCCGTGCGGGAATCGAACCCCCGAATATTAGACAGAGTGGTCGGAGCGGCTTAAGCACTTAACCACTGCGCTAAATCTTCCGTCAACATTAGATCAAAAACTAGTACCCATTTGACTAGCAAAACTGTACAAGTCATTCAAGTCACATGCAAGTCTTAAATTTATTCAGGGTATGAACTGCAGTCCGTTCGCTTTGTGTCGAAGTTAGACCGGCCGGGGCTAGTCAACGTAGGTACTCAGTACCTGAGCCCTTATTCGCCTATAACCCAACGCAGCGCGTCACGATAACTTCGTAAAATAATCGTGTAAAATCTAAAAAAAATGTCCATAACTGTGATGTAAATTTAAAATTAGGTTATTGGTATGATGTATATATATATAGATTTTAGTTTGTGCTTATTAGTTTTGTTTTCTTATTAATATTATTTTCCATTTTTCTTTTCATAATATGTCATTTCAGACGTTTATGTTATTTATAAAGTTAATTATTACACTTTGCGTATTTATTATTACTCTATTTGCGCTTGGTGTATCATCTCTGGTTGTGCAGGAGAAAGTAGAAGGAACTAAACCACGTGGGAGTTCACCAATGCGGTGGATAGACCAAATTAAGTCCGTAGTGGGATATGCTTTGATCGAGTGCACTAGAATCTCAAATGATCGAACTAAGTGGAGAGATATCGTAAGGTCAGCCTCCAGTGACTAAACCTCATCGTGACCACGACCACTCTGTAAAGAGTGAAGCGATAAGAAGAAGTATCATCTCTATTAATTAAGATTTAATTAATGGAACTATTATGGTCCCCGTCACGGATATATTCCCCAAAAGGGAGTTGCAGAGGTGTACATCTACTTTTCACCGACAATGTTAGGTCCCATGTAATAGAGAGCGTGTCTATTGCCATTACACCAGACGCAATGCCAGACTCCGGTCGTACACAATGTTTTTTCAGCAGTCAATAAATTACATTTTATCCGACCTAGAAGCCAAACCCAGGACCTCGTAATCGCTACGCCCATAATTCGTCACTAGACCAACGAGGCAGGACTATTTACGTTTGTGTTTTATAATCCTTTTTTCCTGAGATACAAGTATTTTTTACTTAGTTCAGGAGTCAGTTGTTTTAGTATTATGATTACTGTTTTGTACATCTTAGGTTCTATATGTCTGACTTATGTAACATGATAATTGTACAATAAATAAATATTATTATTATTATTATGTAAATATTTATTAAGTATAATTTCTTATAAAATATATATAAAAATATAAAATATAAATATTCTTATATATATTGTATAAAAAAAATGTGCTCCACCGAGAGCAAGGTCTACGACCCAAGCTACCGGTGGTCAGGGCTCCAAAGAGAGGAACCTCCTCACAATGCGTGCCGTGTCCAACATTACTGCCTTCTGTATCAGGCCCTTCACCCAAGTGCCTAGCGAGAGCTTCTCAAGATGTTTATCGAAGCTCTTCGCTATAAGGCCGTTGACTGAAACGACCATCGGAATAATGATAGTTGAATCAACATTCCACATGGCGGTAACCTCATGGGCCAGGTCCAAATATTTAGATAATTTTTCTTTTTCGGCCTTCACAAGGTTCTCATCATGCGGAATGGTGACATCAACTAGCATTACACGACGCATCGATCGATCTATTATCACGATATCAGGTTTATTGGCTACAATAGTCCTGTCCGTGATAATAGATCGATCCCAGTAGAGCGTGATATGACCACTTTCGAGAACTGGAAGAGGCTGGTACTGGTAGTACGGTACTTCAGAATCCACAAGGCCATATTTAAGAGCAAGTTGCTGATGGATAATCCTAGCCACTTGGTTGTGTCTGTGCAAGTACTCTCCGTTAGCAAGACGAGAACAACCGGAAACAACATGTCTAATAGACTCACCGGGACGGTGGCATGCCCGACAAATGTCAACCGTGCCGTCCTGTAGGATGTGCTTCCGGTAGTTGTTCGTCATGATAACTTCGCTCATACTTGCAAATACAAACCCTTCAGTTTCCCCAAAAAGGTTGCTGAAGCGTAGTCAGGCCACGGAAGCGAGTTGGTCCACATCAGGCCCTGTAAGAGCCCGATAGAACCGTCCGTGTAGCTCCTTGCCCTTCCATATGGCTGTGCGGCCCCAAAATACTTAATACCTGGGGCCTTCGCCAGTTCTCGTTTGCCAAGAAAAGCGGAGTTAGGCCTCTATCGATTGCGGCAACATCTCGATACATCACCACGGATACACTCAAAAAGTACTGTCTGAGATTGCAAACCTCGCGGCTGTGTAGTGTCTTAGCGTTTAAAAACCCACGACCACCGCACTTCCGCGGGATGTACAACCTCATAACAGATGACCGCGGGTGATGCATACGATACGCTGTCAGCAATCGACGGACCTTTCTATCCAGGGCATCCAGTTCAGACTGAGTCCACCTTAGTATGCCAAAAGAGCATGTAAGAACAGGCATGACCCAACCATTGAAAGCTCGGACCTTGTTTCCACCAGATAGAAGGCTTTTTAACACTTTTATCAGGCGGGCAAAGAACCGATCTTTGAATGATTGTTTCATATCCTGTTCAGCTATACTTAAGGCTTGTGACATACTAAGATACTTGTAGGAATCCATTTCAAAGAGAGATCTGAGGGATATATCTTCAGAGAGCTTTAGATTAAAAGAATCTTCAACTCTCCCTCTTTGTACATGGATGACCGCACACTTGTCTACTCCACACTCCATTCCTATGTCATTGCTAAAATTGCCGGTTATTTTGAGCAATCATCATCAGGTCTGTTTTCTTCGAAGCGTACAACTTGCGGTCATCCATGTACAGTAGATGAGATATAGGCTCACTCTTCCTCCGCAAATGGTAACCTAGCTTTGAAACCTTAAGTATAGCAAGCACTTAATGAATTCAAAGCTAAGCAGAACCACAACGGACTCAAACTGTCGCCCTGAAAGATACCCCTGCTTATCTTTATCAAGTCCGACGAACCAGAAATAATAATAATTATTATTATATTATAACGTGTTATTGGGTAATGATTCATGTTACTTACTAAATAGTATCATTAAAAACTGTTTATTTCCTAAATAAATAATGGTATTGTCTAAGCCACTGGAGTACACTCAGCAACGTAAGTTGCTTAGCATTCTCAGATTTTCAAATCAGAAATGCTCTTTATTGTTCTAATTTCGATGAACATTGTCAAAGCCAGATTATTAGTAACGTATTCAAAATTATTTAGATCAACAAAAATAATAGATAGATAGATAGAGTACTCTTTATTGTACACCAGTGATATTTACAATTAATTACATACAACAACAAAAAAATAGGTACAATTGGCGGTCTTATCGCTAAAAGCAATTTCTTCCAGACAACCAATGTATTGGAAGAAACAACATACGGAATAGAGCAGTTATGGTGGCGTACACTATAAAACTCAATAAAACATACTGTCATCATTTTACTTACATACATATCATAGTTATAATACAACATTATATACATACATATATACACATATAATACTATGCAAATATATAAATATATCTTACACACAATACAGAGAGTGTGCAATGAAGAGTTTATAAATGAAGAAAGTGGTGGTGAACCATCTTTTTAAAGGACGCCAACGACTGTGCACGACGGACTGTTACAGGCAATGCATTCCACAAGCGAACGGCTTGATTAGAAAAGGATTTATCGAAGTAGTTGGTAGAATGCATTGGTGTTTTCAGCCTTAGGTTCTCCGATGACCTTAGAAACCTTGAATGTGTGTCGTGAAGGAATTCAAATCGTTCTTTGAGGTAAGTGGGAGATGTTGGATTAAATAAGATATTATAAAGAAGAAATAATATGTGAGCATTCCGGCGAAGGCGAATTGGTAACCACTTGAGTCTTAAACGAAATTCAGAAATGTGATCATATTTGCGAAGGCCAAATCTGAATCTAATGCAAAAAATTTGAAGTCGCTCAAGCTTGTTATATTGGTTCTCTGTGAGATCAAGATAACTGGCGTCTGCATAGTCAATTATAGGGAGTAGAAGGGAATGTGCGAGAGCAATTTTAGTGGCAGTAGGGAGAAAATTGCGCAATCTTCTCAAGGATCCTGCAGAAGCAAAAACTTTGCGACTAACTTCTTGAAGTTGCGGGCCCCAAGTGAGATTTCTGTCAATATAAATCCCCAAATTTTTAACAATTTTGCTTATTGGTATGGTAACATCGTCAAACTTAATTTGGGGTTATTGTGACCAATCAATCCGGGTAGTCATTCTAGAGCTACCAATAATAATAACCTGTGTCTTAGTTGGATTGACTTTGAGACCACATTCCTTACTCCAAGTACTTATTTTGGATAGATCGTCATTAATAGTCTTAACAGCTTCCGGCAACCTGACTAATGGAGCTTGAGTGTAGATTTGCAGATCGTCACCATGAAGGTGGTATGAAGATTGTAGTTGGTTGGGAATAGTGTTAATAAAAACAGCGAAGAGTAAAGGAGAGAGAACGCCACCCTGTGGAACACCGGCATTAGTGTTGCACCAAGAAGAGTAGTTTTCTTCAATGCGAACACGTTACCGGCGCCCAAACCGGTAGTTACGAAACCAGTCAATCGCTGTTGGAGATATGTTAATAGAGCGTAAAATCCCAAGTAGAACATCAAAGTCCACAGTATTAAAAGCATTGCTATAGTCAAGCAGTGCAAGTATAGTTAAATTACTATTTTCAATTCCTGACCTTATATCATCCGTAATATTCACCAACGCAGTAACGGTACTGTGACCAGGACGGAAGCCAGACTGGAAAGGATTAAGAAGGGAATTTTTATTAAGGAATTGACTCAGTTGATCGTGGACGAGGCGCTCGAGAACCTTTGATAGAAGAGGTAATATAGATATGGGACGATATTCAGAGAAGGACGTGGGATTGCATTTTTTCGGGAGAGGCGTTATTTGGGCTTCTTTCCAAGAAGATTGAAAGTGGCCGCTGGATATGGAATGGTTACAGATATGGCAAATGACAGGAAGGATTTCATCAAGTATAGGTAGGATAATATTACGGCTGATACAGTCACTGCCGACTGCATTGGATGTAATTGATTCTATGCTCTTTTTAACATCACAAGCAGGGAATTGACTAAAAACAAATGGAGAATAATCGGGCGCCGGTATGGATAAAAGATAATTAAGAGTATTTGATTTTAATGTCTTATCCATGTGAGACGAAACAGAAAAATGTTGATTTAGGAGATTAATATCTAAGTCTTTAGAAATGTTGTTTTGGCGCGACTTACCGACACTCATTGATTTAAGAAATTTCCAGACTTTTGCTGGATTTCCGTTTTGTACAGAAGTGTGAATATGTTGGCGTTGAGCATCCCTACACACCTTATTGCAATGATTTCTAATGGCAACATATTTATTCCAATTGGAATCAGTGGTTCTAGCTTTGTATTTGGATTTAGTTGCCACTTTTTTGCTCATTAACAACTTGATATCATCAGTTAGCCAAGGAGCCGGAAGATGTTTTACTCTAATAGAGCGAATAGGCGCATGGACATCGAATAACCGTATTAACTTTATCATCCAGCGAGTCCGACATAAACAAAGAATCCCAGTCAATGTTGGCAGCATCTTCACGAAGCATCTGCATAAGAATTTTAGCTTTAGCCTTAGGTGGCCGGACTTTATAGGATAGGAAAACTAAATCGTGGTAAGAAAATGCGTCAGCTGAGCACTGCCCATGCTTAGCAACGTGTTCAGTTGAAGAAACAAAGATAAGATCAAGAAGTGACGGAGTTGAGTTCGGAAAATGATGGGTGGCCTGAAGCGGAGGCACGGATAGGTTACAGGAGCCAAGAACTGAGTGAAGATGAGAAGAGCGGGAGTTATTTTTGAGCAGACATGTGTTGAAATCTCCCATAATAATGCTATGACTGTAAGAAGGAACCAAATTTTCTAACAAATTTTCAAAAGAAGAAAAATAGTCGAAGGACAGTAATAGACACCGAGAAGTAATTTAGAATGATGAAGCTCGATCTCAATGAAAAGATGCTCACCAGCATTTGGTGGCGGGGGTTGTGTCGATAGTTCAATTAAAGAAAAGGGAATATTAGATCGGAGATATATCGCCACACCACCGCCACCGCCCGATGAGCGGTCGTTCCTGATGAGATTAAAGCCCGGAAGTGAATAGAGTGTAGATGGGAGACATGGCTTTAGCCAAGATTCAGAAACGAGTATAGCGTGGATATTTTTACAGTCAAAGCTGGCCAGCATATCGGAATAGTGAGCCGGAATACCCTGAGCATTAACAATAGATAGACTCAAATACAAAACAAAAGTGTGCAATCGATTTGAAAAACATAGAATGTTAAGCGACTTATGTCACTGACCGTAGCATTAAACGGTCATTTCACGAAGTTAACGTAACGCACCGCGTTATGTGTATTGGTCATAGAGAGTAAGAGCTCCGTAAGTGCCGAGTTACAAATTACTGCTATTTCAAATTGAGAGCGCAGATCAACTTTGTATGTTAAGCGTTTTGTTATTGTAAGATAGTTGAATGTTATTTAAATGGTGAAATATAATGTCTGGATATAGTTTCTAAGTATATAATGTACCATGACTTGTTGAATTTATAAGTTCTTAGGAACATCTGCTACTCGAATAAGACACGTTAAATCAGTCCAATATACGAAATAATGACGACTATATACGAAATATAGATTGAAGTTAGCGTAACGCTAGCCAGTAAGCGTACTGTCACGTTCATGATTATTTAGTAAATTTCATGAATTTATAACCCTAAACAGATTGAATACTGTTAAAATATTGCTAACGAAAATTAAACTTTTACTCATAGACACAACACTGAATTTTGTATGATTTAAACAACTTGAGAAACCATAATAAGTGAGAGCTATAACCTGGAGCCCGGTGTCTCGCTCGCAGCCATTACGATGCAGTACGGTGACCATAAGGTAGAACTAATACGGACTATACCTATTTATGATATAGTTTAAATACGCTGTAAACCATTTATAACAGAGTTCTAAACGAACACGGTCCTCAATTCGTCTGTATATTCAGGACGTATAATAACTTTTAATAATAAATATTAATATTATAATATAGTTTTTTCATTTGATAGCCGTACAGCTAGCGTAAAAAAGTTAATGGCAAATAGAAACAAATTGACGTTTACAAACAAGATATGGCATATGCGTGGAAAGAAAGAATGACGGCGATAAACAGTGCCCGAGAATTATACGTTAGTTATCTAACATACGTATACTTGTTGACATCTTGTCAACAAGTCCATAATCGTACCAATGTTTGGTCATCCTACTTAGAAAGAGACGTAGGGCTCTAAGTGAGTATCCTTGTCGACACGTTTTTTCGCAGAGTGCTCAATCCATTTTGGGAATATATCCATGGTAAATTTGTAGTGTGACAAGGATGACATATCAACTTGCTAGGGTCACGCTAACGTCAGTTTTTTTTTGTGCTAAGACCTTTTCCTCTCACTCTGATAATTTACACAATACACAAACAAATCGACTATGTCGGAACTTAACAGTGTGCATAATGCATTAACTTCGCAAAATTCATACGATTACAAAGGTTTTCTTCTGCAGGCTAGACCTATTTAACTGTCCCACCGCTGGGCAAAGGATTTCTGTTTAATCCTGTTACTACTTATTAATATTAACTGGATAGTCACCAACGTTGAGGCAGACCAATGTAAGAAATCGCATTAACATAAATAAAGTTTAATTTATTGTAAAAAAAAAAATATTTACAACATTTAGCATCATATATAAATAGGACGCTGTATTATGTTTTTTTTTGCTTGGAGACTAACCCGTCACACATTCCCACCCCTGTTACTCCTGAAAGACAGGATTCACAATGATCTCCGTAGACGACACCAAGGTTTGAACCTCGGGGTGCCCCGGGTAGCGCTTTAATTGTCTTGCAACTATCTGAGGATTAATGGGATCTCAAAAAAAAAACTTTAAGTCAGTCATTGTGACGGTCTTCAGATATGACTGAGACTCTCGTCTCTCGGCTAAAAATATATAGGTACATACTTTAATTTGAAGATAAAACTAGAAGTATTTATAATAAAATTTAATCACCTGCCGAACTTCAAACTCACCAATGAACTTCACCAAACATAAAACGGCGAATTAAATTTTAATTCCACCAATACTACACAAAGGGGATTATTAACCCAGGTCTTAAGTATAAGATTTAGTTTAAATTGAAATTCTTCAAAGGCCTAGAATATGTTTTTTCTTGAGTTTTAAATTGTACAAAGGTTTGTGTTCAATCAGGCTTTAGATCGCATTGTAATCCCAATTCAGGATTTGTGTGGGATCAAAAAACGTCTTCGAACTAAGCTTATTTTGCATGGTCTTTACATACACTCAGAAAAAGTATAATTTTGATCTCATCAATCCGTTGTGCAGCTGTTTAGCTCAGAAAGGATTAAATCCCTTTTTATGTCTATGTAGTGACGTATTTAAACAAAAATATCAGGGTTTGTTGAACTATATTGTTATAAAAATAATAAAGCTATAGTGCGACAAGGTTATTTTGGCCGGTAGATGATATTGACAGGCATTGGTGTGAAATTAGGGTTATCATTTAGTATTTTTTTCCTACTTCCAGGGTAATATTTCAACAGGTAGGTTCACACGGTTACTAATTAAAAAAGAACTTGGGTAAATTGCATAGCTAACGGCAACTCGGCCACTCGAATGTCATGAAGTGACATTTCACTTGGCCGCGCGCCATAAGATCCTTATACGACTGAAATAACCACGAAGGCTTGGTTCAGTGGTAATGCGCTCCGCCGACTGGATGAAGTAGTGCCAGATCCCCGCACGGCCCCAAATCATTGTGCCCCGCAATGATTTTTTTCGATCTTGTTGTTTGTATATGTAAATTACATGTTTGTAAACGCATCCACAACAAAGAAATAATTTCTACCGTCAGACTATGTTTTCAAAAACTAATAATAGAAACTTGTGTAGACATTTTGGGATCACCTTCATTCGTGAAAGGAATACTTGGCCTTGGCTTGGTAGTGGGTTTATCATTTTTTGTTTGCTTTATTTTTAACACGTCATTGTTTGACTAAAATTTTAGCTATATTGAACTTACTACTGCATTACAGGTGTACTAAATGCATACAGAGGGTGTTCAGTAGACTCCTGTGCGTGACTTAGACATACTATTGCAACGGGCAATATTTTCGAGGGTACCAGCCACACTACAACACCCTCCATGAATACGTTAATAAAAACAAATACGAGTAGTTATGTTCAAAAGCACATGCAAGAAAAATATGTAGTAATTCGCGTATGTTATGTAAATGACCGTCGGCCGGGCATACGGCACAAATGGCCGCTAACACAGGTAATGGATTGGTGTGCAAATATGCAAATAGTAAAATTTCACTATTATTAAAATGTTCCGCAAAAGAAAGAACATTATTTCTGTTCGTAGGGCTGCATATTTTAGGAAACGATATTTTTTTATATAATAATTTTATCTTTAATTCGCAAAAGCTGTCGGAAAGCATTAGGATTTGTTGCTTATATTTTTTTTAAACGTAGCCCCGCATTAGGATTTATTCCTGTGTCGTGGGTGCGTTTACAAACATGAAATTTCACATACACCAACATCCAGACCGGAACAAATAATTGTGGATCACACAAAGATTTGTCCCGTGCGAGAATCAAACCCGCGACTATTAGATACAGTGGGCGGAGCGGCTTAAGCTCTTAACTACTGCGCTTAATCGTCCACGACTGTGACTTCTCTTTTTTTGAAAGCATGTATTAGATTGGTGTCCTTTCGCTTGTCCTGTAAAGCTTAATAGTTAATGATTAACTACAAAGCTTGAAAAATCTCAACAAAACTGATATTTACCTAATTTAAATGCTAACCATCTCATAAAACGGACACGTTATACGGGATACCAAATAAATAATCTAAGCGACCCGTATATTTTACCGCAAACAAAACATCACCAAAACGAAACACAGATACACCCAAAAATCTAAACACTACACAAAATTTCGTATCAATTCCGAGCATAAATATTCATATCCCGCATTATACCGGCGAAGTTATTAAATCAAAACTAAAAGTAAACTGGTGCCAATTAGCGGTGGCAGCCCTAGTTGTTGTCGGCGTAAACACAAGTTGCTAACGAACCGAAGCGGCCCCTGCACAAATTTGCAATTTCGATTGGTACACCCTGCGTATACCTGCATGGTACATATGTGGGGGAAATGCAAGGTAAGTGTAGAAAAGATGATACTTTTCTACATAAACATCATTGTTGAGAACCCTGTAGTTAATAGGTATTAGGAAATAGAATGCATGACAAGACCTCCTCTAGTGACGGTCGCGGACACAAGTTGTCAGTAATGTCTAATTTAGATATGACGGCTCACGATGAGCATCATAAAAAGGCTCATGATCATCTTAACGATAATAGAGAGATTCTTGAAGTTTTTTTGCGACATAACATGAGGACTTCTACAGTAGAACCAATGGGGCCGCTGCACAAATTTGCAATTTCGATTAGTACACCCTGCGTGCACCTGCGCGGTACATATAGGGGAAAATGCAGGGTAAGTGTAGAAAAATATAATGTTGCGTACCTTTTAGTTTGGTATAAGGATGGCGAAGAAAAGACCTAACTATAAGGCAAAACGAATATATAGTGACGGTCGCGAAAAAAACAGTTGCCAGTGCTGACCAACAAAGACATGGTGGCTCACGAAGAGATTCATAAGAAGGCACATGATCGTTGATTAGACAGCTATTTCAGGAGTATTCCGGTGACATGTAATAAAGAAATGAGGAAATCTACAATATAATGGAAGCGGCCCCTGCACAAATTAGCAATTTCGATTGGTACACCCTGCACGGTACATATGAAGGGAAAATGCAAGGTTAGTGTAGAAAAGTTCATACTTTTCAACGTAAACATCATTGTTGAGAACCCTGTAGTTAATAGGTATTAGGAACTAGAATGGATGACAAGACCTCCCCATATGATGGACCGATAACCTAGTGACGGTCGCAGATAAAAGTTGTCAGTAATGACCAACTTACATATGACGGCTCACGATGAGCCTCATAAGAAGGCTCATGATCGATGGTAAAGGGAGCTATACTGAGAGTTTTCCTGCCACATGTATTAAGAAATGAGGAAACCTACAGTAGAACCAAAACGGCCCTTTCACAAATTTGCAGTTTCGATTGGTACACCATGCGTGTGCGGTACATATGGTGGGGAAATACGCTCGTAGCGCTGTGTTAGTGTTCAACTTGATCAGTTTGAGATGGGTGATCGTTGATGTCATTTTCATATTAGAGCATCTCCGTGCTTCGAAGGCACGCTAAGCAGTTGGTCCCGGTTGCAACTTAAGGTAGTAGTCGTTGAGCCAAGTCGGAAGCCTTAGGGGTGCTGGGTCAGGTAACCTCCTCGTGTGTCCACCTTATCAGTTTCCCATGACATGTCTTCGGAGTGGTCTGGTAAAGTGATGGGGCTGGGCCGGTGCACCCTGGGCATCGTCAATAACTTCTCTCTCGGGAGTTCTTGTTGGCGATGGCGAACAACCTGGCGCGGGGGGAAGGGGAGGCGTTGCGGTGTTGCTCCTTGTTCTCTCTGGCTTTCGGAGAGGGCTGGGAGCGGCGTGCGGACGACGCTTTTGCCCAAGAAAGGGGCGTGGTGGTTGCTCCTGGTACTGCTCCGTCTAGCGGAGTGGACCGTGGAGGGAGTGAATAGCGTAGGGAGGAGGGTGGTGAGGCTCGTTCACACACACACACACACACGCACTCACACTAACACACACACACACACACACACACACACACGCGCACGCACATACATACACACTCACGCACACATACATACAAACACAGCCGGCGTTGATAGGGAGGCTGGTTCGGAGTGCCTAATACCGACGGTGGTTGTCATGCCGAAGGTTGGAAGGTGGGGGGGCAAAGCCCCACCATTAGCGCAAAGGGACCTCACCCTTCAAAGGACCTTAAAAATCATGATGTCGTCCACTAAAAATAATCTACCCCAGGAGGGTACCGACTGCTTTGCAGCCGGAGAATCCCTCACGAAGTCTCCGGACTTCGTCTGCCCCGCGTATTCTGGGGGGGGCAATGAGCGCCATCCAAAAGAAAAAGGGAAAATATCCCGTCATTCAGAGAGGGTGGAGTTAGACTCCGCCGAGGCCACAAATGTGGTTAACAGTGAAAAGGAGGGAAGGGGAAACGAAGAGGAAAGTCCACGAGGCTCTCGTTGTTCGAGCGCAGAGCCTAGAGATTTCGACCATGAAAGCTTTGTGCGGCCCTCCAAGCTTTGGAGAACCAACAAGCGTGACCGCACAGTTGAGAAAGGCGGTGGCGCAGGATCCAACTGGATATCAAGCCAAGAGGATGTGTCGGGGCCGAAGACGATGCCAAAAGCTAAGAGGGGTCGAAGTGGCACAGAAGCAAATGTTGCAGCTCGACCTAAGCGTGACAGGCGAGGCCGGTTCCTTAAGAGGCCAGGCACGCCGGTTGCCAGTGATGTAGTCGAGTCTGACTCGACGGCCTCCTCGCAACTGAGTTCTCGATTGGATTCTGCCAAGCGGAAAAAGGCGAGGGTTGAAACGGAGGTGGAAGCAAGACAGCTGTCTGAAGAGGCCCACCTTAAACGAAGCAAGCTAGGCATCGACGTTAGTCAGGAGGGCCCTACTGCTGCTGCTCTGGGAGAGCGAGTACAAGAGGATGTCGCAATCATCCTAAGAGTAGCCGCGAAATCTGGAAACCTTAAAGGGACATTCCAACGTGCTCTAAAGGACGCGGCAGCCTCCATTAAGGCGGCCACTGCCATGCTGCAGAGCAGGACAGCCAATGCAGAAACCGTCAAATTGCAGGCGGATAACGTACGCCTGCAATCAGAGTTGACGGAACTGAAAAAGGAGTTGGTTGAGCTGCGTAAGGAGCTCGCGCAGACTCGTGAAGCTTACTCGCGAGAATCTCCGACGTCCCAAATGCCGGAGGAGGAGTGGGAACGGAGAAACCGGTCTATTATGTTGGAGGTCGGCAGGTTGATAAATGCGCGGCTAGAGGTCGTTGAGGCGAGACTCCCGCCTGAGAAGCGTCTTCGTCCGCCTCTGGCTGCGGATGTCAGAGATGCCCCAGCAAATCCAAACACTCAAAAGGTGGCAGGGCCCTCCTATTCTAAGGTGGCAGGAGTCAAAAAGCCTAAGACCGCAACGAGTGAAGCCCAAAAGGTGGTTCAGCCTGCCACCCAAGGTAAGGAGAGGCAGACCCCATCTGCTACCCAGGCCGCCAGACCTACTAAGGGCTGGACTGTAGTCGAGGGTAGAAAGCAAAGAAAAAAGAGGCAACGGAAACAGAAGAAGGCTTCTAAGAAGGAGATGGCCAAATCATCGAGGTTAAGTCCTCCCCGATCGGCGGCGGTGGTAATTACACTGCAGTCGGATGCGCAGCAGAGAGGCGTCAGCTATGCGGCTGTTCTTGCGCAGGCAAAGCGAAAGGTTGACCTTGCTGGCCTCGGTATCTCTGCTCTGCGCTGCCGGAGGGCGGCCACGGGTGCTCGCATTCTGGAGGTGGCAGGGGATGCAAGTGGAGAGAAGGCATATGCGCTCGCGAAAAGTCTGAGACAGTCCCTGGGCGCCGGTAATGTCCGAGTCTCTAGACCCACAAAGTGTGTGGACTTGCGCATCACCGATCTGGAGGACTCGGTCACCACTGCAGAGGTTGTGACGGCAATAGCACGTGAGGGAAACTGCCCGGAAGGATCAGTGACTGCGGGAATGATCCGTCAGGGGGACAGGAGCCTAGGGACCATTTGGGTCCGTTGTCCAGTAGCGGCTGGTAAAAAAGTTGTAAAGAGTGGCAGCATAGTTGTCGGATGGGTCACAGGAAGAGTGCAACTCCTGGAGACTAGACCTGTTCGCTGCTTCCGTTGCTTCCAGAGCGGACATATAGCGGTGAACTGTACCTCGGAGGTGGATCGTAGCAGCTTATGTTACCGCTGCTCTCGCCCTGGGCACAGGGTCGCTGAGTGTGGAGAAATCCCGCATTGTGCTCTCTGCGCTGCCAGAAATAAGCCGGCGTCCCATTTGGTAGGTGGTAAGGAGTGCACTACTGATCCGGCGGCCTCCAAGGGAACCGGCACTGGAAGAGGGAAAAAAGTAAAGAGGGCTCATCAGAAGAGCACAATAGATAGCGGGGCTGCTACTTCCGAGCGCCGGGGAGAGGAGATGGTTACCGATAATGGACCTTAGCCGCCCACACAAGATACTGCAGGGCAATCTCAACCATTCCGCTCGCGCTCAAGATCTTCTTGTGCAATCAATGGCGGAGTGGTTGATAGATATCGCAGTGGTTGCGGAGCCCTATTTCGTCCCTAACCGGACTGACTGGGCGGGTGACCATCTGGGTTCTGTGGCGATTGTGGGTGCTACCGCCCTGAACACCGTGGAGCGGGGCCGGGGTTTTGTTGCGGTGAGATGGGGAGGGGCGACTCTCATAGGAGTGTACTTCTCCCCGAATCGGATCCTCGCGGATTTTGAGGCCTACCTGGACGAGGTTGGGGCTGCAGTAAGGAGAGCATCGCCGCGGCCGGTATTCGTCCTGGGCGACTTGAACGCTAAGTCCACGGCGTGGGGAGGTGTTGCGACGGACGCCCGTGGGGAAACCTTGGAGGAGTGGCTGGTACAGGTCGGTCTCGTGATTCAGAACCGGGGATCTACTTTTACCTGTGTGCGGCAGCGAGGAGGGTCCGTAGTGGATGTCACGCTTGCTTCCCCGGCTATCACGCCGCAGATCCGGGATTGGCAGGTCCTTGTGGGGGTTGAGACATTGTCGGACCATAGATACATCCGGTTCGATGTCTCCCCCAACTGGATGGCTGACGAAACGCGCCAAAGAGTCCATGGTGGTCCGTCACCGTTTCCCAGGTGGGCACTATCGCGCCTCGACCTGGACGCCCTTAAGGAGGCGTTGATTGTTCAGGCGTGGGTTTCAGGACCGGAAGGGAATGAAGAGGCGGTAGTGGAAGAAGAGGCAGTGTGGTTCTGCGGTGCAATGACCGCCATCTGTGACGCGGCAATGCCGCGAGCTCGTCGCAGACACCCCAGAAAAGCGGTCTATTGGTGGTCGGTGGAGATCGCGGAACTCCGCAGGGAGTGCGTGACTGCTCGACGGGCCTACACTAGGCGATTCAGGCGCCGTCCCCGGAGCGAGGCAGCTGAGGCCCAGCTGTACCAAGCCTATAGGGGGGCCAAGGAGGCTTTGAGCTTGGCAATCGCGCGAGCAAAAGATGGAGCCCGGCAAGAGATGTTGGAGGGTCTCGATCGGGATCCGTGGGGGCGTCTGTACCGGTTTGCGCGGAAGATACTGCGCGGCCGAGCGCCTCCACTCACCGAGACTCTCCAGCCTGAAGTGTTGGAGAGAGTGATGGCGGCGCTGTTCCCGGAGGAAGAGGACCACGAGCCTCCCGCGATGGCTCAGCTAGGGCAGAACGAGGACGATGTCGCCGAACAAATCCCAGCGCTGACATCTGACGAGCTCGGCGAGGCGGTTCAAAGGCTTCGAGTTAAGAACAAAGCCCCGGGGCCAGACGGGATTCAGGGTCGGGTCTGGGTTCTAGCCCTAGACGACCTGGGGAACCGATTTCGGGCCCTGCTCGAGAAATTCCTGTTGACTGGATGCTTCCCGTCCGCATGGAAGCGCGGGAGGCTAGTCCTGCTGCAGAAAGAGGGGCGCTCGCAGGACTCACCGTCGGCCTACAGGCCAATCGTGCTGATGGATGAGGCGGGCAAGCTCCTCGAGCGGGTGCTTGCTGCCCGAATTATCCGACATCTGCGCAGGGTTGGTCCAAATCTGGACGACGCACAGTTCGGTTTCCGGGAAGGCCGGTCGACCGTGGACGCGGTACTGCGCGTCAAGGCTCTCTCGGAGGAAGCAATAGCGAACGGTGGGGTCATGTTGGCGGTATCTATTGATATCGCCAATGCGTTTAACACTCTGCCCTTCTCTTGCGTCCGGGAGGCACTGCACTACCATCAAGTGCCTCCCTACCTGCGGCGTGTCGTTGGTGACTACTTTCGTGGGAGAAGTGTTGTCTGCGTAGCCAGCGACGGGCGCCTATTGCGTCGAGGAGTAAGCTGCGGTGTTCCTCAGGGATCGGTGCTGGGGCCCCTCCTATGGAACATCGGTTACGACTGGGTGCTCCGCGGCTCTCTACACCGCGGACTCCATGTCGTATGCTATGCAGACGACACGTTGGTGTGCGCTCAAGCAGGCGAATTTGGGGAGGCGGTTAGGCTGGTGACGGAAGGGTGCTCTGAAGTGATTGGAAGGGTCCGGCGGCTCGGTCTGAGGGTGGCCCTAGAAAAATCCGAGGCCATTTGTTTTCATGGGCCTCGACGACGCCCGCCCTCGGGAGCGCGGATCCAGGTCGGTGGTGCGGTTGTCGAGATTAGGGTCCACATGAAGTACTTGGGTCTAGTCCTCGACAGCCGCTGGAGGTTTGAGGAGCACTTCCGTCAACTAGCTCCAAAATTGGTGGCGGTGGCCGGGGCTCTGAGTTGGCTCCTGCCCAACGTTGGGGGTGCAAGTGCGAGCTGCCGCTTATTGTACTCTGGGGTAGTGCGGTCGATGGCCCTGTACGGCGCACCGGTGTGGGCGAGCGCCCTTAACGCCCGGACCCGGACCCTCCTGCGAAGGCCGCAGAGGGTCATGGCGATCAGGGTCATACGCGGCTACCGCACCGTGTCATGCGAGGCCGCATGCGCGTTGGCGGGGACCCCACCCTGGGATCTGGAGGCGGTCGTGTTGGCCTCAGTGTTTCGCCAAAGGGCCGAAATCGGAGGGCTGGGAGGAGCCCCACCTGATGAGGTAGCGAGGTGGCGGCGGCGGGCACAGAGGCGTGCCTTCTGTGAATGGCGGAGCCGGCTCGAGGAACCAAGCGCGGGTCACTGGACCATTCGGGCGGTGCATCCCGTGCTGATGGAGTGGGTGTGCCGAAAGGCAGGCACGCTCACCTTCCGGCTTGTGCAGGTCCTGACGAATCACGGTTGCTTTAGAAAGTACCTGCACCGTGTGGCTGGGAGGGAGGCGGACCAGAGATGCCATGAGTGTGGTTGCGCCGAGGATACGGCGCAGCACACGCTCGAGGTTTGCCCTGCTTGGGCTGAACAGCGTGGCTCGCTAGCTGCGGTTGTGGGGACAGATCTCTCGCTGCCGGCGATCGTGCGCTCTATGGTCGGCAGCGAGAGGTCATGGGACGCGGTGGCCACCTTTGCTGAGGTGGTCATGGTACGCAAGGAGGCGGCGGAGCGAGCCAGAGAGGACGATCCCCTGGCTGACCCAAACCGCCGACGGAGACGCGGGCGCAGGAGGCGACGACATGCCGACCTCATGCCGCCGTAAAGAGGGCGCGCGGGTGACGGCATAGGGGGCCGTCGCCTGCTCGACACTGGCGCCCTCGAAGTGAAGGGGCGTGCCTATGTTCCAGCACGTCCCCTACATAGGAGCGAATTGTGTGGCGTCGCGGCCACAACTAAGTGAGTCCAAACTATGGACAACCGCCAGAAAGGCTGCGGATGAAGTCCCCGTACCTGTAGCCTCTCCTTAAAGCGGAAAGCGGAACACGTGGAGGTTTTAGTCGGTATGCTGCCGCGGTCTCCGCGTCGCGTAAGCGGGGCGGGGACTGCGGCAGAGAGTCCAACACTCCCCCGCCTGCCTACCCGAGGCAGGCGGGGGGCTAGTCTTTAAAAGATTTCCTCCGCGGGAAGAAAAAAAAAAGTCGGAAGCCTTATAGGCAACTTGTTATGTTGCATTGTAGCTTAAATAACGATAATTATCGGCAACATCACATGATTTTATTTGAATGAACAATAAATAATCCAATCTTCTTTTTTATTTGAATCACAAATAAAGTGCTCACACAAACTATTTTACAGTATTTTATGTGTATTTTATTCATAAACTCCATGCAGTGTGGGTCGTATTGATAGAATCGTAAAATCATCTTTATGTGGAGTGTAGAACATCTTCGCTCCCATAGGACTTCAGTCACAATGTTGTTTTACGAGCTGAATGTTAAATCGAGTTGAGGTGTGTTCCTTGTTCAAAAGAAATGTGTTGAACATGAAAAAATGTTTTTGTGACTCGATAAACGTTTTTATGTAGTAAAAAGAGCTGTTAATTTTTTATGGTTGTTGTTGGTATATATACCCACAAAAATATATTTACAACTATAAATATTTAACAATTAATGACTGAAAAATATAATATATACATACATCAAGCCGATTATTTATTATTTAATAGTTTTTGAGGTGATTTTGTGCGAAAAATGATTCTAGTATTAATACTGATTTTCAGTACAATATTTGGAAAGAACGAAAAAGTTGGCCAAACATGAGCATATTGCATCTTTTAAATTTATTATTTGTTTAATAAAACACTATGAAGCATATAGGTACTTAGTAAGCAGGAGCGAAGATATGCTATGCCACCCCACATTTCGCGAACAATAAAAAAAGCCAATGTAATAGAGGATAAGCTTATTGCCATAATACCGAGTACAATCCTAGACTCCAAACCACAACAGACATTACTGTCTGACCTATGAATTAAACAATGATATGAATTTGACCCCAGAAGACTTTGAGATCACCTGCCGTCCAATGAGTCACTAGACCAACGACGCAATGAATTTGACTGTTCATCCTTCTAAAATCTAAAATGCACAATTTCAATGGCTATCCAAAAGACAAAAAGACATACCTATCAATTCAATCCTAAATGAAAACCAAACATAGTCAGACCATAAAAACTATGAAAAATATAGAATAAAATTTTATATATTGCTAGTCACTCAGTCGTTTTTTAAGTTTAACAATATTTCAGTTTGCACGTCATACAAACACGCCCGTTTTATTTTATTGACGGCACACGATCGAGTGGCGTCGTTTTGTATTTTATGTAACTCTGTTTCAATACGCGACAATATTTTATAGATATTGGTGCTAACGCATTCAATAAAGTACATTAAAAATGAAATTAGCAGGTAGGTTGCAAATACATGAGAAATCGCGTACAATCGCAGTGAAAAAGCAAATACGTCTTAATCTTAAAATAGGGATTCATACTTCTTAACATAATTAAAAAACTCGCGTGGCAGTGAAAGTAAACATGAAAACAAGTAGCTTGGCTTAGTATACACTTGCTCACACAACTGAATCCAATTAAATTAGTCTTTATTTTTATTAATTTAGGTCTCACTAACTACTATGTTAATGAAATGAGTTAGCTGAAATAACCGATGAAATGGCTTTCTATCTGAGCCCAAATTTTGTCCATTATAGTGAATAATAGTTTTAATTTAAAATGAACATTTTTATAAACAAGCTTTTAAAGCAGAAACACAACTAAAATATTGTGCTTAGTTGATGAGTTCTGATGGTTTGCTTCCGGCTCCATAATCAGACCCTAGACATCATCCGGGTCTAAAGTACTTGTCAAGACAAAGCCAACGACCCCAAACACGTCGGGGTTATATTAAGTAATTGGGTTCCATTGGTAACCTTTCGGGTTTATAATCGGAAGCTGAATATCATCTGATTGCAAAGTACTATTTAATAGCAATCCAACAAGCCTAAACACGAGGGGGTTGTGTTGTTTCATTCACGTGTTCCTATGGCCTCCTTCCGACTCCATCATCAGACTAGCTCCATGGTACCATATTATTGGATTTTAGCTTAATCGGATCTCTTCAAATGCTTGAAAAATGGATCATCAGATTTGAACCGGAAAGATAGACAGACAGACATACGAACATAGTAAGTTAAATAAACACTTTAAAAATCAAGCTCATTCCATATTCAATAAACACTTATATATTGGCAATACATTAGCAAATACGAAGTAGCAAAGCACTTTACTACTCCAACTGTATTGCAAAATAAACGGCAATGATTACTCTCAAGCACACGATGATAATAAATCTAACAACAACCGCAATAGCCGATGACAATGGTAGCATAGTTCATCGATTAGCAGACGCGGCTGCGACCTGCGATACTGTTAATTAAAATCCAATATTGTCTAACCAAAATTGATTGCCAGAAACCAAGCTCGATGGTACACGGCTTATTGTGAAGTAACAAGGCGGAGGGAAGAAATCGCAGAAAAAAATATTAGTAGAGGCAACAAAAGGAAAAATGTTATTGAAATTTCGGACAGTTATTTGGCAGAATTTTTTTTTGTTCAGCTGCATTAAAGTCAAGGTTGTTTATAATATAGCTGTTTTTGGAGAAATATGGTACTTCAGTAAACAGCAATCTATCTCTCTATCTATATCATTACGCCAGATCCATTGCGGGGTAGGCAGAGAGTACAGAGTTCCAACAGGTCCTTTCCTCACATACCTCTCTGGCTTCCTCCACTCTTATAGTTCGTCTCATACACGCTCGCCGGTTACGGAGACTCTTGACTTGTTCTTCAGATAAGACTCTATATGACTCTATAGATATTTCATAATCATATTGATTGTTATTTTTCTAGCTAATTAGCTAGTTAGGAAAAAGCTAATTAAGTTTAAAAATTTTGCCTATAACAATCAATAAAAATCAAGCTCATTCCATACCCCATAAAATAAGCAATAATTATTTTTGTTGCTACTCCGTGTTGTGAAATTATTACTCTCAACAAGCGATGATAATAAATCTAACAGCAACCACAATGGCCGATGACAACGGTAGCATAGTTCATCGATTAGCAAACTCGCCTGCGACCTGCGATACTGTTAATTATAATCCAATTGTCTAACCAACATTGATTGCCAGAAACCAAGCTCGATGGCACACCGGCTTAATCTTGCTTTATTATGGAGTTACAAGGCGGAGGAACGGGATCACAGAGGAAAATATTGATTGAGGCAACAAAAGGAAAAATTATAATGAAATTTCGGTCAGTCTCTTGGGTTAAATAGTTGTTTCATCAGCTGTGTTAAAGTAAAGGTTGTTTGTGGTAAAGCTGTATTTTGAGAAAGATGGTATTTTGGTAAACAACAATCTATGATATGATATAATTTCATAATAAAAAAAAATAACAATCAATTTTTCTAGCTTATGAGGTAGTTACAAAAAAAAAATACTTCTTAAATTCTGCCCATTGCAATCAATTAAAATCAAGCTCATTATATGGAATTTGGTATGCCCAATAAACAAAACTAAATCTCTGTTCTACTCCATGTTGTGAAATTATTACTCTCATGAAAATGAGGATAATAAATCTAACAGCAAACACAATAACCGATGGCAACGATAGCATAGGTTATCGATTAGCAGACGCGGCTACGACCAGTGACACTGTTAATTAAAATGCAATATTATCTTACCAAAATTGGTTGCCAGAAACTACGCTCGATAGCACACCGGCTTAATCTACCTTTATAGTGGAGTAACAAGGCGGAGGAATGGGATCACAGAGTCAAATATTAGTAGAGGCGTCAAAAGGAAAAAATTTAATGAAATTTTTCTGTTTTTGGAGAGCTGTGTTAAAATTAAAATTGTTTGTGGTATACTAGTGTAGATTTTTGTAAATTATGGTAGGTATTTCCGTGAACATTAGTGGATGATAAGCAAAAATTATCTCACCTGATGTGTAAAAGAAAGCCTTGCCGAGCAGTGGGGTAGCTTGGGTTGATATATTAAGCAAGAATATTTTTCTTATGCTTAGACATCTGGCAGGTACAGGCGCTATACCTATTAGATGACTCGAACAAAGTTACATACCTAATTTATATAACGGCGTGGTGTAGTAATTTTCAAGAAGGTTCCAACTCCGCACGGAACAAATCTTTTTGATATATCGAAACCTATTTTCTTTGACCACATTGTTCTTTAGTATTTTACCCTCGGGATTTTCTCCAAAAATATTTTCTGCCCACTCGCAACATTGAGTAAGTTATCACAATGAATACTCGTGCTGTCAATCTTTCGCCACATGAACTGTTTTTACATTCAGCGCGGGACAACAGAATATAAATCCGTTCTAAGCATATTTATATTCGTTAGAAGTATAAGCGTACAAAAGTAATGCAGTTAACTCACTGCACAGTCGATCGGTACACAATTCCGACTGAACTAGCACACCGCACAGTTTGAACACGAGCACCTTGCAAGAATTATGGAACTACATGGTTTAGTGGTAATCGATAGAGGCATACTTACATCGAGAATGTAGCTCAACATTACAAGTAGTCATTTTGAAAGCTATGTTAACGGAGGGCTAAGCATGAACCATTTAAAATTATCGTAACATTTTCAAAAAATTTGCTGTCACGTTCATCTTTATTAAGTAAATTTGTAGTTTGAAAAGGATGGCATATATTCTGATATCAACACAAAATAGTTACGCCGACATCAATTTGGTCTTGTTATTCCCTAAGGTTACTAGTCTCGAGGCAAAATAGGTAATTGCTAACTTCCCGTGAAAACAAAATACAGCTAAGTAATCGTAATGCAAGCAGTAATATTCTAACTTTGTTCTATAGTTAATTGATACTTGTTTTGATACGATTTTGAATTTAACATATCAAGCAAGAGGTTTTTAAAAGAATATCGTAGCTCTAATCTAGAAATCATTCCTGTACAGTTAGTGCATTAACGAATATGTAACTGACGTACATAAACACTCAGATTGAAACAAGTATTTACTAGATTCAGTGAGCCAGGCGACTTATGCTCTAAATACAAGACCAACCCACCGTCATCGCATTTTCTGTTACTATATTTTATCGTGAAGGAACTATCTTTGAAATTGAAAAGAAAATCCAAACACCTTAAACCATTACCACTTATTAGAAACGTAATCAACAAAAAATGATATAAAAGTCACACTTTCAATCATATTTACTGGCACAATACAAAATTCAATTGAAGGAAGGGTAATATTGTTGGAAGCCCTTAAAAATCGGAAAGCTATCAACGCGTTCGTATAATAAAATCCAATTTTCGAATTCTATTAATCTGCTACAATCGGAGTTGACTGGGCAATTGTTCTTTGATTTTCACGTTGAATCGTCGGCTCGATTCCGTGGACACTGGACAGCAAATTAATCCAGCAGACAATGCCTCCCGTGACGTCAGCCATATTTGGCCAGACAATAACAAATTATTCATACTCGTGATGGAATGTAAACAGAATATGATTGGCTATTAGCATGTAGGGTGTTGAGGCCTCGACGCTCCAGGGAGCGAGGGACCGAGGGATCATCTCCCTTAGCTATTAACAAGTCGCCGGTAGCCGCTTCCAACTTTGTTCGTAACGTATTCGGAACTTAATTTAATTAATTACTAACCCCCATATCGCAGTGGTCCATTTCGTAAATATTACTTTTGAGTTAAGGACATTAAGATCAAAGAACGCAGCCCTCATCAAGTTTTAAAGAAGCTGGAATTCAATTTTATTATTTCTGTTTTGAAACAAGTTGTTAAAGTTTGGAGGTGTACTAATGGTTTTTGAAATTAAATTTAATTGTCTAGTGCGCTAGTAACGGCTTATAAACAACCAATTTCAATCAATTCTGTATATTATAGCTCGCCCTAAATATCGAATGCTCTGAAATCGATCCTTGATCGAGAATTAAAAGACCCATTCACAATAATTTCAATAAAAGTAGATTTTTTTTAAATTTTGTAGGCAATTTTTAAAACAAACTTTCAAAAATCATAAAGAAGACTTTCTTTTTAACACTTAATATTTCCAACAATAAACGTATTTAATGATTTGTCAATACATAACATACGCAATTGTAAAAAGTCGAGGAATCGGTGCGATCGAAAACTTCTTGAATTGATTAACTGAATCGAATCAGTGTACTGATACACTGATTTGATTCGATCAATCTAAAAAAAATATAAATATTTTTTTTGCCAATGTTTGTTGCCAGTGATGACATACGGGTCAGAGACATGGTCTCTTACAATAGCTCTCATAAAAGAACTCAGAGTTGCTCAGCGAGGTATGGAAAGAACTATGCTCGTTTCTCTACGTGATCGAATCAGGAATGAGGAGGTTCGTAGTACCAAAGTAACATAGCCAATAGGATTAGAAACTGAAGTGGAAATGGACGGTCCACATAGTGCAAAGATTAGAAGGGCGTTGGGGCAGAAAGATTCTAGAGTGGAGACCACGTATTGGCAAACACAGCGTGGGACGGTCGCCTGCCAGATGGACCGACGATCTTTTGAGGATCGCAAGAAGTCGTTGGATTCAGGTGGCATCGGACCGGTTGCACTGGGTAACGATTGGGAAGGCTTATGTTCAGCAGTGGACAAGTATAGGTTGAGATAATGATGATGATGATGTGCTACATCTTTGGCATCCATATTTGGGGAATATAAGGGTGGCAGTGTTTATCTAATAACATTCATATTTTATTGGAATATTAAAATATATAGAACCTAATTGGATGGAACTACAGTCATACAATAACAGCATTTACGGAGTTTTTGGCGGGAAATCGAAGAGTGATGTTGTCACTTTGTTTTAATTTCCAAAACTTGTGTTATTTCGACTAATAATGAAAGAAAGAAAGAAACAAACAAACACGATTATATATCTCACTGGACACTGGCAAAATACACTTATAATTAGTGTGAAGCCATATCTTAAAGAAGAATAAGAAGAACAGCATTTACTTTTTACATGATTAAGATTATATTGTAATTTTTATGAAACGTAGTTGACCTCCTGTACAGGATTATAAGCGGTCGCGTTTGGTTCGTTTTATTGATCATTATTCATTATAATGTCGACATAACTGGCCGCCGCATGTTGTATTAAGTTGTTAAAAGGGTTTATGGCCTGAAAAATGGTACTCTTTTTCATTTCGCATGCTGTAGTGTCACCGGTAATGTGAACCACCGGTCATAATGTTGATTAAAGTACTCATGGGAATACCAATTTAATAAAGTTAATGTGCTTATGTAGTTAGGTTTAAAGTGTTTATGGGTCATATGTGGTCTGAATCCGGGAATTGATAGTCCGGGAAAAACTAATTTTTTTTTTTTTTTTTTAACGTAGCCCCACACTAGTATTTATTCCTGTGTCGTGGGTGCGTTTACAAACATGAAAATTCACAAACAAAATACCCAGACCGGAACAAATAATTGTGGATCACACAAAGATTTGTCCCGTGCGGGAATCGAACCCGCGACTATTCGACACAGTGGGCGGAGCAGCTTAAGCTCTTAACCACTGCGCTAAATAATAAATAGAATGTAATCCGTTATGACGTATTCCGCAAGCGGGGGTGGCAGAGGCGTGCTGTGTAAACCTACACACCTATTTGTTGTAATCAAGACAGCTTAGTCTTTGATCAGATCTACGGCCGTTCCACCCATTACATTGAAAAAATACGGGTGAGATTCCCGTACGGCACAAATCTTTGTGTGCCCCGCAAACATTAGCAAGGTAATTTCAAAGATGCCTAATATAACGCATAGCTACCGCATAAGAAAAGTCTAGCTTCGATGCCAGGCTGTATTTCGCAGCCGCCCTCAGACTTCCAAAGAAAATTATTATTCGAAGAAAACATTAAAAAAGTAATATTCATCTCAACTATACTACTAAAAAATATTGAAAATCAAATTTTCTACAACGCACTATATCTCATAAATTAACAACTAACTAGTTCAAATACGCAAACAAACCCCGTTTAAATTAAACAGAACATCCACAAACAATCCAGCTCAAACTCATCAATATATTAAATTAAATTGCGATAACCATTAAATTTTTCGAATGCAATGTAACGACAATCTTGTTAATACGAGTTCGCATAGTTAACGAACCGATGTTGCTCAAATTTGCAATTTTGATTGGCACTACATCGAACATGTCTGTATTTTGCCAGCCGTTAGAGATGATTGGCAAATTATAATTTAATCGTCCAATGTTTCACTGAGAACACCATTTCATTGTGTCGGCTGTAGTGTAAAATATAGTTTACTAGCTAGCTATATCATCACGCCAGATCCCTTGAGGGGTAGGCAGAGAGAACAGAGTTCCAACAGGTTCTTTCCTTACATACCTCTCAGGCTTCCTCCATTGGGCTAGTTCGTCTCATACACGCCGGTTATGCAGACTATTGATTTCACCTTCAGATAAGTCACGGTCTTTTTGTTCATGGTAAGATAGTCTAGGTCTACCCCGGTACCTACATCCTTCCACTTTCGTATTGTATATCTGTTTTGGCATTATTTCTTCAGGCATTCATTTAATATCCAACATATAGTTTGGTCATTGAAATTTCAGATTCGTATCATGACATAGACAGGAGGGCGTTAATATGAAATTAGGATTAACATTAAGTGAAATTTTCTTACATCCAAGGAGTTATTTCAGAGGTGGGTCCGCACGATTACTAATTAAAAAATATAATAAGGTAAATTTCATAGAAAACGGCAACTCTACGACTGTCATGAAGTGACATTTCACTTGACGAGAGAGATTAGTTCTGTTTGCGGGTCAAAAGATTCTTGTACTACTATACAAATAATTTTGACATCTGTCTTGTAACATCTACATAAGATAAGATATCGACGATGATCGACACTTCTGTGATAGGTTATGCTATCCTGTAAAACTAGCTAGAAGAGTGGAAAATAAATAAATAACTTAAAAATCAAGGCCGTTTAAATCTCCGAAAGTGTTGTGAGTGGTTATTTTAATTCAAGTTCGCAGAGATATATATTTAGAGTATGATCATATTAACTATTACTTGCTTTAGCGGTGAAGGAAAACATCGTGAGTAAACCTGCATGCCTAAGAGTTTCTCGAAGTTTGCCAACCCGCACTGGGCCAGCGTTGTGGCCTAACGGTGGAACAGTTCATTTTAATACAGATACAGGAACACAAAATCTTAGGTACAAATTAATATTCTGTATAAGCAGAAAGTAGTGTCAGAGTTCAAGTACGTATGATAATTTTAATACAGATATAGGGTTACAAAACCTTACGCTTAAATTCATATTTTATGAAAGCAATACTTATGTCAGCAGAAACGCATACAAACCTCTGAAGAATCGACCTCGAGAAGTTATTGCTACACACCTCCCTAGACGTCATGTTATCATACCTAAGCATTTTATCTTCAGGCCTATTTAGATGCTGTCTATCTTGCAAACTAAAGAAGAGAACTGCTAATAAGTAATTCCCCTATGCATTGTATCGTTAGCTCTGTATGAATGATGTCTGTGGGATCAGATGTCTTACAAATTACAGAATAGCTATAATAGAAAGAAATCATAAATAATGAAATAAGTCAATCAGATCTTCCCCAGGACATGAAATAACCCGCTCATATTGCTATTATAAAGGGCTACTACGATTATATCGATAAATCATAAACAATTCAGAATAGTAGGCGGGCATGTACAAGCATTTAAGTACATGTCTGGCTTTTGTTCCATACCAGTCACAGTTTCGTTCGATTTATTTTATGGCTCGTAAACAAAGCTGCCAACTTCTGCCACTCCCGTTCGACTGTTTATGGTAAATAAGATTTTACGGTAACGCGAATTTCCAATGCCAACTTTTCAATAGCGTTTTCTCTTTACATGCAAATGATAGTAACCATAGAGAGTATTGTACTTCAACTACAATTGCTCTACAGACAATATAAATGTTGATTTCTTCGGATCCTGCCGTTTCGTGCCGTGAAAATCGGTTACAATGGGATCTTAATGTAGCTTCGGATCGTAGGCAAAAACATAGGAGTAAGTTAGCTTCGCGGCCGCCTTGAAATTCTCTATTTTCTATTCTCCTTTTGCTGTAAATAAACGGTTTTCTACCAAGAACTATTCCCGCTTCATGGGTGCTTTCATAAGAAATGAACTTCACATACACAAATACGTATTCCAAAACAATGAGTTTATATTTTTTATATATATACAAAAAATTTATGAGTCATATATTTTTCCCGTGCGATGATGAAACCCATGACTCCATCCAGTGAGGCATACAGCTTATGCTCCCACAACTTGAAAAACCGTCGTCAAGGGAGCCTTATTTCTATAATTAAATCTTGGACTTCCGAAAATAAAAACAAAATGCAGTACAACTTTTGCTGCAATTTCATGGAATCGAAGTCCTCGGGTTGGTACCATACGTTTTTTAATAACCGCGCCCGCTCAATGTTCGAATTCTAATCGAGTTTTAAATTGCAGCTATTCTTGTCTGCCGCGCTCCTCTCTCCGGCTGCGGTCCGGGTGAACTTTCATATCTCATCTACGGTTCTATTCCTCGTTAGCTTTTCCTTAAAACTTCGCCGGCGGTTGGAGAAGTTTTTTAACTTCGGTGGAACTCGCTTCCCATGATTAATTAATTCGATTGTGCGTGAGCTATTCGCGACGTGATCGCTCTGTGCGGTGTCTATTATTTCACGATTTGGGTCGAGGGTTGCCACTGGTAGGGGCTGTTTCTGCTCGGTCACTGCACTAAACGGTCTTGTTACATTTCGTCTTTACAGTTTCGTGTTTTATATCAGGGAAGGAAGTTGAAAGGGGAGGCGTGTTTCTTATGGCACGAGGATAAGTCAATTTAGATGGTAGCTTAATAATTTGTTATAATTTTTACTTTCTCTCGTCAAAAATTTTTTGCTTAAAAACTGCAGTTAAGTACAATTTTAATAACCAGCGCTGACGTTTACAGTACTATGTTTTAAAAACTGTAGAGCAATAAAACATAAAAATTATTAAGCATTAAAAATGATGCGAGCACACCCACAGAATTAATTACAAATTATAATTTTAAAATACGGTCTCACAAACACACGTAAAATCTGTTGAAAACCGCCAACATAGAAGTGGAACAAAAATGAATCACATTAATTTCTACGTCGCCATGAAGAACATAATCCGGGGTATTTTAATAAAATTTAACTACTCATAAAAACACGAATGGAGCACGTTACACGTACGAGTTGGTTGCGGGTAGCGAAGCACGCGATGTAATTTAATTAAAAGCTGTGTATAAAACATCGGGTGCTTAAGACGCCGTTTATCCACCGGCGTCCTTGATGAACCTCCCTCTAGAAGCCGCTAATGGCCACATTATTCAGGAACCGGGATAATTGTTTATATGCGGATCCCGCTATTGTTTATTGACTCGGTTTCAATATTGAGATAAACGTATCGATTCCTGGCAGAGTGAGAATTGAAGCGCTTATATTAGGTATCTGACGGAGTTATATGTGGTTACATTGAACCGTATTGGTAGCTAGAGCTTTATAGAAGAGTTAATAAATATGGTTTATTTGAAATAAAGGTTGCATTAATAAGTACTCTACACGTGTTTAGTTTCTGATGAATCCGGTTTTCAAAGGTAAAGGAACTTAAGAAAGGATTTGATAAAAATTCAATTACTTTCGAAATACATAAGCAATAGTTCATAGAAGAAATCGTAGTGTATCTTAAGGTAACGTAATTTGTTAGCCTTCCTAGTAAGGCCTTTATCAAAGAAAAGCCAACATAAAATAGACTGATTCGAGGAATTTTGTTAAAGAAGTTTGTACATAGGGCAACTAAGCCTGCGAGCTAGAAGCACAAACTACTCGCGTTAGCAATATTGTAGTATATACTTAAGTGCATGAGAATTGAACTCATGCACTTTATTACTCGTTCCCTTACACCATGCGACTAACACGCACAAGTGCCTCAACCCGCACCAGTTACTTGCATTATGTACAGATACTATCCACTCCGATCTAGGTGTCGAACCTATTCGCGCCTATATTAAAAAGGCGACAACACGACACTTTGCGAACGCATCTACCCATGCGAATCCGTTAATCGTAGCCGCCGCCGACTACGAATTGTATATTAAGAAACACATCGTCACGCCTATATTCTTCAAGAAGTGGCGACAGATGTGTATAATATTCACCCACTGTTCGCCAACAATGTTAGTAGTAGCCCATGTAACATGGGGGCGAGCCTATTACCATTGTACCGGGCTCTATACCTCCCGACTCTCTCTCTCTCTTCATGGAAAATGATAGATGATTAATGATGAATATTATTTTTTTATATCAGGGTAATGTGGTAGACTTTAAGCCAAGGTGACAGCCTTATAGGCAGCTTTATAAGTTCCAAAAGCAGCCCGCCACAGACCTGTCTCTAAGAATCCGCAATGGGTCCCCCTGGTCAAGTACGACGTAATCTCTCTCACTTTAATTTGTGAGAGAAGGCCTTTGCTCAGCATTGGCACGTTATAGGCTGGTATTATTATTATGAATAATCATTCAGGGCATACATATAAAACACTCATAAAGTTTGATAAACATATAAAGGTCGGGTTGGTATGTCGGTATTTGCGGATAGGCAGTGACCTTTACCGTAGCCGTGGCTTGCCCGGTCGTTAGTTGAGCGTGTATTATGTTACAGTCAAAGGCAAAACCGCAGTCAATCTTGAAATTGACTGGGACCCAATGATGAACCGTTTTATTAGAACTAGAACTGTTTCAAAATTATACTTATTGACTTATTAGAAACATTCGGAGTGTGTACTAAATATTTTGCAAGTTCCAATCCACCAAAGAAAAACGATTCAACATCATCATCATTAATCAGTCTGTATCTATCTCAATACCCACTGCTGAGTGTACGCCATGTATTCCGATCCTGTGCTAGTATATTCCAAAATTGTCTGGCTACGTTCACGATGCCATGACTCCATCTGGCTGATAGGCTGCCTTAAGGCTTGCGTCCGTTTCTGAGTCACCACTCTGTTACGGCCTTAAAAAAAGCGATTAAAGAAGAAAAAAATATTTAACATTTTTCAAGCAGCCTATTCCGGCAACAGGCTTACGGACTTATACGAAGGTTGTACTGTAAGATTAGATGAAATCATTTTTATGAAATGTAGACGCTGAAATAGCAATGCAACACTCTCTTTAGGATAATGGTTTAGGTGATGAGATGATATAATTGTAATCTCAAGTAGCCCTCGTAAGTTTAGAGACGTGGTCATGACAGGTTATAAGGTCAAAAATATTTTTGATAATGTTTAGGCCGTTCGGGAAACTGCGCAACATCTTCTCATCAAAAATACCTCAGTGCCTAAAGACTAAAGTTTTTAGTCAATGTGTGTTACCAGTGATGATATATGGATCAGAGACGTGGTCTCTTACTATAGGTCTCATAAAAAAGCTCAGAGTTGCTCAGCGAGCTATGGAGAGAGCTATGCTCGGCTTTTCTCTACGTGTGTGTGTGAATGATGTACGCTGTTGGCCGCGAGGCCTTTACAGCTTCACCGGACTAAAAGGCGAGCGTGCAACCACTACGCTCTAGCCAGCCAGAAGAGCAAGAGGCGCCCTCGGTTGGGACAGTCGCTGTAGGGGGACGGGTGCACTACTAAGTGCACCGGTCAACCGCCGCCTATGGGAGGGGATTTACTACTACGTCGTCGTCGTCGCCCGTATTCTGAGCGGAAAGAAGGGATGACAAAGCATCGGGGGGGTCGGTGAGAACATGTCGCGGCCGGCGGTGGCGGCAGGGGTCGGGGGGGAGATCGTAGTCGGCGGTGGCTACGATTAACGGATTCGCATGGGTAGATGCGTTCGCGAAGTGACGTGTTGACGCCTTTTTAATAAAGGCGCGAATAGGTTCGAGACCTAGATCGGAGTGGAGGTCGACGTTCCGTACGAACCAGGGGGCTCCTACGGCTTTACGGAGGAAGCGGTCTACGTGATCGAATCAGGAATGAGGAGATTCGTAGAAGAACCAAGGTCACCGACATAGCCCTTAAGATTAGCAAGCTGAAGTGGCAATGGGCGGGCCACATAGCGCGAAGATCGGACGGGCGTTGGGGCAGAAAGATTCTAGAGTGGAGACCACGTATTGGCAAGCGCAGCGTGGGACGACCACCTGCCAGATGGACCGACGATCTTGTGAAAATCGCAGGAAGTCGTTGGATGCAGGTGGCATCGGACCGGTTACGCTGGAAAGCGATTGGGGAGGCCTATGTTCAGCAGTGGACAAGTATAGGCTGAGATGATGATGATGATGATGATGAAATGTTTAGGGTATAAGATATTTAAATGCATTTGTCGCATTCGACTACGAACCCTGTGATTAAAGTAAAGCGCCAACAATACTAAAAAGGTTTAAGTTACAAGCATTTATTTATTATCAATACTTCGTAAACGGTCACGTGGTTTGGCGATTGGGAAGTAAAGCGACCATTCGTTCGAGGTCAATGGCATTGTAAATAATGTGCTATGTTCTTTGGAGTGTACTTACAAAAGAACTTCGTGCTTACGTCCGAATTTCGTGGATGTTCAGTTCAACGCACCCTCGTGGTACTGTCAAAATCCTAATAGCCGAATGTATACGCATAAATGCGTGCAGATAAATTTTTATAATGAGGCCTAAGCACATACTACTCGGCATTATTATAACGTTGTCGAAAAAACATGCTGTTACATTTATCTTATACATTAAAGTGGTAGTGTGAACAGGATGACGCATTAACGCGATAGCGTTACCCTTACGTAAGTCTGTTTGTGGTAAGTCCTCTGGTCATTTCTTTATAACTACAATTTAATTGCTTTTCTATACCTACGTAATAAGGTCAGCAATTGCATAGTTGGTCATGTGAGATACTTGCATTCAAAAGACAGTTTGGAGTTGGTCACGGCTAATGTCACTATAACCTAGTGACATTCACTGCTGCGTTATGATCTAACTATGGTGTCAACCATTGTTGTTTTCAGGCAGTTTAGGGCCCTTAAGGTACGACAAGACCAAAGCGTTCAGCCGCGTCCGCGGTGGCGTCCCGGCGGCGATCACGGTGGCGCATGCAGACGCTGCCCAGATAGCGCGTGCAGGACGCAGGACGCGTTAGTGTGAAAATTTCCATACAAATAGTACTGAAGGAGCTGATCGCCTCCGAGCACGCTATCGCAGATGTGGCTGGACCCTTTGGATTGGCCGTACCTTTACTCGGTATGATCAAGCGCGGTGCGTTACGATAACTTCCTGGAACGACCATGTAATGGTCTTCTGCATGTCAATGTAGTACCATTAAACGATATTTTAAAAATTCTATCGTATCGCACTGCGCACTAATTGGTCACAGCGAATAAGGCACCAAGACGTTTCGATGGTTTTCCTTTTATCTATGAATACTAGTAGCGAATTTATTATGATACTTATCAGCCGAAAGACGTAGACCTCCCTAAAAGATCGTCACAACAGCCGACTTTATGCTGAATGCATTCAGCTCCCACCCGTAATCTTAAAAAAGAAAAATAAACACCGTCACACCTATATTCCCCTGGTGGGGGTGGCAGAGGTGTACTCAATACACCCACTTTTCGCCGACGATGTTAGGTCCCATGTAATAGGGGGCTAGCCTAATGCCATATACCAGGCACAATGCCAGACTCCGGACTCATACAGTGAAATTTTTGTTAGAAAAACTACATCTGTCCGACCTAGGATTTGAACCCAGGACTTCGTGATCACAAAGCGATGCCCTTTGACACTAGATCAATGAGGCATTCCGGCAAACCGTAAACCGCAACCCGCAAACTTCTTTAGACTATTTCAGAACGTACTAAAAATGTACGAACGCTCTCAGAGACGACCACATAACTCAAAACTACCAGAGATATGAGGCAATATAGCATGGTAGAAATTAAGAGGACGAGGCCCAAAATAGGCTGATAGATAGTCAGGCTTCTGCTACAAATCAGCTACAAATTACAAAAATGCTGACTCAAATAATAGTAAAAAACCACTAACAGATTCCACAAAATAATGATGTGTGATTTTTTTGGTTGTTGTTTCTGTTTTAAGAATACTTTATGTGACTCACAATTATTATCACGAATAATGTTGATGAAATAGATAGAAGATAAACTTGTATACATCTATCTCGGTCCATTATAGAGTTGAAAGCTCCGATCTAGCAATTTTCTTGAACCAGATCAATTTTATGGGGATCGGCTTAAGGGGTGCATGATTGCCGTAAGTATTTTCTTGTTGATCTGTTGACTTCAATTTTGTTTAATGCCTCGATTACGTGCTGGTTAGATATAACGGACGCCCTTTACGAACCGACTACATAAATATTTTTATGCTATATGAATTTACGTATGCACAAATCTGTAGAATTATTTAATACGGACGGACGATTTAGCGCAGTGGTTAAGAGCTTAAGTCGCTCTGCCCATTGCGTCTAATAGTCGCGGGTTCGAGTCCCGCACGGGACAAATCTTTGTGTGATCCACAATTATTTGTTCCGGTCTGGGTATTTGTGTTTCATGTTTGTAAACGCACCCACGACACAGGAATAAATCCTAGTGTGGGGCTACGTTTAAAAAAAAAAAAAAAATTGCTTTCACTTTGATACTTTGCAAATTCACTAAAGATGATTTGTATATAGTCACATACCACCGACGATGTTAGGTCCCAATAGAGATCAAGCCTATTACCATTAAGTTGGACACAATTATTCAGATTCTTACACGTTTTATTTTTAAATTCTAAATTAGACGTTAGACACCTCCTGTGTCCATAGTTGCGGTAAAGCACTCGATACATCGGAACTTAAAATAGTTTTATTTATAACATATTCGTCATTTTAATTGAAAATTAGGTAATAATGTTAACTTACAATAAAGTAACTCAACGTTAAATAAAATAAAACACAAATTGAAAATGGTATACCATGATAGAATTTATTTATTATAAAATACTAGTTTCTGCCCGCAACTTCGTCCGCGTTTACTTTAGACAGGGAGCTAACATTTTTCCGGGATATAAAGTATCGTACGTGTCAATCCAAGTAATAAACTATTTTTGTACCAAATTTCATTCAAATCCGTTTAGTCGTTTTTGCGTGATTGAATAACAAACATCCAAACATCTGAACATACAAGCTTTCACATTTATAATATTAGTAGGATACAAGGTAATTTTAAGTGACTCCAAATAATGGTAAATAATTCTATAAGTTATGGAGACGATTGGTAGCGAAAGTATTAAAAATCGAGAAAAAAAATCCTTTCATTGCAGCGGTCAACTGATTTTTCCCTTTATCAATACTGAAGCCTTCTATCGTCTCCATAACTGAGGGCTTAGCACGAAGAGATCCGTAAACGTCACGATATCGCGTAGATATGCCATCATTTGCACACTACAAGTTTACTAAACAAAAATGAATTTCTCGATACCGTCACTTTTCGTGCTAAGTCCTTTGATACAGAATTTATAACCTGTCGAGACTTACAAGAAGACTACCTTGTATAAAGGATATCTTCAGTTGTTATGTACCGATAGATATTTTTTTCTCTACAAATATAATCCAAAATATAGATTTTGTGAGGTTATTATTGAGCACATTTGCATGTAAAAGGTGATTTTTCCAATGTAAACCGATTAAGCAACGTTCCCATAAAAAGATTTTATTATTATGCAGGTACCCACCCGACCGCTGATATTTTTCTTTGGTGAAGCGTTTACCCTGATTTTCCTCGTATTTTATTCAATAAAGACCTTTCAATAACATCCCCGAGTCTTATTAAAATTATAAAATTGAAGGGTTTTTTTATTAATGCCGTCACTTGGAAATAAATTACTTTCATTTTCGCATTTAGGGCGTGCTTTTAAGGAATCTTTTATGTGGTAGAGAAAAAAATTAAATTTTTGCACCTGTTATACTTGAATTGAAAAATGTTTCGTATTTGAATCGCTAAGAAGTAAGGCATTACCAAACGTTTTTCTTTAGAAATAATTTTCGGTCACTCCCAATGAAGTAATTTTTTTTCTATTTTTTTTTTTATTAATGAATTGAAAACGTTTTGGTTATACACGTGTTTTACCTCCACAATTAAACTACTACTAAAGCTTTTATCACGTCCTCCAAGTCCTCCTCCTCCAGACATATGCAGTGAATAGATACCCATGTTTTTTAAAAAAGTCATCTTTGAACCCAAGGGAAAGTAGGAAATGCAAACAACAGCAAACATTCCTCACATTGAAAAATGAATGAAAATGAAAATATATTTATTGCACATAGAAATAATGTTCAAACTTTATAGAGAGGCAAGCCTGTATCGTGGGGTCCCATACACTGATTAATCTAGCACACGATAACTCCAGTACTACACACACAAAGCATAAAGCAACTTAAAAAAAAGAATATAAAATATAATATGCCACGTATCTCATGTATTAAAAAATAAAACAAAAATCGTACCTTTGCGAAATAAAGTGAAAACTAAAAATTTACACAACTAAAATTACTGTAACATTCTCTTTTAAGTTTTAAGAAACATTATAAAATAAAAGAATTATCAATAATATTATCAAAAACTCTAATATAGAGATCAAATGGAGCAGAACAAAAGCTGTTCTATTTTATTTATCTACACATCAACAAAACAAAAATTAATACCAACCGACGGTTTGCAAAGATTCTAAATTCAAATGCATGCAATACACTTACCAGCGCTACGAGTATAATTAAAACCAAGCGAAGCCGCCGCGCACCGCTAGCGGGTACATAAATAAAAGATATCTGTCTGTCGATAGACAAGGAACTGGGGGACAATTAATTAAATTAAAACTGAATAAAGTTCGCTATCTTTTCTTTTATCCCGATGCCTTAGGGATACCGGGCAACGCACTCTTTCGGAACAATTAAAATTTTTACTTCTGTCGCACAAAAAAATCTAGATTTTAATGTTGCTAAGTGAGATTGAATTGGTACATTCATCTTTTTTACAACTTTTTTGCCAATTATTATTTATTCAGATCTATTTAAGAAAAGCAGTGATAGCTAAGTAAAACAGTGATAGCCAAGTGATAAGACCCTAGGACTGCAAAGTTAGAGGTCTCGAGTTCGAACAGGACACAACTCTGTGTTTTCGAAGGCATGTGCAAAAATTAACTATTACTTGCTTTAACGGTGAAGGAAAGCATCGTGAGGTAACCTACATGCCTAAGAGTTTCTCGAAGGTTCGCCAACCCGCACTGGGCCAGCGTGGTGGACTATGGCCTACACGGTGGGACAGTTTCTTAACAGGGCTAATATCCATTGTCGAATCTCTAGGCTATTTCTGCATCCGTGTAATTATTATGGTATAATTTAAATAAGAAGAAACAAATCAAGGCATTATTCTCCGTAACCGACGAGCGTGTATGAGACGAACTATGAGACTGGAGGAAGCTGGAGAGGTATGTGAGAAAAGAACCTGTTGGAACTCTGTACTCTCTGCCTACCCCGCAAGGAATCTGGCGTGTTGATATAGATGGAGAAAAAAGAAATGAACATAATGGAACATTAACTAATAACTAGATAGCACGCGTTACAAAATGGGTTCTGGTTGAGAAACAACCAACAATTCGTCTTACTGTAGTTCGCACGAATGGAGCCGCGAGCAAAATCCAGTATATCGCATCCAAACATATCCCAAAAGACTAAGTTAACAATAATATCGTAAATAAGATAAGCATGCGTTGGTGTGGAACAACTGAACTGATGGCAAAAACCCTAGCCGTTTAATAAGCCGCAGGCGAGGTCACATTCAAGATATATATCAGAGTATTTTGTCCGAGTAGTGTATGTTTGGGTCATGCTTATCTGGAACAATATAACTGTAATTGCGTTCTATAATAACGATTGAAAGATAATTTTCATACATACATAATTTTCAACCGGGAGGAATACAATAAAAGTGAGGAAAACAAGAAAAAAAAAAGGACGTCGGAATTAATGTGGAGCTACGTATTTTAGAGAAGACTAGATAGAGTTTATAACTCTTTATTCGCTTAACATTTGGATTTTACCCAAATATTTGAATTATTAACAACTAATATTAATGATTCGACCAAAAACAACTTAAAGTTTAGCAAACATCAAGATTTCATATTCCTAAAAAATATTGTCAAATATCTAATATAACTAGGTATATTTCTACTAGATAGAGTCAAACGTATTGATAGCCAACTTCCTAGAAATCTCCCAATACAAATATCAGTTGACCCATCTCACACCTAACAAGTGTAACTCGAGCGTAGTGTCGCCTGGCGCTTCGCCAGTATTACTGCCAAATAGATATATTTTATTCAGTAAAGCTCAAACTTTTCTCAGCATAAATTTCACAACTAGAGGGAACCTTCATGAAAATGTAATGAGGAAGAACTATTTATGGCTAATCCTTTCGAAATAAACTGCACGAGGTTTGTCCGTTTCAGTTCTACGCATGGTCGTTGCAAGAAATTTAGTGCTAAAAAAATCTTTTATAAAAAAAGGTAAACCGACTTCAAAAAGCAAAAAAATAAATATTTGAAGTCGGTGCTGGTTGGTGCAGTCGGTTACTTGGCACCGACTTCAAATATTTATTTTTTTGCTTTTTGAAGTCGGTTTACCTTTTTTTATAAAAGATTTTTATTTTACAATTTTAAGTGACCAGTGAATTCTATAGTAGGGTACCTATAGGATTGACGTAATACCCATAATATCGCAATTTACATATGCCTATTGTTTGTCGTTAAGGAGTTCCCTGGTGTATCTTCTAAGTCCAGGGTCCAATGTCAATAAAATTAATATGGGACCACCTTGGAGATATACTGAACCCAATGCAAAAAAAAATATCAAAATCGGTCCACAATTGACGGAAATATCGCTGAACATACATAAAAAAAAAAAAAAAAAAAAAAAAAGCATACATACAACCGAACATAGAACCTCCTCCTTTTTGAAGTCGGTTAAAAACGTTGGTGGCTCAAATCAGTGGCGCTGAAAAAGGATAGATATATCACTCTACGTGAAGTAGGAAAGAGAGGGGTTTAAATAGTGGAATGAGCTGAAGGCAGAGTGAATTTTTGAATTGCAAATAGGGGAAATGAAACCGCCGCCACCTTGGTCGATCTCAACGCCGCCCCTAGTTCGGTTCCGGCGTTATAATCGTCGTTAATAACACTAGAGTACTTTAATAAATTTACTTAGTGATCAAAGTGAGAAGCTAACTCGAGGCAACTTGGAACTTCCACGTGTAGGGTTATAGTTCATTCCTCTTTTCATATTTGTGTTGGTACGCCGTATTTGTTAACCAAAGCAGCGCGAGATTCTCTCTAAGTTAGTATTGTTTTGAAAATGATGTCATGAATTATTCAAAGAGCCTCATCTTTAATCTAGACCCATTTTTCGGTTAACTCGTCTAATGAACTAACGTAATTAAAGTAAAAATTCTTCGTACGTTTCCAGTTAACATTAAGTCTGTATTTACGTAATCAAAGCAAGATGGTTTTAACGGGAACGTATACGAAATAGCCTCTAATTCCCATTTAGCATTGTCTAACTAAACACAAGGGACAGAGATTACAAATAGGCGGATTTAATTATAAACATGACTCGTCGGTTATTTAATCCGGGCCGACAATATTTGTGGTTAGATTAAGCCAAGATATGTTTGGAGTATCTACCTCAAATTGTACGTATAAATTTTAAACATGAGGTAATTTAAAAAAAAAACACTGTCACGCCTATATTCCCCAAGCAGGGGTGGCAGAGGTGTACTGAGTACACCGATGTTTCGCCGACGATGTTAGGTCCCAGGTAATGGGGGACAAGCCTATTGCTATATACCAGGCACAATTCCAGACTCCGGCCTCTCCTCCTCCAGACTCCTCGCTACTTAGCTGCTTTTTTATTTAGATCAATCAAGCTGTTTAAAAACATTTAAGTATATTTTCTCACACTATGAATTATTTCTGTATCGGAGCTGCGTTTACGAACATGAAATTCATATACATTAACACCCAGACTGAACCAAATACTTTTGGCACCCACAAAGATTTGTCCCATGCGGGAACTGAACTAGCGAAAACTGTCCCCATAAATATGCAAAAGTTACCAACGTATTAAATACAACTAATTTTTATTAATTTATATCGTCACGCTGGAAATCTATCCCTTGCGGGTTAGACAGGGCAACAGAAATCCAGAACGTTTTTCTTACAGCCACTTGACTCTCTTTAAGGTTTCACGTGATATACAATCAAAATTATAAGTCTATCTATCTATCTATATCATCACGCCAGATCCCTTGCGGGGTAGACAGAGAGTACAGAGTTCCAACAGGTTCTTTCCTTACATACCTTTCTGGCTTCCTCCACCCTCATTGTTCGTCTCATACACGCTCGCCGGTTACGGTAATTTACAATCAATCTATCTATCTATCTCTATCTATATATCACGCCAGATCCCTCGCGGGGTAGGCAAAGAGCACAGAGGTCCAACAGTTTCTTTCCTTACATACCTCTCTGGCTTCCTCCTTTCCCATAGTTCGTCTCATACATGCTCGCCGATTACGGAGACTCTTACTTCAGATAAGACGAGATTTTGATTGTAAATTATTTTTAACTAGTTTCTACCCGAGTCTCCGTCTGCGTTGACTTTAGACAGGAATCTTACATTTTTGGGGTTAAAAAGTATCCAATGCGTTAATTTTGGTAATAAACTATCTGTGTGCGAAACTTCATCCATCCAAATCTAGTCACCGTTTTTCCGTGATTGAAAAACAAATATTCAAACATACAAACGTCCACATTTATAATATTAGTAGAATTTTTATTGTAAATTAAGCCTACATAAGCCTATTCTGTTCCGTTTTTGGGCAAAAGGCTTTTGCTACAAATTGAGGTGAGAGAGAATAGCTTATACTCTACCGTGATGATACGATGCTCTGATTAGTTAAACAACAATATATATTAAAAATAGAGCCAGCAAACCGACAAAATCTATTTACAATATATGTAAGTGTCACGAGTAAATACAGAATAGTGTTAGTAAGCTTAGAAAACAAAGCCTGCCTATATTTGCACCCTACTATTTGTTCATGTATAAAATATTTACTATAAAAGTGTCAAGGGAAAATCTTACAGTCAGAAAATGTTTTCGTACAATTCTATACAAATATATTTCGGGCACCTAAAATATATCGGCAAAATACGGGTGTGATGCAAGTCTGGTTCTTTTAGAAAATAATAATAAACTATCTATCTATCTTTATCATCACGCCAGATCCCTTGCAGGGTAAGCAGAGAGTACAGAGTTCCAACAACAGGTTCTTTCCTCACATAACTGGCTCCCTCCGCTCTCATGGTTCGTCTCATACACGCTCGCCGGTGACGGAGACTCATGACATGTCCTTCAGATGAAGACTCGGTCTATTTGGTCATGATAAGATAGTCTAGGTAGTAATAAAAATTATTATGATAAATTTATTACAGCTGATTACATTTCACTATTAGGAAAAGGACTGGAAATTAGGAAGAATGAAAATAGGTCATACTCCTAATCATTGCGGCAGTACTTCTTCCTATCTATTCGGGGAAAACATATGTGTAAAACTGTCACACCAATATTTCCCAATCAAAGGTGGTAGAGGGATACTATGTACACCCACTTTTCACCGATGATGTTAATTACCAATGAAATAGGAAACGAGCCTGTTGCTATTATACCGGGACAATCCAAACCGCGGATTGAGATTGTTTTATCTAAGAGTTAATTTAGAATTTAAACCCAAAAGCTAGTGGTATTAAAGCACATTCACTATTAGACCAGCGAAGCAGACAAACCTAGTGTTGTAAAAACGCTCGTGTAGGCGCTTAAAACGCTCGCGTCTTCTACGTGCTTCAACGCTCGTAAGCGTTGATTCAGCGCTAAACGCTCGATATCAGCGCTCATTTTTACAACACTAGCACAAACCACGACTAATTTAGTTTTTACCCCAGTTTCCTTAAAGAATTTGGATGGCGACTCAAATTTAATTTTAACCGCCACCGCAGATTGCGTTCTCAGCATTTTTTTTGTGGAAAAAGTTACACTTATCTGACCTGGGATTCGAAAGCAGGACCTTGTGATCTCTACGCGCGTTAATCCCCACTAGATCAACAAAGCAGTCAGACCACGTTTAATTTAGTTTTAATCCCCATTTGGAGTACAAACAAAGAACTTTTAGCATCAGTGTCGTTAAAGATCTGCCGACAAAGAGCCCTCAGCTTCTTCGGACACATTATGCGGTCTGCAAAGCATTGTCTGGAGAAGCAGATTATTTTAGGCAAATTGGACGGTAGACGTACTCAGGGAAGGGCACCTGCAAGATGGTCTGACGCAATAAAGAAGGCGGTGGGTGGCAGCATGCATCGGGCGGTACACTCCACATATGACCGCACCCAATGGAGACTGTTTGTGCGTGGTCGCGATCCTCAGCAATGAGGGAACGAGGAAGGAGAAATCACTAAAGAACTTGTTGATGCACAGCCGTGCGCGTGGTGTCTAAAATTTAATTCTGACCTTATGCCGCCGCAAATTGCATTCCAGAATAATACTTGGAATTTTTCTATCTATATATCTATCTATAACCTCACGCCAGATACCTTGCAGGGTAGGCAGAGAGTACAGAGTTCTAACAGGTTCTTTCCTTACATACCTCTCTGGCTTCCTCGGCTCTCATAGTTCGTCTCATACACGCTCGCCGGTTACGGAGACTCTTGACTTTTCCATCAGATAAGACTCGGTTTATTTGGTCGTGGTAAGATAGTGTAGGTCTTCCCCGGTACCTGCATCCTTCCACTTTCACATTGTATATCTGTTTTGTCATTCTCTCCTCTGGCATTCTTTCTATATGCCCGAACCAACGGAGCATGCCCTTTCTCATCTTTACACCGATACTATCTTTCATACCTACTCGCTGTCTTACTATGCTGTTGCTAATGCGGTCGGTAAGCTTCACTCCGCACATCTTCCGCAGAGCTCGCATTTCTACCGCATTTATCCTACTTTCATTCTCCTTCTTACATACCCAGCTCTCGCTACCATATAACAGCGTTGGGACAAGAACTCCGTTATGTATGGCCAGCTGCGCCTTATGGCTTAAGTGCCGGCTCCCGAGTAGCTTTCCCATCGCACCATTCACTCTGTTCCCTGCACTCACTCTTCTCTCTATGTCAGCGGTGTATTTCCCATCCTTACTGAAGGCGCATCCAAGATATACAAACTCATTCACTTGCTCCAGCACATCGTTGCCAACCACAATCCTTACATTCGTTCTGGTTTCTTCCCTTTCAAAAACCATAATCTTGGAATTTTTCTGCCTAAAAATTACATTTATGCAACCTAGGATCACATCAAAGAATATCAGAAGAAAGAATGACAAAACAGATATCTCTCTCTATCTATACAATGCGAAAGTGGAAGGATGTAGGTACCAGGGAAGACCTAGATTATCTTACCATGAACAAATACACCTTGTCTTATGTGAAGGGCAAGTCAAGGGTCTCCGTAACCGAGCGTGTATGAGACGAACTATGAGAGTGGAGGAAGCCAGATATGTCTGTAAGCAAAGTAAACTCTAGTATCTCCGTACAGAGAGTACGGAGAGACTAGAGTTTACTTTGCCTACCCCGCGAGAGAGCTGGCGTGATGATGAAGATAGGTAGGATCACATTATGCATTACTAGACCGGCGAGACAGTCAGAGTACGTTTAATTAAGTTTTTATCCCCGTTTGGAGTATAAACAAAGAACTATTAGCATCGGTGTCGTTATAGAACTTAGAGAAGCACAGCCATGCGCGTGGTTGCTAAAATTTAATTCTAACGGGAGCATTCCGCCGCAGATTGCATTCCTGCCTCGACTATGCTGAGCTACCACTTGACGCGAAGATGGAAGTTTAAGTGTTCATGTATGTGGCTACACGAATACCGCCGTTTAATTGAGGCATCAGCATTTTATATCCGTAATTATTTTGTGACCAAGGGGAAGTCTGTGCCCAGTAGTAAGAAACAGATTTTGTTCTCATTTATACGAAAAAAATACGACCTGTAATAGTTGGCGAAATTATATTATTTGAAAAACTGTTCCTCAATAATGGATGTACGTTTAAGTCAAATAAAAAATAAAGCAAATTGAGGTCTTATTCAAGAACTTGCTCAATTTTTTTTTTATATATTTATTATTGCATAATTAATCAATTTTGCAACTTGTTTTTGGTCCTGGGGATTTTATAACAGTTTATAAGATAAATTTCTATTTGATGTAGGTATATATATATATATATATATATATATATGTGTGTAGGAAAATAAATCTAGATGTTTGAGTATATATTCGACACAACAGAAGATTCTTTAGGAGTGATCAGTTGTGGGCTTTTATTTACAAGACAGGCTTGGTAAGTCGCAAAAATACTCAATAATTATAAACTTAAATACGGTTTCGCTCATTGCATTCTCATTATTTATTTGTTGTTGTTATTTACCCAAGGTATTCGCTAGCTCACAATATCATAAAATTAGTATATTTTTACTAATATTGTGGGCTAGCGGATACGAGTACCACAACCTCCTTTTCATGAGACATGAGTGCGTGCGTGCGTGCGTGTGTATGTGAATGATCTCCGCTGTTGGCTGCGGGGCCTTTACAGTTTTACCGGCCAAGAGGGCGAGCGTACAACCACTACGCTCGAGCCAGAAGGGCAAGGAACGTCCTCGGCTTGGGCAGTCGCTATGGGGGAGGGTTTTTTTAAATTTCGTTGATATTTTTATATCTACTAATACGCACCTTAATTAAAGCAGCAGTTGATGTAACAGTAACATGGAAAGTACTCTTTCCTGATTGACTGCATTTTCAAATATCGCCCTCATTTGCTTCCTATGCAGATTCCCTACAAGTCTTAGCAATAATCTTCAAGTTTAAATACCCTGTCACATTAGCAAAATCACTTCTCAAAATAACAACAACACCGCATTGCAAATAAAAATCGTCTTCCAAACAGTCTTCTTATGTACAACACATCTTTAGGAATATTATAAAATAATGCTTAATCCATTGTTTTGCGGAAAACCATGCAAATGCAAATAAAAACTTTTAAGACTCAAGTTTAATATTATCATAAACTTATCCTTGCTTTTATATCTTTTTCTACTTAACTAAGGTATTTGCGCACTGCAGCTAACTAAATTAAAATAATAATTATGTAGGTGCGACCCTACCCGACCCCACTACCCGCCAACATTAAAGCTCTACCCTAAATATTTTGACGCGGGACGAAACACAAGTTCACAGTACAGTAGTGAATAAATTCGTAACATTCTTTGACTATGAGTACATTTGGACAGAGAATTACTATAGCATTTTATATCAGTTGGCTTACTTTATGGATGACCGCAACTGTAACCGCTCTATACTACCTATGGTTGGAATAAAGCCTCTGCTCTGTTGAGGCTTAACATACGCTATTCAAAAGGCCATATAAGCTAGTCAGACCATCATGTTCGTATAAGTGAATTTATTTCACTCAGTGTTCAATGAACACCTAGCGACAAATCGCCCAGATATCCTTGCAATTCGTGTGTAGTGTGTATGTTACTGTGAATTATTTGACATCTCTTCTAATACAAAGCGAAATTAAATACAAATGCGTAGCGTAGTGTCCGTACATAAAAATCGAACAGCGCTACTATGAAGTAGGTAGGGCAGGCGAAATGCAAAGCACATGCAAGTGAAACGAGGTTGCAAGCCGGAATTAAAAAGAAAATAAACATCCTTCCTCCAGCGGGGCAGCATAGGTGTAATGTGTATACCCACATATAGCTAAGGACGTTAGATCTTGAAGTGATAGGCGTCGAGAATGATAACGAGAATAATGCCAGACTCCAAACAGCGACGAAGATTTTTTCGATAGAAAAAACACACTGTCTTAGATCAAGGATTTGAACTCTCAAGGACAACATGATTGCCTCTCGCCCTATGTGCCACTACACCAACGAGACATAATAAGAACAGTAATTATTTTAGTCCAATTGCTGGTGTTCGCTTATATAAATTTACTAGTGTTCCTACGTATGTGACATTCGGTTCCATTGCCACTTATAGTATGAAGTCAACCAGCTGTTCTTATAGCTTTAGTATGAGTAAAACACGAATGTAAGCAAAATTTAAAACTTGGTATGTCAATTTTTGGCCAACAACGGTCAGGACCCTTACAACTTTGGAAAATAAAAGTTAAATATTTTTCATTTTATTCCCGTTTATGTATAAGTATTTTTAAGCTTGACTCCACAAATTGCCATGATCAGTATTTTCCCTTCTTTTCGCAGAATAAAAATATATATTGTTAAAGTTCAAACGCGGTCAGTCAATCCTGGTAGCATTCTGAATATTTATTGCTCAACATAATAGTCAAGTCTGTGTGCAAGATTATAGTAGTTGTTAAAAGTAATATTCAATATTGAAGATTCAATTATTACCTATAATTATATAACTATTGTTATTGTATAGGCCAATACAATATCTATAGGCATACTCCATGCCTTTAATAATTGCTTGAGTGTGCTTAGTTGTGAAGCGATGACAGATGACAGCTTTCAGATGACGATTTACCGATGACAGATAGTCAATGTAACATGGCGGACGGCGCTACGTTGTTATCATGCCAGGTAATGCTCGAACGAAAAAATTGTACCTTAGAGAATGACAGTGCTAGAATTGCTAGAAAGACAGTGCTAGAATTGCTAGACAGTGCTAGAAATGCTAATGCCCATGACCAGTTGGACCAGATTAATAGGTTAGTGAATTAGTGTTAAGTAGATAACTGATTAATGAAATATCAGAGTTGATATTTGATTTGTCTTATAGATAGAGTCCACTCATAAGTTAGATCGCACCTGATGGAAAATAGTAATGTATTATTAGATAAGTACAATAGCATTAATTTTGACAAGTATGTACTTCCAAATGTAACCTAGAATTAAGGTATTATGAAGAATGTTGTTGCATTTGTATCAAAGAGAATAAATGTTTGTACATCGGCCTAGACAACTTTTGCTCCACAACTTTATATATTTGTGTTTTTTTTATATCAAAAAAAAAACAAAATTGATCAAGTTATCTTATAATATATAAATTAATAATATCAAGTTAGAAATCGCGAAAAATATAAAGTTGTAGAAAATTAATACTAAACTTTATGATCATATAAATCAAATGAAAAAAATAAACCCGAAGATAATTTCTGACTATTTATTTGAAATGTAGTCAAAGAAATTGTATTACCATATTTTTTTATATAACCATTGTTGTTCGTTTCTTCGTCCATTTTAGTAAAATATAAAGTACTAGTAGTATGTAGTAGCCCAACTTACAGCTATTATAGGCTGTATGATGAACTTCCTTTGCCTCTCTTGCACAAATATAATTTAAAAGTCTAAATGTCATATTCAATTCTAGCACTGTCATTCTTAAGGTACATGACAAATGTTCCCGACATCCGGCGGTCTGAGCTTGCTCTCTTAGTAGTCTATGGTTGTTATTCGATTAGCGACCGGGCGAGCGGTCGGACATATCGTGGAGCAGCTAATCTCACTGCATTCCATGTGACAATATTAATCTCCAACTATCCAAGCATGCGCATCTTGGATATTAAGGTTGATCAGTGTAGCGGACAAGACCCTAGTGTTATTTCAAGATTTCCTTTATGTTCGGCCACCATGCAGATGACTATGAAACCAAAATAATCTCATCTTTCACCGTTACCAGCATTGAAACGGTCATCCCGAAAACCTAATCGCCAACATATAAGACAAGGCTTCTTCCATGCAAATTTTATTCTAAATACTTCATTTTAATACAGTCCTTCGGTCAGAGCATCAAATCTTATACATAAAATTAAAGCAAGAGGCAAAAACAATTGTTTCAAAGGGACAACTCTTGAAACCCTCCAGTTGAGTGCATGCAAATTGATACCTCTTAAGCATGGCGACAACGTCGAGGTTCCGGGGGGATGGCCTGCAAAGGGGGGAGGGACGGAAACCTCTGAACAAACTGACTACACTGTCTGTTACTGACTTTGTGAAGCGATGTTTGCAAGCTACTTAATTATAGTCATCTATATTATGTTATCGTAAATGTCGGCCTTCTAAGGGTTTATTGGTATACTATAAAATTTAGTATTATATTATTTTTACAAGTTTTATGAGTTAGAACACGGGATAAATAAAAAACTAGGACCCACTTAAACTCAAACGTCCAGTTTTCTTGGAAACATTAAAACAAGTTTATTTTTCCTTTATTATGGATAAGATATCTCGCATATACTAAATTCAAATATTTGTACTACTGCAAGTCCTGCAAAGTGAGTCTACTGGGGTGTTCATATCATTTTTTTATTATCAGTATATTCATAATAAGCAAAAGGTCAATTTTGCTTCTTATGAATGAAAGGTCCAACTTGGCTAAGAAATTAAACACTACATATCACTAAATAGGATCAAAAGTATCTCTGCCTACTCCGCAAGGGATCTGGCGTGATGATATAGATACATATACAGATCATAATGAGCACAAATCAAACCATCCTATCATCGATAAAGAGGTCTAAAGATTATCATGTTTCCAAAATGGTCTTAAACATACCAATAAGCATGACCTTATAATAATATTGCTATGACCACCAGCTATTTAGAAAAAAATATCGCTCACCCTTTAAGGTTTGGCCACATAGCCGACGCAGCGCGACCGGAGCGCGACGGTGGCGCGGCTTGGGGAGTTGTAATGTACTGAAATGTACGGGAGACGCCACACGGCGCAGCCCCGCTCGGTGCGACGGAAAACCTCACGACAGAACGTAGACGAGCGCTTCTGTAACGCTCCCGTCGCGCTCCGTTGGCTATTTGCCCAAACCTTTCCTTAGCCTTTGACATTCATCCTAAAGAAAAAGAAAAGCTTCATATCAGCAAGGTATGACTCGGTTGGTTTGAGATACATAAGTATTCGTTTGTGGAAATTCTATCGTCTAGTGTCTCCATGCTCCGGAAAGCAATAACCGTTGGTTCTATCTGCCACTTAATGTGGTAATCGTTAAACTAAGTTTGGATGCTACAGCGCCAGCTTGAATAGTTGCAACAGCAGGCGGCTACAAACCTTGCTCCACCAATCCGCACTGAGTCTATGTGGTTAGGTACGACCTAATCCTTATCTCATTGATTTGTGACAGATACCTAGCTATAGGAAGCTGATCAAGAAGCATTATGCTCAATATACCCTGGCAACCACACAAGGACACCCTACTTCCCATATTACCTCCCAAAATTATTCCATAATACCTGGTAATTAATTTATTACACAAAATTTCGAAGTTATCACAACAGTTACGGCCTCGTGTATCCCAAAAGCGAACAACGGCCCGTGACAACGAAATTCCATCAGCATTAGGCTTTAATAAGCCAACGCTAAAATTTACCACATCGCCTCTAGCGACTATTTCATTATGTGAGAATAGCCTTTGCCGGTGTGCCCAATATATCCAGTTTAAAACCTAGCTAGCGTTAACTAAAACTTTTGTGGAACTAATAAGTTGAAAAGTATGTGATAAATTTTAGAATTTAATAGAAGATTTGGTATTATCTGTATACACGCACAGTACAGCCAAAAGCCAATCGTCATGAAGATCTCTAGGGAAGAGTTTTGATCTGCGTTGGACGTCTCTCCGTTAATCGTAATGATGATATGAGTCTCCATGATGACATGTACGTGACGTTGTCGAGTTGATGTACTAAGTAGCACCACTGCTGCTTTATAGAGGAAGTAATTACAGTTGTAAGCTTAATTAAAGATGTTTAAACATCATTAATTAAGCTTTATACTACAGGCTGCTTAATGGTAGCTTCATACTATTATGCACCTTATACTCTCTTATACAAGCCGCTAACCGATAGGAGTGGATAACTTTGGTTAAATCCAAAATCCGGAGCTTTGAAGCAGCGACGCACTGACCTTGACGCAAAGCGTGATCAATTGAAAGCCCGACCACCTGTGGCAATCAAATATTCCTAACCGTGTGCTGACATGCCCGCAATGTGCGAGGATCTTTACCAAGAAGATTGGCTACATAAGCCACATGCAAGCGCACGATCGTCAACAATAACGGAGTTGATTCAGTCGCCATGGCTGAAATCGATTTGGATCACATCATTATCATCATCATCACTCCCTTATACTGCTTTAGCCTTTTTTTTTTGCCTGGGGATATCCTCATGGACTTCCGCCAACCTCGGGGGAAGCTAGCGGGGCATGTCGGACTCTTACCGACTAAAACCCCACGGTGGCCGGCACTGGCACGTGTCAGAGGGGCTCCGGGATCTCCAAGTGAAACACGCCGGTGCCACCCTTGTGCCGCGCTCCGAAGAGCCCACCTTGGGAGGGGAAACTTGTAGCTTGCTTCCCCCCCCTGCACCGTCGCGGTGCTCACGGCGGCGTGAGCCACACCACGCCGCCATCCTCCTCGGGGTCGCGCGTGAAGGACGCTTGGGGCCCCCGCCCCAGCGTCCCACGACCCCAAAGGCCCCCCTGCGGGTGTTGGTGCAGGGGGGGTCCCCCACCAGATGTTGCGGCAGAGGACACAAGTTAGCCCGTATTATAAAGCCCCGAGCTATTGGGCTGGGGGGCCTGGGCAGGCTGTGCCTCCGCCCCGGTGCCGTCGCCTTCGGAGAGATTGGGAGAGGGCCGATCCCGCTCGCCGAAGGCGACGGGGGTGGCATGCTTTTCATACAACAAATTAACTAACTATAGATGAACGGCACGTTTTCTCGATAGCGTGAAAACAGTAAATTTTAAAACAGTAACTTATTTCAAAATGAATGTTAATGGGTCTTTTATAGAAGAAAAATCGTGACAAGAATTCCAGCCCTGTAGAGGAACCTCCAAAGGAGTATGGGATATTTATAATAAATAATATAAGCCCTGGTAAGAAACTGTCCCACTGTTGCGCACGGGCCTCCTCTCAAATTGAGAGGGTATAGGCCATGGTCCACCACACTGGCCCAGTGCGGGGTAGCAAATTTCACACATCTTCGAGAAACTCTTAGGCATGCAGGCTTCCTCACGATGTTTTCCTTCACCGTTAAAGCCAGTGATAATAAATTTTTAATACGCACATGTTTTCGAAAAGATAGAGGTGCGTGCCTGGGTTTGAACCCGAGACCTCTGACATTGCAGTCCAACGGTCTAACCACTGACTATCACTGCTTTTTGAGACATTTATAACAATAATAACTCCCGTAGCGGTCTTTGTCGACACGCTAGTAGGAGTAAGTACATACCTAAGAAAATAAAGATTCAATAGTTTGAAAGCAGCAAATAAATATACTATACAAAAATAAGTATATTTTTTGGGCAGATTGGGTTTTTAATTCGCTAGAATAAAAAAATATTATCGAGACAAATTATGTGATCATTTTTAGTAGATCTGTATTATTTATCTACGTTGGCATCTATACATATTGTTACCTAATTTAGTTTTCACCTGTTAAAAAATATTTCAATTCAAAATTGCAACATTCAACATGGATACGGATTTTTAGCGATACATTTGACAGCATATCTCGTAGCCACGTTTTTACTGAACATTTTATACCGCGATAAAATATAACCTTTTCACCGTCTAAACGGACGTTTTGGCAGGCATCCCCGTAAAAAATTCAGATACGGATTTCAAAAAGGATTAAAAGAAATAATTTATCCGAATAATTCGACTTTTGTCCCTAGAGATCTATAAAAGTCCTCTGTAAAGTCAATTTAATTAACATTGTAATCTCGAATGAAGAGTCCAGTCTCATTTTTCTGTCTAATATTTGTTCACTCAAAAATAGGGTAAAGCTCTCCATTTATAAATTAAAAAACGCGGACTGCATCCTGTACGAGCAATAAAGATATTAACTAGAATTTGTAGTCGTGAAAATAACTAGTTTTCTGTACAGAAGTTTGTAAATGCTCGCCAAAAACATTAACGAAATGTACTGCTGTAGTGTTGCTTTGTAAATATGGCTGCGTTGCGAATTGTATTTCATTGTTGGGGGACATTAACTACAAATACTAAATCTCTCTGTCCTGAGAACTAAGCACGAATATATTGACTTTAGGGTGGATCCAGTGAGTCGATATGCCACCCTTTTTGCACAACAACTTTACTAAATTAAGATAAACGTGATAGCACGCCTTCTCGACAACGTTACAATTACGTCTAAAGGGTCGTGCTTAGCCCACAGCTAGAGCTTACAACAAACATATTGAAATGATATGCCAGCCTTATTATTACACAAATTTACTAAATAAGGATGAACGTGACAGCATGGTTTTTCGACAACTCTTCTATAACATTAAAAGGTTTGTGCTTACCACAAACAAATTGACATTAGTGTGATTTTATCGAGATGATGTGCTGTCATGTTCGTCTTTATTTAGTAATTTTGTAGAGAGAAAAGGATGGCTTATCAACTCGATAGCGTTACGTTATTGTTAATCTGTTCGTGCTAAATCATTGTCCTGCGCTCTCGGTTGCGCAACGTATATGTGACCAATAGATATGTATGTACGTCTGCCCATTCGGTTGCTTTCACAGTTATTTATTTTCGATTGCTAGAGTCAACAGCGAGAATTCAAACAATTTCAATATAAATAGAAATACCTTTTTCATTACAAATTTTCAATGTGTACAAATATTTGTATTGGCGGCACACCAAATAGCGATGAATTCGTTAGTTGGAGTGACATTTAGAAATTTTTTATAAACTTTAATTTAGTGAAAACTTTTTAAATGTTTTGTTGGTAGGAAAAAAAAGAATTTTATCTCTATTTGAAAAATTTTCTATGACAGTTCGGAGTCTGGAATTTTCCTCGACATGTGGGTATCCACAGACCACCTTTACATACCTATACATCCCCTATTTGAGAATTATAGGAGTATTTTAACGTATTATGAAGTACTATCATATTATAAAAAAATTATCCTTAGGTAGGTAATACACACACACCGTCACACCTATATTCCCCAAGCGGGAGTGGCAGAGGTGTACTAAGTACACCCACGTTTCACCGACAATGTAAGGTCGCATGTAATAGGGGGCGAGCTTATTGCCATATACCGGGCACAATTCCAGATTCCGGACTCGTACTGGGAAGTTTTCGTTAGAAAAACTACACTTGACCGACCTAGGATTTGAACCCAGGACCTCGTGATCACAAAGCGATGCGCTTTGCCACCAGACCAACAAGGCAGTAATAGTTTTATAAATCTCGTAAATTTTGAAACTACAAGTGTAACGAACCTCCTAATCTAAAAATACATAAAGATATTCAATAAAACGTCTTATAACACGCGCTGTTGAATGAAACTTGATAAATTTCCCTCTATAATGGAAAACGTAATAAGAAATCGTAATTTATTTCTTATTGAAATGAGGATAATAGACGCCCGCCCTCGTGCCGAAATTGTTCCTCGGAGAGAGGAGCAGCCGGGTGAAATCATGATATTAAGATTATAATCCAATTTGCGGTGGTACCGAGGTGAAACTCATTAACAAACTTCGTGCATTATTGCATCTAATGTCATAACTGAGCGACTCTAACTATCTATATCATCACGTCAGATCCCTTGCGTGGTAGGCAGAGAATACAGAGTTCCAAGAGGTTCTTTCCTTACATACCTCTCTGGCTTCCTCCACTCTCATAGTTTGTCTCATACACGCTCGCCGGTTACGGAGATTCTTGACTTACTTGACAACTGAGCGACTCATTTCTTATACCGTCTATTATCTGAAGTAAATTCGGCTGCATAGACATAAATTTGCATCGGCATACATTTTTTCATCCCACGTTCCGAAAATTTTCTGTTTTGTCCTATATGAAATTTATTTCTTGTTTCAACCCGCTTTACCTTCTTGCAATAACATAGCGTAGTTTATTTTATACTAGCGACCCACCCCGGCTTCGAACGGATGAATTATACACATAAACCTTCCTCTTGAATCACTCCGTCAATTGGTGAAAACCTTATGAAACTCCGTTTGTTAGTTTTGAGTGTATCGCGTTCAGACAGACAGACAGACCCGGCGGGGGGGACTTTGCTTTATAATATGTATTGATTAGCAGACGAAGAGCCAATTTGACGTAAGAATTTGGAGTAAATAGTCGTTAAAGAAAAACTGATACTTAAATTTATTATTTGCAAAAATCTAAATTATATTATCAATTATCCACTAACTAAGCCATTACCGTGGGCTCCGCTCGCTTAACTGTTTTCGACTAAATTTACATATTTATACGTTATTTCAGCTTATAATCTACTCCTTTGCTAATATCATTTCAATTCATCCAGCCATTTGTAACAATCTAAACTTTTTCATAATTATATCATATTAGTAGGATTCCACAATTGTCGACTTCGGAAGTTTGTCTACGTGAGATTTTGTAGACGTCGGGAATACTTAATGATACTTAATGTGATCGTAGCGCTGTGCGACCGCGCTGTTCTTACCGATCACCAAGGTTAAGCAGCGTTCGACTCGGTCGGCCTGAGATGGGTGACCGTTTGTGGCATTTTCATATTCGAGCGTCTCCGTGCTTCGGAAGGCACGTTAAGCCGTTGAATCAGAATCATAATATTTTTTATTCATGTAAACCATTACAGTATTTATGAATCGTAAGAAAAGTAACAAAGACTCTACCACCACTTCGGAATGACATTCCTGTGGAGAAGAAGGGCAAGAAACTCTTTAAAGAAAATGCAAAAATACTATTTTAAAAGAGTAACCGTGTACTCTTTTAAAATAGTATTTTTACATTTTCTTTTTCCATCTACATTTTGTTGTGGGATATGGGAGAACGATGTAGGCTGGTCTATCAGGTAGGTCTAAGTTAAATTATAAAAATTATACTATTCATGTGAATGGCTACATGGTTCCCTCATTCACAGAGAAAGAAATGAGAAAAAAAAGAAATATTTTACTAAATTAATAGAAAGAAGAGAGGGAATATTAAATAATAATAGCTAAAAAAGTTGTCCATATTCAATCAAGTGGAGCTGAAACAACCCCTATCCAAGTATTTTTGCCTTTTAAATAATAATCTAGCGTATAATAAGCTTGTTTACTAAGCGTACGTTTAATACAAGCTTTGAATTTATTGTCACTAAGTTTAGTGACGTCAAGAGGAAATTTATTATAAAATCTAACACAGTACCCCATGAAAGAAGTGTGAATTTTTGACAGACGAAATTGCGGTTGATCTAATTTATTTCTATGTCGCGTATTATAGCAATGCCTATCGCCTAGCTGATTAAACAGATCTATATTTTTTCTTGTTCACATTATGTTTTCATAAATATACTGACATGGGACCGTCATAATATTGGCTTCTTTAAACAATTCTCTGAGAGATTCGCGACTACCTAAGTTATAGATGGTTCTTATAGCCCTTTTTTGCAAGATAAAAATAGACTCAATGTCAGCTGCCCTACCCCACAATAAAATACCGTCAGACATGACACTATGATTGGTCCCGGTCACCACTTAATTTGGTAGTCGTTAAGCGAGTTGGAAGCCTTAAAGGCGGCTTGATAACTTTCAACAGCAGGTGGTCACAAACCTGCCTCCACCAATCCGCACTAGTTCCTCGTGGTGGAGTATGACCTAATCTCTCTCACCTCAATGTGTGAGAGAAGGCCTTTGCCCAGCAGTGGGCAGTATAGGCTGATATTATTAATTTATTATTAATACGTATTCAAGCCTCCAACTTGGAAATCCATAAGTCCAATGAAGAGATCATTCAATCAATGTCATTAATTAATAAGGTGTTTGAGGACATAAAAAAGGAGGTAGAAGACCTGAAAAAATCTCGTCACGACCAGCAAATGTATATAGAAAGCTTGGAAAAAAAGGTACTAGATCTTCAACAGAAATCACGAAGCTCAGGTATTGAAATCCGCAATATCCCGCAAACAAACACAGAATCCAGCACTAGTCTTAAGAAAGCTATCTGCAATATTGGCGATGTTGTTGGCGTGTGCATACGGGACCAAGATTTACGAGATGTCTTTCGTCTACCGGGAAAGTCTAGCAGCTCTTCCACGCCACGGCCCATCATAGCAGAATTTTCTACAGTACAGACCAAGCAGTCAATTATAACAGCAGTAAGGGCATACAACAGGGACAAGGGGAAAGATGACAAAATGAACACCACACTCATTGGTATGCCAGGGAAGAGTCAGCCAATATATATCGCGGAGAAATTGCCCTCTACCGCCAAAAAGCTTTTTTCAGCAGCCCGTGAGTTTGCTAAGAAAAATAGTTATAAATTTTGCTGGATATCAAACGGGAATATTTTTCTGCGTAAGAAAGAAGGAGACAAACAGCTTTTAATAAATAATGAGAAAAGTTTGCAAGACCTAGAAATTAATACCGTATGACTATGCAACCTAACGAGCTCTCTTTTGCCTGAACTATTATTACTACACATAGTCTACCCTATACGTAAACATAGGAATGAATCATCTAAAATTCCTTGTCTAGTATCTTATAAAATATTAATCAAAAATCCTACTACACATTTAACATACCACACATACAACATCTACTCTTGCACATCACACATACACACACACTTAAGCGAGGTGCTATATTCAAATTATCTTCAAAAATTCTGTAATACTTATCATATCTTTCATTTCCCCAATCTTGATACTATAATATTTCATAATGACTAATATAATAAACATTAATAACGACCTTGATAATATACACGTAGGTAAGTCTTTCATTTGCAGCCCACAAGATTGTCTAAAATTTATTATCCAACCCGATAGAAACTTAAAATTACTACATTTAAATATTCGTAGTGTCAATAAGAACTTCGATGAATTGCAAGTGCTAATAGACTTAACTAAAATCGAGTTTGATATTATAGTACTGACAGAATGTTGGCTCAACAAAACTAATGCCTTTCCACTAATGGACGGGTTCCAATCCCATGCTACTCGCGTTAACTCCAATCAAAATGAGGGAGTCATTATTTACACAAGAATAGGTTTGCACACAAACGTATGGGAGCCTATGCTACAAGGCGGTAACTGCCTTGTGTGTCAAATAGACAATAAGCTAGCAGTAGTAGCAATCTATAGATCGCCATCATATTCCTCTAATGACATTTTTGAAAAGTTTTTAAGCAGTCTGAACAATATCTATGAAAATTTATCAACTATACCAAATATTGCCCTTGTAGGAGATCTAAATATTGACATAAGACAAGATAAAAGAAATGATCGTAGTCTAAACTACCTAGTTTTAAATGCATCGCACGGTCTACTACCAGCACACTTACTTCCTACTAGGTTAGAAAATTGTTTAGACCATATATTCCTGAAAACTAGATTACCGAGCACTACACTAGTCCTAGATTCATACATCACAGACCATAAGCCGACACTTCTGACTTTACAGAATGAGACCATATCGAAAAAACCCTACAACTTTATTACTAGCATTGATTATGAAGCTATTAAACTGGAGTTAGGAAAATTTGACTTTACAGAATTATATATATTAGATAACCCTAATTCATCGATGAACAAACTTATCACTGTGATAAAATCGGTTATATCCAAAAACTCAAAACAAGTTAAGATTCCAAGACAAAAACGTATTATAAAACCGTGGCTAACAGCAGGCCTTTTAAAATGTATAAAAAACCGTGACAAACTGCATATAAAAACAAAAAAGGCTTCAGATAATCTTATCTTCAAAATTACATACACTCGCTATCGAAACTTTTGTAATGCGCTGCTTAAGAAATTAAAAAGAACTTACGAAAGAAATGAACTTGAGAAATCTAAGAATAATCCGAAAGCATTATGGAAAACAATTAAGGAAATCACAAATACTAAAAAAATCATGTGTTAGTCCTATTGAGTTGTTGGGGATAAGTGATACTCCAAAGTCTTCCGTCAATGAGGTATGCACCTACTTTAGTACTATAGGGAAAAAATTAGCAACTGCCTTCAATAGCCCAACCGCTTCTTCATCTATTCATGATGAACAAGAGTCTCCTCCTAATAATATCCCAGATCCACCACTGAATTCCCTAGCTATTTTGGAGGTTGACGAGACAGAAGTAGAATCCCTCATTCTTCAGCTACGCGCTGACTGTGCCGTGGGTTGGGATGGTATTCCATCGACAGTCCTGCAAAAGTGTCGTCACTCTCTAGTGCCGCCCCTTACTCAGATTTACAACAGTTGCATACAACACGGTGTGTTCCCAGACGCGCTAAAAAAGGCAATAGTTCACCCAATTCATAAAAGCGGAGACAGAAACTGTGTCAACAACTACAGACCCATATCAATACTATCTGCACTTTCAAAAATTCTCGAGAAAATATTAAACAAACGTCTCAGAGCTTTCCTAAACAAACATCACGTAATAGCTGATAATCAGTACGGATTTAGGGCAGGGGTTGCGACTGAAGATGCAGTACTTGAATTAACTCAAACCATAGCTAGAAATTTAGATAGTAAAACGAAGTGTCTGGGCATATTTCTTGATCTTACCAAGGCATTTGACACAGTTTCTGTTCCTGTGCTTACCTTCAAGTTGGAACAAATTGGAGTTCGTGGTGTGGCACTGGAGATTTTTTAAAGATTACTTAAAAAACCGTATCCAAATGATAAAAATTGATACATACCTCAGTGATGAGGCACTTGTCACTTTCGGAATCCCACAAGGTAGCGTACTGGGCCCAACACTGTTCCAAATTTATGTTAATGACCTCTGCAGAATGAGTATACCTAACTGTAAAATATTTGCATATGCAGATGATACTGCGATAATAGTTAACGGATCCACTTGGGATATTGTGAAAGCTAGAGCTGAATTAGCCCTTACCAAAATCATGACATGGCTCTTCAGTAATATGTTAACGATAAACTTACAAAAAACCCGTTACGTTCCTTTCGCTATCCGCAACAACACTAAACCATCCGAACACTTCTCTTTAACAGCCCACTCATGCTTATACTTATCACCACACTGCAGCTGCCCAGTACTTACAGGATCAAGTACTGTGAAATACCTAGGTGTAGAAATCGATGATGGATTGAGATGGGACAAACATATTGATGCCCTCACAAGCAGAGTAATGCGCCTTATTTATATCTTCAAATCACTGAGAGAATCAGCTAGTTATGATACACTTAAAATGGTGTACTATGCCCTATGCCAATCCATCATCGGTTACTGCATCGTTGTCTGGGGCGGAGCCACAAAAGTAAATTTTCTTGGAATAGAGAGAGCACAGAGAGCTATTTTGAAAGTTATGTCTAGAAAGTCATACAGATATCCTACTACAAAACTGTATTCCGAATGTCAAGTATTAACCGTTCGTCAGCTTTATGTGCTCCAAGCGATTCTCAGAAAACACTCCAGCCTCCTCCCCACTGGTCTAAATAAGCGATCAAAAATCCCGCCAGGTATATGTCACAGGACCACATTTGCCCAGCACCAATATTATATATTAAGTACCTTTATATATAAAAAAATACAGAATGAACTCAACGTACTAAATTTGAATAAATTTAATGTTAAGACCAAACTTACAAAATGGTTGTTGCAGCAAGACTATTCCAGCACAGAGTATCTTCTCACATACGTTACTTAAAATAAGACATCGAATTATACATAATTTATCACCGCACTATATACACTTATTACTAATAAATTAACTCGCACACACACACTCACAAACACACACACACACACACAAATGCATGTCAAACCTTTTGGTAAATGTATCCATAGTTACTAACAACCGCGCACTATTGTACGATAGATATCTCACATTGTAAATTACTCTAGTTTAAATCACAACATTTGTTGCCATTATATAGCCGAAAACTGCCCCTTAAGATACAGGGCAACCTAGTTTAAGAGGCAGGGTTCACATGTTTTGTATACAGATTTAACTTGTACAACCTAGATACTGAGTATTATCCTTGTTATCATCTATCAATCTGTAATTACTTATGCGCAAATAAACAAATTTATTATTTATTATTATTATTAATATTATTACTTATGATATTATTACTATATTTTTTATGCATTTATAGCTATTAGCAGCACTGAAACCTAAAACTTATTATTGTAAAACCTAAAGTCGAAAATACTCACTATTTTTACTCAAACAAAAAAATTTTTCTACTTAATCCATTAATCTAATTAGTTCCTATTAAGGCAATTGCAAACACCTCGCACACAATTAAGAATCTAAAATGCATTATATACAACGAAGCTGTCAGTTTAACAGACTTAGATGAAGGGGAAGTGCCTAATAAGATTTTATGCGTCAAATTACTGTCACAGGCAAATTGAATAAGTTGTGCGATGGAAGATTAATGAATAGATATAATGTTTGTTTGTAATGATTTCAATCGTATTGCGAAATAATCTCGTTAGCATGATCATCGTCATCAGAATTTAGCAGTCCATTACTAGACATAATTATCGGCTGCTCCCATCTAATTTCTATCAATAATATTTACGACAGACTGATAACCCTTTACCTCAAATGGCCGAGTTAAAACTCAAGGATAGATTTGCGAACTGCTAATAGAATTTTGACAGATTTTTCCATTCAATATATGTCGAAATTCTATCCGTAGTAGGCAAATCTGTCCTTGAGTTATAAAACCGGCCGTTAGTCGGTCATTGTAGCGATCATTGGGGGATGTTTTGTTCTGCAGTGGACATTTTTCGGCTAATTCTGACAATGATTATAAGAAAAAAATTAAATTATCTTAGTTTAATTTATCATCCTAATATTTGCCCGAACTTAATGTGGTTAAAATGTTTATCCTGCTAATCCTACTAATATTATAAATGTTAAAGTTTGTGTTCAGATGTTTACTATTATTAGTATATATTATTATTACTCATTTACGCAAAAATGTCTGAACGGATTTAGATGAAATTTGACACACAGAAAATTTATTATCTGGATTAACACATAGGATACTGTCTATCCTGTAAAAATGTAAGATTCATGTGTAAACTCAACGCGAATAATTAATAATTATTTTACATACAATAAGGTTATGTAATTTATGTTTAAAATCTGACTTGAACTTCAAAATGAACTATTTCTTTGTTTTTCCAAGGAATCCAAATCCTTTAATTTCCTTTTACAGGTTTACCGTAACATTTAGTTATTTAACTTTGTAGTATTAAATCCTAAATAGACAACATAAAGTTGATTTATTCCAGGGTTCATGATAAGTAATCATTTACTTGGCCTAAGCACAGTTAAGCTCTTAAATCGAAACACTAACCTAAATCCTAAGCTACGCCGGATCGTAAACTAAATTACTATTCAGCATTTCTTGGAAACTCAGATATTTTATGACTAAAATTTTATCCTTTAGTATATTTTATAATACTTGTAGATTTTATACGCCAGTTCTTATTCAAATGGGAAAATTCTTACTGAGAGTCTGTATTCGCTGCTACAAGATACCAAAACCCGTGTTAGATTTGTCGCTTGATAGATTTAAAAATTATATTTAAAATTTACTAATAAGGATATTAGACTGTAAATGACTTTTTGAATGATAATAATGCCTTTACACAATTACCTGATGTTCACAAGGATATGTTGTTAAGTGCAGCGTGTCCTGCCTGGCGAGCGTTTAGATTGATAATAAATATCGATGAGGTCGTGGATTGGTTATGCCTACTAAAATGTCATTTCTAGTGGCAGCTCTGTGGAGCAGGGCACTCTTTTCCTTCGAATATGGTCGAGGAGGGGGATGGCTGGTTTTCAAATCATACTCGTGAACGGGAACTGCTGGAGGGGACTGGTCCCTTTTTTATCCTCCGGACGGATTATTTATAGTATTGTTGTATTCTGTCTCGTTCGGCATCACACTGGAGCTAGAATCAAGAAATTTGATCGCACTTTTTATTTTATTATATTATCATTAAAATGACTTTTTATTAAATATCTTTACCAAGTCTCAATTTTGCAAATGAGAGGACTGTGCAGACACGCTATTGATATTATAAATGTATTCAAATTAATATTTAAGCATATCTAGCTCGTTTTGCATTGTTTCCCATATCCTATGAACGCAATGTACACAAAAAGAATTGTAAAAAACATTTTTTTTAAAGAGTAACCGTGGAGTGTCGTGCCCTTATTTTCTACAGGAATGACATTCCTAACGGGTGGTAGAGTCTTAATTAATCACTACCTTTCTTTATTGACTATTCATAAGTACTTTTTGGTCTACATGAATAAAAAGCTTTTGACTTTGAAATATGAACCCCATGCAAATTAAACTATAACTATATGCTGTTCCCTTAAAGTGCATTTTGAAATCCTCACGGAAACTCAACATCCAATTCAAAATTTTCAGCAACTTAATCCTGATGGTTTGACATTACACGATAATTTCACAAAGTTATCGTAACGCGCTGCGTTTGCTCAAGATGAATTAGGACCCTATTATTAATGTGCTTTTTCTTACCGTGAAAATCTATTGGTTGACCGCTTCTATACACAATTATAAGTATTTTATGGACTTTTGTATAAGATTGTTATCTGACAGGGCGGTATCAGGCACAAATTTTAGTACAATACCAGTCCAAACGAACTCTTCTTTCTATAGCGTACAAATACGGGACACAGGATCATATACTGACCTGTTGAGGCCAAAGGATCTCTTGCCTGCTGGCCGCTAGAGGTTACCACTGCGAAATACACATGTTGAAGTCGTTCTTCTTTAAGGCACCATTGAGCTGGTTACCATATTTGGCCTTCTGTCCGGAGCCATTGCATGTACTCTGGCCCTCTTGTCCACCAGCATATCATTCATACACTCATAATACAATACAAGCAAAGCCACAGCGCCATATTGTATCACACTATTACGCCCACATTGTGTTTAAGTCTCGTCAAATTTTAATTCCCATTAGAGCAGTTTCTATTAAACACTGCTATAATAACAGCACGAGGTAATATCGCGCAGGTGTTATAATAGCTTGCAGCAGTTAATTTATTAATAAACAGAAGTGTATTTCATTTAGTAAAACTTATACGAGAGGAAACGAGTTGAATTAACTTGGCTAAGGGAGGCGACCGACGTTAGTCTGTTTATCTGCACGTTGCAGTTCTTGGCTTGACCAGACGGCCTACTGTCTAAGATTTACATAGTCCTTACTCTAACATGATGACAAACAAAACAAAATGACACCTAAAAGACGGCCGCATTTGGATAAACTTACGTATGTATACTCGTACGTACTGTAACGGGACCTTACATTGGTTATGGCTGCATCGAACTAAGACGAAATAAGACTAAGTACATACTAGTGCTTTTATTTTTCGCTCCGTATTTTGACTGCTACCTTTAAATAAAATTGTAAAAATAATTATGTCGATGCTCGCTAGTTTTAATTATTATATTATAATCGTTAGTTCGCGTGTCACGGTTATACATCGCATATTCTAATATTTTTCAGCAAATTGATGTAGTTAGATTACGTTACTCAGTGAGCTATGGAGATAGCTATGCTCGGCGTTTCTCTACGCGATCGAATCAGAAATGAGGAGATTCGTAGAAGAACCAATGTCACCGACATAGCCCTTAAGATTAGCAAGCTGAAGTGGTAATGGGCGGACCACATAGCGCGTAGATCGGACGGGCGTTGGGCAAAAAGATTCTAGAGTGGAGACCACGTATTGGCAAGCGCAGCGTGGGCCGACCGCCTGCCAGATGGACCGACGATCTTGTGAAAATCGCAGGAAGTCGTTGGATGCCGAGATGATGATGATAGATTACATAGGGCCTGAAGATTTAAGCCATGGAACAGGGCATTACAATATGGATTATCGTTGCAGTAGTTGTAAACTACTGCAACGATTATCGTCACACACGGCCAGTACGCATAAATCGTCAGTTTAGGACCGTGTGTATGATCTATTACGTATATCCGACAGGCGAATATCCGATGGAAAACTATTAGTATACTAGGTATATTGTTATAGCCTCGTTCAGTAGTAAATCGGTAGAACACTAAAAAAAATCTAAGGTTAAAAATAGCCATGGACACAAAAATGGAGTATTATAAGTTCAACCGACCTAAAAGAAAGGTGCCGAAGCTCCTAAACTGATGAACCGATTTCGAGTTATTTATTTGTTTATTTAAAAAGTGATTTTCCCGAGAGTATTCCTAGTTATGATTCGTTTAACTCGGGGGCTATTATGTTATTAATTTAATTTGAACTTATTCATACGAAGGTGTGTGAAACGTGTAATGTGTAACGCTTTTATACGTGGCTCAATAAAACGCACTAATAAAAATATCATATCATTTTATTATAAAATATGTTATGTTAAAACGTAAGCTTTATGCCCCTCAAAAGTATTAACCATTATCATTATGCCATGCAGAAAATCCGCAAGAAATGTAGAGACGCATTGACTTGTAATTTTTTTTGCAACTGTAAGTGGATTACAATGTTAATTTTATTGATGCGAAGGCCGCGGGTAGGCCCCGGCCACGGCTGCCGATATTAGTATGCCGATCGTGGTAAAAGATAAATTCGTCTGCGGAGCATTAATTTATGCGATTTTCCAGGGGGCTGTTAGTGTAAATATCTGTGGTAGCTGAAAAGTTTGAGTACCTACGGGTTAACGGTTGAAATGCTTATCTTGACAAACATAAAATGGTATAATGTTTAGGTAAATATGACTTACTTAGTAATACACAGGAAGAGAAATCTTCTATTGCAATATTGATTGTGCTAATGACGATTAACAACACAACACAACTATATATTCTAGTTTGCACTTTTACATATCATCGGCGACGCGTGAAAACCTCGTAAATCGATTTTTATACCAAATAAGTTATTTATATATACAAGGTGTAACATAATAACGGCAAGACCAGAAAGTAGTATCTTCTAAATGGGCAACTCAATCGATTCCAACTATTTTTAAAAAATACTTACTTTAAGTATTTTTTTTTAATTTTCAGAAATTCTGTTACTCGTTTTGTTTGCTGTATTTAACAAAATTTAATAATTATTCCAAGCATTACGGCTATTTTAAATGTATTTCTATTACACACACGCATACAAAAGTCAATTATTAATTAAATTTTATGGTTAATTTGGGTACCAAAGAGCTTAAAAAAATGGTAGAAAACTCCTTAAAATTGGAAGAGTGTTTTTCGTATTGAATTCGTAAAGCAATCATCTAATTCGGGTGTCTGAGGTCTTGCGTTATTTATGTTACACCTTGTAGTTACAAAAGTTCATATCGCATAACTTTAACGCACCCAAATTCAGTATGATAGTTCTATAGGCCACCTTTTACCGTCGTGAATCGTCAAATCTGTCTATAAAGTCTGCCATTTTGAAATGAGAGACTCTGCAAGACTGTTGGAGTGTGCATTTCGTTTTAGAAACTTACGAGGTTTTCACTCAACGCCGACGATATGGAAAGTGGCTTTCCACTTTTCACATGTAAAAGTCCCTTTCACGTCCTTACCTACGTAATTATATTTAGTCATCGTAAATAGTCCAGTTCTACTCCGGTACCTACTCGTATTTGCTTCTTGCTACGTACCGAAGAAGAACTAGACTATTTTCGGTAACTAAACTCACCGTGTCTTATCATAAGGTCAAGAAAACAATCCCTGTAGCCGGCGAATGAGTATGAGACGAACTTAAGTGAAGGAAGCCTGAGAGGTCTGTAAGAAAAGAACCTGTCGAAACAATCTGCCTATTGCTTCACTAATTCGATACTAAAACTAAATTTCTAAATTTAAAATTGTTTACCCTTTTTTTAAGCAGTTTTATACCCCAATTAATAATGAAACTTGTACTTGTGCGTATTGAGAATTACGTTTTACAAATGCAATAGAAATATCCGTATTGATATGAATCAAGAATAAATTTAGTTTTTATAGCGCACTTGTGGCATTTTCATATTCGAGCGGCTCCGTGCTTGGGAAGGCAAGTTAAGCCGTTGGTCCCGGCTACCACTTAATGTGGTAGTCGTTAAGCCGAGTTGGAAGCCTTAAAGGCGGCTTGATAAGTTCCAACAGCAGGTGGTGTGGCCACCTGCTGTTGGAACTT